>JAWWEM010000054.1:16227523-16247048 GCA_035582935.1 Ormyrus thymus | reverse complement strand
GTCGCGGCACGAGCGGAAGTGAATTAACGTCACGCGAAGAATTTAGCAGCTTTGTAAATTTAGCTCCGCTCTAAAAATACACCCGCGCCATTAATCACCCGCGCGCTTTCTCAATTAAACGCCGGCAAAGTCATCCGTAAAATCCCCTTCCGATATTCCGCCGCGTCGAAAGGTCCGGTGATCCGATCGAGCGGCCGCCGCTTACGTAAACGACCGACGAGTTCATCGGCGGCCCGATTAAAAGAACGGCGAGCAAAAGAAGCGCGCGTCTCCAAAAGCGGCTCCGTCGAGCAGAGGCCGATTCCCAATTGGCGGCGATCCGGCCGTGACACTCCGAGGGCGCATTAGCAGTCCGCTAAAGGTTAAGCCCCGGCGGAAGATTTCCGTCATTGCCATTCGTCCAAGCGGGCCGCGCCGTAATAAAGCCTCGACGGAGCCGACGAGACGAGCGGTCGGGTTCTATTTCCGTGGGACACTGGCACTTGTTACCGATTTATTTCGAGAGCCGCCGCCGCCGCCGCCGCCGCCGCGCGCCGAGGAGTGGAAAACTCTCTCGAGAAGCATGCCTTCCTTCTCTGCGTCCCGCCGTGTTTTTGCTCCTTCCCCCGAGCGGACGGGCCCGCCTGCATTTCGGAACGTTTCTCTGCGCACGTAGTCCCGTCCCGGTGTTTCTCTTCGAGGGCGCACGGCTTTATCTGCAGGTATACATTGTTTTTTTACACGAGAGCTCGGCTTTGTCGCGCGGACGTTGCGAGGCTATTTTTGTGCAGAGGCGGAGCAGATGACTCGGATCGCGCGCAGAACGGGATATTTAAGAAAGTGCTGCCTCTCTCGCGTTCGAATCGTTCGCTAAATATTTGGAACGCCGCACTGGCACACAGTGGCCGCGACGCCTCGGCTCGCGCGAAAGACAGGCGATGGAGGCGTTAATCAGCGTTTATTAATAAAATTTGTTTTCACGCGGCGGCAGAAGAGAGACACCTCGATTGCGCGCATTTGTCGAACATTACAGGTCAAAGAAATTCAAAGGCGTTCGCGCGAGAGCCACGCGACTCAATACCTCTCGACGCGTCGGACGAACCAGTTTTCAAAGCGCAATAAACCAAAGAGCGGTTGTATTTTAAAAGCCTCGAGGACGACGCGCGCCGTCTCCGCGCGTTTCGAGCTGCTCCGAAAGTCTAGATATCGCGCGACCGGGTCACTCCTTCGCAAGCGATCGCTCACCGGCGCGCAGTCGCTCCACCCGAGATAAGCCTCTTGCGCACGTGTCGGACGAGCGGTCTGCGCTGCAGGCTGCGGTTCTTACAATGCACATCCTGCTCGAGAGCGTTCGGAGAGCACCGTTAGCCCTCGATCCTTGCCCTTCGAAGTCTCGGATTAAAGTCGAAAATTTCAATCCGACCTCCCGGGGAACGAGCGGTCGTTCTTCGAGGAAGCAGGCTCGATCTCGGGAGTTCGTCGACGACGGCTCTCGGCGAAGCCGGGCTATTTAAGGGTCGGCCCGGCCGAGTGCCTTTCTCTTCCCGGCGCGTGGGCCGACGCGCCCACCCTTAATTAATCGAGCGCCGACAAGTGCGGCTTCCTCGCTGCGGGACTGCTGCGAGTAAAGAAGTATTAAGTACTTTTTCTCTCTGTTTTGCCCGCTTTCGGACTAAGGTTGCTGAACTCGCGACAGGTCGGGCGGAGGGTGCGAGATCATCTCGAGCCGCGCGGGAATTGTTTGGGAATTGCTGGCGGTTTATTTGGAATGACATTTTCGAGTGGAGACTGACGCTGTTGGTTTACAGTTTGACTGGATTCTTTTATTAATAATTATATGCCAAGAAATCGTATAAACGTCTTAGTCTTTTGAAAGTCTTTTATCAGCTATTTAAAAGGCATCAGCTGGTTCATAATTTCGAGCAGATCAAATATTGTTGAAAATGAAAGGAGAATAAAATATACTTTGATCCAAGCTCTTTACCTTGCACAATAAAGTCAAAGCTAAAACTAAAATTAGCTTCTTCGCATATTTGGGTTAGCTGAAATTCAAAGAGCATAAAATCGTTTTAAGTAGTTTCGACTATTTTTAAAACCAAGCTATATATCGTGCTTTTCCCGTCTTTAATAACGAAATACTACATTTTAAACGAACGGTCAAAATCCACACTTCAAAGGCAGCGCAGAAATTCAAACTATTTTTATCCTGGGAATAGCCGCGCAAATAAAACACTCTCTGCCTAAAAATTACTTGTACAACTCGCTCGATAAAGCCCCTCGAATCGCATCGTCGAGTAAATCAAAATCGCATCGATCCGCCGAGCATTGTTCCGCCGGCTATATGTTATGTCAATAGATCGACTCGCGCGATTGTGCCTCGTCGCGCGGACGATAACATTTTCGCGCCTCGGTCGGCGCGATCGTTATCTAAGCACCCAATACGCGCCGTAATTAGCGCGTCAATGGAGCGCGACGCCGTCGCTCGGCCTGCTCCTCTCGTCCGTCTGTCGCCGGCGTGCTTTGCGCCCGTCGCCGCGCGAGAGAGACTTTGCTCCGCGAGCGGCTCGTTTAAAGGTAAACAGATTCATTTGCCCGGTGCGATCTGTCAGGCGTCGGGAAGGCCGGTCCGTCGCGATTCGACTCTATTATTAGCCGGCGGTCATGAAATTAGAACTACAACGGCAGGCAAGCTTTTCCTGCTCGTTGTAATTCCAATTTTCCGAGCGCAATTGGCGCTAAGGCGAGAACAGAATCGGCGCCGACGGAAGAACAACATCGCTCGGCGAAGAGCGCGCAGTGTATTCCTTCTTTCTGGGTTAGCAGGCACATATACATACGCGAGGGAGCCATTGAGAGTCGCAGTCAAGGCGAGTCGGATTAAATAGATGCAGGCGGCGGCCGCTGCGCGCGCGCGGAGACTCTTGGAATAGGTCAGTGCTGCGCGCGACGACTCGCGCATACACATCTCCCTCCGGGGCTTCGAGGGCCTCGTCCTCCCCGCGAGTCAATCGGAGACTTCGGCGAAACCGCGGGATTTGATGATGTTTATTGTGTTTGTACCGCCAAGGTTTTCTCCTGAACGTCCTGCTTTTTTGTAACACGTCGCGGGTGGATGAATTATGGGCGACGTGTCTATTATCGAGGGAGCGACTCTGTTTTTCCCTGGCTCGGCAGCCGTTCGCGGCAGTAAAGTGCTTTTGTCAGGCGGTCGGATCGAAGATAAATGTATAAGGATCAATGAAAATTTAACTCGCATCTGTAATCGTTTGGCCGATTGGCTCTGCAACTTTCATTAAACTGCTTTGTTCCTTTGATTTAAACAAAAAAAAAATATGAATAAATACTAAAGAGTGATGTTAAATTATTACCAAAAAAAGTTCTTTGTAATTTTAACTTTTTTCGGTAATACTTTAATAGATTGTATATCTTATCTTATAGTTAAATTAAAAAACATTAAAAAAATTTTTTCTACATTTCTACTTTTGATGGGAAACGCATGGAGTGTAATAATTTATAATATTTATACAGGAAATTGCAAAAAATTGAGAGCAGCATACACTCGTTTGCAAATTTCAAATCAACGAATAAAGCCTTCCACCGCAATGTAAATAATTCATCGACTTACCCCGAAGAATGTATAGTGTCTCATTACAAATCGTAACACGTAATTATTATTCCGAGAAAACTCTTTGACTAATCGTTAAAGAACTGGATGTCAAGCAAGAAACGTACGTTTGACCTTTGAAAATTCTGAATTTTTCCTTTTCACGCGATCCGATCGGAAATCGCCGCCGACGCCGAACGGAATTCCTCTCGCGCCGGCTTTCTTCCCAGCCCTCCCGACACCCCTCCGCCGTATTTCATCTCGCGCGGCGGGAAAGCCGCGTCCAAAAATAAGCGCGCTCGCTCGTTAGAGAAAAATGCCAGCCGCGGCTATATATCAACCGGTCATCGTCGGCGTCCGACCTTGAAATACGGTCACGAGGACTTTTGCGAGAGAGAGAGAGAGAGAGAGCCCGTTGGCCAATGCTCGCGCTACGCGTACTTAGCTCCACTGTAAACAAGTCGTCTGTGTGCGTTGAGGAAATCTCGAGCGGAGGAAATCTCCGACGATTATAGGCGCGGGGCGCGACAGTTTCCGCCGCGGAAAGTACACAGCGAGGTGTGCGTTCGAGGGTGGATTTTCGGGGGTTCGATTCGGGGTACCGACGCGGCGGGATGATTTATTTAAGTATTCAAGTGCACTGAGAGTATAGTTTCTGATTGGAAAAATTGATTTTCTTTTCAGCAGTTGGATTCAGATTTTTGGTCTTATATATCGGTAAGCAAATTTTTATACACATCATTACACGCACCATTCGAAAATTTACAAACTTTTCCGTCTTTAACATTTATTCGCATTTAATTACATGCACTTGTGCCGGTTAAAAACAAAAAAAAAAAAAAAAAACAAAAAAACACTGTGCGCAGCTCCTCGACAATTGAAGAGAATTATCGCCGCGTGTCGCACCGCGTCACCTCCGAAACGTAACGAGCGTTTACCGCACGTTATTCAACCCGACGAGCAATTAAACCCGCGCGAAATTTCCGACCCGAACGACGCCGCCGCGAGCTCTTGCGAGCCGAGCAGTCCTGAGGACCGCGGCGCTATACATCTCGCGCGCCTATACCACTCAGCTATCCCGCTCGCGACGCGTTATTATTGCACACCACGTGGACTCGCGAAACTTGACGTGCGCCAGAGGGGCTGACGAGCTCGCGGCTCCTCGCCTATACACCACCCCGGCGGGGCAGGTATTTTCATCGCCTCGGGAGAGAGCGATCCCCTCCCCGGGCCGCGCGCCGGCGGGAGCTTTCATTCAGCCGAAAGTTCAAGCGGACGCGGGAGAGCGTTGTCTCTCTCATCCCGGCGCGGTGCGGACTCGCGGGAGATTTGTCTTCGTGGGGAAGGAGGACTCGAGCAGGTTTGAGAACTGTTATTAGCGAAGCCGCGATAATCCGCGTCAATGGCACGACTCGACCCGATTCGCGGAGCGATCCGGGCGCTTCTTTTGCTCGGTCCGATGTGCGCTCGGGGATTCTCGAGGAGATATTTCGCGCTTTATCTCGCGCGCGGTGTTTGTTCGTATTGTTTTTTTACGTAATTACGTAAAAGCTCGGCTTTTATCGATTTAATTAGGTTCCAAGCCGATTTTCGGCGCGGCGATAAGAGATGAATGGAGATAAGAGCGCGCAGAAATTCGTCTCGTGCGGGGGAAAAAAAGAAGTCGATCGATTTAGCGGAAGATTTTTATTACTTTATAAAATTCCTTTCGGGCAATGCATTTCGGCGAAGGTAATCGTGGATATTTCGGGCTCGAGAAGATATAAAGTATTATGTAAGCGTTTAGCGAGCCTTGTAATCTACTCTTGTGTATTTAATGGCCAAAATAATAAACATATTTTTGAAAATGTAGAAGCCAACAGCTGGTGAAGGTTATGATGACATTCAACGATAAACAAAATTATTATTAATCAAAATTCTTTTGACTAATACGTTTGTAATGTGATGGCCTTTAAATGCCTCGGTACATTTTAAAAGCAAATGGCCGATGCCGAAATTTTGCGCAAATATTGGATTAAAATCACCGATTTGCCCAGAGTTGTATTTTTAAAAAAATTTCAAAGTCAAGCACCGGTCAAAGAATGAAACGGTTTTGTAATAAGTTTGACATTTATTTGCATAAATGAGTCGGTAGTGCTAAAAAAAAGTGTATTACGTGCAGTGCTTAAGCTCGGCGGGCTATTCATAGGTGCACTCGAAGCGCAATAATATTTGTTTAAATTTTAGCGTGGAATTTTTTAAACTTTTAAATTCTTGATTTTTTTAATCTTTTAAATTCTTGATTTTTTTTTTATCTTTTAAATTCTTGTACATCCACTTATATCGTAACAGAATATTTACGTACATATAGTACGTACATACATTCCATAGTAATGTAACACTTAAATTCCCCAATCATTAGACGTAAAAAAAACTGCAAAATTATCTTACCTATTTTATTTAAAGCATCCGCGAATCGCACAGTTTCATTGATGACGAATACAAGCAGGAGTTGTGCAAAAAAAGTATCGAATGAAATTCGAGACATTCGAATGCGCGTATCTGCCTGCGCGCGAATTGCATCGCAGAATCAGACTATTCGCCAAAACATTACGGAGCGTTACTTTTATTTATTTTTCATCAGATTCATTGCGCCAAGTATCAAAATTTCACACTCGGTCCTCGAAAAGATTGCGCTCTCGATTCGAAAAAGGTCTTATCTGCACGCAGCTTCGAGAGCATTGTTTTAACGACTCGGCAGGAGATCGATCAATGAATTAACCAAACGTAGCAAGGTCAAGGCCGAAAATCGAAGCCGCGCACACATCCCACTTAGCAACGCCGACGCTCGGCTCGACGGTCCCTTTCTATAGCCGCAGGTATTGCGCTCGCGTCTCCGCGGAGCTGCGCAGTTCTCCGACCCGCGAACGCGCACACACCTCGTCTCGTAAATGTCAAGGCTCATTTCGCATCAACGTACAGCCGAGGCTTCCGATTGCCTGCCAATTCTCGTTCCCGCCTCCTGAATTTCGTCAGCGCCTCCGTTAACGAATCCATCGCTCGAGCGCATCCTCGGCGCTTCGCAAAAAGGGAAGGAATCCTCCGCTGGAATGCCGGCGCCGCCGGCATTCTCCTCCGGGATGCCGGTCAAATTGTCCGTAATAACCGGTGCCGAGCGCGAGAGCTGGCGAAACGTAGCTATATACACACCGGCGCGCAGTCCGACCGGCTCTACGTAATGACGCGAGCTCCTCGTCGGTATTTTCGCTCCGTCGCATCCTCCCGCGACGCCTCGTTTCACGCTCGCCTCGAGCTTTTGGGCGCTTTTCAGGCGGGAGAGCTTTTGCGCCGCCGTTGGCTTTCGACGGATATAAAGCGGGCTTGCGAGGCACGTGACTGCGCGAGTGTTGCGTCGCGCGGAAGCCCGCGGACGACTCGAGAAAAAAATAATTTCAGGCCGCGGCTCGTCGGTATTGTGTCAATAAAGGCTGCGGGGCAATAAATTGTAAGTGGGCTTTAATTACTCCTGACGTACTTTTGTAGTATTCCACTGGTTTGTTGAACCTACTTAAAAAGGATCTCGTGTTACCAGGCGGATCAATATTGCTTGTACGCGGGCAGCGGCAGGTCCGACGTAACAATTACGGATTACAAAATTGCAAGCGTTGCTGACGCAGCTAAAACTGACGGAGTTGTCCAATCAATTATTGTTTAATCTAAAAGAAGCGCTGCTCCACCTTTGGCTTCTTAGAAGCGTAAAAATTGTCTTAATAAGAAGCTTTTCGTGCAAAAAATAAGTATTAAAAAAAATTGTCTCGACTTATCTTGAAAGTTGTTCATTTTTCCGGGTTACATATATTAGAAAATAATTAATACAAATAATATAAATCAAAATATAAATATAAATCATCAATCGTCGGTCTTCATTATTTTCTTTTTCGTAGCGTTCAACCTTTTTTTTATCTCAAGAATATATATATATCTAAAAAAATATCATAATTAAGGAGAAGTCTAAATTCGCAACAAAATTTAAAATTAAGTCATAAGATACTCGATATCGGCACTAATCGTACTCTTCAATTTCTTATCAAAATGATTTTTTTTATTTTTTTTTTATGACTTTCCCTTCAATCATAATTAAAAGCAGAATTGATAACAGCGAAGTGTATCAGAGTTAGGTCCTACTTCGTTGACTAGATTTGAGATTCGTCTTTATCGTCCAGAAACTCCACCCAGCAGTTACAAGTTCTTAAACGACCTCTTAATAGCTTATTCAAATTAAGCATCAATTTTCAAAATCGCATCGTTAAACAAACAATTTTTTTAGGCTAAATGCGATACCCAAATGAGATCACTGGAGCCTGCTTTTATCGACTCTCGAAGTAAATACACCGACCGATTTACCGCAAAAAGATTCATTAGCATCGTTTCGGGATCCCGGGAGACCCGCTCGACAGTTAAAATCCGAATAAAAAGTCAGGGAGGCCCGACAAGCAGCGCACTCGCAATAGAAAAACGTGGAAGCGACTTCCAAGCGAGTCGCATCCCAGAAATGGAACGAAATCGTGCCGGCGAGCTCGCAAACCTCTCGACCCTACGCTGCCCGCAGCTCTCGATAAGCTCGAATCGCCAGATGAAAAAAAGAAGCCGGGAGGAGGGCGGGGGGAGTGGCACTCCACCCCCTTCGCCCTGATAAGTCCTCTCTCTCTCTCTCTCTCTCTCTCTCGCCACTTCTTTATTTGCCTCCACGCTCTCGCCTCCGTAATTTATTGTCGTATATGCGGTAATTGCGGGCGGCGAGGGGAGGAGGGGGACGAGAGCCGCGATAGCCGCTGAATTCTTTTCAGCCGACGAGCGGAGACTGCGCTTCAACTAAAGCGAGTGCGCTCTTTTTTTCTTCGCGCGCGGCCTGCTGGCGAAATATTGGTCTATTGGCCGCTCGATCGCGGTCGAGATTTCGTTCGGAGACTCGAGTGGAGAGACGAGGGAGCAGAAAAATGTGGGCTTATCTTTGTATTTTAGGGAGATTTCTTTTGTTTTCAATGCTTCGCTTTTGTTGAACTGTCGTTTCGAGGAAATGTTGTCGACTGAAGTAATGAAATTTGTTGAAGCACTTGAGCTACGAAAGGTCGCCAGAAGCTATAAAGATACAAAACATTCTTTACTCTAATCGTAGAGCGCAAAATCAAAATTGACCAATTTACGAGGATGTTTATCGAAGAAAGTATGTAAAAATATACGCGTCGAAAAAAAAAAAAAAAAAAAAAAAACAACGGGAAAACAACGGCAGGGCAAAAATGAAAAGCCGCGTTGGAGAGGCCAGAAAAAGAATCCGGCGCAGAGACACGCAGTAAAAGTGTGCAAGAAAAGCCGCGGAGAGGCGAAAGATACCGAGGCGAAAGAGAGAGAGAGAGAGAGAGGAGGGATAGGAGGGGAGGACAATATCACGCGTTTCCTCGATACTGCAACCCTACTTATCTCGCCGCCGCGAAGCTCCGACCGGTCAATTCGAGTTTCTCGCGCCGAGCAGCAAAAGCTCCCAAGAACGCGGTGCGATCGCGGCCGCGCGTGTTTTTCTGGTGCACGCATTTGGTTTTCTGTGATCTCGACTCGACGTCCCCCAGTGAATCCTCGATCGGCGACGGGACGCGACTCCGAGGCTGGACAGGCACTCTGGGGCAAAAATCGCCGACGATTCCGTTTTCGACGCCGACTTCGCGACTGGAGGGAGGTCTTGCCCTCGACACCCCGTGAGTATTCCTTGCACTCGCATGACGCAACGTTCCGCCTGCGCAACCCGAACAGTACCCGCCGGCCGACACTTTTGAAGGAAGCAGCCACTTATTCAAGCATTATTTTTAGCCGCTGTCGCAATTGAACTAATTAAAATAAAAAGAGCACCGCGAATTTCACTCTCCGCGCAAATCAGAGAGTTATCGGCGAACGGGCGCATCGGCGAGCGAATGTATCCACACTGAATAATCAGGCGGAGCCGCGGCGATTTCTCCTTATTAAAAAGCCAACGCGCCGCAAATATCGGGCCGGCCAGCTCTTACGAGCTCGATAAAATTAATTGACGGACCGAGCTGAAGGAAATTTAACGGCCCGTTCGTGTAAGCCGCGACGCGCTGCGACGTCTGGCGACTCTCGTGACTCGACCCGACAGAAGCCTTCCTCGATTGAGATCGATTCAATTTCACGATCATTGGATCGTCCCCCCTGGAAGTTCAAGGAGAATCGAGACTGACGCGCGTCTGATTTTAGCGAATTCATTCGGAGGACAATCGAAGCCCCGCTAATTCGCGCGAAAGACAATGACTTTCATCGACGAATTTCTCGCTCGCGAACCGCTCCGAAAACGACGCTTCCAGCTTCGCAGCCGACTGCCTCTCCTCGCCCATCCGCAGTCCACTCGCTGCCCAGCCGTTCCGTCCGTCACTGCCCGGCGGACTGCAGATTGCACTTCTCCCTGACGGGCGCGATGACGCGTCATCGACTCACGGCGCGCACTCCAACGTCAGATAATGACTCCGAGCCGAGAGCAGAAAGGCGGCGAATCTCGGCGTCCATCCGAGGTGTGCGTCAGCGATGGAAAATCGCGCCCGATAACGATCAGCCGGGGGGAAAGTAAACAACGACAAGCGGCCCGAGAGAATCAGCCCGACGCGCCAGGAACGAGGAAGGCGCGGAGGAGGTCCTCCTGCTGCGCGCGCGCGCTCGGGGCGCGTCGCGCCGAGAGCGCCGCTAAATTTAGCGCGCGGAGCCGAGGCGTTTTTTCGGGCGCGCACCGATTTTCGCCTTAGTCGCCGAGCCGAGAGCGGAGACTGAGCAGGTATTCGCCCGCCGTCTGATTCGTGCGTCGAGGGCCGTTCAACCCTTGGGGGACGGAGGTTCGCCGCGGAGTCGAGAGAGAGAGATATATAGGAGAGCGGGAGGTCTTCGGAGGTGCGTTCGGAGTTCTTTATCCGACTGCGGGTAATTTCGAGGAGTGAACTTTGGCGAGTGCTTGCGAGATGGACGAGTCTGTGGTGGTATATCTTTGCCGAGGGGGCGAACGGAGCACGGAGTGGATTTGTTTTGCACGTCAGTTTTCGATAACCCCGCTTGCGGAAGAGATATTAATGCTTTTATTAGAGAAGTGGATTCGTGAGTCAAACTTGGCCGCGAGCTCGGCTACCGCGAGAGTCGTGCTGGCCGCATCGACATTTCGACGTGTGCTCAGGATAAATGAAGGACTTGTGATATGTTTTAGGAGCGTTACGTAATCGTCGGCCAGCTCGAGCGAGATGTGCGCGGCGCTAATTGAAATTACGCCGTAATTTCCATCGATGATCTTACGGACACCCTTGCCGTTCAGCCTCTCCCGACGCCCAATTAGCGACGCAATTTGTATAAAAGAGCAATTAGGGTACATTGAATTGGCCAATAATTAAACGGTAATAATGCACAGCGTCGTTTCGCAGCGCTTCGACGTTATTCGAACTCACGTGCTAATTGGACTAGTGCCACACTTGGCATCCGTCCGTCCCTATTGTATTAACTAGCGCAATAACAATATAGCCCGCCCGTTCCTCTCTCGGAGTAAACAGTTTCGGTTTTAAAAGAGCCCCAGCTGGCGAGACGATTCGAACGAGAATAGTCAGTGTAACGAGAGTGCGAGCGAAAAAAGAAAACAAAAAAAAAGAAATGAACAGGCGGCTCCCGGCGAGTAAGCAACGCGCGGCGCGGCGCGTCTGTCGAGCCAGCGAAAAGCGCTGACCGCTTCGGAAAATCTGCACGCTCGCAAAAAAAAAGAGACTGCACGAGTCGCGCGGCAGTATCGGCCGAGTGGGTGCATCCACCCCGGGAGAGAGAGAGAGAGAGAGAGACAGAGAGAGAGTCGATTATCTCAGGCGCCGGTCGCTCGCCACGCTTATCGGCGTCGGACGACTTTTTCCCCGCCCCGAGCCGCTCGCGGCGATCCTTGCGCGCTTTCTTTTCTGACGTGTCAGCTGCCTCTGCCGGGAGCGGATTTTGGGGTATGTTGTTGGGGGAAAAGGTCGGCCGGGGCTTAGGGAAATGCGCTGTCTTCGGCTTCGGATTCGTAAGATTTTTAAGATATATGAGGATGGATAATCGCTGCTAAACGTTTAGTAGACGGACCGTCTCGATGACGCTACTTCATCTGTGTGCATCCGCGCATAGGAAATGGAAAATTTCGAGAGCACGATTCTTCGTCAATTGAAAACCGTAGGACGTTAGCCGACAAACACGTGGTGGCGCTCAATCAAAACACGATTTCTCTCCTTCCCTCTCTCTCTCTCTCTCTCGTCGAGAGCTGCATTCGGCGAGTGCAGCGGCGAAAAATAATAAGCGATAACCCTTGCCGATAAACTCGGTGGCGCTATTTTTTCATTACAAAATTTTGAGATCAGCGCTTCTCTTTTCCCGCACGAGGCGTCCGGTCTGCGAATTGGGGGAAAAAAACGCGGAGCGCCGATCTGCGAGGGCAGATTCTTTCTCCGCCGCGCGGACGGAAAAGCGTCTGGTCACGGTTTCGGAATCGCGCGATTATCTGCGAGCGTACGATAAATTGTTTTTCAAACAATTTTAATCTATTCAGTCGCCTCGACCTTGCAAACACACTTTTTCGGCTCGCGGGTAAACATCTGAATTCTAGACGTCGTTTAGGTAAATAGCTGCACGAAGCGCAGTGTCTATTCTTCGTTGATGAATCAAGGTTTTTAGAGCCCGTAGATAAAAATTTATTGGACGCTCGCAAACGCAATAGGTGGTTCATTACTTCTGTAAATTCTTCCATCTAGTATAGGAACTAAGATAAAAGAAATTTCCGATTATACTAAGATAAAACTAATTTTCGATTAAACTAATCTCGAAAAGGTTCAAAATGAATCACTTAGTTCAAAGATTTCGGTGAAGTATAAATACCGAAGCGAACTTGAACGTCAGCCTCAGTTGGTGTGGAATCTTTGCTCGGGACAGTTGGTTTCGGAAAGTCGGTTTTAATAAAGTACTTTTTTTATAAATCTTCTACGGGAATAAAATATATAAACACAGTAGGTAATTTTTTAAAATTTTCTTGTGATTTTGGATTAAAAATATAGTTTTCCCAACTCAGGCATGAAATGGCCCTCATTTCACGCTAGAAAGTAGCGTAAAAAATCGAGCATTTTCTACGCTACTGCGCTGACAGCGTTTTTTTTTTTTTTTAATTTTTTTTTCTCCGTTTCAAACTATTTTTTACGATTTCTCTGCACGATTTGAAATGCACGATCGTCTATCCAACTTGCTACCACCAAAAGAGGGCTTTTGATGCCTTCGTTGAAAAAAACACGGCGTGCAACGTGGGAAGAAAAGCTATTACAGACACGGGTGAACTTTTCAGTACTCGACTTCGACTCGTATAGAACACCTCACCCTCGCTAGAAATAGCTTACTTTCTCCCCTTCTTGCACAATGTGCTATTTAAAATATTGCATAAAATGAAAATATACTGTATTTTACTTAAAAATATAGTTCTTAGCTAAAACTTTTGCTAATTCGAAGCTGCGAATTAGTTACTAGAGAATTTTGAAAAAGTATTAAAGATTCCTTAAAATCGCCCATAAAAAAATAGCGGGGTTCGGCAAAACTTTAAATTCTCGATCTTCGAAACTAATTCGCCGATTTTTCTCAAGTGTCCAATTAGAATGACAAAGTGTGCACACGTGACGGGGGCGTTTTGTAGCTCGGGGACATTGAATGGGGTCGCTGAAAAGAAGGAACTGATGCAATCATGTACTTACAGGCACTCGTATAACGACAACAAATTGTTGTACCCGAGCTACATTGATTAATTTCGCCGGCCCATTCAAGCGGCGAGTTACGCAGCCCTTTTTCTTTAATAAAAATCAGCGAGGATAAAAAGAAACGCTCCTCCGCCTTCTGGCGTTTATAAATAAACGTACGCGAACTTTTTCCCGGATGCTTCACTTTGCCTCTTAACGTTTGTGAAACTCAATAATTGCGAGAAACGAGGCGACGGGGTACGCGTGTAGCATTGCAATTTAATAATATTGCCTTAGACAGGCTGGAAAACGTGCCAGTTCAATCGCTTCGCGGGTCTGCGGTTTCCTTCATAAAATTCGTCGTAACCGAAGAGACGACATTGCGGCGGGAGTTTATTTTGCGTACGAGCATAGATCTCCGAGTTTCTTGGTCAGCGACACCGTCCAGCGACATCTCCAAAAGCAAAAAAAAGGCAGCTCGCCAAAAAAAAAGAAAGACCTAAGCGCGATAAGTCGAGGACAGAAATAGATTCGTACATTTCGCGGCGAGTCGGCCGGCTTTATCGGAGAGGCCCGCGATAATTTTCATAATTCATTACAAAACAGATAAATCACAAAACGGCGATCGGCCAAATTCTCAACCGCCTCTCGACCCTTCCTCTGTTCCGCAGATCTAGATGTGTTCCATAGCGATTCCAGCGGAGCTTCTGTTGGGACACAGTCCCCCGGTATACGGTTCCCTGTTCTACAGTTCCCTGATGGTTACGACGCCGCCGATCGCCAGCAGATCCGTGCCACCGCAGATCCGGCCCTGCCTCACCTCGGGCTCCATCCACCTCGACGGCCTCATCAAGAACAGCGAGGAGAATGCCGCCAGGAGGAACAAGAAGAAGGTCGTCTTCGCGGACGACCGCGGATGGCCCCTCACCCAGGTGAATGTTTGCAAAGATCTTAAGTATATAACGCTCCTGCCCTCGGCGACGCGAGCCGATTGAATACTGCGCGGCCGTTCTGTCCCCGCGGTCGAAAGGCGACGAAAGGGCGACTCGGTGCTTTTAATTCCTTCTGCTTTTAACTCGCGACGGCGCTTAATGCTCCAACAATGAGCTCGTTGCGTCAATTTGCGCGGCGATTAAAATCGGAAAGACTCGGGAGCGCGCCCGACGCTGCATTGTTTCAGTCGTTAATGCTTCCAGAGTACGAGTAAGGATCGCGAGAGGAAAGCTTCAATGGACGATAAACTAATTGATCGTCAAAGGAATGAATTAACGCGAAGCTGCAGTTAACCGGTCGCAGTTGGGGGGGGGGGAGGGACATATCGAACGCAGATCGAATTCCTCGCGATAATACATCAGTTACTATACATTTCCGAGCGCCGAATGCGACATTAGCTGCGCAGGAATTCCCATCGATCAAGATTCAAGTGACGCAAAGGCATCTCTCGCACATTATCGCGGAGTTGAAGAAAAAAATAGGGAAACGCACAGCCGGCGCACTCGATGCGGCGCGTCCGCGAAAGTTTTTTCTATTCAATTCGAACGATACGCGCCGCGGTTCGTATCGGTAATAATAAATATTTATGAAAGCCGGCACGTTAATGTACGATTTTTCCACTTATCAATGGGGGAGAGAAAAGAAATCTGTGTTTCCTCGGGCTCCGAGAGCTCGTTTCCCCATTCGTAATCTGGCGAGATGTCACTTCTTGAATTGGCAGCGGGTATCAATTGCGGGCGAACAAATGAGGGCAGCTACTGTAGCGCGTAAAAAAAATATATCGGAAAGTATGCTTTAATTAATTGTCTGTATCCGCCGATTAGAGGATACCGAAGTATTCGGTTGTTTAAAAATGAAGATTGAATTTTAGGAGTTCTTGTTTGTTTTTCAAAAATTAGAAGCCAGATAATAAGTCGAAGTTTATTGTTAACCTAAAAGGCAGAAATATTATCGGGACTTAGCAATTTACTTCGTTTTTTCTTATCAAGCTACGATTTTTTTAATTAATCTCTAATTTATCACGAAGTCGCCTTCAAATACTTTATAAACGATTTAAAAATAAAATAGGGTCTCCAGATAGGAATTATTCGCGCTTCGCCAATCTTCCTAATCTTATCAATTAAAAATGTTCTCCGCTGCGAGAATTAAAATTCTAAATCCTTAAAAAAAACAATGAAATTACGCACGAAACGAACTGAAAGAATCCTCCTTCCGCCAACAGGTGCGGGTCATGTCGGAGCCCAGCAACATGCCGCCCCTGTGGACGAGCGCCTACGTGGCTCGTCTGGCCCGCGGCGACGTCTTCCGCAACCTCGACGGCAGCTTCGTCCTCGAGGACCCGACGGAGGAGCCTCCCTCCCCCACTAACGGCGACGGCAGCAACGGCTCCGCCAAGAACGCGAACCAGTGGGAGGCGAGCTTCCCCCAGCCCGCCTCCGACTACCTGGCCTTCCGCAACAAGCTCGACAAGAACTCGGTCAGCCTGGAGAACGTGATCGTCCGCGAGCCGGAGAACTGCCTGATCGGCACGGTGAAGGTGAAGAACCTCGCCTACCACAAGCAGGTCGCGATCCGCGCCTCCCACGACGGCTGGAAGAGCCACGAGGACCTGCCCTGCGTCTACGTCGAGGCGCCGGGCCTCGCCCAGAGCGCCGTGCGCAACCTCTACGACACCTTCCGCTTTCGCGTGCCCCTGCCGGGCAAGCAGACCGGCTCGAGCCAGATCGAGTTCTGCGTCCACTACACCACCGAGGGCCTCGACTTCTGGGACAACAACGCCGGCGCCAACTACGTCGTCAAGAAGAAGCGAGATGTGAGCGCCGACGATAACCCGACGCCGACCGTCTAAAGACTCTTGTGACAATGCACGCCGGATATTATTTTGCCTCTCTGCGTAGCGAGCGGCTACGCAGCTCCCGCATAGTTCCTATTGACTGTTTTATACGAGCGATGCTTCGCGTGTGAAAGAGAGAGAAAGAGAGAGAGAGAGAGAGAAAGAGCGCCAACAGAGCTTATATATATCCTCCGTGCATTGGCGCGTCCTCGTCTGCAGCCCCCCAGACGCTCCCATCCCCCGGCGGGAGCCCGATGTATCATTGTCTCGTGTGTTTTCTCCCGTTGACCCAGGTGACGGTGGAGGAGCAGATCGCCGAGCTCCTGAGCGCCTGCTGCGGCCCGACGTCCGCGCACGACGACTTCGCCTCGGGCCCGAGGCGAGTCGTCGACAAGGAGGCGATCCAGTCCCGGCCGGCGGAGGAGGCGACGAGGGTCCACCTGCGCACCTGGAGCGAGTTCGCCTCCTGGCAGCACCTCGAGAACGACGCTCCCTACTGGTGACGCGCCGCGCAACAACAACAACAACAGCAACAACAACAACAACAACAACAACAACAACAACAACAACAACGGCCCAACCGTCAGCTCGCGTTCGTCCTCCTTCTCCGTCCGTCGCCCGTCGCCGTCGTCGGCTGCCGCGAGTCCTCGCGTCTCGTTGCAGCGATCGGTGCCCTCGGGGAGACCGCTCCGTGCCACTGAGAGGCCGGATCATTTTGGACCTGAACGGGGCAACGAGGCACACGAGCGCGCGGCGAGAGGAAGACGGACGCAGTCATCTCAGCTGTTCGGTAAGTCTCTTCGCCGGATTCGCGCTTTGTTTGCAGGGCCGACGCCGCGCTTTATCGGGGACGCGTCGCTGGCGGCCTGCATCGCGTGACGCCGCAATCGGAGGTGCTTGCACCATTTTTCCCGCTATCCGGTCGAGAGCTCGCGCTTTTTTCGACGCTTTTTTTTTGCGATACCGTGAACGTTCGATCTCGCTCGAGTCTTGTTGTGCTTTATTCGGCTCGGATACGGAAATAAATCTCTGCGGCGAGAGAGAGAAACGGGAGCGTCGGGAGACGGAGTGTTTTTTTTTCTTTTTGCATTATTCAAGGTTTTGATCAAATTTATCTCTAAACAAATTAGCGCGCGGATCGAGAGCGCTTGAGATCTGGCGGCGAATTGATAAATGCAATTAATACCACTGCTTGCAGAGATCGCAAGATTTCGCTTTCTAGAAAACATTTTGAATGCCATACACTTAGAGATAAGGCCAAGCTATCGGAATCACCGCGTATAATTTTATACGCAATTATCGCTAATTAATACGTCGGCAGCACAACATCGCTATCCAAATTCGCCGCGCTCCAAAACAAAACTCTAAATTTAAGACTAATCTGGAGCATTAATCGAGAATGCAAACAGAAAAAAAGAAAGCTTCGCTCGACGATAGCCATTTTCCTTATCTTCTGACTCTTCCCCCCGGCAGGTTACGCAAAATCACGAGAAGCTCAGCCGCTGCCGATTTTCTGGCCTCGAGCTGCCGCCGCCGTCGCCGCCGCCCGATAATGAGAGCCGCTCGAGAGCGCAAGGAACCCAGCGTCGAGCCAAGAAGGAAACCGATCGCAACGGGGACATCGAGTGCAGTCGCGCCGCCGAATCCAGACGGGCGCAGAAACCCAAGACCCAGAGAGAGAGAAGGAGAGACGAACGCGACCCCAGTGCACAGAAGAACGATCAAAACGAGCAATAAAAAATAAGGGAGCTGAACGAGAGAGAAGAACGGCGCGACGTCGACGTCGACGCGCCGATCGCAATAGTATAAAAAACACACCCACGGCGACACGTCTGCTCCGGAGGAAGAGCGCCGGAGTAACGGAGGAGATGTATGTATGCGCGCGCAGCAGCCCCCTGCAAGACTGATAATTAATTTAAAACTCCCCCCCGATTTATATTTCGCGTCGGTCGAGTGATGAGGACAAAAAGAAAGCGGGGAGCTCGCGCTTCTTAAGATTATTGCCGTACGTATGCACCCGAGGAGTCGAGGTGTGAGAGCGCGCCGCTTCTCTACTCCCTTGGATAATTATTACTACGTTTTTTTTTTTTTTTTTTTTGCAAAACAAATGCCTATGTTATTACTAGATTATTATTTTAATTATAATTATCATCATTACTTGTTGTTATGATTATCATGATAATTATTTTACTGAATACGTGTCGAATCCCATCCCTATATGTGTTAGAGGAAGCCGATTCTTTATAACTGTTCGTTTATTATTTGATTTTATTTTTATCTTTTTTTTTTTTTTAAAGAAAAATTTCTACTCCAGGATTTAACGATCTTTCGGCTCGGGTAATTCTGAACTTATATATTTTGTTTCTCGTTGTATTTTATACTCGGTATATACAATACGATGGCGTGATAAAAGATGTATTTTTACAATACGTGATTTTAATCGAATTCTCGCGTTTAGGATTATTCGGATGGAAGATTGTTAAGACTGCATGAGAATATATATGTATATGTTATAACGATTTTTAACGATGAAAAATACGATTTTTAATTATAAATATATATCTGTGTGAAGGCGATGAAAGCACAAGACGGCTAAAGGTTTCTACTAGTTTTACAATGATTATTATATAAACTGAATAGATTCTACTAGAAAGACACGAATCGCTTTGGGGAAAGATGCAGATTATGCGCACAGACTCTTGTCAATTATCGTTTATAGGGGGATAGCTTTTTGATGACTGCGTAAGAATCGATGGACTTAAGAGGTACATAAGCTTTCGCGTATATTTTTTTACGACCGCGTAATCTCGGAGATTTTTTATCGATTTATAAACCAATAAACGAAGGACATAAATGTAATAAGTGGCGACTTCGACGACAGGAGTCGCGGCGAGGGGCGACCCTCCTCTCTTTTTTTTTAACAGATACGACAAAATATTTAAGATGGTTTTAATACGATGTCAATTACTATGCGTCGACGAGTTTACACGAAATAGCGCGCGAATCTATCGATATATATATATATATTTTATACAAGAAACGGCTGGATCAAATATAGCGAGGGAGGGAGAAGATTTTCCTTTTTTTTTAAAAAAAAAAAAAATCATCGTATAACGCCTAGACTTATAAAACTGTGCGCGAGCGTGTGAGGATATGTGTACTTGTACCTGAAGTGTCATAAGTGAGTGTGAATGCGTCCGGGCCCATTTGTAGATATTTCTTTTGTTTTTAAATCATTTGCACACAGCCAAGAGTATAATTGTAGAGCGCTGCAATAATAATTATTGAACACGGAGTCGAACCGATGAGGGAGAAGACGAAATGCACACATACACACACACACAGACACACACACACACACACACACAC
>JAWWEM010000054.1:16208586-16226005 GCA_035582935.1 Ormyrus thymus | reverse complement strand
TAGCCACTGCGTATCTTCATTCGCTCGATATATTTCTTAAACTTAAGGGAATATTGCATGGTTTGCACCATAACTGCTCTGCTAATGCAGTCAAATCAACAATTCTGCACATCTCTGGAGCACTTTCTGTACTTTTTGTTGGCTCTTGACTCTAATATAACAATAAAAATTAAAATAAAGAATGTTTTATAGAACGTTTAATTAACAAATCTTTTTACTTAAATTTTAAATAAATAAATCATACTAACCTCACGTAATTTTTGTCTTGATTGACGTACAGCTGCGAGAAGTTTTTCTCTTGCTTGTACAACTTTTTTCTTTGCAAACTGCCCTTTCTTCTTACCGCAAGTTTTTCTTACCGGTTCATAAAATGGAGGCATTTTGAAATTATAAATTATTATCTACACCGATAAACATGAGTTGGCAGAACGTATGAGCAGAGCTCAAAAAAACAATAACCTCAAAAACACAAATCGAAACCGCTCTGTGGTTGAGGCAGAAATGACAACGAAGGAAAAAGACGACGTTGCCAAGCTCATAACAACAAACACAACGACGCGAATCATTTTGATAGCTAATATAAAATAATTCATGTAATTTATGAAAATTGGTATAAAAGGGTTTTCGGGGTCGCTGATTACGAATCCGCTATCAAAAGAAAACTTCTTTTTTCTTCTGCCATTAATTTGTTAACAATAATTAGTTTAAATTTTTATGTTGTATTATTTTTTAACACTTGGAATATCAGGAAGGCAATAAACAAAATATCTCAACGAAATCCATAAAAAAAAACTGTTCATAAACGTTAAAAAATCGATAATAAATAATAATATACAGTGAGACCGTAGCGGTCCCACTGTGATTGAAAGTTAACCTAAGCTGTAATTCACTCTGTTATTGTTAAATAAGTTTCCCTAAAATAATTTATAAATAAAGAACTATTGTCATTGCCTAAAGGACTGTTACAACTACTAAATATTTCATATATCTTATCATTTTTATTATACTGTATTTCCTTTAGTATGTAAGTTTTATACAAGAAAATAAAAGAAATAATAAAATTTGTAGAAACTTTTATTCCAATACATATTTTGAATCTTAATAATGATGAAAGAGAACTAAAACTATTATGAAATGAAAAGTCTTGATAAAATTAGACAATATAAAAGAACAATTTATTTTACGTTTACTTAGATTCCACGTCTTTCATACTTTAAACTTCATTAGACGCACATAATCGTACAAACTTTTTCAATATCAAAATAATAAATTAGGGGATGTTAGCCAAATAATCTTTAACGTTGGAGGGATCTAGCCTTCTGAAACCATTTGCATCACAAATACCAACTTCAATGTTATCTGCTGTCATCTGTCCTTCAAAGTTTTCCTTCAGCGTTAAAATGGCAGTATGAACAGCATCATCCAATTCCAAATCTTCACTATAACGTTTCTCTAGGAAAGTTTTACCGTTTGCAAAATTCTTGCCCATCGCAGTTGCTTTCCAAGCAAAATAGGCACCAGATGGGTCACATTGAAAGAGATAAGGTGTACCTTTATCCCAACCACAAATCAATAAAGAAACTCCGAACGGTCTCACACCACTGTAATATTTAAGAAATAATTTATGTATTTAATTAAATATTATAAATAATTTATATACAAATTTTAATTTTATCTGTAAAGTTTCTTACCCAGATTGAGTATATTCCTGCATTAACATAGCAACACGCTGCACAAGCTGGGCAGTGGGAATTGATTCTTTATATACTAAGTAATATTGTTGGGCCATTTTACGAGCTTGTTTAACCAGCAATCGATAATCAGGACCCATTCCACTATATACCATACCGATATACTTGGTAATCATTTCAACTTTAAATACACTATGTTCATCGTACAAAATTGACTTATGTTTATTTTCTGTTGCAATGACAACACCATTACAAGCTTTAATTCCTACACTAGGTGCACCAGCTGCCACTGCTGCTAAAGCATATTCAATTTGCACTAATTTCCCTGAAGGACTGTAAAAGATTTTAAATTAATTTTCTTTAAGTATCGTTATTTTTTATAGTTACTTAAACAGTTAATTAAACTATTAGTTTCAACAAAATCATGACACATTGAGCTACACTTATATTTTGAGAACATTTTTTAAATGATTTTGACAAAAAGGTGCTTATGTTTACTGTTAATTGCATTGTATTAAAAAATAAATTACAATTTTGGAAATAAGTAATGATACAAAAAATGGTTCAATCAACGGAAAAATTATAAAAAATGCGTAGTAAATCAAAAATATTTAAGTAGTATTTATTTTATTAAATATTTAAAGTAAGATCAAAAGTGTTGGTCATTCTGTCCTTGAGGTTATGAATGCATCCAAAGTAAAAAACTCGAAAAAATCATTAAAAAAATAGTTCAAAAATTAATATTATTGAAATTAATTTAAATAACAAAATTACCTGAAGGTTGTAAGTGAAAAACTATATCTTTCCGAAGACATGATCCGCAAGTTTTTCCAAACTCACGACGGCAAAGCAAACCTCGGTTCGGCTTCTGAGAGGTTTTCCCGGTGGCCGTCTGCGGCTCTCCTTTAGAGCGCGCTAAAATTTGCGATTTCTCGAATCTTTTGAATGAATGGTGAAGTTTTTCTTGAATTTACTATTTTTTTATACTTTTTTAAAGGATTTTAAAGGAATTTTTAATTTCGAAAATTTTTTATTAAGAAGTTAATCACTTGACAATTTCATACTTACAAATTTTCTTCAAGAAACTTTTTTGTTTCTTGTTATTATGATTTTATGTGTGTGAAGTTGAAAACGAGGAGAACAGAATAGCGAAAATCGATCGTGAAATCGCTGTAGGATAAGAATGATATTGTAGGTTAGGGAGAAAATTTTACAACAATGTTTATATGCAAGAAACTTGTACATACAAATAATTATGAAAAATAAAAATAACATAAACAGTTAAGTGTAAATAAATAAATAAATAAATAAATGCTTCGTTTGGGGAATCCGAGGAAACTTTTAAATAGTTTTAACTCTATATGTAAGTAAATTTAATACAGTTTTTCTAACCTCACAATAGCATGTGTACATCTACTGATGTAATAAAACTAGATAACTTAAATAAAAAATATTTACTTATTATTATTCTTGTAAATTTTAGTTAAATAACAATTCTTAATAGACTTGATAATACTTTTTACTTCAATCATATATTTAATTAATTTCAATAATTATATTTTATTTATTGTAGGTAAAAACCTTTGTAGATCATCTGTAGTCAGTCAAACAGATATAATGACAGAAAATAAAGAAGTTGATGCAAATCAAAGTGAAGAAAAGGCCTTACAAAATAATATAGAAATTAAGGATATTGACGCAAACCAAGGGGAAAAAAGAACCTTGGAGAATGACGTAGAAAATGAGTCAAAAAAACAGAAAACTGAGACATTTGTGAGGGTAAAGAAAAGAAATTATGCTATGATGTTAGGATATTTAGGCAAAAATTATTTTGGAATGCAAAGAAATCCTGGTATGGATACAATAGAAGAGCATTTAATAAAAGCAATGTTCAAAGCTGAATTGATTACATCTGAAGGATATGAAACAATTCAAACTATTAATTTCCAAAGAGCAGCTAGGACTGATAAAGGAGTCTCTGCTGTAAGACAAGTAGTTTCTTTGAAGCTTCGTAAGTTTTATAAAAAAACTTGGATATTTATATAAAAATTTCTAAAGAATATTATTTTGCAACTAATAAACTAATTTATATTAAAATATTTTAGCTGAAAATCCATGCAAAGATGCCATTAATGAAAGTTTACCAGAAGACATTAAGGTATTTGCAATAAAAAGAGTTACAAAGGGGTTTAATAGTAAATCACAATGCGATGCTCGAACATATTCGTATACAATGCCAACATTTGCATTTGCACCCGAAAATTTAGAATTATTTCAAGAAACAGCAGAGTTTCATGATGCTGAGAAACGAATGGAACAACTTTCTTTAATAGATGAAAAACCTTATTATGAATACAGACTTCCAGATGATACACGAAAAAAAATTAGTGAAATTTTAAAATTATATGAAGGAACACGTAATTTTCACAATTTCACATCAAAAATGTAAGTTCAAATAAGATACAATTTTATATATAGATTATTTATAGATTATAAACAAATCAAATTGAACAAAATTAAAAAATCAACAATTGAACAAAATTAGAAAAGTAATTTTTTAAATAAGTTACTAACTATTTACAGACGACCATTAGATCCAAGAGCAAAACGATATATTATGAGTTTTGTAGCTGAAGATCCTTTTATTGTTGACAATCGAGAATATATAACTGTAAAAGTTAAAGGACAAAGTTTCATGATGCATCAAATTAGGAAAATGGTAGCAATGGTTATAGGAATATGTAGAAATATTGTCAGCAAAGAAGCTTTTGATCAAGCATTTGAACAACAAAAATATGACATTGTTAGAGCCCCAGGTCTAGGATTAATGTTAAATATTGTAAGAGATACACTTATTTTGTAAATAATGTTCATAAGAACAAATTTCATGCAGTCTAATTGTTAAAATTGAAATTTACCATTTAGGTTCATTATGATTATTATAACAATAGATATGGAAAAGATGGAATGCACGAAACACTTGATTGGGCTGAATATGAAGAAGAAATTAAGGAATTTGAAAAAAATGTGATTTTAAAACACGTTTTCGACACAGAATTAAATGAAAAACAGTATCCTTTTGAATTTTTCTAAATGAAACGTTTCGATCTTTTTAAACAAATAAAAAGTTAAAATTTTTCATATTATTTTTAAATGGACAAAGCTACAGGTCATAGCTGATTTTTTATTATTAAATGTTTATACTTATCTGTAAAAATCTGATAAAATATATATTTGATAAGTTTAATTAAACATTTCAACTATCAAATTTTTCTTAATACATTATTTAGTATGTTGGAATGGTTAGCAAATCTCACCGTTAGATCATTTGGTACGAGAGATGAGAATGAGATTAGAGAAGAAAATAAAAATGAAAATGAAAATTCTGTCGATGAATAATAATGTTACTGATGAGAAGACGTTATAAATTGTATTATATTTCATATTTTTTTATGAACAACTGTATATTTCTTTCATGAATTAAATGTGTACGTATTAGATTTGATTTTAAATTTGTTTATTGTTTAATCTAAAACGTCTTATTCAATAATGTCCTTGATTTAGCAAATTGTTTTCTTAATGATAATAAGTTGCTGTATTAATCACGCGTAAGTTGTTTACACATATGTTTCAACTTTATGAAAAAGACCTTATGCTCGAAAATTTATTTTCAAACGGAATAGAAAATTGGTTTTTAATTTTATCTCGTAAGAGCTACTTAAAGATTTAAGTTGTTGATTTATTAAGGAAAAAATTTATTAAATGGTTTTTATTGCATTTTTTAAATCGTGAAAATTGCTTATCTATTATAGTACTGCAAACAATTTTTGTTGGAGTTCAGCTACCTCGCATTGAATTACAAAATAAATTAATTTACCTCTTTATGACTTCTAATCTGCAATGTGTCATAATTTAATCTTAAATACAGTTATATCAATGTATATGAGAAGTATCCGCATTACATAATAAAGATATTTTTCGAACTAATTAGTACATAAACGTTCATACATAAAAAACAATATTAAAGGTATTGTTATTCATTTTAAAAAATGAAATATGAATATATTAATAATGAATGCATTTTCAAATTGATTAGTTTAAGACCAATTGTTACAATTTTTTATTATGCAAAATAAATTTTGAAAAGTAGAAAAACTTCAGGTTGTTTTCGAATTGTTAAGTATCACGTAAATTGTGAAGAATTGCTCACGATTGTGATAACAGTTTTTTTTTTAAATAAAATTATTTAAATACATTACAAAATTATTTTACTTTAGTGAGCTGTAAAATTATTTTTTTTTATGAAAATAAAAAAATTTTGATGTGCTTGGTTCAAAATGAGAAAACAAATAAGAATGAGCTAAAATTATTCTTAAAAACAAAGATATAACTTATACAAGTCAATTTATTTGAAAACATTTTAAAATCTATCATATTATTTTGGTGTAATAGTCATATATAACAGGAAATTTGTATAGTTGTTTCAACAGAAAAAATTTACACGCAGTCCGTAGTTTAATTTACCTTTGCTCAGCTCGACCCTAAATTTTTGGAAAATTAAAAAGTTATTTCAATTCAAGGACGTTAAAGTTACTCTTCACATCTGCCCAAAGTCGCAATTTCCTTAAGAAAATTTAATTTTTAAATCACTCCAGTCCTCGCCCTTGCTAATACCCCCGTCGCCCGTCCGAAACCTGCCCAAAAGCGACGACTACATCCTAAATTCCCGAAAACCGCCTCGGCAGAAGCGTTCGAAAGTCGGAGGAAATCTCGCGCGTTTCCCTCTCCCGGCTCGCGGTGTCTCTTCTTCTTAGATCGATGATTGCGGCGCGCGCGATCGAGGCGGCAGTTCGCGTCCCGAGAGTCTCGCGGACGCCTCGATCGCGGCGTGTGCGCAATATAATTCCCTGCCGCGAGCTCGTTTCCGCGTTGCTCTTTCCGCTCCCGCGATGAGCGTCCGACGACTGCTGCTGGCGTTCGTCGCACTTTGCGGTAAGTACGCGCTTCCGGCGGTCCTGCTGGCTGGAATTAGGATAAAGCAGTGGCTCTCCGGCTCGGGATGGGGCTTTTGTTTTTCTCGTATTTGCGGAGAGCTGTGCAGATAGACTGCTGCTTCGCGTAGTTTTCTGTTTTTTTGCGCAGATTTAGGGGGATAATACTGAAATTTATAAAAATTTTTTAGTAGAATACGGTACGAGTGTTAAACTATCCGTAATAAACGTTCGTGCTAAATCAAACAACCCGAATACAGGTTTTTTCATAAAACGCATCGTTAAAATCGCTGCATAATAAAAAACTATAAACGTTTTCCTCCAAACCGATGATTTTTCGAAACGAAAGAACCGCAACCCGACTTAACGCAATACCAATGACTTCACGCCAGAGCATCATACTTCCTCCACTGAGTTCGAATCAATCATCCTCCCAATCTCGTCTCAACGTAAACGTACACAAGCGTCTCCATCTGCGAATATCTCCCGGAGCGGAGCGAAGGTCGCGACAGCCGGTCGCTCAATCGCGCGTCGAAGGTCGAATTATCCGGGAGATTCGGCGGCTTTTAATTTTCCCCCGCACGTCTTTCCGCGAAATTCGCGCACTCGTCGTCGCCGCGGCCTCGCGGGCTCGCTCGCGCGGGGAAATTCCGTGGCCCGAGTGACGGCCGATCGTGATATCGAGGCGGCGTGCTTCCCGATTTACTATCGTCGAACTTTCGCTGCAAGGCTATTACTTACACTTTGGGTTTTTTCGGATCCGCGGATTGAGACGCTGCGTGATGTTTTTGGGGGATTATTTCATTGGAGATTAATTAAGGTTGTCGGATTTTTAAAATTTAAGAAACGCAATTGGATATCGGGTGCTACTTTTAATTCGAACTTTGGGATAATTGTTTATCATTATTTACTACAGGCGGAGCAACAGGTTTCGCTATAAAAATTGAACGTTTCTTCGAGTGTAACCAGTGCAGTAAGATGATCGAAGTGTAAGGAAGTGTCATAATACACAATAAAAAAAACTAGAATTGCAGTATGAAAAAATAATTCAAAATATTTTCGATGAATTGTTGAATTCAAAGCAATGCAGCGCGGTTCAAGGTTAATTAAATCAAAACTAACCATCGTGAAAATAAATGCTTGGATTTAGATACAAAATATAATGAATGAATCATTGCGTCATAGAAATATCCAGCATATAAGATTTGATTTGTCACTTACACAATTACAGTTTTTCCCAGCAGATTGAGATAACTAAGCTTCTCATCGAGTGCATCTCTACTCTATACTTACTATTATAAGTTTATCAGTTCATTCAAGCTTAGTGTTGTTTAGTATTCTTTAGTAAGCTTAGTACTCTTATTTTGAAGAAAGATTTTCAAACGAGTAAATAATTCTCCACTTTGCAAAATAAACTCTTTATTTATCACTAAAATTGGCGTGTTGCAATTCGCTATTTTCCTATCATAAATCCGACGTATTATCGACACATTCAGCGAATCACTCTCCCATTTGCGCAGTTCGAGAGACGATTTCCTTTCCAGAAAGTCGCCTTCCCCCGTCGCCACGCTGCCGATACGTGACTCTCCTCGGCCGCAGCTTCGGCTCGAAGTTTTCCCTCGAAAACCGAAAGAAGCAGGAAACGCTGCCCGCCCGGGCTCTCCTACGATCCTGGGCGAAAACAAGACGAGCCGCCGCCCGGCGAAACCGGTTCCCCGTCGCCGAGCCGAGAGGACGCGTCTGTTTGCGCGAGCCTTGCCCTTGAATCCACGCTGGCTCTTTATCCGATCCGCGCGAGCGCTAATGAACCTTTAGACTTAGACGGGCACCGGCACTCGGCGAAGTTGCCGGGCTTTACATTCGCCCGAAGGATTTTGGGTTCAAGGAATCGTGTAGCGGATCATTTTTAGCCTCTACATTATTTGCTACGCGCGATTATCTTTACTTTGTGATTATCAATGATTGTACTAAGTTTGTTTACTGTTTTCACACAGTTTTCCAGATAGTGATCTTGATTTACAGAAAACAGGAAAGTTTCAAATAACGGTAGACGGCTGGCGAAGTTCACCATAAAATACCGCATAATGAATTTGTATATAATAAATCAATGAAGTAAAATAATTATTTTCATTTGATTATTAAAAAATTTTAAAAAAAATTAATCAGTAATCTACTTTGTAACGAATATTCAAAGTCTTAACTGTATACTTCCAAATGTAAAAATTACTTAACCAAACTGGTTAGAAATCAGAACATAGGTCCAGTCTTGTTTGACGGTATAATCTACTTGTATTATATTAATTACAACATTTTTTTTACAAAACTTTTCAATTTGAAAAAAAGTAAATTATATACCTTCGATTAATTCTATTTATTAAATAAATTAAATAATTTTTACTAAAATACGTTTTGTGATTCTTGCAGTGCTTGCACGGAGCGAAGCTAATTCAATTAGACAATCACCCCGCATTGGAGGAGGGAACTGCGAGTAAGAAAGCATTTTTATGTCTAAATTCATCAAATGATATTAATATAATTTTTACAGAAAGTCTGTAAAAGATGTAAAAATTGAGTATAGATTAGGAAGAACATTTGGTGAATTAAAATTTCAACGTATCATGGAATAATTAACCCATTATATTTCAGATGTTAATTATGTAATTCTTTTGAGAATCACTCGTTAATAACGAATCAATTCCACAAGACATCTTAATTTTTCTAGAAAAATCGTGCATAACATTTGCCTTCTTGAGTAAACTTATTAATACCAGATAGCATTGGTCATTAAGTTACTTTGTCCCATTTGCGTAAACATACGTACCTGTCCTCTTTTGCTTTCGTGCGCAAGAAGGAAAATTAAAAAAAAAATCACGAGTAACAGCAAATAAAGCGTACGGCGATAGTAAGAATAATGTAAAATATGCATCGTTTATTTTATGATAGCAGTTTTATAGTCTACCGTAATTTAAATACAGCCTTTGTAAGTAATATTTTATTAAGTTTTTAAAATCATCATTTTAGTATCACAATTGCTGAATTTTTCTTAGAATGAATACACTTTGAAGAGAGCAAATATGAATTCATCGTAATTTAAAAATCGGCTTTTTAAGAGTAGTAAAATAATTTCTCTATTTACGCCGATTGATTTTTTCCGCGAATTTTTATTATACGAAAGAAATAATTTCGTAACTTGAAAATCCAAAATTGTCTGCTTGCTTTTAACGAACTCTTTTCTTATTCTTTAACAAAACTTGATATAAAAAAAGTATACAATTTTTGTGGTTTTCTTATAGGTAAGCAGATAACTCCAAAAAATCCTTTTGAAACTGTAAATTTTATTTGCTCGCAATTAATACAAATTAATTTAATATTATGTGCAAACCATCTTAAT
Source organism: Ormyrus thymus (assembly GCA_035582935.1). Taxonomy (NCBI): domain Eukaryota; kingdom Metazoa; phylum Arthropoda; class Insecta; order Hymenoptera; family Ormyridae; genus Ormyrus; species Ormyrus thymus. The sequence goes on along the minus strand of JAWWEM010000054.1, from coordinate 16,215,932 downwards.
TTTGATCCAGTCGTTATTAGCATAACGACAGATCACCGGCCTTATTCTCATTAGCGACAAATGAACGCATCAAACGCATCCCCTTAACATCAACACAAAAACATTCGTCCCGCTAATCCACCCCGAACTCGTTCCCCCCCCGTCAGATCGTACCAGTTCCAATGCAAGAACGGCGACTGCGTGTCGCGCGAGGCCCTCTGCGACGGGGCGACGGACTGCATCGACGGCTCGGACGAGACGTCGCAGGAGTGCGAGGGCCCGGACGCCCCGGAGTGCAACCCGCGGACGTTCCGCTGCAACTACGGTGCTTGCGTCGACGGGGACGCCCCCTGCAACGGCATCAAGGACTGCGCGGACAACAGCGACGAGACGCTGCCGAGGTGCTCCCAGCAGGTCCACCATCCGGGCAACTCCAGCTACGGCGGCGGCTGCAGGGGCGACCAGTACAAGTGCAGGACGAACCCGCCGAGGTGCATCGCCTCCACGGAGCTCTGCGACGGGAACATCGACTGCCCGGACAAGTCGGACGAGACGCCCGAGGCCTGCGGATCGTTTAAGTAATTATATGGACTGAAGATTTTTTTCTAGATGTAGATGTATAAATGCAATTTTTATTATTTATATACTTTTGCCTTTCGATCTTTAACAAACTGTATTTTTATACACTTAGCTTGTTCGATTTTTTAGCTTTAAAATTTGCTTATATAAATTACTAAAAAAGAGACGCGGAAGAATAAAAAAGCATTCCTCCCCCGAAAAATCGAGATCGCTAAAACGACACCCCGTTCGCAGCTGTCCGCAGTTCGTGTTCCGCTGCGCGTACGGCGCCTGCATCGACCAGAGCCTCAAGTGCAACGGCGAGCCCGACTGCGCCGACGGCTCGGACGAGTACCCGATCCTCTGCGACAACCTGAGCCCCCGTCCGTCGACGCAGCGGCCCTCGCAGAACAACCACAATCCGTACATAACGGACGTGCCGAGGCCCACGCAGTCCCGACCCACCCCGAGGCCGGTGCAGGACAGGCCGACGCCAAGGCCGACGCCGAGGCCCCCGCAGAGGCCCCCGCCGACCCAGCGGCCGAGCTACCCCGAGGAGAGGAGCGGCTGCGGCCTGCCCCGCTACCCCGAGAACGGCCGCTGGCAGCTCAAGTCCGGCCAGTGCTCCAGCTCGTACTCCTGCCGCGAGGGGGACGAGGTGCCCGCCGGCTCGCAGCTCACCTTCGAGTGCGACCGGGGATACAGGGTCAACGGCACCGCCGACGCCTTCTGCGTCCTCCACGGGGAGTGGTCCGTGCAGCCCAAGTGCATAGGTGGGTTTCGCGCTTTGTTCATCGGCTGCATTAGACTTATTCACTTGGAAAATTTACAGTCCACATTGCAATGTCTCTTAGTAATTTGGCAATCATTATAAATTTTGCTGGAAAAGGGTGAAAATGCCAATTACCAAATTACTGTAAAGACCAGTAATTTTCACAATACCAAAGGGCAGCTTCAACTGCAACAACCCAATGCCAAATGAGAAGCTGACCGAAACATCGTTTCGTTCTTTCAGAAATCCGCTGCCCTGTACTGGAAGACGTGACGCGCGACGCGAGGTGCCGGGACCGGGGCGACCGGGTGTCCTGCGGCAGCCCCGTCCTGCCCGGCACGACGGCCACCCTGTCCTGCAGCACCGGCTACAGCCAGGACCAGTCGGACATACGCCGCTCGAGCCAAGTGACCTGCAACTCGAGGGGCGAGTGGGACCCCCTGCCCATCAAGTGTATCCCAGGTCCGATCACGATTAACGTCAACGTGCAGGGCAATTTCCTGAGCCTCAAGGAGGGCCTCCTCCTGTTCTATCCCTACTCCGAGCTGCCCTCCGCGCTCGCGGGCGCGCAGGCGCGATTCCTGACCGATCTGATTATTAGGAACGGGACCGACTTCGATTTTAGCATCAAGCGCGACTGGGATAAACGGCTGACGAGGCATCGAGTTCCCGTTGCGTAATGAGGATGTAGCTTTAAAGATTTCTTTTTTGAAAAGAATTTACACAGGGTTTTTAAGTATTGAAACGTACAGACAAGTATGCTGTGAGAAGTAGACTTCGAGTGATTTTTTAATGGGCTTTATAAACAGTTCAGCTTTTACCGATGCCATAAAGTTAAATATAATATTCGTGCAGTATGAAATAGAAAAAGTATTCATATTATTATTACATATTTAATAAGAAATCGAGGGCGCATAACAGCCCTCAAAGAACAAGTATTTTAAATTACTTAGTTTATATAGCTGTATATAATTATATTTAATAGTTGTTCTTGTCTGTACTTATATTTAGATCATTCTTTCAAACCATTCACAATAAATCTTGTAATTAATTTTTTGCATTATATATAAACTTGTTTTTGTGACTATTTTCCTTCCTGATTCATAAAATAAACGATTTTCTGGAACTGAATTTCAGATTTTAAAATAAATGTAGAGTAAATAATTTCTATATATTCATGTTTGAACTTTAAATATCTAAAAAAATTTGATAAATTATGTACCGATTCCTTTTTTATCCTTGAGGCCTCGGAAAAGACGGTTTTTCATATTAATGCCGAGATTTGGAAGAACGCGACTTTATCAACAAAAGATGAATATTTAATAAGGATAAAAACGTTTGCGCAGATTGCGGAGTCGCTGCATCCGGTTCTGGGCGACCACTCATCGTCAACGGTTCGACGCCAGACATAGCGGAGTTCCCCTGGCACGCAACTTTGTACAAGCGAAAGGAAAGCAGTATAGATTTCATCTGCGGTGCTACGATTATCAAGGAAAATCTTCTTATAACTGCTGCTCACTGCGTTTACAGCGAGGCGTACAAGAGAATTGAGAATCCTAATAATTTCTACGTAGCCACCGGTAACATTTTTCAAGATTACGACTCCCCACTTCACGACGCCAGCCTAGTCCAAAAATCTAGAGTAAGTAGATTGCGAAAATGCCAGTTAAACGAGGAAAAGCTCTGTGTAACATTTTCTTCTTCTGTACCTTCCAGGTGAAGAACATATTCATCGGATGCAGATATTTAGGAATTCCGGGTAATTACGAAAGTGACATAGCGATATTGATAATCGCTACGTCTTTCGAATTTTCGGCCGTGACACTGCCGATTTGCCTGGACACTGGCTCACTGAACGACAACGCAGTTTTGTCGGACGGAAACTTTGGCAAAGTAGCCGGTTTCGGAAGAACTGCAACAGGCGATTCGAGTTCCGTTTTGCAAACTTTGACAGTGCCGTTCATTCCTTTGAATACGTGCAAATCTAGCGCTACGGCTTCCGGCAGTGAGAAGTACTTGACTATAGACAAATTCTGTGCTGGATATAATAATGGTACGTATAAAAATTATATTAAACAAACTTTAATCTTTTTTTTAGAGAAAAATACATTAATTATTTACATAAAAACTTTTATAAAAACACCGTTGTTTCAATTACTTACAATGTAGGAAAATAAGCACAATATATTTACAGGTTCATCGGTTTGCGACGGTGACAGTGGCGGCGGTTTAGTTTTTGAAACTGACAGACGTTGGTATCTCAGAGGAATCGTGAGTCTCGGAATCGGAGGGAAAGATTTGGGAGGCCAGAGAGTTTGCGACAGCAATACATATTCTTTGTATACGAGTGTGGCCAGTCACATGGAGTGGTTACAAGAGATGATTCTTAGCTTGGAGACCAAGAGGCCGTACCCTCTTTGCAGCTGATTTTAATAATTCACGGAATATTCGGCCGATTCTCCTTTTTAAATATTAAGATATTTATGGACCTCCTACTTTTATAAAATATTGTTGTCATTAAAAAAATAAAACTCGTACGTCGTATATAAATATAAATTACTGTTAAAAATAGAAGGTGCAATAAGAAATGTACTCATTTTATTACTCAATTCAATGAAATGTAAAAACTAGTCATTTTTCTAAGACTGACAATGCTTCATTTCAATTTTCAATAAATGAAAATGAAAAAGAATTAAGCATAAAGAATTTGATTTACCTTATAATATTTATTAACTATTATTAATCTTGTTACGTTTGCGATGGCAGCGTTGGTTTTGAAGTTATTCTGTTCTTTGGAGCCGGTAAATCTGAAAAATTAAAATAAAATTTATAAATATTTTTAAATAGTAGCTTCTATTTAAAAAGTCCATAAATATGAAAATATAACGTTACCATGTAAATCTAATTCTGCTAAATCTGGCAACTCTACAGAATTATTCTTGGCCTTATCAGAACTATTAGAATCATCCAATGCTGCTCCCATTATTTCAGCTAATTCTTTTTCTAACTCAGAATCTGATTCTGTAGTAGCTACAGGTTGAGCCATCACAGACTGTATTTCATTTAATTCTTCAACAATCTAAAATAAATGAAAATTAAACAATAAAATTTGAATAATTATATAAACTTTAAAATGTAAAATACTTATTATTTAAAATTTTTTTAAATATTTAATAAATTATTAAAAAAGTAACCTCATGCATGTCATCCATTGTATTTGTTGCATTAGGCTCAGTAAGACCAGTGTCTTCAAACTTCTTCAATGCACTGCAACCAGCTTTGTAAGCAGCTAATGTGTCTGTATCATAACGAGCATCGTGAATTCTGCTTAGAAGCTTTTGTACATTGTGTAGTGCTGCACTGCGTTTTTCTATACACTTATCAAGCTCATGCTTTTTTCTCAGAAAACCTTTCGCTAGGTGTCTTAGGCCACTATTCAGTGATGACTTTGCTTTTAATATAACTTCATTCCTTTCTGTCTCTAGTTGCTCAATATTTTTGATTAACATTCCCTCTTGTTGTGTCAGTTTGTGAATTCCTTCATCAATTTCTGTTACTTGTTCCACCCCTTTTGAAGAAATTTTTACAAGTAATTCGTTTTTGTCATTTTCTTGACAATTTCTGAATGCAGCTTTTTTTGTATGCCTTAGATAAATTAAAGCTAATTTAATATTATTTTCTGTAATCCTACTATTGCCACTTTTTTCTATGCAGTTTTTTGTTAGTTCTGATAATGATAAAAGTGTATTTTCTTTTTTACTATCAATTGTAGATAATATCAATTCACCTAATTCTTTTACAGTGGTAAGGTGTATATATTTAGTATCAGTTTCAATAACTGGTTCGCTAACATAGCTTTTCAATTTTGAAAAAGACCATGAAACTGGTTTCTTTACAAATATATCAATAGTCCAACCTGTCCAGGTAGCACTCGGTTCTTTTAAAAAATCAGATTCCAGAATAACTTCACCATTCCTGTTAAAATAAAATTATTTAAAAATGAATTAAAATATTGAAGATTTAAAAAATAATATACATAGTAAATCAAACATTGCAACTATTTGAAATAATTATTAATAACACTTAATTATTAAACCATTATTTAAAACTAGTTTAAGAAATAAATTAAAATATCTTACTTGTATAATTCTTGTAAAACTGTTGGCAAACACAAAGCAGTGCAACCTTCCCTTTTAAAATTCATGTTTAAGTCTGTCAGCGTAAAACTACAACGTGCATGGTAACTGGCCCAAGTTTTTATAAATTGATTCCAAAATTTGTATTTGGAATTCCAATCTTCAGGATTGACAGAACGATTTCGAAAAGGAGCAAATAAAGATTTCATTCGTTCATCTTGATTCCAGCAGTCTGGCAACTGGTCAGCAGGTAAAGGAGTTGTAAAATTTGTTGTTTCTGTAGACATTCTTGCAATCTAAAATATAAAATTGCATAAGTGATGAAGAATTGCCAAAATACAAAAATATTATTTTGTATTCACTACATTCACAATAAATAAAGTATGTAACCTTAATATAATGATGAACCAAAATAGAAAATAACTGCGCAATCAAAGTTGATTTATTTGCTATTTGTTCTTAAAAATCGAGAAGCAAAAATTGCATGGCAATCGTAACTCTGCGAATCTGAATTACCAGACTAGTAAAATTTTTATCATTAATTTAAAATTAACATGTTACAAAAATAGTTACAAAAGCTAAAAGTTTTTAAAATTCAATATTCAAGTGATCCTTGATGTAAAAACACGACTCAAAATAAAACTGTCTAATCCAGTGATTGCACACTTGTACGCAGCACTGAGCACACTGGCACACAGATACAAAGGCTGAATTTCTACTAAAAATTTCCTATGTCATAGTGTAAAGTAAGTTAGTAAGTTAAACATTGACGGTTGCTTACAAACATTTGACGTTTATATGACATTAGTGTGACGCAATATATACATTCCTGACCGTCGAATTACAAACAGTACAGAGCTGGTTTCGTTCTCACTTTTTCCCGGAGAGGACGAGGAAGTGTGCGGCGCGAGTGTTGGCGGCTGACTTCTCGGGCTGAAAAATGGCGACTCGTCTGCTAAGAATCAGTTCTGCTCTGCGAAAAGTTGCAGACAGCAATGGATTATTTAAGGTACGTCCTTCAACATCGATCTTTAACATTTAAGAATATTCTTCTTTGAACTCATGATAATTCGCAGCTTTTTTCAATTACTAAAAAAGCAAACAATAATCACTTTTTGACGGCACCTTCCTTACGTAATATGACTTAATTTTCTTGATTTATATAAATTATTGGCTTATTACAAGTTTATTCGTTGAAAGCTTCATAAAACTTTCCTTGTTTAAGTTCTTTCTAACATTTATTCAGATTTTAGTGTAGGTTGATGAGCTTGCAATTTTCTAACCTTCAAAATGAATAGTCAATCAAAGCTTTTTACGTCTTTTATTATTTCCCTATATTTACTTGCTTGGTGTTGTTATATTTTAGGTCAACAAGCGGTGGAGGGCAACTGAAGCTTCATTTAAAGAAGCTCTAATTAATCAGCCCCCAACACAAACTACGTGTTTAGATAATGGCATGCGAGTTGCCAGTGAAGACAGTGGTGCAGCCACTGCAACTGTTGGTCTGTGGATTGATGCTGGAAGCCGATATGAAAACGATGAGAATAATGGAGTGGCTCACTTTATGGAGCACATGGCTTTCAAGGTATTTTATTATTTATTCTTTTGTTTTATAAATATATAGTTTTGAAACATGTGTAATATTGCAACAAAATAATAAAAATAAAACAAGAAAGATCAAAGTTTGAAATATAAAGCTACTCTTAATTATTGCATTAATATCAATCATCCACATTTTTGCATTGTTATAATTATTTTATAGCATTTATATTATTTTGTATTATTATAATTAAGGTGACATTTACTTGAATAAAATTTAAGTATTTTTCAATTTTATTTATTCTTTTTATCTTTATTTTTGATATTTTAGGGCACTGCTAAAAGGTCACAAACAGACCTTG
>JAWWEM010000054.1:16175257-16199826 GCA_035582935.1 Ormyrus thymus | reverse complement strand
CGGAGGAAACCTGCCGCGGAGGGCAACTGTTGCTGCACTCGACGTCCAACTGCTCGAGGCTCCGCGCGCTCGCTCCCCGCAGCAGCAGCAGCGCCGTTGTTGTTGTTAGCCGCCCTGCACGCCGGTCGTGCGGTCGGGACGTCCTTTGTTGTTTTTTGCCCGTCTACAGAGTCTATATTCCTCCTCCGCCACCCCCCCGCGCCCCCCGTACAGTCTTCCGAATTGCAATAAACGAGAGAGGCCGAGAAAAGTGATCGTCCAGTGTCAAAGGAGTGTGCATCCGTGTGGAAATAGAGGAGAGAGAGAGAGAGAGAGAAAAAAGGGACGGCGATCGCCGCCGCAGACGGTGAGGAGGGACTGCCGAGACCGGCGATCCACGTGTGTGTAAGGAAGCGTGTGCATACGGAGAGCGGACGACGGCTGGCGCTCGCCGTTTAAAGTCCCTTCCGCGTCTGTGTCTTCCTTCGGGCTTTGTTGTGTGCGCCGCCGGCAAGGAGACAGAGTGAGCGAGAGACAGCGAGAGAGAGAGAGAGGGAGGGAGAGAGAGAGAGAGAGAAGGGCAAGGAACTCGTGCTGCAGAAGGATTCACGCGCGCACATACACGCATAGCGACACTCTCTCGGGAGCTGCACTTCTTCGCGCGGCGCAAAGTGAGTTATATATACATTGCTTCCTTATAGTTCGACACCCTCTGGCCGGAAGTCCTGTTCGTCGTAATGCACGGTTCGATATAGTCGCCTTATCAAAAAGCTCATTAGGTACGTGGAAGGGGAGCGGAAATTCGGGAGAAAAAAAAACTCGATCGCGACGGCGGCGGCGGCGGCGGCGACGGCGTGCTCGAGGGTCGTTGACTTCGAAAATTGTCGTAACCTTGAACGAATTCGTAGCATTGCGGTCAATACGCCGACTTCCGCGAGTGTGATTCCTTATTCCGCTGCGGCTTCGTTCCCGAAATCGGTAATTAATTTCGGCGAGGGCTGACAATCAGCTTTGTCAAATTCAAAGGAATTCACAAAGAAGCTAAAATTAGAAGAGGCTGCTTCTTCATCGGCAAGTAAGCACGGAGTCGATGGGCTCTCTTGTGAATCGTTAATTCTTGCGCTTCGAAGGATTATTCTTTAAGATGGTTGCTTATATCGATCAAATTAAATAAAGCTTTGCTTTCGACGTCAGAAAGAATAATGTCGCGGGGAATAGTCGAGTTGGCAATCTGCAAAGGGTCTTGTTATTTAATTGACTTATAGAACGGAATAAGGGAATTTGAAAAAAGTATTTTTTCAAAAGGTAGAATCGACAGCTTGCTGCGCACTTAGCAATATGCAGAAAAAATATATTTACTTTATACATTCTTCGTAAATCGTGTATGATTAAAAGCCATCGATTAAAAAATGTTCTACATATTGTTTTCAAATTAATATCAGAATGATTACAGAGTCTTGCATAATGTCACATTTCCTGAATGCTCCACATAAACTTCCTGATTGTATTGGATTTCTTAAAATTACATAAGGCGATCGCAAAAAATATTAATTTCAGTTTCCAATTCATAAAACGGAGTACTTACCGTGTATTAATAAATTGATTTTCCCACTCTATCGCGTTAACAAGTCGCAAAACTTTGTTCCGACTAACAATCCCGCCGGAAATATAGCGCGCTCGATTCAATATCTAAAAACGTTTCTTCTCACTTAACGTTGACGTAACGTCATTGAACAGCTGAAATCTCTCCTCCCCCCCCCCGACTGCGCAGAGAGTTTCGGACGTGCAGTCAGGCACGCAAGTCGGAATTTGCGACATATTAATGGTGTCGTATATTATAATGAGGCGTACGACTTACGTGCACTTGCCAATTACTCAATTTGCCGCGGGAATCGATTTTATTGCGTTTCAGTATCACTATAAATACGGCGCTGGTCGATTCGCAATTTACTGCTGCTTAATGAATCATAATTCACAAACAGCTTAGATACAAAAATGATTTAAAATAGCTTTTGTATAATTAAGCAGCCTATATAATTCTCGTGATTATTAAAAAGTCGAATAGTCAAACTACCTTTCTACGTATTACTCCGTATATTTTTGTCCGGTACACTGAAACCTTTCAAAACTCGTAACTATCGATTGGACAAAAGTTTTATTCCTGGCGTATAAATATTACCGTACCAGCTGCGACGCTAATAAACGCATTAATCAGCACGCGGTTTAATCAATTACAATTTCAATACCATTGTCGAGGCGTCTTTCAGGGGGAAATTTAGCTCAGGGCGCACGCAGCTTGCGCGCGTTACGCAATATTCCATTCGGATAGGATTAAATTGCAATTCGATAATTGGATAATTATTATGCAATGGCCAGCGCGCTCTAAAAATTCGAAGCGCATTATAACGGGCCGCCTCTTAAAAACCGACCCGTTCTCGTTTCCAAATAAACGCAAACGAAACGCAGACGACAATATTTCAATCCCGCGAAGGGGCGCGAAAGCGGTGAGCTGCGTCTATTACGTTACACGCAAGTGCGCATAAATCTCGTTAATTATCATTCTGATTCCGAAATGCGCGCGGTAATCGCTCGGCGCGGTCCGACGCAACGACACCGACGGCGCCTCTGGCGGTGCATTCGTTGCACAAAACGAAAGCCCCGTCAATTGTCGTCCCCTCGCGGTGATTAATAAGACGCGAACGAGGAGGACGGCCGCAGAATAATGCGCTCTCGACTCTGCGACGTAAGTCGGGGGTTAACGTGTACACTTGTTCCTCGCCGCGCGCGAGGGAAAATAAGCAGGCGATCGTCGATTTGGAGTACCGCCAGTCGATGAAGAGCTTATCTATTTAAACGATGATCGAGCCTCGAGGAATTTTAATTAGGCTCATCGCCCGATGAAAGAGCCGAATATTCTGAAGCGCTGGGCGAATAAATATACTAATGCGAGTTCGAGTAAATCTAATTATTTTTAGATGCTCCCGGTGCATCAGACGCGCTTTCACTCACTGGGAGAACCCAAATTTTAAGGCAACGTCGATGCTTTTATAAAATCTTAGGACTAATACAACGTGCACTCGTTCAGAATACGCGGAAAAATGACTCTGCCCGATGAGTGCAAGCGAAAATTGTTGCACACTATTCGTCTCCGCTTCAGTAACAATCGAGTGGCTGAGGGAATTTTGAAAATAGATGAAATGAAAAGCAGCTCAGCACCGCGTAACCGCGTCTGCGCTCCCGTGATCCGGATAAAATTTATCCAGAGCGGAGGAGAAAAAAAGGGGGCACTTGAAATTTTCTCGTTCAAGACGAGAGAGAGAGAGAGAGAGTCGGGATGAAAATAGCTCGGGGAGGAGGGAAGAAGGGATCGTTCGTCCCGACGTTGTGCCCGAGGAGCATTGCGCATCATCCATAAATTGCGCCCTTTTGACGTCGGCATTTTAGCTCTTCTAAAAGGATTTTTAATTAAATCACTCTTCCGAAATTTCGGCTTTCAATATGAATTTTGCGGCGACATTTCAGACTGCGCCTGCATTTTTAGCCCTCGCAGATAGAACATTGTTAACGGGGCGACGCCTTTTAAATTTCAAATTCGATTGCAATTGAAATCTCGTTTTACACCAATTAAAGTTGCCAGTAAAGAAAGATTATCACTAATTGTTTCATCAGATCTTTTCTGTTAGCTTGTTCTTACATTGAATATGTTTTAATTAATTTACGACTTTGCTCGCAAAAAATAATTTTATAGACTCCTTAAACAGCTGTGCAGCAGCAGCAGTTAACTTAATCGGCCGTTTTCTGGATTTCTTTTCCTCGAAATTGACTCGGCCAACGCAACACTGCTAACCGAGCCATCGAAACTGGCGAACTCCCGTTTCTGCCAAGAATTTCGGAGAATCCCCAGTGGAGGCGCGCGAGAGCACCTCTCGAGCGGCGCGTACACAAAACACGAGAGCGCGGCTGGCGGATAAATCCGTCAACTAGTTCATTGCTAGCGGAGGTTTCTCGGAATCGGAGATGCTTTCGCACGAACTTCGCGGGAATAAGCGCCGCGCGTCTGATTCATTGATTCTATTTTCGAGGCTCGCGACTCGGGCGCAGCTGATCGTCGCGTCTTATCGCACGTTGCGCGCGGTAAACGTATGTAGCGCGGCGCTTTGCGCAACGGCGAAAGAGAGGCGACGAGGAGCGAGGGGAGAAAGAGGCAACGGTGAGATTCGCGCTGTTATTCGCCTTTGCGGGGCCGGCATTTTTCAGTTGAAAATTGACATCGCAGATGCGAGTAATTCACTTATAAATAGACTCAACGTGCCCGGGTGAAGTGCACCCTCTCCTAATCATACCCGACAATGACAGATTCATCCTCGTCAATTGGAAAAACCAAAGGAGCTGATCCTAGACAATTTTCTTGATCGTCGCAGCTTTCATTTCGGGGAGACTTTTCGATACTTGGGTAGAAGTGGCTGCGCAGCTCAATACTTTAACATTGGAGAATATTAGCTTTCTTCATTCTGCTCTGCATCTCTGCACTTCTCAGGCGTTCAAGTGCTCTACCGTTTCTTATATAGTAAGTCCTTACAATATTTTTAGATGCTAATTAATACGCTGATCGGTACAAGTTATTTTCGTACGACGCTTAAGATTTGGCAATTGATTGTTCGAATTAATAGTCGCTTAATTCTCGCCGTTTCGCTCGTCTTTTAGCCTAATATGTAATTTATTAAAATTTTTTATTCAAAGGAAAAAAAAATGAAGGATTACATTTTTTAATCGCCCTAATGTAAACAACGCGTATTTCATATTCACTCTGAGTCTATTTCTCTAAAAGTCTGATAATTTTAAAATTAAAATTCAAAACGCCGGAGACGCTTAAAAATAGACGTTGACACGCAATTATATACATCGACTTAGTTCCGGACCGGTTTCATCCCGACGTAACGCGCGCGTCGTTGAGGACGCAGTGCACAAACTAGTCCAGGTACGGAGAGTCGTTTTTCTTCTATTTTTTTTTTTTTTTTTTTTTTGCGGTAAACATACGAATTAATACGAAGAAGCTCGTCGGGAGAGCAATTTGTAATTCCGCCGAGATGTGGGGGGGGGGGGGAATAAAAATTCGTTGCCCTCGCTGTGCGTGATTCGAGACGCGCGAGTTCGCTTGATTTGTGGAAAAATTTCCAGCGGGAAAAAGTTATTTTTTGTTTCCTTGGGTACTGTATGGTTAGAAAATAATTGTAATTCCTTCAAAGAAATGGCATACGAACTTTTGCGCGTAATGATGAAATTCTCTTACAAAAAACAGCATGAAAGGATATTACATTTTTTACTAAAATTAAATATAATACATAAATATAATACATGTTTCTAATGTTATTCATTTTAATGAGTAAATAAATGTAATATTAATTTTGTGCTAGTAATTAAAATGCTTTGAGTTTGAAAACAAGCGGCCAGTCTGTATCTACCGCAGATCAAGTATCATCTACATCTACTCTAAAAAATACCACATTGCGACTCAATAAACAAAATTCGGAATATATAAAAGACCATTTTAAATTATTAAAAAGTGTAAAAAATAAAAAATATAACAAAATGTATTACTAGATACTATTTTTTAGCACAAGGAATTAAAATAGTATTCAGAAATTCGCCATTTTATATGGTTGAACAGAAATACATTGTCTTTTATATTTTAACGATAATATCAGCTATTTTCAGTAAGCACCTACTACAGTTTCGAATTCTATAATTATTGTCGTTATTTTAATAGCATCCATAATTGAGGTTGAAATAAAAGTTAATAATCCGCGACAAGCATATAAATATCGCAGCGCATAAATTCTTAAATAAAAATTCTGAAATTCAAAATAAGAAATGTATGGATTGGAATTCGGGTATCGTTAGTATTCGATTCAAGGATGAATGAGACGATCCAAATGTTTTCTGAACTTATAATGCTTGCAGGTAGATGATTGAGTTGAGTTCGCTATATTGTATCCTACATCCGGTTATGAAAGGTTAATATTTCGAGTGATTTGAAATCAAACGACGAACAGGTGGTTCGTTTAATCAGGATATGCCACCCAGTGCACGTTATCGTATAATCCTCGTATTCTTCGTGAAGTTGCTATAAATTCTGCTCGTTAATTGTTTTAAAATTAGAATAAATTCAAGATACAATGTGAGTTTAAAACTAAACTTTTTACAATATTTCACCTTTTCCGTTTTCCTTTGCTAATGTTTTGCTTTATTTTTGAATATTTTGATGGGCGAAATTCAATAAAAAGCCATTGCTTCTACATATTGGAATACACATAAAAATAACAAAAAACCTCTGCACGAAAAACTTCCCCAGAGCGAGAAAAACGCGCGCCCGACGACTTCTTCGTCCTCCCGAAAGGAGAACTTTTAATTTTGCCGGCACGCGCAGAAAACGAGACTGTCAGCCCCGCTTTCCCCGCCAAAACTATCGCGAATCAATAAACTCGTCGCAGCGCCATTAATCTCGATCGGCTTGTCCGCAAGAGCCGATCGCCCGCTTCTCGCGAGACCCATCGAGCTCCGGGAAAAGGCCGCCGCGCCCGCGGAAATATATCGCGCGCTCATCAATAATGCATGCGCGGAGCCCAATTAATCGAGCGACGCGAATTTCTCCCGCGCGAGAACCGAAAGAAGGAGCACGCTTTTACCGCTCCCAAAGGGAGCCCCGGCTCCCTGGGAGAAAAGCACTGCGCTCTCGCGCGTGGGACGAAAATTGTTTTCGAGCCGCCGTCCGATGATATGACTCGGGCGAATGTCGTCGTCTGCCGAGCTTTTTTTCTCCGCTCGCGCGCGGATCTGAGAGAAAAGCTTTATTGCCAGGAGGATAATCTGCTCGTTCCGCTGATTGTTTGATTAGATGGGCAAGAAAGACGCAGTGAGTTTTGCGCGCGGACGGAGAAGCTCGTTTTCCGCCGTACGGCTGAAAGTTATGGCTGCTGTTTTCTTCGGCATTGGGGTCTAGTTTTTGCGTCATTTATTTTACAAAGCTGAGCTCTTTGCAATCTGGCGGCTGCATTATTTTGTAGCTTTTTAATTCGTTAAAGTGTTTTTAATTTTTTTGAGTGTTCGGGAGGGCAAAGATAATGGCACCTTTTTCGTGTAAACGATTGCTGTGGAATTGGTAGTTTTATTTTTAATAATTTGAAAACAAAATTGTGTCTAAAATTAGAAAGTGTGATGTAAAACTTTATTAATATACCATATTTCCTGAACATTCGAGTTGGGAAAATAGGGGAAACTCCGATACGTTTTTTTGATTTAATAAAATTTAATCTCGAAGATATGTTAAATTTTTTGCATTTCATTACGGACGATGTCCCTGAAGATTATTTCTAAATTCGAAAAGTAAAAGTATAGAGTTTCTAAAAATATTTAGATTGTTCTCTTCTTTAATTCTTTTTCATCAAATCTCTTTTTAAAAAACTTCATTTGAATTTATTTTCACACAGTTATGAAAATAAAATTCATGAAAAAACCCACCATTTTGCTTTGTATTCTCGAAATCTCATTAAAAAGTTCTCTGGCAGAATTTTTTCTACTCCATAAAAAAATGTATATTTTAAGTGCAAAAAGTAATTACTTAAAATAAAGCGGGGGAAGATGCCAAGATGGGGAAGATGCCACAACGCAAGATTTTCTTTGTTTGTAAACAAATCGCAACAAGTGCTTGATAGATGTGTTTATTGTGATTTTCTTATTCAATCGCTTAAATATTTCAGGATTGTAGCATCATTATCAGTGTCTTTTCGAACAGCGTCGAAGGTAGTAGCTCTCGATCTAAAATTTGTAACAAATTGATACATCATTTTTCAAGCTTGCTTTGTAATATCGTTAACACAAAAAAAGTCGTAAATTAGATCATTTAACCCTTTCAGTCAGAGAAGCATATATGTTGGCACCCAAAATTTTTTTACATTTCTCGTCATTTTTGTTGTATTAAATACATTTCCCTCATTATTTTTGCATTTTTTGTTAGATAAATACTTAAACTTGAGAAATATAATTTTGGATTTATAATTGTTATAAATAAATTTGTGCCAAAAAATCGTATTTTTGTGAATTTAATTTGTGAGGGTGAAAAATTGATGATTAACACATACTTTAAACACTACGAATTGATTGTCTGATTAACAGAGATTATAAAACTACCATTGGATATGTAAAAAATTCAAAATGGCGGATACAAAATGACGATCTAAATTCCGAAAAATGACTATTTAGCTCTTTTTTACCCCAGTTTAGACATACTTTTATTTTTTTTTTTATTTTTGACACTAGAATCAATTTTAGTGTCAATTTTAGTGTCCCCCGCTTTACCTTATACTTATTTATCAATTGTGCAACATAAATACCTCAGCTTTTTTCCCTCTTCCTCCGTCGCTAGCTCTCTTCTTTCGCTCTTGAAACGTCCTCATTATCGCTCACCTGAAAAACACTTCCCCTTTCACCTCTTTCACTCTCTCTCTCTCTCTCAGTTTCGCTCTCTCGAATTCATTTAGCACTGGTATACGTATAACCGAAGCGGAGAGGGAGGGAGAGAGGAAAATAAGAGATCTCACGTCTCCATTTCTTGAAAGATCTTTTTTCCTGGCCATTGTCCGCGCCTCACGAATGGAAAACAATGTGTACCCGGTTATATAGACTCTCCATCCTCCGGCCGGCGAAGGCGACTCTCGGGTTACAGTCAAGTTCAAAAGCTCAAACGCCATGGCTTGTATATATCGTTTCGACATTCTTCCGAGGAAATATTTATCCCGTTCTCTGTGCAGGTATCGTTAGAATTTTTTTGTTAATATAGATGCGCTTGTGCGCGCGCTCGGCGAGAGTCTCAATTTTCACGGCAATATTCCGTTTCGCAAAGTTATAGTTTGTTGAGAGATCTTGTGATATTTGTCGTATAAAGTAGCGAGTACTTACTCTGTTTTCAAAACATTTTCTATGTTGGTTTTTTTTTCTATGAAAGCTCAGTTTTCACATGAAAATTTGAGAAAGTTTTTACATAATATTTTATTAAGAGTCAGACGTTTACACGTAATTGTACACTTATTCCTGAAAATGTTTCTTCTTTATTTCCATTCAAAGCAAAAATAGCATTGAAAACCACTCCGCCACCCACTTTTTCTATAAAGCACCTTATCCAACTGAAAAAACGCTTTCATAATACCAAGCCAGTGACGACGGTAAAACAGAAATTACGATAAAGTGGAAATGACTATCCGCTAACGTTAAAGTAATTAGCTCTCTCCGACAACTACCACCTCGAACGTGGGGGGGGGGGGCTGCGTCGAGCGAGGCGCGCGAAAGAGAGCGCGAAAAAGACGGAAGAGAGCGAGAATGGAGCCGGGAGAGAGAGACTCGTCCATAAACAAGATTGGTTTCCTTTTAATTTCACTCTTTGCGCGCTTGCACTTGAAATTGTCTTTTATATTCGCGAGGCGGACTTGTGTTACATCGCTCGCTGCTCTCCGAAAGCGTGGGGGGGGGGGGGGGTAAGTACCCCTTTTCCTTTCTGCGGGCCATTGATGACAAGTAGGTCAGGAAAATTTCTGCTGACTCTGAAGCCCTTTTACACTGGATAATGGAAGGGAAGTTATTTTTGTTTACTCGAACGACGCCTCTTTTTATTTTTGCGTCAATCTTGAGATACGTTCTGGAAATAGGATTAGATTTTCTATGCTCTGATTTAATTACGTAACTACCTTTTGAAGTTTCAATGAACAATTTTTATTGTTCCGACTTGATACAACATCTCAAGGTATATTGGCTTACAAAATTGTACAGTTTTTAATCACGTCTAGATGCATTATGCATTGCAGTTCGAATCTAAAAATCTGTACGCACTTTCTATTTTATAATCACGTTTACGCTTTAGTTATAGTTCGCAAGATTTACGACCTTCCTGAAGCTTTACGTTTAAGGTTTCTTTACTTTTAAGCTTCGTCTTCGAAGCGCGCTGGATACTGTACATTTCGAAACTACGCGCAGAAAATGTACACTCCCACTGGCTTGAAGTTGTACAAATGAATGGTTTGTTCAAAATGCAACAAACAAGCAGTGCAAAAAGATGAATGAACACGTTTGTCGGATCAATGAACATCACGTTGCTCACCAGTAGGTCTTAAGATTAATAATAAAATCGCTAAAAGCAGAACCTACTTCGCGAACAGAAATAAAGCAATCGCCTCGAGAATTTGAGAATCCGTAAAATGAGCAAAATATCGAAGATAAATCATTTGTTTATAAAAAATTTTTTTGTTTCTTATTTTTTTTCTTCATTGTTGCACACATTTTATGCCCTGAAATATAAAATCATCATCAACTTTATCATCCTGAGCTTGTTTAACAACAGGTCCAATGTTTTTATTTTATATAATTTAGGATCTAATAATTCCGAAAAGAGTACCCCCTAAATTGACCCAAAAAAGTCTATTCCTATGTATTTTGATGCGCTGAATACGAATATGATACTCAAAATTGGCGCAGATTTAATTGTTCTAGTGAAAACCATAAAAAACCCATAAAAATCGTAGTTTTTTGCATTTAACTCCGTTTACTACGCGCTGGGGGATTGGGGTTAGTTAGTTCTTTAGTAAATTGTAACGGGAGCTCACTCCTGCGAGCTTCGCAAATTTCGTTACTAGAAATGGCCTGCAAAATCCCAGAAATACAACAGTTTTAAACATGGTTTAGTTTGAGGGGGTACAATCCGTAATAGAAAAATTATTTCAAGGAAAAATAATAAATTTAAACAATAACGAACCTCTTCATCAACTGCGTACTAGTTTTTCGAAGACAACGCCAAAAGACAAACTTGTTATGTAAAAATCTATAGCACAAGTAATAGAAAATTTTGGTGGCATTGAAAAAATATTGTTGGTAAAACCACATTATTACTTTCCGTATATTTCTGCACGTTATTTAACTGAATAGTATACGACTTAGCCGCCCGCGACTGACGATTTTCAATCGCGAACTCTCACGTCAGCCTCCCACTTGCCTCCCTAAAAAATCCCAAAACTTTCAATCTGCCCCGGATTTTCGGTCGCCCGCGGCTGCTTTTAATGCAGCAGCGGCGGCGCGGCAAGTCGATATCAAGTGTAAAAAGGCGCGAGAGAAAATAATAAAGACACGTCGATATTAGGCGACGCTCTCTCTCTCTCTCTCTTCTCCCTCCCGCCTTAAAAGCTTGTCCCCGGAACAATGCGCCAGAGAAGAGAGAGCACTATCCAGCGAAGAATAAGTGGACGGAAGAAGCGCGCGACCTGATATTCGAGATTCGCTGCTGCTGCTGCTGCTGCTGGCCGAGCACAGCCGCCAAGCGGTCGATGAACGAATGATGCTCGCCCGCTGAAAACGCGTTATTACCTCTCGGAGCTCTTTTTCTCGAAGTTCATCCCTCTCTCTTCTGTCGCGCGGCGGCGGACGGATGGATGTACGCGTGCGGAGCTCGAGGATTCTTTTTTTTTGCGTTTTAGCGCCCCTCTTTGGGGAACAGAGCCGCTTTTGTGTCAAGGTCGGAGGCGCTGTCTTTTTACATTACCGAGCTGGACGTTTACACGGAGGGAATTAACTTTTTTCGCGCGACGGGCGGAAAAATTGGCTCATTTTTTTTTTTTTTTGTACAAGGCGCTTATTTGTCGAAGGGGCGTCTTTTTAATGATATAATGATGCACTTAATTCTTGTTAATTCCACGGTGGAATCTTCTTCGCGCGTACCATTTTCTTTTTTGGTGTTCTAAGCACTGCAAACTAAATGAACACTTACGTACAGCTACATTCACATAATCGAATTCCCACACGTCAACTATTTTTCCGCCAATCAGTTCACGAAAAAACTGATCAGCCAATCACATTACGAATAAACTGACTTCGCTTTTCAGATCATCAATTTTTTAAGGAAGGATATACGTGCAATAAAATGTCAAACGGCATTTCGCAAATAAGTTCGTATAGTTTACAAAAATTCCATTTTGTAGCCAATGATTACGATGTTTACAGACAAACCTTGTGATTCGTTATTCTGGTATTAAGAGTTTAAAAGGGTTTAAGAGATTAAAGATTTAATCGTCGATCTGATGGATATTTATATTTGCAGAGGCGTTGTTGATGGTTTTGCGGGAACGTGACTTGAACTGATTGCAGGCTAAGTTTATTTTTAGTTTTAAATGAAGAAGGGATAGGAAATTAGCTGGGGCAAAAATGAAATATTGGACTAGCCAAATTGCGGAAATGAGAAAGTCGAAAAAATGAAATCTCGGGAGTCGTAACTTTGAACAGTGCGGATTAGATTTGGAAAAGAAAAAATGGGAAAATTTACAGTTTTAAAGTGATATTTTACTTAATTTCTGTAAGAATTTCAAGCTTTTTAAATTCCAACTTTTATGCCACTACACCTCTTTTGCTGAAAGGTTCTCTTTTTATCACACTATAGAACAGAGCTCTATTTCTTTATTCCTTCAAAATTTCTGTTCCGCACTATTCTTTTTTACGATTTCCATTTGAGATTCATTTTCCATTTGCTGGATGAATAGAATTTATTTCTAAAGAAAAAAATTTTTAATTATTCCATCAACCGGAAATTCAGCACACTGATTTCCCAGCGAAAGTGTGCCTGTCTAAAAATTTACAAAAAAGTACAAAAAAGTACTCTTCACTTCCGAATACTCGCAAAACGTATGCACCTTATTTCGCGGTTTATATATTTCACTCGCTGAAATATACTGCGCGCAACATAAAGTTTTTGCAATAGTCGTTCGGCGCAAATCCAAGCATCTTCAAGCTCTTCCCTCTTCCAGGGTTCTATAAGTTGGTCAGAGCTCTTCGACGTGGAAAATTGGGACATGAGTAAAGCCAGGAGGACGAAAAATGGCAGAGCTAAGGGATTTTTCGAGGTGCCGCCGGCTGACATTAATAACTTGAAGCCTTTTTAGGTTAACGCGGATTATTTGTTTGTTTAAAACAGTATGTTTTTCGCTGAGTTTGTTGCAGCCACGAACGAATAAAGTTTAGCTTTCGAACGTTTTTAATGGTGCCTCAAGATCCAAATACAGGATAAGTTTATTTTAAGAATTATATAGCTTCATACTTTATTTCTAGTTGTGCTTCAACGCCTTTAAATAGTACATTATGCAACAAGGGGCAAAAGTAGAAGATTTTTCCCGCGGATGAGTTTACTGCCCGATGGAGAATATTTTTCCCCAGTATAATCACCCAAAGAAAAAAATTTACTTTTGCCTCATGTTGCATATAGTATTTTATTCCATTCTTGACCGGACAGGCCAATTTTTTTAACTTCGGGTGTGGAATAAAATTCATTTTGTATCAAAAAATCTCTTGAAATATATTTTTGCTTCACTATGTATCTGTTTCTCTTTCAAAGAATAATCATATTGAGTCAGTTTGCTTAAGCTTATCAGGTAATTACAATTTCATTCGTGTAATCAGAAAGAATTAGAGTAAGTAATTAAAACGCTTGATGGAAAATTTTAGGTATTTATGTATACACATTAAAGCTTAAAAGCAGCTTGAAAGCTGCTTGATAAAAAATTGACAAGCCGAATTCGTTGCAATGAATGAATTAAAATTTACTTGTTTTGCAATGAAATTTCGATAATATGGCATTTTTGCCATGTTGTTATTTAAACATTATTTTAATTAAATTAATATTCTTCAGCAACCTTAAATAATGACGTTTAAATTTTCAAACCTCATTCTACCATTTAAAAGGAAATATTTATTACTGTTACTATGGCTACAGTGCGTTTTTTTTTATATTTCATGACCCGTCATAACCGAATTATAAGGGTTAAGTATTGATTTCGTCGACATGGAAAGACTACAATATCTAGTCCAGTGTAATGAATTATCATTTTGCGTTATTTATGAACGATCGATTTTGTATGAAGAGGACATAAAGTTAATGAGAGGGACTAAAATTCATTTTCTTGTGGCCAGAAGATTCTGATAAGGGAATTCCTTACGAAGGAAAAATCATTGATAAATTTGAATTAGTTCCAGCTTACGTAATTTACGAAACAAAAATTCAATTTCATTGAAATTGAAAAAATACATTTTCAATTTGATAGAAATTGTATGTGATCTGAAAACAAATTTTCTGAATTACTATTTCAAAAAATTGTGTACAGATTTTATATAATTTATGAACAGTTATATATTAGTTGTATAGCATCATTCCCGTCTACAACTTGTATACAAGAACTTGATAGATTCTATTACGAATCAAATAAATTAAAAAAAATAAAAATAAAATAAAGAATAAAATAAATAAATGATATAATAAATAAAATAAAGAATAAAATAAATAAATAATATAATAAATAAAATAAATTAACAGGAATTTCGAGGAAATTGGAACAAAGGTTTAACGTTTTGTACTCATGACTATTCATGACTTTTAAACACTGTTTACGCGCGTTTATTCGCGTTCGTATTAAAGACAATTAGACCAAAATGGATCGCTCGCGCATCGTTGAGTTTCTAAAACAGACTCTTAGAAGTTACATTTAGATCAGCTCGTGAGAACTCGTAACTCATTCATGTTAACTCGTGCAAGAACTCAATGGAATTTAATGCATTATGCCATGCGCATTCCAAAAAGTTTCAACTGTTATATCACTCAATCTTCGCGTCAGCGACGCTAAAATCAAACTTCGAACGGCGCTTCTTCTAATAACGTGCAATTCAAACAAGCTCCTTAATTCTCTTATACGAAATCCGCGAATAGCTCTCTGCAGAACCGAAACCACAAAAGCCGGCGCGCGAAGAGTGCATTTCCCGGTTTCTAATTTACTCGGCGTGCAGCCGTGCAAACATCGGCTCTCCTTCTGGCCTCCGCAGATCAAAGTCGGCCCACGCGAAGCTTCGAAATCGACAGGCGTCAAAACGTGCGGTTTGTAATTTTAGAGCCGAGAGACGCAGGAGGCAGGCGCGCGTTATACGGTCCCTGGGTAATAGGCGAATTCATTCGCGGACGCCGCGTCGGATTATGTCCTCGTTGACGGACGATTGCAAGAGGGGGATCCCTAAGTGAGTGCGGCTTCAAAGCGACGTTAAGCTCCGACGTTTCTCGCCGCGGGGCTTACGCCGTGTTTTCTTTGAGCCTCGTTTTCTCTCGCTGCTGTACGGTTATGGTACTTTAGTTGTTTTGTAAATGTGGGCGGGCCGTGTTGTGCGGATAATTTGGGCTTTTTGGTGGGATTTCAATTTTTCATCGAAATGATTATACTGATAAATTTTGGCAAATTTAGAGATATTTGAATGATTTGCGTGAAAAGTATGCGGTGATGGTTTAACCTTAATAGTGAATCATCAAAATTTTCGTGGCATTTTGTGTTGGCGAGTTTTTCAGAATTCGCTAAATAAATAAGTGATATTATTTTCGTATCCAGCATTTACAAATTTCGCTTCCTTCTACGAATTTATTCGATTATTATTAGAAGAAATCCCGAGATTAGATTAGTTCTTGAGAAATGTGTACGATATATTTTGGGCTGAATAATTTCACTCGCGTTTGATTTACTTTTAGCGAAATATTTCATTTTACAGACGAATGTTTGTTTTTGCGAGGAAAGAGAGTTTCTTTCATATGAAAATATGAAAATTAATTTGCCCATAAATGTACACCGAGTTTCCATACGAATGAGGTATATTTATTAACTTTTATTTTAATACACTGAGAAAAACGTTTTAATAAAAACTACTAATACTTGTCAGTAACCCTGATTCACAAACTGTTTTTATGATTTGAGGCATCTGTACATTAATAAAAACTTTTACTAAAAAAATTAGAACGTGCATTCTAACTGTAAAATAATTAAATATATTGTGTTTAGAAATATGACCATTTTATTTACCCACGTGAAAAAATTTTGTACAACTTAAATACAAGTTCTGTACAAGGACTTTGTACAATCCGTTTACAAAAATGATTTTACATAATATTGATATAAGTCATATATAATTCATTTTTTTGGTTATATACACTAATTAATTAATATTAACATAACGTTTTCAGATTAACCTGTATTTTTAGTAAAGCTTTATCTAACGCTTTTTCAACTTTACCGATGTGAGTGTATAAGCTTCACTTAATTGAAGGTATAACATACATTAAAAATTGAAATTTCAGTGCGAAACGTATTGATTTTCAGAAAGTAACAGTCTTAAAATAATACCCAGTAAAGCGGCTTTCATAGCGCTATAAAAATTTCTAAAGTCTTTCAAGAGAGTCCTTGTCGCGCTAGAATTTTAATTTCCAACTCTTGCGCAAGACGAGTCTGAATTGCGTTACTTCTTTTCATCCCCACTTAATAACCGATAAATAGGTCGTCATCCTGATTCGACGACGACGTCGTTCGTATAGTTTCGGCGCATCCCCCCGCCGCAATTCGCAAACTTCGAGCCGGACGAGGAGAAGCGACGATCCAGAGGCTTGGAATAAAAATTCGCTCAAGAGCCAGACGGGGCGACGAGTAGTTTTAAACTTTGATTTGTGGAGAAGCCCCGAAATAGCCGGTTTCTATTTCTGGAGCTGCTCATCTTCGCCGCCGTCGGCGGCGCGCATCTCTTTCTCCTTTATACACAAAAGTTTTTTTTTCACTCGGCTGCACCTTGACGCCGGGAATATTTTTCAATTTCTCCTCTCTCTCTCTCTTTCCGCGGACAAAGCCTCCTACTCCTCCTTCTCTCTGCTGCTTCTCTTTTTCTTCCTCTCCCGCCGTCCTTTTGCCCCATAGAGTTCGTACGGCAAAGTTGTTTTACGCTTCCTCTTGTTCGCTCTTTTTTTTTTTTCTTTCGCCTGCAGAAGCCCTTCCCTTGTTACACACGCCGGAATAATTTAGTATGATGAACGCGATATCGCGTACAAAGACTCGATGGAAGTTTAGTGTTGTGACGGCGTCGTCGCGTTATTAATATCACTATCGAATCGATACGAGGCAAAGCGCTTTCAAATTTTAATTTTCTTGGAGCTAATAAACGAGATTTAGGCGTGAAATTTAGGGCCTCGGTCGTTTATGATCCGGAAATGTTCTCAAAAATTTATTAAGGTAATTTCACTAAATTCTAAAACTACTGTACAACAGAAATAGAAGGCATTTGTATTTTTTTTAAATTCATAATCATCTCGATAATTCTTTTGAACATTGAAGGCAACATTCAACCCACTATTTCTTCAGACAATATGCGTTACAAGCTAAAAACTTCAATATGTCAAGCGTACTTTGCAAACGGAAAAGGTAAACCTTGGTTTAAATTAATGGTCTTTCGCAACAAAATTGCGCATCATCAATTGATATCGACATTCGTTGAAAAGATCCAGTTGTATAAAACTATTTCAACAACACCTTTAAGCCTACTTCAACAGAAAAGATAGATGTCAATCGAGAAATAACTCTTCTGTATCTGCGAAAAACTTAAACCGTTCAATTTCATACATTAAAGACAAAGAGTATTAAAACGCAGCCTTCACTGCTCCAAGATGCTGTTTACCGTTAAACCGAACCGTTAAAAAAACTCTAAACCACCAAAGCAATACCGTCTTAAACACCGTCGACTTCGCTGCTTGGAGCCCATCGGCGTTCCTCGAGCAAGGAGGAGAGCCGCATCTTTTACGGGCCGTACATTTCGGCATCGGCTCGAGCGCGATTTGAATTGATGATGCAAAGCTCGCCTTGACCCACTGGCCAATCCCGGCGGCCGTGTCTGTTTTTTTTTTTTTTTTTTTAATTCGCGCAGCTCGCCGCTTCTTTAACGCACACCTCGGATCTTCTTTGCAGGCGTGGCTGCAGGGAAGGACTCGCGAGTGAGGCAATCGGCGTCTCGGATCTTCGATTCTTGCGGCGCGGACAATACTTGGTGGATTCGGGGAGACAGTGATGTTGGTGGTTTGATAGTGTCGATTGAAGACGACTGCGCGCGCGTGCTTTTTTTTATAAAGAAATAAATAAGCGCGACGAGTAATGGGAATGGTTATTTATAGCGGCGCCTCGAGAATTTTAGAATCCGTAATGAACAAGTTGATTTCCGTACAATCGCTATAAATTTAGAAGCCATTATTATACGCTCGTTTTATCCATTGTTCGATTATTTTCAGAGCTTTCATTATGCTTAACTTTTTGCCAATAAAAATTGGATGAGTTGATATATATTCTGAGGACGCAGTCGTTACAATAATACACTTTTATTTACCACCAGCTTTGAAAGCTAGAATTTGAATTGGTATACAATGTATCTTTCATTTTAAAAATAAAATCGTATTTATATTAATTTATTTAACATTTGACGTCATTAAGGAAAGCACTTGAATTTAATAGAAGGAAGGATTCTAAAAGTAATTTATTTATTTTTTTTATTCAAACAATGCTATTTGAACTTTGTTTAAATATTTAAACACTAGTTTTTTAATTGTTCGAAACGCAAGACATAAGCCATTATTATTTTTCAAAGACAAATATTTAATCGATATTAAGCTGCTTATAAAGTGCCATTCATACGTCAACAACTTAAACGTATGCTAGTTATTTGTTGGTTTTCATGAAATTCTTTTGCTTTTAATACTTTTCAAATGACTTGATGTAGAATTTGCGAAGAAAATTGAAAAACCTACAGATTTCTGTACGTGTATGTTCTCTTCTGTACACCTGATCTACAGCCAACCTCAGCAAGTGCGACGATTGCGCTGAGTGCGCGTGTACCGAAAAAGTTGTCCGATGCGGGTCTCCCTCCTGAGCCTCGCTCGGCGGGGTCTTCCGCGGCTCGATCGGTAAGAGCGAAGGGAATTCATTCGAACTCGAAACTCGAAGGCCCTGGTCTCTACCGATCGAAACAAACGCTACTGTGTCAAAATACACGTGCTTTGCTTGCAAAAACACACCGAAGACCTCCGTCGCTGATAAGCCCTGGCAGCATAAATAGAGTTTACATCTAGTTCATTTCCGTCAGAAAAAACCCTGAAAAAGAGCAAGAGAAAATAAATAGAATGTACTTTAAGTATGTATAATTTGTGATAAAATGAGCTGTTGTAGAAGGTCCTAGAAACGCTTGCGAACCCTTTATTCAAATTTTCAAAATTGAAATTGTTTTATCAAAGTATCCAAAAACGTTAAAGAATAATATAAAAATATTTACTAATTTTAAAATAATAATTAAAATATGTTTATAGTATTTATTTTTGTAAAGCAAAATTTTAGTAATTTTAAAAATTACATTTTAAGCCGTTATTTTTTAAAATTTTTAAATTTGTACTGCAAATTTTTATGTAGGTTTTGAATAGTATAGTAAACCAAAAACCAAAAAAAAATTTGATTTTTTTCTCTCAATTTATTTATTTTCATAATTTTGTGAAAACATTAAAATTTATTTATTTTCATTGTCCCATTCACTACATCAAATAATAAAAATTTTTAGGTTTAAGTAATGCCTTTGTACATTTTTTAAAAGGGTAATTTTCGTAGACAATCGGCATAAATTTTACTGATGCACTAAAGTAAAAAATATCATTCACACTATATCTGTAATGCATGTGGCGCTCTCTGTGAAAATTTTAAGATAAATTATAAAAACTAATAAACAAATATCCATCTATCAGCTATCTCTATCCTTTGTACATGAGAATGCACTACGCAATCTTCTTTTAACAACTCGTAATAAAATTTAAATACTAATAAAACATTCAACGAATTATTTCAATTAACGAAGAAAACAGAGTTCCCAGCCACTTTTTTATTATATACTTGTACGCTTTAATTTTTTAGAAATTTTGTAATAAATGGATTTTGATAAGAAGTTTATACTAACCCATTTGTTACTTATTCGACAAATTTCAATGGTCGTTGATAAAAGCGGAAACAGTGCTTCCCTGAAAAGTTCGTTGACTTGAAAAATAAATTTTTACATGTCTACACCACCTTTCTTGGTAAACTTAACTTGAGTGCAAAAGCCCCTTAAGACACAAAGTGAAATTTTGAAAAAAAATCTAAAATTCATTTTTAACGCCACGTTCTACAATTTATTACATCGAAAGAAGCACTAATACACGAATACATCACCAGCATTTTAAGTCCGCGAGAAACGCAAGAGCCAATCTGCAGCGCCGGCAAGAGAGCAAAAAAAAAAAAAAACACGTCGAGAAGGGAAAAAGAAAGCTCTCCTCTTAAACGCACAACTCATCCAATACACTCCCGCCGCCAATAATACGATAAATTCTCAAAGCGCAGCTGAAAGCAGGCTCGATCCACATAACACTCGAAAGGAGGCACACTCGCCCTATATAATCCCCAGCGCCTCGCGCGAATCGTGGGAGGGAAAACTCACCCGGCCGCTATAAATACATTTCTCCGGCGACATTTTCCCGAGCGCAATTATACGAGCGTTAATGGGTCGCGCGCGCGCGCGCGCGGAGAATCCTTGCCGCCGACGACGAGGACGATGATTGTGCTTTTAGTCGGGCGAAAAAGTGTTTGCTGCGACAACCGAGGACTTTCTCCGGAGCGCTTTTCCCTCGCTGATTTGCTCTTCGCGAGCTTTGTTTTAACGTGGGATCGGGGAGTGAGCGACTTTATTCTTTGAATTTTGGCGCGCTTTCGAACTGTTGAGGATGTGTGTCGGCGAGAGAAGATTTTAAATCTGGAGTTGGATAACATTTTTTTTTTTGCCGTGAGAAATGAAATGATCTGAAGGTTTATTGTACGGTAAACAATGCTTGCATTATCTACGCGTGGTAATTATCGTTAATTACCAGTGAAACAATGAGTGGTAAAACTGAAGATAAACTTTCAAACTATCTCGAAGCACTTTTGAATTTTAAGACACATTAAGGCTACGCGTTTCTCAGTCCTTTTATACGCGGAGAAAAATATCTTATTAAAAATTAGTGTAGTCTATGGTAGTCGAAGGACAAACTTGCACTATCCTGAAAAATTACTATAATTTGTACTAAAATTTAATAGAACTATATTAATTTTTACCAGAGTTCTATCAAATTTTAGTACATATTATAGTAATTTTTCAGGATAGTGCAAGTTTGTCCTTTGACTACGATAGACTATACTAATTTTTAATAAGGTATTTTTCTCAGTGTACTCTTTACTTCGTGTACATAAATTGTACAAAAGCAGGTCTTACTTGTTTATCTACCATTCTTTTATCAAGTACAAATATTGACAGTTCCTGTAAGTCGTTTCTGAGAGCTATTAGAATCTTATCAATAATTAAGTATTTATTTAGCTATCGAGGCTGTCGAAAAAGATACGTAACGAGTAAATGGTTAATTCAGGCAAAAATTCAAAATGCACAATTTTAAAACTCTCGAATCTACTCTTGTCTATATTAAAAAAAAATAATGTCCGCTTACTATTTGTGCGATGACGTGCGGTCTTCATATATCTTGCAAAGGGTTTAAAGCTTGGACAATGCCCGGCATGTAGGGATCGCCTTTACCTTATTCAGTCGTTATTACAATAATTACAGCACTTGTAAACAGTACGGCGGTGGTCTTGCGGTAGGACACTCGCTTCTTACCGCAGGTAGATCGAGTTCAATCCCCGTTCGATGAATTTCAAAAGTTCATCAAACAGCTGATTAAAATTTTCGAAATCATTTTTAATTCTTTTTTTTTTCCGACCCAGTCCAAAAAGTAATACGACACTCTTAGACGGAAAAGGATTGCAAATATAGAGGCCAAGTTATATTCTTTAGCTTCGTGTTTCGCAAAGGCCTTTGCGGTCAACTCGCGCCACTGACCAAAACCGACGGTGAAGCAACAGTGGAGAAGAACGAAGTGAAAAAATGTATGCGTTTGTGTGCACGCAGAGACCGACTAAAAATAGAACGAAATCCGATAACATTTTTCGAGCGGAAAAGAAAGCTTCGCACTCGCGAACGCAAAAAGAAACTGCGCGGCAAATTGGGCGCTGGAAACTTTTCGAGCTTTATAGGCTTTTATAAAGGTCGTTAAATCTCTGCGCAAATTGAATGCAGAGAATGACTGAAATTCTTTCGTTAAAACGCCAAAAGCAGAAAGTGCCGACGCGATGCTTGCCTGTTTGTAAAAAGTGTTCTCCGCGGCTGAATTTGTTTACCCAACCAGCCGTAGGTCTCCAGCCGCTCTAAACCGATCGGCTTATCGCTCGAAACAAGATTGCGTCGTCCCTAACGACCAAGACGGCGACGCGGGAAGCCGAGCGTACATGCGGGAATGATCAAAATTGACTTTAGTTTATTAACGCCGCCATTAGTTTATTAGATTTCCGCGAAACGCGAAAAAAAAAAAAAGAAAAACTGTCCGGCTCTCTCGGGCTCTGGAAGTCTTACAAAAACGCGATTCCTACGGTTTCTCGTGCGACTGTCCGCCCCACTGATATACTTCGAAAGATTTAAAAAAAAAAAAAAAAATAGAAAATTTCATCTGCCGGCGAACGTTTACCAGCGAGTCATCGCCGGTGCGACCTTCGAGTGCAGATGGCTAATGATTTATAGATTTTTCTTTATCGGACTTCTCGCATTATAACGCGGAGAAAAGTTCCCGCGACGCGGACTTTTACGCTGAAATAAAGCGTTACATTTCGCGCGAGCCTAAAGTGCAGCGGGACTTTAAGTCGAACGTAATGCTCCGCTCCGTATTCTTGAAATAACTAAATTTCGGAAAATCATCCCGCCCTTTCATCACGTGCTGAAACGAGCAGAGCGCGCGCGTGCCGACTAGTACGCGCACGAGGCGTTGAAAGATGTAAATGGAGAACGGGAAGTGCTAACGGAGATGTGATTGACGTTGCACGTAGGGGCGAGGTAAATTTGGAAATTGGCCAGTGAAACGAAATATGGGTGATTTTATTGTTTCTTTGTGAAATATTATATCTGGGATGAATATGAAGTCTTTAAATGTATTACCTTTGCTCTGTCTATATACTAAGCGAAGGTTTTATTAGAAAAAAAGAGAAAATTAAACTCGCGCAAACCAAACGTTTATTATTTCAATAATTTCGAAATATTTAAGCGTATTATTTTGCTGCCGTTTACATGAACTACATAACGTAATTGAGAATGTTTTACCGCTTGTTCATTCCGCAGAATTAATTATCTGTCGCATAACACTTGATGATAATTAATGATTCGTTGTAAAATAAACATTTTTAAAACAATTGGTTTGATACGCGTGTTTAATAAACTTGTATTGTTTATAAATTTGCTTTTCAACCTTTTCTCGCATCACCTTTTTCCAATGTTATAGTAAACTGAAAACCGCAATTTTAGCTGTTGTTAAACTTTTTTTAAAATGAAAAATGTTGTTATATCAAGAATAAATTATAGATAACTTATCTTGAACGCACAATGCATTTCACTCGTGATATATGGTTCGGAAGTAAATCTTTATTCATGCGGAATATTCATCTGCAGCAAATACATAATTTTCGCTGAGAAATACAATAACCCAACCGAGGTGTTAAATTGAGGGATCATCTTTATTTCATAAAATTTCACGCGTAGAATTGTCGAATAATATATATCGTAAAAAATATACATTAGATTTGCAACATAATATTTTCTTTTTAATTATCGTAAATGTTATTTTACAATTTGACATCGAAAATAATGGCTTTGCGTCACGTACAACTTGGAAGCATTATTAGCCTGAAAACTTGTGTAATATTTTTATACTCAATTTGGAAAACTGAACACGTAATTTTTATTTTCTGAAGGCATTTTCAGTATTTAAATTAAATCTGTCATAAAGCATTTGAGTTTTGTTCTCTGATTAGATCTTGAAAGCTTTGTAAAACAAAATGAATTTTACATCGTACGCACGTTCTTGTTTTTTAAAATTTCCGTTATGTTTTCATTCTTTATTTAGTTGGCGTTATAGTTGAACAACTATTGGGCATATTTATGTATGTATGTTCGTACGACAACATTACAACGTTGATTCAGAGGAGCAGAGCTTACTTCAAAATCACAAATTTTTCTTAATATATTTTAAGAATACGACGATGATTCTGTTTGAGGCCATTTTAAAGTTCTTTTAAAGTTCAAGAACAATCACTTGCTTTGTTTTCAAAACAATTGTACTTTAAATACAAGTTTTAAGATCAAACATTAGAATATATGAAAAGTAGTATAACAAATACAAAACTAAATTGTTCATAGACAGCAGTGAAACCTTTTTTCGGGGCGATCGTAGCCTCAAAACGTTTTTATTAAATTTCAGTTTTTTCTTCCGAGTTATTTTCGTGTCAAAGCAGGCAGCACAAACTAACAAATCATTTATAATTCTCTTCTCCCGCTCGATTCTGTCTCTCGCTCGTCGTCGCGTTCGTACGCGAGCTTTTAAACTTTTCCAAAGCACCCAAGCCGGTCAATGTAGCAGCCTTGGAAATATCGAAAAACAGGACACGACGGAATATTCATCCTACTCCTTTACCCCTCAAAACTGCTCCGAAAAGTCGTCTCGCGGATCGCGCCCTCTGCCCCTCCCTCGGCTCTAATGTCCCGTTCGCGTGCGGCTCCTAATAGTTTCTCAGCCTCGTCGGCCGCGCGCG
>JAWWEM010000054.1:16156548-16175157 GCA_035582935.1 Ormyrus thymus | reverse complement strand
GCCGGGTGTCCGAGCGCTCGGAGCTCTCGCGCGCGTCGACGCGGCCAACCTGTTGCTGCTCTCTCGTTTTTTGAACGACCGCGACTGCGCACGCGCCCGGGCGAGGATCCCCGGGCACGCGTCGGACGATCTCTCTCTCTCTCTCTCTCTCTTTTTTGCCGCCCGCAGGAAAGCCGCGCCGAGACGGTACTCGATGGGAATTTTGCGCTTTATCGGCCGCGCGGCTCCCTCCGCGGCGCAGTACGCAAAGCGAGCTCTCTTTTTCGCTCCGTCTTCGACGGTACGTGCCTTCCGAGGCAGGCCTCGGGGCACGTATCTGCGATACGCCGACGAGAGCCGCCGAAATGTTTGCGCTCGCGGAGGCTTCAGTCGTTTGAGGACGGATTTCGGCGTCGGTGCGAGAATGGGTGTGGAGTAAGCTCGTGCAATGATGTTGGCGGGGCGTTTTTATTAACGACGTGGGTGTGCTTTTTATGCGGTAATTTATTGTCCCGCTTCAATTAATTAAGGCGCTCAGTCGATTAATCAATACCGTATTCATTTGCTTGATGACGATTTCTGCTCGCGCATTGAATTGGTATATTCAGTGCAATTGTATTAACCTTTGCAGTTTTATCGGAATGTCCCAAAAAGGAAAGCGATTCTAAAGGTTGAGAATTATAAGCGTCTGATTTATAGCTTAGCACTATTTGAATTAGGTATGTAACAAAATTTCACATTTTTTCATAGGCCTTTAACAATTAATGAAATATTATAGTCTCGTTTGACTGCTTCCAAATTTATTTTTCAGGTTGATTGTACTTCTAAATTAAACAGATTGTTTTAGCGCGACATGTACAAACTATGATATGTATGAAGTTCCATAAATTCAAACAATCTTTTAGCACTTCTTTTACATTCAAGAGTGTATTTTGTAATTGAATCGATCAAATGAATCTATCGCTACTATCAATAATTGCTAATGCGTTTTCTTATTGCTGCATAAAATATGCAAACTGCAAATGTGGAGTAAAAAATGAGCATAAAAATATCATAAACAGCGGCGTTTATTACCATTATTTGTCAGATTGAAATCTGCGGAATAAATTTTTACATTTTCGTTTCAGTGCTGGCAGGTTATAAACATTTTTTATTGAAATGTAAAAGAACTTCACGTCGTACATTACACGCTGCAAAGTACCGCATGAGTAATTTTTATTGACACAATCTTCTCATTTGCAATCCCCGACTTTGACTTATTAAAACTCAATTCACAACAGTCGTTTGTCTCGTTAGCCTGATAAAAAGTTTGTTTGAAACGGCAGGAATTTCTCCCGCGCAGCATCGTCAATAATAAATCGAATTCCAATGAGGTGAATTAAAAATCCTGCCTATTGTAAACCTTTCACTTTTCGTTCTTCACCGTTACTGAATGCTTTATAAAAAACACAATTAAAAACAAAGAAAACTTTACTGTACAATAAACTTTTTTTATTTTTCCTCTATAAAACATTTTTCATATACTATGAAAGCAAGTCTTCATTTCAGCATAATATAAATATAACATAAAATATTAGTTTATCCACGAACTGCCCTTACGAAAAAAAAATTATAGTAAGTGAGTATATTAGAAACTATAGCTAAACTATAATTTATTACAGTAAGATTATAGTTTAACTATAATATTTTTACACCTTACTATAGTATACTTATATTATTTACTATAGAAGTCTACTATAGTCAAGTACTACAAGAGATTACTATAATATTTTATAGTATTTACTATAAGATATAGTTATATATTATAGTTCTACCCTACAGTTTACTGCAGTAGATTATAATAGTGCAAAAATATTATAGTTAATTATAATCACACTAGTATACCGCACCATAATATTTTTTCGCAAGTCTGCCCAGCAACACCGTCCGTCACCCGCAAATCCGCGTCGCCCCGGCCAACGCAATCGCACTCGTTAAACAAGCTAACCGAAAACCTCGTCTCGTTGCAGGAGTGAATGATTTTGTCGCCGGCACCCGAGGCGGCAGGAGGCCCGCTGCACCGGCGGCTGCTCCCGAGCAGCACCCTTCACCACCACGCGTCACGCGGGGGTGGTGGGTCTATGGGGGGCCACGCACCAGCGGGCCCCCAGTCCGAGCCCGGCGCCCGGCCCGCCCGACTGCCGCGCCACCGCCAACAGCCACCTCGGACCCCAGCCGGCCGCGCCCCAGTCGCCCAAGCCGATGAAGGGCCCGGCCTCCATCATGAGGCAGTCCAGCCTCACCAAGCTCGGCTCCATGATCAACACCGCCGTCAACAAGCGCGTCGGTGAGTACGGGGGGGGGGGGGGGCTGAGTGGGGCGACGGGTTCTTCGGAGTTTTGGGGGCTGACTGAAAATCAATTGGGCGAGGAAGCTTCCGTGAAATTTATCGCGGTTCTTAAAGCGATAGCCGCGTTGATGACTCAATGATGTTTATAGCTTGAATGAAAGTCGGGTTATAACGCAGCAAAAATTTTGTAAGGAATTGATCGCCTTTCAAGCGCTTAAAACGACCGATTGAAGAATTTACTTTACATAACAAAACGGATAAAAGTAATGCTTCGAAAAAAGACTTAGCATCGCTTACTGCCTGAAGTAATAACACATTTAACTTCAATAACGCAGCATCACCTGACGCGTTCCCCGAAGAAAAGGCGCATGATCAAAAAGCGTATTCTCGGCAAAAGCAGCCTCGGCACTGTCTTGAACATTCCGCGAACGTCTGGTATTGATCTTGTATCGAATTTCGACGTCAGACGCGGGAATCCCGAAAGTCTGGAGCTTTAGCTCGAGTAAAATATCGCATTGCATATCCGTTTCAATGTTTTGTATTCGGAAAAGCTTTCCCGCCTTTATGCGTCCTATTTCTGGCACCTGTTGAGACTCCCGGAGAAAAATAGCAGACGGACTTGTTTAGAAAAATAACTCTTTTAAAGTTTGCGAAAAGAAAAAAAAAACGCGCGGAATTGGCGAGATCGCGGATTCTCGAAAATTTCGCGTGCAAATGCTGCTGCGTAAATATCAAGTAATGCACACTCGATTCGAACGTGCCTTTTGTACGATCTGTCAAGTTGAAGCACGTTTGATTACATAGTGAGCATACGCAGAGATAATTGGATGGTCAACGGTCATTTCGAATGAGCGAGGCGCATTAAAGCCGAATGGATTTTATAATCGATTATTTTAAACGCTTATCGGTCAACAGAGCGGCAATTAGAAAATTTTAATACTCAGCTTACTTGCCGTGATTTAATAAAACATTTAATAAAGTTTCAGATTATCTTGAGTTGAGCACAAGTTTTTCTGCGCTCTTAATTAAAGCAGTTTTCATGCGTAAAACAGATTGTTTTATCTCGGTAAATAATTTGGAGTAGAGAACTACATTGTTTTAGACGTAAACACCGACTTCTCGCCAAGAAGCAATAGAAAATTTTATTTTTAGAGCGGAGAACACCAGATTTAATGAATATTTACTCTCGGAATACGGGTTAGTCTGAAATGACTCCGGCGTATGTATTTTGGTAAAAGTGCTTCGCTCGACTGCCTTTCATATTGCTAAAAAGTATAATATCCTGATTCGGTTTGAAGTAAATGGACAGTCGCATTGTTGGCTAGTGACTAACACGAACGTTAAAAGCGATTTGCTCATTTACTTTTAAAGACTTTAAATATATTTTCGAGCGTCTTTAATTTTCATTATCCTCCGCGCGTCTCAATGACACCGCATTTAGTTCAGTTGAAATTTATGGAAATTCGGGCGTTGCTGCGAGAATCTTATCCATCGCTCAACCCCGACGCTTTCACGGTTTAATCGATAATTACGTTTAGTACTTACATTATTCTTTATTATCGCCTCCGAGTTTGACACTTTTATTCATTATAGAAAGTTTCCTTCGACATCCTTTGCTGGTTATTAAAAAGATTTTTTTTTCTTCATACCGCTAAGTGGGAACCGCCGAGTCATTATAATTCTGCCGGCTATAAATTAATGTACGAGCGAAATTGAGGATGTTTTTAAGCAAAGTAGTTATGCATACTTTATGAACTTTTACATAACATTAACATTTTCACTGCCTTGGACTTGGCGATCTGATCACTGACGAACATCATCAATCACCTCAATGTTTTACTTACAAGTAACATGCATGCATTCGCCAACACATTTCTGTTTGTCATTAAAACGAGCTCAATAAAAACAAGATTTACTTTTAATACGTTCGTTAAATTAAAGGCAATCGGTATCGAAATTATTTAATTCCCAATAATCCGCCGAAATTGCAGTGGTTCATAATAATTTCACTCGGTGCGCATAATAATTGCCGCTCTAAGTTCGCCAGTGCCAGTGGTAATTGGAGGTTAATTAGCGAATTCAATCACGCTCGAAGCCGAGCGAATCGAAGTACAAATTTTCCTGCTATCGAATTGCCCGCGATTATGCAACGAGCGGCTCGATTTCCAACTGTTTTACGTAATTACCAGCGGGGCAGCAAACGTCGCGGGCGGCTCTGCGACGGCGCGGCCGACGAATCGTTCCGATCGAGCATCGATGAATGACCAGCGGCGAATTCGCGGGTCTTCTTTTCTCGGAACGTCGACGCGAGTATTGGAAAAAGTCAGCGCGGGAATTTTTTTAAAGGGGGCTTTTCGATTGAAATTCGTTTGAACGTCACAGTGGGGGGTTTCTGAAAAGTTGAAAAAATTTCAATTTTTTTTCAAATTTTGCTCGCAAAGGAAATTTAATGGAGAGACTCTTAAACAATTTCATTTGAAAATAAGTCTATTTTTGGATAAGTGAGGGAAAGAGTGCATTTAAAACAATCATTTTAAAATTGATGCACAAAAATTAAATTATATTTTAAAAGGACCCCTCACAAAGCTTATCGATTTTGTGCCCAGATAAAAAGTGTCCATGGTTAGAAAGTTAAAAAATGGGCAGTTCTCGATATATAGGAGGTTGAAAATTTGAATTCATATTGCAATATATCTATAAATATACAATCTATAACAAAAGCATTCGCGGTCCCGTTCACATTAGTTGGACATGTAGAATGATGCAATTGATGACCTCTTGGTGAAAAGTGTTGATGGGGCTGATTTCACTGAGACTTAAAACCCATCAGGTTTGTGCGGGGTCCTTTGCTGTATAAGAAGATTTTTGCCTCTCAATTTACTTTAGTCTTTTCTGAAATTTTTATTTTTAAGATATATAAAACATAAATAAAGATATTGAACAATTAGAATATTAATATTCTGTTTGATTTTAAATATATTTACTAGATACATTGATTTTATTTGCTATTAAAAATAAAATATTAAAAGTTAATTTAAAGGAATATATATTTCATGATGTGTTACAAGACGGATACATATTATCTAAAGTTTATTATACGTTCTTCATTTATACGATTAACACCGTATGAAATCGTTTAATTAAGTCTGCTGCGCTTTCATTCAATTTAAACTAAATAGCCCAATAAATTATGAAATACAAGACAGCTAAAGGAGAAAACTTAGCTCATATCCCAGAGATTCATAAAACGTTGTTATGGAGGCTGAGAAAATAGAATAATGCGCTCGACAGCTGCAGAATTAATGAGCGTGAAAATGTGTTTGCATAATCACGTAGAGCTTTCAATTGGCGTAATTTTCATTGCTCTTAAAAAGGGACGCAGTCGCGAGACTTCTTCAAGCTTCAAGCTATTTCGTCGGTCAGCTTGTGAGCAAGCTTATTTTTACTTTATATTGTTAAATTAATTTAAGCTCGTGTATGGATTCCGTTACGTTTATACAATACACCTTTTTGCACGCCAACGCGCTAATTAAAAGTAAGGATTCCAATTTTGTTATAAAGCTTTCGTATCAAAAATATTAATTTGATATATAATATGAAACAATAACGATCATCTATTCTTTTTATAATTATTTACTACGTAATATTTGCCATTACAATCAAATACGACAAGCAGTCGTAAAAACTTCTCAGACTGAAATGACGACTTGACCGGCAATGCCAGACTTAAATTCTCCTTTTGCAAGTCTTATAAGGCGTGTACAAAATACATATGCACGATTACATGTCGTGCTGTTTGCTCGACCGTTTAATTACATTTTGCTTCTGGAATAAAACGTTCTGTTTCTTTAACTGTATGTATAAACTTTTAGAAAAAATTATTTCAAATAAAAATTGTTTATAAACTTTTCATTGTACTTAACGCGATGTGCAACGATAATAATGAAACTAGTTGAATAGATAAGTGTGTAATGAAAAGATTTATAACAGCGAGGTAAGTAATATTGTATTCAGGTCGTTTTCTTCTCAGTGTAGAAGTTCGTAACCAGATGGTGTTACTAATATGAAATCGAGTCTCTTTCAATGAAGAAATTGATTTTATCGATGTATCTTTAGCTACTTCCGACTGAAATTTTCTTCTTTTATTAAATTTTTGATTTTTCACGGATTTATTTTTTCTTGCGCGTGAAAAGAACTAATTCCATATGAAAAGTTTTTCAAAAAGTGTACAATTCTAAAAATTTAATTTAAACTTTCATAAGTTCCTTGTTAGTATTGCATTATTGCTAACTTTTCCGCATTCAAATAAATTTCTTCAAGAACGAGAGAAATCCCTTCTTACACATCGCAACTCCGAAAAATAAATTTCAATCCACGAAAAGTAAGCAATCCCAAAACGAATAAAAACAAAAAAATCGGAACCGGCGCAGTCCGTCGATCCGTTAATTAAGAAAAATCTTGGCGGGAAATAAGCACCGGCGCTTTGTTTATACAAATGCCGCCGAACAGACGGAAACGTTAGTCTTTCGCCGAGCTCGTCTACGTGATGAACACGCGAAGTCGAACGCGCGCACGGCGGGCAAGCAAGACGCGCACCCTCGGCAGCAGCAATAACAACAACAACATCAATAAGAGCAACGACTACGCCGAAGCGAAGTATGAGAGGCGCAGGCAACGTCAACGTCCTGCCGACAAGTGTGAGTGCATCGTCGTCATTATCGACGTTTCATGGTTGGTTTAACTTCCTTGTCTTTGATATCCCGTTAGCGTCGGTTTCCTGTTGAATTTTAAATTTGAATCGTCGAATGGTCGGCTTAGATCTTGGCATTGAATCGACGCTCTTTTCTGCGGAAGGGTTGTTAAGAAGGCGTCGAGCGATGTCAAAGAACTCGAGAAATGTTATATAAATAAAAGTCGAGTTATTTTGGTTATTCGCGTAAGCGGAACTTCGAAAATTATATTTAACTATGAATCTTTTTAACATTATTATACTGCGCCAAAAGAAGCATTAAAAATAAGAATAAAAAAAAAAAATCAGTTACAACTGCTAAGGGCTATTAAAGAAGTTTTGCGACAAAAGCTTTACATTTACCAGGGGTTTATTTATTGTTTTCGTTTATCGGACTTTAATATAACTTAGTTGTGAATTTCATTTTGTCAAAATACAGCCAGGGTACGCTGAATATACAAATACGAAAATAAATTCTTTTTTAAAAACTAGATACTGGTAGTAGGTGTTAAATATTGTTTTGCAAGAATTTTGCTACAAACGCATTTACTTGATAGGCAATATACTTAAAAACTAGAATTTTTTGTGCGTTTAAAAAATATATACGTGTATGTAAAAACTTTTTAAAAGTTGCTAATACAAAAATGATGATCGAAAATGTTGATGATTCAAGAGGAAAGTGTTCAAGTTGATAAAATTATACGTATGACATTTGGCAATTTCATCCGTGCGAAATATTCGACGGCAAAAACGATATGATTCTATTGTGATTATTGTTTCGTGTTTCGAAAACATTTAAGAATCCTCGTGCTTGTGTTCTTGTCAAAATAATAAATTTGAATAGATAGTGACATTTCATATCATTAAATTTATAGGTGCGTGTATTGTTTCTTCAAGTATTATAATCGTTTCATTATCCAAATTCTGTGCTGCTGTTTGTGTTTTAGAGGACCAGCGCTTTGACTTCAAAATTAGCAATTTTTTGGGACCTGCAGTCCCATATTTAAAACAGGCCGGTCCTCTAAAGTTTAATATTTTATTAATATATCTACACTGAGAAATAAATTTAATTGAATTCATTACATAAAAAACGAAATTTCGCTGATAACATAAATTATTAAATTAAAGACAAATGCTATTGAAATAAAAGTAAAGAAATGAATTTAAAGAAATATCTTACTAATACAATGGCATTAGACGAATTTAATAACATATTTTATTAATTCAATAGCATTTGTCTTTAATTTAATAATATATGTTATCGGCGAAATTTCGTTTCTTATGTAATGAATTCAATTAAATTTTTTTCTCAGTGTATCTTTTAGTTGTGCTATAATATAAATTAAGATGATTCTGAAAAGACACGAAAAGTTTTTGGTTAATCAAGTAATATCTGCTAAATAAAAATATACATTTTGACCTTTAAAGTAAACAGATAATTATTTTTTGAAATTTCATTACGAGTTCATTCGCTTAGACTTAACGCTTCATTCAATTGAAACGTAAACTTGCACCTTTTAACAAGTGAAGTACCAAGCAGAGTACTTTGCGTTATACTCCACTCGCTCAGAATTCAAAACTCACGTCAAATTATCAACTCGCTTCCTCATTTGCATTCCGTTGAAAACGACGCACAACAGACCAGAACACACAAGCAGCTCGATCAAACGATCCAAAAAGAAAACCATCGAAGAATCCGCTCCTCCGGCGAAGCATTTTAGTCCGCGCTCCTTTCTACCAATGCAGCCGGAGCACGCGCGTCGGCGCTGACCTAATCGGCTCAACGAGGCCATTAGTAAGCCTCGCGAGCCGATCGACCGAAAGAGGCGCGTCGAAAAAGTCCCGCGGCGCTGCGCGTCTCGACGCCGGGCCGACCGTCGGGCATCCCGTCTCGCGAAACAAAAGCGGCGTGTTTGCCCCCTCAATGAGCCCGCTCGCGAGCGAAGCGGCGGCGCGACAGTGCCAATCGTGTTAGCGAGCCTTCTCTATCGCGGCCGAATCGCCCCGCCGACGGAGCCGAGCGCGGCTGCCGGGCGTCCCGCTCAGTTTCTCGGTTTCGCGCGCACGCGAGATTCCGCGAGGCGCGGCTTTCGGGGGATCGAGTTTTCCTTGGCCTCGGGGTGTAGTGATCCTCTTTTTTGGGGCCGAGCTCGGCGGTGGTTTTGGGGTTGAAGCGCGAGAAGCGAAGCGGGCGTTCGAGTTAATGTTTTTGGTTTGATCGTCAGGTTTAATCTGAGTGTGAAAGAAAGGTTTGCTCTTTAAAGTATTAATCTTTAGACTGATTTTTGGGCCACTCCGGCAATCTAAAGATAGATTATAAAATTGAAAGTTTACATAGTTACTTGGAGAAATCTAAACATCTATAATAACTTTCGTAAATCAATCTACCAACTTTTCGTATTATAATTAATAAAGTTTTGGAGTACTTTGATAAAACCCTCTTTCCAAGCATACATGTTAAGTGTAACTTGATATTTTAATAATTAAAACTTAAATTCTCTACTTAAATTTACACTCATTATAAGTTATTAAAAATACAATCAAATCAATTAATTGCGTTTTTTGATTCTTTTAAATTATTCAACCATAAAAACTATCCGCTAAATAAGAACTCATTTTAATGAAGTACTAAATATTTTCATAAATTTAGAAAGTGCAATGACAAACCCGTTTAGGATTCAACTTTTAAATCACGAATAAATCTACAATATTCTAATTTAATTAACACTTCATCAGGCTAAAAAGTGTTACTTCCACGTACATTAGAATTCGCGTAAATGTGCAAAGCGAGGTGCAAAGTCTCCAACTCTTATAAAACTTTGTTCTACACATCAGTTCAGCTGTAAAAATCTTTCGAAAGATTAGATAGCACGTTATGCAAATTCTTAATTTTTATTTTAAAGTTCAATTTTTTGTTCTTTTTCTTGTTTTCAACATCCGATCGACGTTAAAGCAAAAAATGCCGTTGCGTTAATTTACTGAGGGATTAATAAGATAATTAGTCAGCAGAATTTAGCGTAATCGCTTTTCACAGCTTGCTTTATAGTTTGTAACAAGGGCGAAGATAGGAAACGTGCAGCGATCATTAATTTACTTCTTAATTGACAAAGCAGCCAATTATCTTGGCATTTAACAATCATGTAGTTTTCAAATGAAATAGCACTTTCTCATAGTGTGTGCATTGTTATTGCTGCAAAAGGATTTTTCAACCAATTTTTTTGTTTTTTTTTTATTTATGACGTGTATTGTATATTTATGTATGACTATAAATTATAAAAAACGACAAATAACAATTTTATCTTCCTGTTACACGCATTAAAATTAAAGCATTTTTGAATTATTAAACAGCAGCAGTTTCTCACTATAACTACTCCTTTAAAGAAAAGAAAAACAAAAAAAAAAAAAAAAAACGGTGAAATGGCTTAACGAACCTTTTGCAGCAATACCAAGTAAAACTGACCGCGTGGCAGGGCGCGCGACATCCATGAGAATAAATTCTCCGCAAGTCCAGAGTCC
This sequence comes from Ormyrus thymus, assembly GCA_035582935.1. Taxonomy (NCBI): domain Eukaryota; kingdom Metazoa; phylum Arthropoda; class Insecta; order Hymenoptera; family Ormyridae; genus Ormyrus; species Ormyrus thymus. The sequence continues at coordinate 16,164,604 of JAWWEM010000054.1, read as the reverse complement.
CCGGCCGAGTGCGCGATGCAGCCTCTGAAAAGAAAAAAAAACCCGCTCCTTTCACAATGGATCTCGGGCTCGCGTCGCGTCTGCGAACGAGAGGAGCGCGATATTCGAAGCTGCTTGAACTCGCGGGGCGAGAGCTGCGCGCGTGGAAGGAAAAAGTGAGGAAGAAAGAAGGAGAGACGCTAATGTCGATAAATGGCTCTCGGACGGGGTTCGTTCGCTGCTTACGTCTCCGTGGGATTAAGCTAAAAATCCCAATTAAAAATGATCGAAGCGAAGGCCTTTCTACGTTTTTACGTCCTGCGAATCGAAAGCAAACGCAACGTCAGCTCCTCGCCCCTCTCTCTCTCTCTCTCTCTCTCTCTCGCGGCGTCCGACCTAAAAAGACACGGCGAGCCTCTCAAGCAGACGCGAAAACGTGTGCCAGAAAGTGCTAAATGCTCGGAATCATCCTGGCCGCCTGGGACTACTACATCCCCAGGGGAAAAGACAGCCGGGCCGAAGAAAAAGAAAAAGGCAATGCTTCCTCGACTCTCGGCGCGCTGCAATTTCAGCGCCGAGCAGCGACGTAACAAAGGGGGGAGGGGAGGGTGGGGAGGGAACGCGCGGCGCGGAATAGAGTTCGGCTGATTGCTATGCCGGGCGCGCGGCGCGGAGTTTGCGTGCCGGCTTCGGAGGGCTGCGCCGGATATCGACGCGCTGATCCCTGATTTGTCTGCGCTTGCTTTCTTTGGCGCTTTTGTTTCTTGGGAATTGAAGAAGGGCGACTGGATCGGGGACGTTTAATTTCGCTTTGAGTTAATGCTGCAGCGGTGGATTCAATTTAGCGCAACGTCGCTGGAGAATTTTACAAAATTTTTGCCACTGTTTATTTGTGCAGATAGAGTTAATTCCTATGTATTATTAAAATAATTATGGAATAAGGGACTTGTTTGATGCGTTATGAAAGAGTTATCGTTTGATGAATAGTTAAAGTGTTGGGCACTCGGCAAATTGAATTCCATGTGGTATTGAACTAGCTGGCTTATTTTATACGCGTTATAAAACAGAATTAACGAAGTATAAATGTGGCTTCAACTTCGGGTCCTTGATTAAAAATTGAAAATATTAAATTTTTATTTTTAATAAAAAAAAAAAAAATTTCTAATATTGAAGTAAACATTTTCGACGTAAATTTCTTAGTGCATTCGAAAAAGGAATGCGCGGCGTTTTGCAATCAAAAAATTCCTTTCTAAAAACACAATCTATCTCGCGGAGTATTTCTGAAAATCGCGCGTTTTGAAAAAAAAAAAAAAAAACTTTCTCTACTCAAATTCCAATCGAACCCTCGTCCAATAAAGAAAATACAGTGAAAAATGAAATTGAAACAATTTCATTTTCCAAGGAGGAACAATTAGTCCCCTTTATCGCAGAAAGACAGTTCTGGCTCGCCGATCGAACCAAAAAAAAGTCCGCCGATATCATAACCGCCTCGAGCCGGCTCCACTCAACCGCATCTGCATCTCGCATAAAAATCGCCTCTCGTGTTATATCGACGACAGCCGCGACTCCTCGGCCTCTGCCTCAAAGCGCCGCGGGAAAAGTCACAGCCGCCTCGGCCGTCTTGACCCTTCCTCTCTCCGAGCCCCTTGAACTTTTGAACCGAATATATGTATACGGTCGCCTCTGAAAAAAGCTCGCGAAGAACGTCGGTCTCTCTCGCGATACTAGGCCAAGTAAGCCTCCCCGAGAGAGGGAGAGAGAGAGTGTGGGGGGGGGGGGGGTGAAAGCGTCGCCAGGGCACGAACCGGCGAAAGTGCCGGATGAGAGGGCCTCCGTCCAGTGTGCTGGATTGTTCCCGGATGGCTCGGGGAGTCGCGCGGCTGCCGGGCTCGATGAGGAGCCGATCTGGGATGCGTCGATGTTTCGTGCCGCTGCGTTGGCGATGATGCTTTCGAGCGGCGGATCGCTGATTTTTATCTCGGCGAAAGGAGGATTGAATATTGAATCGCTCGGACGGTCGAGAGCGGGGAGGGTGGATTTGTATTTGTATGGCGAAATTGAGATTGTCGATAGTGTTTCGCTGATGTGAAGATGGGACGAATCTGTCCCGAACCGGTTTCCCGGAAATGATACGAAAAATAACAGTAAAATCCATTGTGTAAAATGTAGGCATAGGCTACCTTTTTTTATTGCGAAAAAGTGTAAGGCTTCGCGAAGAAAAATGTTTAAGAAAAATTACTGTACTCGTCAGTAAATCGAGGACAGACTTTGAATTGGGGTAAAAAATTGCTGTACTTTATATTGAAATTTACTATACGTTTAGTAATTTTTGCTAGGTTTTTAACAAAAATCAATATAAAGTATAGTAATTTTTTACCCTAATTCGAAGACTGTCCTCGATTTACTGACGAGTACAATCATTTTTCTCGAAGCGTTTCTCCTCCGCGTTGAAAATACTAGAATTAACTGGGGGCTGTGGCGGCTCTCAAAGGGTTGATCCGTAATTAGGTGTAGCCGTGTTTAGTCCAGGTAAACCTCCTGTGGTTGCGTCATCTGCGCTGTACAAACTTCAAGTTTATTAAGAGTCACACGCTTCAACATTCTCATGGTAGTTTACCGACGAAATCAGCCTCGGAGTACTCGAAACTTGCGCGAAAGCAGATTTAGGAACTTGAATGGATGTACCTTAAGTAGTCAGTAGCTTGGCCGAAAAATTGAAATAATTTTTAAGGTACTTATTGAATTCATTTTCTTTTCGATTAATTGAAACTTTTAAACTTTCTAATAATAGCGAAATTAAAATTTACAATTTGATAAGTTAATCTAAACCATTTATCGCGGCCAAGATTCATAATAAAACGTACGTTATCGCCGACCGACCTGCTAAGAGAAACGAATGACAGGATTAAAATGAAAAATTTTAAGCTCGCGCAGCAGATCGATTGGCACACATTAGGCGTATTCCCGATCACCCCGAATCCACCGGAAAAAAAAGAAATGACCCGACGTAGCCCAACGCACCGCGCATGAATATCGCGGGCGGCTAAACGCGTGAAACTCAATCACGAACTCACCGCGATGTACGTCATAACACACCGCCGTGAGCAGCGTCGGGAGATTCCCGGTAAACAAGGAGAGAAGGTAAATGTCAATTGTTACGACGCGGCGCGAAAAAATGAGGGAAAAAAAGTGAATTTAAAAATAATCGCTCGTTTAGGCGTTGGGTATTTACCTTCGGCACTAAATCAATAAACTTTCACTCGTTTGGTGAAATTGACGGCAACGTAGTCCTGACAAATAACGCGTGATCATTTAACTCGACGAAAAGCTACGAATACTCGGCAGCAGAGACGATTTTATTCCGTCGCAAATTGAAAACAAAAGAGTTACAAAGCTCGATCGCAATTTCGAACCAGCCGCGAATATCGACAATCTTGTTTGCCGCTCATTTTTTTTCCCCCCCCCCGAGCAACAGTTTTAAACTTTTATTGGCCCAATAAAAGCTTCGCTCCGGCGCATCGATAATGCAGGCAGGGGGCAATAAAAATTCCGCACTCGTGTGCCCGAGCTTTGGCACGGCGAGTCGTCTTTGTTTTGACAGACCGGCGGAGCCCAGACGAAAAAAAAAAAAAAAACATACACGTACATTCGATCGTTCCGAGGCGAGGCCCCGAATATCGCGTCTCCTCCCGGGAAAAAAGAGCCTCCAAAGCCTCCCATCAATCAGAATCTTCGGCTCTTCGATCGCTCGAGACATTAGTTCAAGGACGGGGAGAGAGCAGCGGAATACCCGATCTATGCTCGACATCTCGCCTGCAACGTACTTGGGCATGCCGCCCTTCGACTGCGCAGAATTTCGCGCGCTCCGAGAGGGAGAATCGTCGGAATGATTCTCGCTGTCGAAGTCGGGTCGATGCTGGATAAGGGATGCGTTTGCTCGTACTTGTTACGAAGCGTAACGCGCGATGTGCACGCAATGTAGATCAGTAAGAAATTCGATACCATTAAATATGCAGAGCCGCCGCGCGGGCAGCCTTCTGCGCTGGCAAACAGTATCGAGCAACGCCGCCTGTCGCCTCCGTTTACTATCCTGAAAACTGAATGTTCGAAAGAACGAACGCGAGCTTCCAACGTTTCGAGCGTCGCACGGTTAAAACGACTTCTCGAAAAGAGCCGACGTAGCCTTCGAGAGTCAATGGGCATTGGGCAAGCCGCCTTTTATTTCCCAACGTCTGGCGACAGCGCCTACACCTCTCCAGCGCCGCCGCGCGTAAACCTACTTTCCTCCCCAGGCATCGAAAGCAGCGGCCCCGAGACAAAAGCTCATCGTCGGTGCCGCTTTCGAAATCCTCTCCCGCCGCCAAAGGACGCAAAAGCGGCGTGGCTCCCCGCCGGCGTGTGTGCGCGCGGCCCCGCGTGCGGATGACGTATCGCGATAAAGGCGCGATCGATATCCGAGAGCGCCGCGCGGCGACGACTCCGATCGGCCGCCTGGGCGGGCTGCTGCCCTTCGCCCGGCAGGTACACACAGCCCGCGCATTACGGGGGAGACACACGTGCGCGCTTCTGGCACGGCGGTTCATCTGGTCAAAACGCGCGAGAGAGAGTGAGAGAGAGAGAGAGAGCTGCGTGAGATAAGTGCGTGAGGTCGGGCGATTGCGCAGGAGTGCGCCTCTCTCCGCGTTCCGGGAGGAGGGTGGCTCGGCCGCGCAGGCGCGCCCGCCTGGCTTGGATCACCTGGCACCGGATCGCGCCGAGCCTCCTTCTCCCCCTTTAGACTGGCTCCCGCGGAGAGATATACGCGCCGCGACCGCCGGACGCAGCTCTCTGTCTGTCTGTCTGTTGTTTTTTTTGTTCCGCGTCGCCCCGTCCTCCGCTGGCCGCCTGCCTCTGTCCGACCAGTGGGGAAGGATCTATTTGTTCCACCGCGGCGGTGGGGGCGGTGCGCGCAAGGAGGGGGTGGGCGCGCTCCGAGTCAAAGCGGGTCGCGATTTTCGAGAGGATCGTTCGAGGAGGGTCGAGGAGTGCCTCGCGACGACGGCGCGGGGATGAGCTGCTCGCCAGCGATTCAGGGCTGTTGAACCAATGTCGGCCTCGGCGAAGGGAGCTTGAAAGGTCGCGGAGCTTTGCCCGGCCGATAAATAAGGCCTGTCGTTGTTTGTTGTCTTTTTTTTCTATCTCTCTTCGCTCTTTGCTCTCTCTCGCTGTCTATCAATGTGCAAGACGTGCGTGCAACGAGGTCGTGGACGATGAAGCAACATGTGTGAGTTCGACGACGGGAGTAAAGAGTACTGCGAGGGTACAGAGTGTGGTGGTGGTGCCGCGGTGTGAACTCATTTCGTGGAGCGGAGAGAGAAAGAGAGAGAGAGATCATTTTCGTCGCCGCGGATGGAAACTGCACCGTTGCGCGGAGGACTGTTGGCTGCGGCTATGGTGATTACTGCACCCTTGCCGAGCTCTTCGACGTGGATCTACAATCCGTCGAGGCGTCGATTTTGCAAGGAAAGTTTAGCGCCCCGCTCCCAACGTGGGTGGGTTTTAGAAGCCGTCGATACTTCGTGCCGAGGAGGAAAACAATGCTGACACACTTTCGACGGTTTCGTCGAGAAAGAGTCGGGGCTTTTTTTTTCTCGATTCTCGCTTTACGGGGTGGTCGATGTTTTTTTTTTCTTTTTTTATTACCTTACGGTATATATCCGCAATAAAACTCGGTGATTGATCAGCGATATTTGGGGATGCAGCCTTGATAGATTGCTTTTGATCCACGCTGAAAGCTCGGTCCCGTTTCCCTTCTGTTTTTTTTTTTTTTTTTTTTTGTCGACGGCGAATATTGAGATTTGCCACGAATTTCTACCGGAGATTTAATTGCTTTTGACCTGGTAGAACTTTGGCAATCGATTGTGAGTCAATAAACGAGAGATTTATCTTCGGTTTGGATTTCTTAATTGAATTAAACATTAATTACGTTGGATTTATGCAATAAAAAAAAAGCCAGTGCACGCAGTTTCATTTGATAAATTCGATTAAAAACGTTAAAACAAAGTGTTAATCGTGAAAAATTACGTTTATCGAACGTTCCGCGGGTAATTAAACGCGAAGATTAATCTTTGAAACAGAATTTTCAGACTAGGTCAATGTGCTGTTTGAAAACGAATCACCTAAAAAAAATTAACTAAACCCAAGACGCGCGTAAATACATTTACTAATTAATCAATACGCGTAGCTGAAATTCAACAGCGCGGACGCGCGTTAAACAGCAACAACGGCGTCGCGTATCCGCGGAGCAATTACCTAAATGAAATAAGTGGGCATCAAACGTTCTGAAGCACGGTAATTTCGTGGAGCGTAATGGGGCTTTCATGCGCGAAGTCGGCGTTCAATGAGAAATTTATGAAATTGACACGCGCCGAGGAAGGGCGCACTTTCTTCCAAAGCCTCGAGTTGACGACACCGACGGCCGTTCCGTAAACAAGCTTCGCCTTTTCATTGGCGCGCGGTGCGATCAAATTAAATTAGGAACTAATCCGCGCGACGTGCCGTTTAATCGAAGTTAAAGCAAGCGGCGCGCTGCGGAGAAAGGATTTTAATAAAGTTGGCTAAAAGTGATTTGTAGATAATTTTCAATGCGATTTATTAGAATTTAACCAGTGATGGCTTTCAATGCTAAAAATATAAAACGTGTGATGTAGTGAACATCTAGCTAGGCACTATTAATAAAGCTAATCAATACATAAAAAAATAAATATGTTGTTAAACATTGGTAGATGGATAAAAATAATATCTCTAGTGGAAATGATCATTTATTAAAACTACTTTCGTTGATTATCTGCAGTTTATTTTGTAGGATTAATTTTTGAGTGAATATTCGACACATTAAATATTAATTTCGTACATAAAAGGACAACTTCTAGTACAATAAAATTTTGTAAAAAAATATTTAGTTACTAACAAAAAACTTGTAATAAATGAAAAAAAGAGAAACATAGGGCGCAGTATTTAAAAGAATTAATCGTCAATTTTGATGCAGAACAAAGAAATAATTCAAATAATATCTCCCCATAAAAAGATTCAATTCAGTTTTAAATTTATTGTGAAAAATTTCAGTTTATCAATTTAATAATAAAAATCTTATTAAGCGCAAAAAAAAGTCAATTGTAGGTTCAGAAGCAAAATAAAAGCTTAAGAGAAAAAAAATTCTTTTGTCGCTCTCTAAATATTGAAGGTACAAAGTTCTAAAGAATTTGATCAGATTAAACGATAATAAATATCTTAATAAAAAGAAATTCTATTTTAGTTCTCAGCCGCTTAAAAAAGCTTTCAAAATTAAAGCTTCTGTGCATTTTTGATTCTAGCGAAGCAGCGCATAAATTCCCCTATAAAACATTAAAATAAACGCGCGCGCGAGCCGACGAAGCAGCTGAAACTAAACTATTTAATCCGCCACAATCATCGGCGCCTCTCTCCCTCTCTAATCCGCCTATTTCTAAAGCAAACTTGGCAGAAGCTCCCCCGAAGAATCTCACCGCAGAAGCCAGGCATGACTGTGAAATCGAGCGATCGCGCGACAAAGGCTCGAGGCTCTCCGCCGCGATCCCGGTTGTAAAAAAGAAAAGAAAAAGGTGCACCGGTCGGCGATCGGGCGCTCGTTAAGGTGCAATCGAGCCGATCAGTCGGAGATCTGACGCGAGGAGCGCCGAGAGGCGCACACGTCGCTGCGTGGACAGGCGAGTAGTGGCGGGACACGAGGGGAGAGGCACGGAGAGGGAAGGGAGGAATGGACGTCTCGCCGACGGACGTGTCCTCGAGGACGAAGCGCACGACGCTGGCCTGGAAGCTCGACGGGCCGCTCTTCTCCTCGCTCGAGGAGCTGCACGAGAAGTTGGCCGAGTTGCTAGGTAAACCTGCTCCCCCCGCCTTTGGACTTGGCTTGCGGGCCGCCTGCATCGGAATTTGTCGCTTCGGCTTTTCTCCTCTTTCCGGGGCTGGGCCTCGGGGGGAGGATCTCTGTTGCTACTAACGCTGGGAAATCTGGTATTAATGGTTGCGAGCTTCGCGGCGGGCAGTGGGGCATAATTTT
>JAWWEM010000054.1:16139616-16156448 GCA_035582935.1 Ormyrus thymus | reverse complement strand
AAAGTCGGGGGATAAAATACTCGAAAAGAGGAATAGATCGCTGTGAGAAAAGAAGGATAAAACGCTGCAATAAGTTATAAGGGGAGGGTCCACTCTTGAAATTACGGTCAAGTTCGAAGACGCGGTTTATAGCCTGGAAATTTGATAAACTTTAACATTGCTTTATCAAGATTACGTTAAAAGAAGTGATATTAAAGTTTTAAAAGTGAGGATGAAATAACTCTTAAGATTCCGATAAGAACATTGATTTATTTTATTTAACTATATATAATTCTTAAGAGGGAACGCGAGATACCGAAAATTGCAGATTCCTAAGTTTTTCAATCTTATTTAAAAATTTTTTAATAAATCTTTTTCTATTTGTTTTAAAGGTATTACTTTGTTTCAAAGGTATTGCACAAGGAAAAATTAGAAAAAAGTTTTAGAAATAAAACTGAAAAACTTGGGAAACTGTAGTGTCGGTAACTGGTATTATACAAATGGTATGTGCCCTCGCATTCTCGTGAACTCTTTTTCTTACACTACATTTTTTATACGGGCTTCAGTAGATAATTGACAACAGAGAATACGTAAAAGCATAAATATAATAATGTACATTAATATATCCTCGTGTTAATTTTTTATAATATGTAATAAACTTTTATTTTAACATTTATCATACTAATTGGCAAAGTATTTATTTGCGGAAAGTGTTTATTATGTAACTTACTAATATACATCGCGTATCGTAAATTTGTTTTTGTTATTTTAGCCGAGTGCGTGATTGATAGTTTTACTACAGTTCCTGTCTTAATTATTCGCCGCTACGAATGCAGAGTCACGTTTTTACGAAAAACCGAATCACCGCCCTATACGCATAAATTTTGCACGCTGTAGTAAATTAGAATAGACGGAACGCCGGTATAATCGGCTTCGTCGTGAATTCCCGTTGAAGGTCATTTTCAGGTATACTGTTTAGTCCCAATATGCCTATCTGAGCGAAGGCTTCTCTTCTCGGCGCTTTTGTACCGGATTTTTGGATACGAGTCGGGAGAGAAACGAGAGCCCTTGAATAGGTGTTTCGCTTCGGAGAATTTCACTAGGAAATCGCGGCTAGTCGTGCGGCGAGGAATTCCTTTATTTTCAAGACAATTTAAATAGTGTTTATTTTTTATTTGAATTTTCATATTTCGAACCAACGCTTTACTAGCAGACCGTTTTTCAAGTAAGCCACTTGATTAAAGCGATTGTGCAAAGGTAAATACGAGGATTAAAACTTCTCTGTATATAAGAAATAAGATAAAGGCAGAGGCAGATGTAGGGATACTATTCACAAGTCTTACCTGCCGCCTGTACTTCAAGCACTTGAATTACTTAATATTTTTAAAATGCGATTTTAAAACTTTTCATTTTTTCTCAGTGCAATAATCTATAATATTTTTTTTTTACTTAAATTGTAGTTTTTACTTGTAATTTTAGAGCTTAATTTGATTTTAAAAATATTACAAATTCAAGGACATTTTCCAACGAATAAATTTCTTAAAATGCAATATGAAAAAATTTAAACAGAATTTCGTTTGAAATTCAGGCACTGCCGAATGACGAATTAAAGTTCTGAAGTCAGTCAGAGAATTCTTTCCTCTTATATCATCCTATTATCTATTTTTAACGAGGCTCAACTTGAGGAATTTTTTTCTCCTACTCTTATTCTTTTGACAATAAATCCTCCTACACAAACCCGTGTGTTAATTAGAATCCAAGCACAAGTACTATTTGGACTGTTGTGCTTTTTCAAAAATTCACGTTCACGTGAATTGGTGTAGTCACATTTTTCATTTTCAAGTATTAAATCAGCGAAGAGGCTGGACAAGTTAATATTTAAATTAGGATCAAGTTATGTGACCAAACTATGCATAAAAGAATACTCATTTCTTTCAATTTAGCGAAAAAATTTAGGGGAAGACAATTTGTAACAAAAATTTGGTATACAAGGATCTTATCCTTCCAATTACGATGACGACGTAGAAGCAAGTTTATCGGGAACATGAAAGTTTTCTTCCTAAAACGATCATAAATCCATCCGAGCTTAGCCTGGCTGTAATCTCGTTTCAAGGCTGCCGAGTCTTCTTCGTTAACAAGTCGAAAATTGGCGGAACAAACGCGCAGCAACACCTGCAAAACGACAATGAAAAGCAGAGCCCAGACAGAACAGAGAAGTCAATCAATTACTGGTCAATCGCAGCGAGTGTCGCGTCCTCGCCCCGCGGGACTCATCTCGCGCGCGCGCGCCGACAATAAGGCTCGTAAACACAAAAGCGCGAACGGGAGACACGAGATACATCCGCACAATGTCGCTCTCGCTCTCGCCTCCAACACGTGGACGCGGTAACACGTTCACGTTCAATAATCAGTAGGCTCGCATACACGCCAACGTAGGCTCTCGAGCAAAGCGCCTCGTTCGTCTGGCCCTCCCCCTCTCCCAGTCCCGCGCCGGGAGAGAGAGAGAGAGAGAGAGCAGCGGTAGCGAAAACTCGCCCTCACCGCCACTGGCGCCGCTCTTCGAATCTCTCTCAGTTTCGCGCATGCACGCGAGCGGAGAAAAGATGGCGATGCCCGTAGTGGTGCGTGCGTGAGTGCTGCTGCAGCCACCGCGAGTGCCGATTCCGATTGATACCGCCGCTCCAACCTCTGGCCCGACTGCGGGATAGCTTACGCGGAAAGAGGCGCAGGTGCGGGCTTGCTTTTCCTTCCTCTCGGCTTCTTCGAACCTAACCACGAACCACCGAGCCAGTTCGTTCCCCCTCGCGCTCTTTTTCTCTCTCTCTCTCCCTCTTTCTCTCCGACTACCGCTGCTCCGCTGCTAGCTGGCTGTCTGCGAGTCCGTGTTTTTCGTGACGTCACGGGCGAGAAAAAAATCTCCGCTACTGCTGCTTCTTCGACGACGACGGAGTACATATGTACGTACGAGCGAGCAAGGAGTCTGTATGTACGTGTAAACGCGCGCGCCGCCACCGACGACCAGACGAGTGAAGACACACACCGATCAGCGTGCAAGAGTTTCTCCTCTCTCCCTCTTGCAAAGTAGTAGTGGCGTGCCGCACTCGTACGGTACAGGGCACCGCTGGCGCATTTAAAAAAACCCTGCGTGCATGCGCGCTTTTCGTGATTTTTCGCAGGCCGGATAGCTTGGTTAGCTGCTGCGACAGTGGGCGGCATATATCGAGTGGCTGCTCGAGCGTACGTGTGCGTGTGTTTGCGTGCGAATCTGCGAGTGTAGTACGCGCGCGCGACACTGCGTCTCTCTTTCGGGCCTTCGGCGAGGACTGGCTGCCTGCGCGAAAAACGACGCGTGTCTGTATGTGTCTCTGTATGTCCACAGAGAAAGGACAGTTCTCGATCCCCGCTTGAGTTTCTCTCTTCGTCTCTCTCCTTCAGTGTGTCCGGGCTGCGAGAGAGTCGAGAGAGAAAAAAATTGCGCGCACTTACCTATCGGCGGCACCAGCTCTTTTTCATACGTATACGGCAATACAGGTTAGCAGCGAAGCAAACCTATACCCTTCTACGTGCGCGTGTTTTCTCTTTCTCGCTTCGTGCTTGGCTTCGCTCGTTCGGTTCGCCGGTGCTCGTTCGCGCTCTTTCTCTCTCTAAAGGACTCGCCTAGTTTTCGCATCGCTTCGCGCCTGGGCTTTTTCGACTCTCTCTCTCTCTCCCTCTCTTTCTTGCGTCCTTCTTTTCCGGTCTTCCCGGGCCAGGGGCGCGAGGAAGGACACAAAGGAAGAAGCGCGTCCTCGTCGAAAAGTACGGGTCTATAGCTTTTTTCTGCACCTGTAGGGAGGCGTGGAATGAGCAGCAACAGCCAGTGGTTAGTTGTATAGAGTCAAACAGTTAGTGTGAAAAGGAGTTCTTGTGATATTTCTTGCAAAGACTGTAGGAAGGTGCTTCGATAGCCCACGTCAAGCCCAATTGTACAAGGGTGCAGATGCGAGCTACCACTCGACATTGACTGGATAGGCATCATGGACTGCGGCGAAGCCTCAAGTAGGATCATTATTACCTGGGTGTTGTATTACTCATTCCCAAATAAATTGTTTGATAAATAAATATACAAGCAATGCTTTTTTAAATTTGGGATTATTTCAAATATTACAAATTTTTTACTTGCTAAATACATTGAGAAGTTCAAATTGAACCGATTGTTTGAAAGCGATAACTTCTCTTCTCTATATTTTCACTTACAATAACAGTTTTATGCATAGTTTGAGTTCCACTCAATAGGAAATGCTAAAAATTCATTTTAAACGCAATTGATTATCAGTCACCAAAGGTATTTTTACCAAGCATACGTTTAAGCTGAAAAAAATCCTATTTTTTTTTATAAACGAAAAAATTATATTTAAAATACATGTTTGCAATAATAAATTTTTTGTTAAAATAAAATTGAAATATAAATAAAATTTATTAAGTCAATTATACATTCTATTAAATTTCTAAAAGATCATTGATGATTGAAGCTATATAACTATGTATTCAATAATAATTATATCAATTTTTTTATATTTCAAGTTTCAAAAATATAAATATTTAATGTTATTTCTTAACTGTTAATTTTTCTATTTTTTTTAAATTTAATTTTTTAACAAATAAAACCATGTTACAAAGCTAATTTATATATTACTGAACAAAAAACTGTCTGCTGATATAAAAAATTTTTTATTATAGGTAATGGGGACATTCAGTGGAGTTTCTCACAGGTGAAGGGAACCTTAGAAGATGATGTCACAGAAGGTAAATTTTGTGCATGCTTGTGTTAATTAAACAGAGTTCTTTAAACAAATGCTTATCTTATCTGTGCTAGGTGCTTTTCAATTTAAGTAGATGCTCTTATTTTGAAGTACATAATGTGCATGCCAAAAAGTCTTACTAAAATTAATTTTTTTATATCAAATACTGATTTAAAATGTTGGATTATGATTAAATAATTTTATTATTTAAATATATAGTTGTATAAAAATTTATATGGCAAAATTTTTTTGTAAAAATACATATATTTTTTTTAATTAAATCTTATATTTTTTATTTAGTTTTAAAATATATTTTTTAGAATCTAAATATTAGATTTTGTTTTAAATTATATAAAAAATAAAATAACTTCAAATTTAATAAATATTTAGTGGTGTCATAATAATATAAGGTCCTGTGGATGTTTCAGCTGACATCATCTCATGTGTGGAATTTAACCATGATGGTGATCTCTTGGCTACTGGTGATAAAGGTGGTCGAGTTGTTATATTTCAAAGGGACCCTCTTGTAAGTTTCATGTTTAGTTATGCTTAACTATAACCGTTAGTACATATTTATAATTGCAGTAAATATGTTATATTTAACATGTGTTAAATTTGAAATATGTCTTTTCTTTAGAGTAAAGCGACCTTGTAAAAACAATTTAAGCATTTGTCACATTTTTACTATTTAATGATTGGATCATAGCCAATTGAGTCTGTTGTCTGATGGTTTTCTCTATCTTTAGGCACTCATGAAATCTAAAAGATATACACCATTTAAACAAACTTTTGTTAAAATTATAAAAAAGAATAGTAATTTACTTTGAAATCTTAACTAAAGATTTGTATTAATTTTTTGGTATAAATCTTTTCTTAGAAGTTCAATCTGTTTCAAATTGTATTTATGTAAATTTATTTTAAAATATTTTGATATTGATTGTTGCAAGAAATATATTAATGTCTTCTAAACTTTTCCACAGAGTAAAACAATTGTTCCAAGACGAGGCGAGTACAATGTGTACAGTACCTTCCAGAGCCATGAACCTGAATTTGATTACCTAAAGTCCTTAGAAATAGAAGAAAAAATTAACAAAATAAGATGGTTAAAGAGAAAAAATCCAGCACACTTTTTACTTTCAACAAATGACAAAACAATTAAGCTTTGGAAAGTTAGTGAGAGAGATAAGCGAGTTGAGGGTTATAACACAAAGGAAGAGAATGGCACTATTCGTGATCCTTCATGTATCACTGCCCTGAGGGTAAGGATATACTTACTGCAAATTAAATAAGTTAAAATTTTTTCTTATTATGTGTAAATATTGTTAAAATCAAAACTTTTTAAATGATTTCAGGTACCCACTATAAAGCCAATGGAGCTGATGGTTGAAGCTTCTCCAAGGAGAATATTTGCTAATGCGCACACTTACCATATAAACAGTATCAGTGTCAATAGTGATCAAGAGACGTATCTTAGTGCAGATGACTTGAGGATCAATCTTTGGCATCTGGAGATAACGGATCAAAGTTTTAGTATCCTTTTTAAGCTAATTTTTTTTAAATAAATGTCTAAATTTTCAAAGATCCGATTCATCGTATTGTATAAATTTTCGTTGCTTACATTTTTATTCACAAAATATTAAACTTTGATTAATGTAAAATAATAAATTAAAATTTTTATTCCAATAAGTGGAAAAATGTCAAATAATATTTGGTTTTAGGAAATATTTTTTCTTAACATTTTTCACAGATATTGTAGACATTAAGCCCACTAATATGGAGGAGCTCACCGAGGTTATAACAGCGGCTGAGTTTCATCCTGTAGAGTGCAATTTACTCGTCTACAGTAGTAGTAAAGGAACTATTCGCTTGTGTGACATGAGATCGGCGGCACTTTGTGATCGGCATAGCAAGTTGTTTGAAGAAACAGAAGATCCTACTAATAGGAGTTTTTTCTCTGAAATTATCTCAAGCATAAGTGATGTTAAACTCAGTAACTCTGGCAGATATATGATCAGCAGAGACTACCTCAGTGTTAAAGTGTGGGATTTGCACATGGAGACAAAACCCATCGAAAGTTATCCTGTAAGCATTTTTAAAAGAATTTCATATTATGAAGAAATCTTAAATCCTTTCAAAATAATGATCAGTGATGACAATTAATTATTTATTTTTAGGTACATGAGTATTTAAGATCAAAGTTGTGTTCATTGTACGAAAATGACTGCATCTTTGATAAATTCGAGTGCTGCTGGAGCGGCAATGACTCGGCCATAATGACGGGTTCATACAACAATTTCTTCCGCGTTTTCGATCGTTCTACGAAACGAGACGTAACATTGGAAGCGTCGAGAGACGTTGCCAAGCCAAAAACTCTTCTGAAACCCCGTAAGGTACGTCAAAAACTAAAAAAATTAGTTACCGAGAATATTATCAACTTCTTTCACATAGAATATTTTACATTTTAATGAATTAAACAACTATGCTAATTTTACCATTTGTAATATTTTCATAAATCATTAAAAATTTTTGCTATATATGCAATTTAACTTAAACAAATTCTTATTGATTTTAATTTCAATATATTCGAAATAAAATTTTTTTGAAATAAAGTTTAATTGTAAGAGAAGTTCTAAATAATAAGTAACATTAAGTTACTTATACAATATTTCCTTAATTTTCCTCAAGACGTTTGCTTAAAGCTAAGCAAGGTCTTATAATTCTTTGGGTCGTTGAAACTCTTTTGCATTAATCCTAGGTCTGTACCGGTGGCAAACGTAAGAAGGACGAGATTAGTGTAGACTGCCTAGATTTCAATAAGAAGATCCTGCACACTGCATGGCATCCCACCGAGAATATCGTAGCGGTAGCTGCCACAAATAATCTATTTCTGTTTCAAGATAAGCTCTAGCACATTTATATGCAGGTGAGTTTAATTAATATTCATATTGTAATTGAACGAAATAATTTTTAATAGATAAATCTCTTACGGAAATCAAATAGTAACATGGGTACATTTATATGTTTACTACACTCCGCTACATATTTTCAATATGCTGCTGTGTGTATTTAAAAATAGATGTCTAAATTTAGAATTTGTGTTTATATGTACACTTTTATAGGTTAAAATTTAGTAATTGTTTTTGTCATCGATTATTGCACTGAGAGTCTTTACTACGGCAACATCGCTTATTGATTCCAATCTCGGATATAGTTTAATTGAAAACATATTGATATTGAAAAGTTTCAATTAAACAATATGAATAAATTCTTTTTGTATTAATAAAGCTTTATTTGTAAGTTCTGCTGAATATTCCATATTCTTATATTGCTAAATGGAATTATTAATAAAATAAATACATGTATGCAACTTATATGTTTATCGTAGATCATTATAAAAATTCAAAATATTTATTATAGTTAAAAACTTTCGGTTTTTACTTTAAAATTAAAGTTTTTTGAATGCAGAAATGTGATCCAACAGATTAAATACTAGTTGATTTGTACATTGTCATGTCACTTAAGTGCTTTCTTTTGATACGTGAAAAGAACTTCTTGCTATTCTTACAATAATAGCCAGGTGTACAATGGCTTCTAACACAACCAATTTCTATCAGCGCGTATGCTCTACACATATTTCTACACATAAAGAACACTCTATTAACCATTGTACTTATTAGATATTAATTGTATCTAAATGTAAATAAAAAACACCATTATCATTGAATTCATTGTGTTCGTGTGATGGTATTGATAAGGCGATTCTATTTTACAACAGTAAAATATAATTATTGAAATCGATATTAAATTGCATATAACAAATAAATTTTTGACATAAATTACATCAAAATAGAAAAATTATATCATATCTTAAATTTTTATTGTTAAAGGATTTTCTATTTGTTTTTAGATTATACAACGTTACATACTGACATAAACGTGGCGCGTGGAAAATAAAAAGATAAAGAGAATGAAGACAATGGAATTAAAAAAGGAGCTGGCAACATAAGTGTTTCGAGATTCACGATGAGTTGTAGAGCATGGACGAACGTCAGCTACCGCAATTTTTTGATAGTTGACTGACCTATGAAAATCATTATAAAAAAAAGTAAAACTGCGCCATCGTCAAAATAAACTCTCGCCACCGAAAGTGAGCGTCGAAAAAACACATTTGTAAAACGCGATCTTTACGTCCATAATCATACACGTATGTAAAACTACTGATAACGACTTATACCACACAAACGTTAAGGCATTCGCGTAAAAACAACGCTCGCATTATTATTAACCGTATAAAAGTGTAATGCATTCGATGAACCACATCATTATTATAATTGCTTCGAGGAACGAATATATTAAGATGTATATATATATAATGTGAGAACAAACAGAAATGATCCTCGGGCTACCAATCGAATGAAAAGAATCTCGACGTCGAAAGAATTCGCTGTGCGGACAAACAAACTTTCAAGCGACAATTATGAGTCGAACTTTTTGAAAAATAAAGGAACAAAGAATTTTGAAATCGCATTAACCACATTACCATCGATCGAACTTAAAGTATCTGGCAGTTTTCCGCAAATCGAAGCGAATAATAATAATAATTTTTTGAAACGTCATGTGCGTCATGAATGAATGAATGAAAGCGAGAGAAAGAGAGAGAGAGAGAGAGAGAGAGAGAGGAAATGAATTACTTTTAGGATAGGGACGATTGCCTGATATTTTTAAATATTCATCGATCGTTGTTGAGGTGGATATTGTTTAATTTTTATTATTTTTTAATGGATGATGGTGATAGCCGATTATCGTCGCGTGAGTTTTGCCTACCATAGTTTTGCATTGGTGTGACATAGACACTAATTAATGGACGTAGAGAATCGATGATTATTTTCGATACTAAACCAAATGGAGGCAGAAGCGCAAAGCATTTGAGGCCGAGTACCTTTAACATATTGTTATTGATTTTCTCAATATTTTTCATGAAACCGCTTTTTGATCGATTAAAGGCAAAAAAGAATAAAAAAAATGCTAAAAATAGATTATGTGATGGGATTAGTTTAAAATAATATAATTTTCATAGGCTTTTTTTTTTGTTTATCCCTTACCTTCCTTATACATCAAAAATCAATAACAAAATGCTAATGTTGATACTAGGTAACGTAAGAATAGTTATTATGTATATTAAGTTTGAAGTACGACTGCAATTGAGCTCAAAAATACCGTGTATCAGAAAATAGTACAGTTCATGGACCGTCGTGTGCATAAGTAATTATACATATAACTTTTTAAAAAACTGAATGAATTTAATTCTTTATAATTGATTTTTCATATTTCACTTTTTAAATGGCTGGAACCAGTAACTTATGGTCAAATGGATCAATATTTAAGTTATAGGCTTTTTTCTTTCTTAAGAATTGGGAACGTTTCTTACCCATTCGTTTCAAGATAACGTTCGAATATAATGTTATTATTAGTTTCTAAAGGCCTACAGTTGTTTGTTTTTATTTTTATAATAAAATTTTATTCCGAAGTCCAACATTTTAGTGATTCATTCTTTTTTTATAGCTTTCTGGTATGCAATAGTAAAAAAGCTCAAATTTTATTTATTTTATTAAAGTCGTTTCGTAATAATAATCATTGCAATAATGAAGAACAGCTTACTCCTGAACTACAGAAAATAATACGATGCAGATTGAACCAAAGTAAGAAAATGGATAAAAACAAAGAGAAAATTAACGAAGGAGGCAAAATAGAATTACATAATTCAGCCATAGTTATTTTTGAAGACGAATAATCGATATAGATAGATTGTATATAAAGTATACGTAAAACTCCGCCGCAAACTTTTTGATCCACGAGCAAACTTTGTCCCACATTGTATCCTCGCTGAACATAGAAAAAGATGAAGGGAAATAAAATAAAAATCTATTCGCCAGAGAGAATTTCGTAACCTTTAAGCAGCTTACCATAAGTCTCATTTTCAATCAAAACAATGAATTGTATAATATTAACTTGTACATAGAGTGTTGTACCCTTTTGAATTAAAACAAAGAAAAAAGGATACTAGGTATAGCGTGCTTAGTTGCGAACTTTCCCTCCAATTCGTTTAGCTCGCTTCGATTGCACCGGTGATTTATTTTTTTTTATTTGAAGCACGGCAATGCGACCGTCAGAATATAAATAAAAATGTATGAAGTGAAGAAAACTATGATGATCTCGAGGATTGAATTACTGTTGCTTTATTTGATTGAAATTACATATTTACCATTCGTTATGCAGGAAGAAACATAGTTGATGGAAAATTTTTTTTTTTAATAATGTAAAATATTTGTAATGAGTGCCAGTAAGGAAAGAAAATTGTTTTAATATGCGATGTAGCTTTTTTTAAGAAAATGAATAAGAAATGGTAAAATAATAATAATGTACAAAAATAAAAGCATATTGGAACACATTGCCACTATCCTTTTTTAAAAAAATCTAAAACAATTGTCAATATCATTTTTTTTAATAATATTATAATAATCTATTCATGACTAATAAATGATTTTCTTTCCGATATTATTATTTACTTAGAAATATTTAATTCAAAATCTTTTATTTTAACATTAAAGCAACTGGAAAAGTGTTTATGTATTTTCTAAGATCAATTTATTCAAATTTTAATTGAAAAGGTTCAATTGAAATTCATTTATTGATCTGCTAAATTAAATATTAAATTTTTAAGTTAGGCGAGAATTCGTTTTAGTTAGATATACGAGCCAAATCTTTATACAAAAAAATTAAATTCAAGGAAGACAAAAGTAATAAAATATTAGGAGGGAGAAAAAAACAGCATAATTTTGTTATAATTTTATGACACTCGATTTGCGTCGCTGCTTTTTATAGCAAGGAAGAAGTATGAAAATATTTTAAAAATTTCTTTTAAGTTTCTTTTAATCAGATTTAAAAATTTCGTCCCAAGTGTGTTTGTGCTATATAGTGTTTAAAACATCTTTATTTATTGTTAAATAAATCTTTTATTTTAATAAGTTTGAAATGTTTCTAAAAAAAGTTTAAAAATTACTGGAGCTTTTTAATCTATTTGAATACTTTTTCATATGCTTATTTGGTAAAGTAAGGAATCCGGATGGTTTGCTTCATTATTAATGCAAACGCGTCATTTTCCAATTGTGCTTAAATAGTTTTTATGAAATTATCCACAAATGTATCGATATTATGCATCAATTGTACTTTGAGAAACTTTTTCATGTTTTATATACATCATTAATCATTAATTACGATCAAATAATCGCAGAAACACATGAAAATGATTATTAAAAAAATCGTGAGATTTTTTTATATACAACACATAAAAAAAAGGAAAAATTGAAAAATTCAAGTGTTATTACAACAGTTGAGTAAAATCAAATAAATTTTTAAATATTGCATGGAGAATTTGTGAAACAAATGAGACTATTGATTTAGTTTGTCTTCAAAAAAGTACTCCTAGTACTCTAAGTGTTTTTGCAATGTGAATAGTGGATAATCCAAAGTTTTACAAATCTCTTTAAATAATGTAAAAATTCACTAAAAAATCGTTAGTTATTATTAGTAGAATTTATGTCAGTCGTCATTAGTTAAAGTCATCAATAGTTAAATTCAGTTTGCTAATTAATGTATAGCAATATAATTATATTTTCAAGATTTTTTTATACATCTTATACGTATAAATATTTTACCGATTTTAAAATGATATTTCTTTATACTTACTTTCTTACCAAACTTAAGAAGTTTGAATTGCCAAATTTAACAAGAAATGCACTTTTCACATTGTAAAAGCCTTTTACAACTTTCAATTTCTCCTGGAACAATAATTTCAGTTCACAGAAGCGAACACACGCCGGACCTAAGCGTCGTATTACCTCGAATCTGTCCTCCTCCGTCTTCATTTCTAAAAAATGATAAAAATATATAGAGTTAAAAGGGAAGTAATAATGATAATAACATTTTTTTTTAATTGGCGAGAGGATGAATAAGGATACAAGTAAGGGCAGATGAGATCAATGAGTGAAAAGGAATAAATCGCGCGTAAAATAGTTTTTGGCTCGCACACAGGACCTGTTTTTATTGTGATAAAATACGTGAATTATGTCGCGATATAGCGCGCGTAGTTTGAACCCGAGTTGTGTATTTTTATTAAAAATAAAAAATGGAAGAACGGATATATACACGCGAAGCAGATGGCGCCTTATGAATGAACTGTGAAAAATGAAAAAAAACGTAATTAATGAATAATAAAAATAATTGAAGAAAGAAGAAAATAAATAAGATCTTCCGATCGGTGCCGCGCGCATTATGAAAAAAAAAACTGCAGAAAGTAAATAAGAAAACTAAAAACGCATATTCATAAACATTAAAAACTACAACACAATTGCATATTACATAAAAAATTAAGTATATTAACATACGTGTAATGCCATAAAACTTTGAAGAAGAGAAAAGAAAAAGAAGTCACAGAGCATGTTGCTCTAAGGTGAGAAAGAGTGCGTGAACGAATTTGGAGAGTATGAGAAATTTCTTTTAGTGCGGGTAAAAAAGAAGCTGAATTTCGAGTCTTTTTTGCGTGGCATTTAAATGACCCGGTACTGTTTAAGAAATATAGAATATAAAATTGGAATATGCAGTGAGAAGAGAAAAAAACAATAAATCTTTGTAAAAAATGAAGTTCTTTTTATTATTTTCCTATAAGTTATTTAACCTTTAGAGGAGCGATGTTCTAAATCAATATTTTTTAAGGTATAATTCTGGTACATAAACACCCAAATATGCAATAACCCAACAAGTCCTGTAAAATTTTCAAGTTACCTACTTACTGTCCTATATTTAGGACAAATCGACTCTCTAAAGGTTAAATTAGTTATTTTTTTATCAATTTAAGATTTGAAAATAATTTATTTTGTCTTTTGATTCGAAAACTAATTTACTTGTAAATTACTTAGATTAAGAAGTATATGGATATTTAAAAAGCAACTACTTTAATTTAATTTTTTAGTTCTTTTTTAATGTTAACCATTAAAAAGAGATTAATTACAAAGGTATATTCCCTAATTATTATTTTCAATAATATTAGTGGATTTGAATAACTTTTACAACTGTTTTGAAAAGTTAAAACTTAATTATATTTTATTTAACATATATTTACATTTTTAAATTGTAATTAACAAAAGTTTAAACTCAACTACGTATTTCTTTTGCAAGTTCTTTATCGTACTCTACATTTAAAAGATAAAGGCCATGAGGTAGAGCTGGTGTTATAACAGGATTCCAATTGTTATGTGATGGCACTTGCAACATAGTTTGTATATGCTCTTCAGTTATTCTATTGATGCTTAGAGAAATTAAAGTTCCAACAATTCTTCTAATTTGATTGTACATAAAAGATCGAGAAGTAAAAATTAAGTTCCAGTAATTGAAATTTTTTGATAAAGGATCGAATGGCATTAATGGTTGTGACTCTTCCAGATTAGCGCTTAAAGTTTTGATTGAACTTTTTTTTTCTTCTTTTTCTGGATTTTTCCTGTTTATAACTTTAGCACTAAAAGTTTTAAAATCTTTTCTACCATTAAACAACTCAAGCCCTTTCTTCAATCTTTCTATATCAAAATTTTGTGATTCTGAGCAAATAAACATAGATCTGTTCAGTTCTGCAATTGGAAGTTTATAATTATTTGAATCTTTTGATACGATGATTCTATACAAATAAGTTCGAGAAATTGCTGAAAATCTTGCATGAAAATCTGTACTGACTTC
This sequence comes from Ormyrus thymus, assembly GCA_035582935.1. Taxonomy (NCBI): domain Eukaryota; kingdom Metazoa; phylum Arthropoda; class Insecta; order Hymenoptera; family Ormyridae; genus Ormyrus; species Ormyrus thymus. Next base: position 16,141,902 of record JAWWEM010000054.1, on the reverse strand, counting down.
GTGGCAAGAAAGAATTCTTATTTCATGGCCAGAGGTTATCAAATTACGATTCATCATTCTGATCATATATTCAGTGTCAAACTTTGAATCACCATTCTTATTTTGTAAATCAATGTGTGCTGTAGTGCACAAAGCATGAACACCAGAATCTGTTCTTCCTGCTAGATGTAAAGTTGGAAAAGGATTTTCAAGGTATTTATGATACAATTTATGAAACACATTTTCAACAGCACCTTGAATGGAATCAATATCCAATACGTTACTATTAGAATGCTTTTGTGAACCTCTATAACTTGTGCCTATATATGACAAACGTATCAAATATCTTTTCATTTTGACTATTTATTATATTCAGCAAATTTCTTCACTTACAAATTCACTTGCAACGAAATTTGTTTGTATACTAATTTTTATGATATAATTTGCAGTTGATAAAAATTTAAGTTTTATATTACAAATTTGTCAATCGTGTACTTTTAGTATTTTAAAATAAAAAATAATACTTGTAATAAAAAGATTTATTTTCGGCGATCAAGCATTGTTCAAGGTATATGAAATAGGTTAGGAAATTTATCAGACGACACACATCTGTAGATAGAAAGACCCTATTTAAAGTCATTTACATAATTATAGTAAAATTAAATATCATCTTTACACATTTTATTTACTAGATAAAAATACTAGATAGAATACTTACGACATCAAAAAATTTTAATTTTATTGATATTTTACATCATTTTTGTAAATACGTCAAAAGCTTTTAGCAAAATCTAATATTGGGTGTGTTCGGAAACTCGGGCGCCTTGGGCTTTTTGAAAACTCCAGAATATCCAGATATACGGAATCTTCCGAAATGTTTAACATGAACTGTTCCGTAACGCTCAGCTCCGTAGATCGGGATCTACGTGCCAAATTACTTGGGGACGCTGTTTGACGGCACTTGCTCGCCAATGATGATGTCCAGGTGACGCACTCCGTACTTGTCGGTGTCTAGGTGTCAATTTAGCTTAATTGAGACGGCTATCTCAAAGTGTCAGGTGGCCGATGATGATATCCAGGTGGTGCGCTCCGTAGTTTTCGAGTTCTAGGTGTCGATGTATCTTGAGGTGGTTATCTCCAAGTACCAGGTCGCCGATGATGTGACGTTCGGGTAGTGCGCTTCGTAGTTTTCAAGAACAAGGTGTCTATTTACTTAGACGTGGTTAGCTCCAAGAACCAAATCGCCGATGATGACGTCGAAAACTACGGAGCGCACTACCTGGACATCGTCATCGGCGACCTGGTACTTGGAGACAACCGCTTCAAGGTAAACCGACACCTAGACCCCGAAAACTATGGAACGCACTACCTGGACATCATCATCGGCGACCTGGTACTTGGAGATAAGCACCTGACACTAAATCGACGCCTACCCTGTCGGAAAAACCTGGTAAAATGGTGCAAATACACACATATAACCCGATACCGGTATCGGGTTATATGTGTGCATTTGCACCAATTTTACCAGGTCCTTATAAGGTTTTATCGGGCTTTTTCAATAGGGTAGACCTCGAAAACTATGTATTTCGAAATGTTCCGTAAAGCAACGTAATTTTCACGCATTTCGGAACAGTTCGAGCGCCGGAGTTTCGAAACACGCCCTTTGAAAATTCTCCACTCTAAACATAGGTCACTTTAATTACCTACTTTCAATGTAGTAATTCTACAAACCGATGTGATATTACAAGCAAATTGTAAATTGTAAATTTTAAAATGCAAATTGTTCGCCCTGACTCTGTGAAAATGCTACATTCATACTTAGCAGTAAACATATATTCAGTCGGGAAGAGGTAAAACGATTTTTAAAGATTTTTCGTGTACAAGAAATAACGGAGATATTCATAACGGTGAGTATTTTTCCATTACTAGTTTACATTTTACTTTTTCGAGTTGAGTGATACGTATGAGGCAGTTTTATTTTGTACTTGAGGTTAAAGGTGAAAGTGTACTATTATGACATTATGACTAAGTACATTGTGGATATATTGCGAAATAGAAGCGTGTGTTGCATGGGTGGGATTAAGGTTGTTACAATCTTACGAACTTCCAAACTATTATTAAATTTATTAAATTACTAACATCCATTTTAAAAATAGCTTTTTAATATTTAACAGCTTAATCAAATATGAATAAACAGTAAAATAATAGTAAAAATAAATAAGGTACACTGTTAGAAATGTTATGAAGTTTTCTTACAAATACGTATCTTAAATTTAAGAATGTTTATTAAATTTCAAAATTTTTATT
>JAWWEM010000054.1:16126332-16139516 GCA_035582935.1 Ormyrus thymus | reverse complement strand
AATTGCATTACAAATAATAGATTCAACTCAAAATCCCAAGTTCCGATTTAAAATTAATCATCAATACCATCTAAATGTGAAAATTCATTGCTGCATCTATTTTTAAGATATATTAACGAAGTATATTCCTTCACAACACAATCCGCAAGCCTATCTGGCACTGCATAGGCACGCGTGCGCGCTTTGAGATTACGAGATTGCGCCCGTGAAAAGTGGTATGACTTTACAACGGGGATACTTGTGAGGTGTCGGGTAACAGACACCTGATTAACAACCGCATATCACACCTTCGCTCGTAGATTTTCGAACAAACAGGCGATGCATAAATATGGTCGATACTTTAATTTTGCAGACGCATCTTAAGGAAAAGTATGCGTAACAATTTAAATGTCCATTAAACGAAGCGAAGCAGCGTGTATAAAAATTATACATTTCGACATAACGTTATACATTTCGACGCACAGATCTTCCTATTTCTTAAGAATATTGACAACTAACGTAGCTCAGTCAATTGGGGTATATTATTGCACGCGTTCATCTCTAAATTCGTACCAACGGTTAAACACAAATCGCTGAAATTTTTACGCTTCTTCAATCCATCACCGCCCAAGCAGACGCAGCTGGGCCCCTTTTTTCTTTTAACCCACAAACCCGCGTTTCAGAGTCGGAAGCTCATCAACAAACACTTACTCCGCCAAGCAAAATCTTTCGCCCGCGAGCCCGATTCGAAAAGGCCTTTTAAAAAGAACTCAGCTATCCAATTGCGTCCGCTCGAGCGGCAACGGGTTAAAAGACGAAAATACCCCGCCTGCATTTCGCTGCAGGAGCGACCGCGCGCGCGCGCGCGAGGCAACTCTATATCTAATCGCTGCGGTCGAGCGGGCCTGCCGTCTTACGCGACGGCGTTATTCACCTCGCGCCCGAGTTGGAAAATGCTCGCGGGCGGCTTCGCGGATTCGAGCGCCCTCGTGGAAGTGATTTCCAGTTTTCAAGCACTCTTGGGAGGCTAATTTCGTTAGGAACGGGGAAAAGTGGAAAAGTACCGATTTTGCGGATGAAAATTGCAAAATAAAACAAATTTTGTGCAGACTTGTTACTTTGATCAGTCGGTTACTTCAGAAATACTTAGAAACTTGCTTGCGATAGAAAAAAGTATAGAGAAATTACGGTTACTTTAAAATGGCACTGAGGTTGCATTACAAACGCAATGCAGACATGCCTCTTATTCACACATTTTCATAAGCTACCTAGAGCAATTACAACCTTTTCAACCGCGTCGCATTGGCAAAACAGACCGAAGAAGCAAGCGAGCCTCCCGGGCAATTTCAATGCTCGAACACTTCGATTTCCACGCGGGGCGCTCGAACGAACTCTCCCCGTTCCAATTAACCCGAATGATTCACCTTCCTCCCAGCGATCTCGCGGGCAGGCCTCGTCTTCGACGGCCGGCTGGTAATCGACTCGGAATTCAGGACGAACGACCCGCGCGTCTTCGCGGCCGGCACGCTCACCAAGTACTCGAGGAAGCTGCGCTGCGTCGCCGTCCTCGGGCTCGAGAACGCCCGGTACAACAGCCTGGAAGTCGGCGAGAAGGTTGGTCGATCACTCATCCTTGGAGATTTCCCAGAAGCCCGATCGGAGGCTAATTTCCTTAGCGCGCTCGCGACTCGCGTTGCGCAATTCGGCTCGGATAATCGAGCTCGATTTGAAAAAGTGTACGGCGAGCGGGAGGTCGCAGCGCGGCGCGTATTGAACCTCGCTCGAGAAAACCTTGAATGCAAAGCGCCCATTGTCGGTCGGGAATATTCAAATAAGCCTTTTACAGCTAAAAACCGTCGCGGCGGGAGGGGGAAAGATGAGAACATGCGAAGCTGCGCGCGATAAAATATAGAAAAAAAGTAACCGTCGCACCGATAAACAGCTCGCCAAGAACTTGGTCGACGTGATGATGACCAACACCAAGGACAACTACACCGACGAGGGTCATCCCGCCGATCTGCCCAAGACGCAGTTCGAGGAGAAAGTGCCCGATCTCTCGTACAGGATACCGATTGTCGCGGCGTGTCTGCTCCCCGGCGGATATCGGTACATTCACGTGCAGAAGCCCGGAATCAGAGCGGCTGCCGAATCTACGGAGGACGCGCAGGTTTCATCGATGCGCCTTTTAACGGAGCGCAATGCCGATTGAAAATCTGAACTGATCACTATTTCACTCTTATGTCCTGTAACGTTCAGCTTTTCCCTCGTAAGAGAAGTAATCGATCAATCGACTCGTAATAATTCAATTAACCGCTCGCCAGCGGCAGACCTAAAACTTGTCGATTGCGTCGCTTTGCGCAAAGAAAAAGAGAAAAAAAAAACACCAGCCGGCAGCGAGTCTGAATATTTATATTTTCTTGCAATATTGCATGCGCGCCACGCACTCAGTCGTGCCCGGAGTGTGACGTGTTCACCACGGGATCTTGCACAGCTGATACTGGATACTTTCGACTTCGTTTAAACCAGTTCCATACGGTGGAGAGCATAACTTGCTACGCCAAACGGGTTAGCGACAAAAGAAAAAAAGCAGGAAGAGCGACTCCTCCGCGCGAGAATAGCGGCGCTGCACTTCCAGGTCTTACGAAACGCCGCGGCGTCGTGCGAAACCGCGACTTTCGGCTCCTTTTCTCAACGCTCGCCGCGAGAGAATCTAAGCTTCGAAGCCAAAGAAACTAAAATACACCCGCCCGTCGCGAGCTCCTCAGCCCGGAGAGAATCTTTTTAATCGGGAGGTGCGGCGTCGCGATTCGCGCGCCATTCGCAGCTGCTTAAAAACGACCTCGACACCCGCAGGACTTCAAAATCCAGAACATAATCTCGCTGAGCGGCAAGCACGAGGCGCTGCTGAACGGACTGAGGGCTCGTTTTTCGGTGAGACTCCCGCTTCGGCGAGCGACTTCTTCCGGCGGCGCCGGAGGTTTTAAGAGGTGATTCTTTTTTTCTTTCGCACGTTGCAGAACAACGAGGTAGCGGATTTGTTCGAGTACTTCCGCGAGCCGTGGGCCGCCGCTCTTTTCGCCGACGACTTTGACTATTTTCGCAGGGAGATCCAGGAGCGCAGCTCCGGTGTAAGAAAAATAGCTAATACCTTTCTCTTTTTTTGCTTTCTTTTTTCTTTTAATCTTTTCGCGTATACGAGCGACTTGTGAGTTATTTCTTTCTTTTCTTCGAAGTCAATTCAAGTATACTTTTTCCGTTCTTATTCGCTTTCGGGTACTTTACGTATATAATCGAAATAATAAAAAATCCAAGCGGCTTTCCAAAATCTAGTAAGCGTTGAAAAAGCGTTGACAGTCAGTTCCCACCGCAATTCAATGCCTCGCATTTTTCCAAACGTTCCCAGGCCAGCCTGCGGGAAACAATAAAAGACCAAGTGTCCGAGAAAACCTGGGACAACGACGACGAGCCCGTGAGTACCCAAACCACCACCGGCGACCCGCCAAACGCGCGAACTAACGAGAAACCAAACCGCCCCCAGATATCGGGCGTCGACCGCGACCGGATCGCGGAGCGCTGCCTGAAGAGCTCGAGCTACCCGAAGGACCTGGAGGAGGGCCTGATCGACTACCTCGCCCGCCGGGAGGACGAGCTGCCGATGTACAGGACCGAGCGTAGGGAGGCGCAGATCCGCGGCGAGATCGCGGACTCGCCTCTGGCCCTCGGAGCGCGCCGCCGCCTGCCGGTCGTCCCGGCGCAAGGGGGACAGGGCACTCGAGAGAGGCGCGATTAGAAAGCTACGCGCGCGAATTCGAACGAGAGAGCCGCTCGCGGACCGCTTCCGTCGTTCGTCAAAACGCGGATGCCGACGCTCGACTTTCGCGGCCGGAGCTCGAATTTTCCGCCTGGCTTTCATTCACGGTGGATTTAAAATGTTCGCGAGTGCGCGTGTAATGAAATGCAATTACTCCGCTTTCTTAGTTTTTAAATGTTTTGATTAACGCGCGCTTCTAAATTGCTTATATTTTTAATAAAAAAAAAAAAGAAAACGCGCATACATTCCTGATTTATTCCGCCATTATCCGCAGCGAAGTCAGCTAATTTGCCTAAGCCTCTCCTCCGCAATGCATCCGCAGACGAGAAGAGATCGCTCGTAAACGACGGCGCAGAAACCGCAGCGCCTCATCGAAGCCCCGTAAAGCAAAGAATAATCACGTAATTAAAAAGCAATCCCGGCTACCTCGGCCCCGCGAGCAAGAAGCCCCGCTGGAAGGCAATAACTTTCCCTCGTCGCCGTAATCGGCCGCCTCAAAGCAAAAAGAAAGAAAAATCCCGGCGCCGCCTCGTGGGGGCGGCGAGGAAAAATCGGCCGATCGGCCATAAAGACGCCCGCAGCGATCCTCTCCCGCCTCGAAATCCGGTTCTCGCGGGATGACAATGGACCGCCGCCGCCTCGCGCGGCTTGGCGCCGGGCGGTGGGAGAAATCGAGGCTGCTCCCGATCTCAACCGGCGCAGTTCCGTTTATTAGCATGATTTGCGGTGCCTGGGCTCGCGCGCGCGACTCGATCTTGTAGGTCAAGTTTACGAGAGAGGCTTGGCCAGCAGCGAGGCGCGGAGAGACGCTTTTCCGAGGGAGAGAGAGAGAGGCGATATCCACGTGCGCCGCGGCGGCGGGCCGCTCGATGTTACTCGAGCGCCGACAGTGCCACCAGCCGCAGCTGCAGGAGCGGACGTGCGGGTACGTTGGAGAGCGAGCTTGGCCGAGGCGTCGATCTCTCGCGTTGTTCTCCCGAGCCTTTCTCGAGCTGCCGGGACTCCTGTTGCGGGCGCTCGCGACTTCTTTTCCCCGAGGAGGCTCTTTTTCGCTTCGCGGCAGGTTTGTAGACTTCGAAAGGGGAGACTGACTCTGGACGACTGGGCTGCTTGGGAAATCGAGGCGGGGACGTAGTTTTGAATTTTGCGGCTGGGAGGGAAGTTCGAACGAAAAAGCGTGTAAATTTTTTGGGAATTTACTCGGGCGCGAGCAATTTTAGAAAGCTAACATGGTTTAATCGTATAGCAGACAGATTTTTTCGCACTTCGTCTATTTGATTACTAAGTTTATTGAAATGGTAATGGCGATTCAGAAAATAATTGACATGCAAATTTACAAAATGTGTAAAAATAGTCTTAATTAACTGTTCATTATTGCAATACTTTATGTTAAACAAACGTTTTGCTGCAAATATTTCGTCAAAGTTACATATGCGCAAAACAAAAAAATGATAATAATGCTCTCGAGATTGCATAATTTTATGTGCACTTTGTTACATCCGACAATTTAAAGCAGTGGCAAAGCATTGAGCGACTTTTTTCCTATGCACGAAAATACAAAACGTTGTTTTTGCCAAGTCTAACTTCGTTCATGGATAAAACTTGAAATTTTTGCAAAACAAACATAACGAAAATAAAATTTATAATACCAATTTTCAAACTAGTGCGCATAATAAGTATTTCTTTATTACCACGCAAAATATTGATTTTTAATATACATGTTGTTAAAACATTATATATACGAGTTTCGGGAATAATCGCACCACTGTAACTACCCTGTCGGAAAAACCTGGTAAAATGGTGCAAATACACACATATAACCCGATACCGGTATCGGGTTATATGTGTGCATTTGCACCAATTTTACCAGGTCCTTATAAGGTTTTATCGGACTTTTTCAATAGGGTATACTTTTTAAGCAAAAAACATTTATGGCGATTCGCATAACATGTGCAAATGGTGAAGATGTATTTTTTAAGCATACGTCTGAGAGTAATGTGAAAACGTCTGTAACTTTTTAGGAATGTAGAATACTGACCTTGGCGACTTATACGTATAGTATACAAACGCAGTATATATGCTATAAGCGTGGGAAACGTAACTGCGCGTTATTGTTTGAAAATTTATATTTCTTCAGAGATGCAATAATTTTCTTGTTCCGATGAACAAAAAATAGCATTCAATGATATACTTCCACTTTGTAGACTTAATTTTGAACGTGAACGTTTTTACAAGTTATTTCGAGACGGGAGTGGAGTAATTGAATGAGATTTGAGATCGGATAAAATATGACGTAAGACATCGAATCAAATTTTAACGTTGCGTTACGTTTCCTAGTTTCCAAAGTGCAGTGTCATGTCGGTGTTTTTCGAGCTCCTAAACCAACTCGTCTGCGGCAACAATTAAAGATTTTGTTTGTTTCGCGAAAAACGCGTAACGACGATTAATCAAGCTAATATACTCGAGTCGTAAAAATAATATTTTTCATCAAAGTTTTTTAAATCAACCGATCTTCGAAAACAAAAAAACCCGCTATAATTTTTTTTAAATACAAATGACTCTGCAAGCAGTTTCAAATTATTATAATACAATTCAGTGACATCTTTTTAACTTCGAAAGAAACCGTTACGCCTTTAATCAGGCTGCGGCAACGTGTCAGATTTATAATGGATTCGTGGCAATCTGAGTTCGATGCAAAAGGGAAGCGAGAAATTGCTCCCAAGATCGTGAAGCGATACCACCCACGTAAGCATTTCGAAATCGGCGACAGAGGTAAATTTGGCGATTGTGGTCTATAAAGTTATTGGCGCAAACCAGTTTTCTTCGCCGGCAATAACAAGTCGGCGAAAAATTGATAACTCAATTCTCATTGGGTATTTTATAAATATACGCTTATTTATCATAAAATTAAACTTAATTGAAAATATTCAAGAGGAAACACGTTTTGAGCATTTTGCACCGTAATTTATTGGAATTTTAAATTGCATCGAGATCGTTTTGTGTGCATTGAATTCGCACCTTTTAAAAATGAAGTCTCAAACTGCTGCGGGAGGCATTTAGTTTATATCTGTAAAATAAAAAATGAATTTTTCTTTAAGTAAAACCAGGTACTCGCATTTTTAATAAAGTAATAAACTCGCCTTTTGATATTGACTAAGATTATCAAATAATCCGATAATTTAAATGTTATGGACGCGGTTTATTTTGCTTTAAAAATATTAATACTCTTCAGATAAAATTCGAACCCATTAAAGTTTCTATCTGATAACGCTTATCGTGACTAATGGATTTTAATCAGGGTTCTGTCAAACTAATAGTCGCGAAATTACCGCGGAAAAACGTAGCAGTTTAATGAATTAGTTTTTAATATTTTACAAATTGAGGTATTTAAATTTTATCGGGTGATGAATTTTCATATTAAATCTTAAAACGCTTCATTAGATAAAGCTGAGAATATCTTATCTTACTTTACTTAGGCTCTGTAATTGGCAAAATAAAAATTTTATTCTCTAGCAGAATTCCCTCTTTTGTTCTGACATTTCGTTGGTAATTTTTATAGGATTTTGTGTAGTTTTATTACGTTATATTTATTCCAAGTCCAAAAGTAAATTCATTTTAAAAAAAAGTCCTTCCTATTCATCCAGCCATCATCGATAAAAATTCTCTTTGCTGCAGCTACATTCATTGAATTCCATACGTTTTCTGCTTTTTCCAACCGATCCGTTTTCCGCTTCGCCCAGCACCGCCGTCGCTCATCCCGCTCGAATTTCCCGAGATCATCGTGCGTGAATTGAAAATACACTCGGTTATTTTTGCCATTCATCGGCGACGCGTTTTTCCCTCAGCCGCGTCTCGCTGCCGTTGCTCTTGAACAGCTTCCAATTCCCCGCGTCAAGTTTAGGTCAATGTCGAGCTAATATTAAATGGCAATGCGGCAGAGGCTCCTTAATTTGTTTCGTTTTCTGTTATTATTTATCTCTCGTGCCGGCGGCCGCGAAAATACGCGGCCGCGGGGAAATTTTGTTTGCGGGTGTTTGACCTTACGTTCGTCAATCGAAAAGCGGAAGAGTGATCTTTTTTATATTTGGCCGATATTTAAGGTGTCCTCCTCGAAGATTTAGATCTGTAGGTGCACTTGATTACGTACGTGATAAATAATCTCTCGTACAATAATATATTCATTGTTGAAAGGATAAAAATATTGATAGCAATTCCTAAACAGCATGCTCAGTAAATTACTGAAAGCAAAAGAGTGTTTAATTATCTGCTCGATGTGACGATATGAACGATACGACGAATAAAATAAACTTCAATCTTAATTCGTGCAAATAAATGTTTCTTAATAATTTAATTTTATACAAGAGAGATAACTATTTTATCTTAACATATGCTGCATTATGATTCGTACTTTTTACAAGATAAATATTACTGAACGTTAAAAAAAGATTCTATAATTTTAATCACAATCGAGAAAACAGAGTACGGAGCCGTAAAACAATTTACTTCACGACTTAATTATAGACTATCATTACACTGCAATTACTATCCAATAATGATTATAGTCAGCCATAAAAATAACAATTAATACATCGCGCGAACGATAAATATTATAAACCACAACGCAATTACCCTCCCGTTCGCGAGACCGCGCAAATTCCAAACTGCCGCTGCCGCAAAAAGGCACTTCTCGCCGTTCTCCGATCTCGATGGGAGCGATATAACGGACGCGAATATACATAAACGCGGCTCTCTTGCTCAAGGCTCCGACGGCGTAGATGCGGTAATTATTATGCAAGAGTCCCCAGGAATTCACACGTGGGAGAAACGACCATTCTTTTATTTTCGACGCCTCTGGGCTTTTGGCTATTTACGGAGCGACTCGATGACCCGCGATCGGTTCGTGCGCGCTTTTTCTTCTCGAGTGCCGTCGATGCCGTGCAAATTGTCCTGGAAAAGTTCGTGTTTGCTTCCGGTGAAGTGCGGAGGATGGGTAGTTTTTAAAAGAAATTCTTCTTCGGCTTGAACTTGCGATGCAAAGCCGTTTACGAGCCAAAATTCGTGAGGTTGTAATGAGAAATTTCATTTCATCGCTGATCGTAAATTTGATGACGAAACCAATATAAATATTTAAACTATTTCGAAACTCTGAATTATTTAGCCGAGAGTTTTAGGTTTTAATAGGTTTCTATCTTTATTCATTATATTTGGTTTGCAATTTGTGAACAAATAATGGATAATATAAAGGAATTTTTCCTCTTAGGTCTGTTTAATCTTTTTAGACAGAAAAGTAGCAAATCGACACTGTATACCTACCGTATGAACTATATTATAAGTAGTTTTAGTTAATTTGGTTCTGACTCATCGATTTAAAATAGAGACTTATTAAACATAAAAATTTACAAATTGTATTTATTTAACTATAACATATACAAGATTTTTTCATTTACAAAAATCTCTTGGATTCTCGTATTCATGTCGTACTAATCATTTCAGCTACACTTGCCTCGTTAATGCAAACATTTAATTTTCCACGAGAAAGATTGTCAAGCCACATCGACGCGTCAGTAAAGGTTGCTTTCTTCGATTTCAGGCAAAATGATGAAATCAGTGATGCCGCAAGACTCGTCGAGGCCCGAGACTCGCGTCATACGCCTGACGACCGATCAGGAGGCCGTCCTGCAGGAGCAGTTCAACAGGTGGCCGAAAAATCCCCACAAAGCCGACGTCGTGCTGCTGGCAGCTGAAACCGGCCTCTCCGAGGAAGACGTTCAAGTGAGTCTCTCGACGCCGCGTTTTTCCGTTGTCCGACGTTGGTTATTATCGCGGCACTAATATACGGCGATATTTTCAGGACTGGTACTCGCTGAAATTGGCACAGCTGAGGAAAGAGCAAGGATTGGGCGGCGGATTTGGGATCAGTCCGAATTACTAGTCTTAGAATCTGAAGTTGAAAATTATGCGGGCCGCTAATTCAATCACCGACACCTCAGTATTTTTTTTTCCTTCGAAAAAAATTTTCTTAGCGTTAACGATGCAAAAAAAAAGAGTAAAGACAAGACGGTACAAAGAAATTAGTGGTTAAGTTCCAGTTAGTGTATAGTTAATTTTTCGCAAAGTTTATAAATTTTAGATAACGATGCTATTAAAAAATTTAATCTAATCGAAGCGTAGAGTAAGTAGCGGAATAGTTGTTTCATTGCCTTCTAATACTGTCAGTTTATAACAAATCACAACTGATGTCCTACTTCTACTGTAAACGAAATAATTACGACAGCACGCAAGTGTAATTAATAACGATAAATAATGCGCTGAAATTCGAAGTACAATTTTTGTATGCACACTTTTTTATCACACCTTTGTTACACATATATGTGCCTTCCGTTTCACATACAAAAACACTTGAAATACTCTGTTTAGTGCAAATGTATTAGCCTAGTCGTTAATAATGCCGAATAAAGAAAATGGATGTAAGGTCTCAATAAATTGTTAATGGTTAAGTTTTCGAATTTTAAAATGTAATCAACTGTTAAAAATATTTTTTCATCTTTTGATGTAAGCAGTATAATATATATAAATAAATTTCATTTCAACAATCTGCTCTTGACTTTTACTTAAAAATCGTTTAAATCAGTAAAATAGCTCATTATCATTATTGCTTCTATATTATGTTACATATTACAGCACAATATGATGAATTATGTTTACTTACAATTATTATTTAGTGATACATGTTAGACGAATTAACTATGCTTCAATATTTTCTATGAATACAGCCACGTTCTCGATTTGTATTTTATAAAAATTAGGTATATACTAAAAAATAATATATAAAAATCTATGTTAATATAAAATACAGAAAACTTTTCGAATGGAGAAAAGTGGACATACAACGCTTATTGCACTTATTATATTAATTCTAATTAAATAGTAAATTGTTTACTAATATTTTTCAATAAATATATAAATTTGTCAATAAACTTAAACAATAAGAACAATTCTAAAAATATACTTTCAATAACAACATTACATTGTTATTATTGGATTAACATATGATTCTAATTGAAAAGTAAAATTTTCACTAATACTTCTCAATAACTCGATATTTTCAACTCCTTTAGTTGATTTTGCTAAATCGATATTTTTAACTGCATCAATTGATTTTGTTGAATCGGTCTTTTCAATTTCATTAGATGATTTTATCGTTTTGTCTCGGTAAACGAATTCGCATCCTTCTTTAACTAAGGACTTCCAAGTTTGTACTAACAAAGTAAAACCCATTTCAAATTTTTCAACCGGCGATAATGTTTTAGCAATACCATAATATTCGCCACCCTTTTTATTGCAAAGTTTGCTTTTTACATTTAATCGTTTTACGCCGATTGCATCGATAATTAAGCCTTCTCTCGTAAGCGCTTCTATTGACACAATATCTTTTGCAACTTTTACAATTCCAACTAAGTCGCCTTTCTTTTGAATATCAAGTATGGTTTTAACTAGTGCCGCGTTAATATCCTTTTTTGGGCTAACTGTACCTAAACGTACACATTGTGCGTTATTGTTGTGATCGTAGCACCTTTTATTTGTTCCTTTCCCTGGGTAGAAAATTCTATTTATAAAGTCTTTCAATGTGATATTTTCTAGCATTTCGTCATCTCGCCATTCGAACAATATATAAGTGTAACAAAGTTTTTCATTTCCCTGTCGTTGATTTTCATCTGGTATTTTAAAGTCTTCTAATATAATTTCTAGTTTTTTAAGGTATTTATCTTCATTATTAAAATACCAATCATAATTATCAGAATAAATATTTCTATCTTGATAAAAAATAGGTGAAATCTTTAATTTCCCACTAGATCGTAATTGCCTTCGGGTGACATCTGTGTTTACTACAGAAGTTTTAACTCTTTTACCAGATTTTTTCTTTGGTTTGTTTTTGGAATCTTCCCTTTTGGCTTCTTTAGTATTTTCATCCTTATTTACATTATCACAAATATTATCAGAAATTTTATTCAAATGAAGAGCGTCTGATGATTTCTCATCTGCGTTTCTTTCAGGACTTTTACTTTCAGATGAATCTTCTACAGAATTTGGAATATTTTGTGAAAAAAGTTTTCGATTTACAGATTTGTCCGCCTTTTTAATAGAAACTTTTTTTGAAACGATGGTATTAGACTTTTTACTTTCGGTACCTTTTTGTAATGGTTCACTTTTTCCTGTAGTATCTTGATTATACTGTGCCTTTTGAGTAGTCGATACTTTTTTTGGCGTATCTACTTTATTTATTTTAGAATCTTTAATAATAAATAAAGATTTTGACGAATCTTCAGCATAACTTTTTGCATCAGATGTTCTTATTTTACTAAGAGCATTATTATTATTATTATTATTATTATTATTATTATTATTATTATATTCAGTTGTATTCGATAATTCATTAATATTGTTAGTGTTGGGATCTTGAAAAATATCTGAATTTGTTATTGAATATTCCTTCAATTCTTTGATGCTGTTAATATTTTGTTGAACTAAAATAAAGAGTTGTCCATTATCACAATTTTTGTAAATAATTATTAAAAAGAAATTCTTTACAATGTAAAATTTATAAAAAATTACCTGTTTTTTTAGGTCTACCTCTTCTTTTGGGCGTCTTTACAATATCATTTTCTACAACTAAAATAAAGAATTACGCATTATCATTAGCATTAGTAAAATAATATAAATATCGATTCTTTAAAATAGAAAATTTACAAATAAAGCATACCTTCTGCCTTTTCAGCTTTACCTTTTCCTTTGGGCGCCTTCGCAGTATCATTTGCTACAACTAAAATAAAGAGTTATTGCCATCATGAAGAAGCATGGTCATTATCATATAGTAAAAAAATATAAATATCGATTCTTTAAAACAGAAAATTTACAAAATGCATACCTTCCGCTTTTTTAGGTCTACCTCTTTTTCTTGGCTCCTCCGCAATATCATTTTTTACAACTAAAATAAATAGTTCTGCATTATCATTGTCATTAAAATAATTTCAGAACCAATTCTTTACAGCAGAAAGTTTACCTTTTCCTGTTTTTTTAGGTTTTCTTTTTGGAGCATCCATATTTCAATTCTGAAAAGAAAAAGTAATTTTTAGAAAGGAACTTGCGACTAAAGTAAAAAATTAAATTAAAAAAATATATATTTAATTATTATTAAATTGCTTTTAAATAATTCAGTATCATTTTTAAAATATTCTAACGTGTTTTATATTTTATCTCTTCTTTACTTTATTTTTTATTTTATCGCTTCTCGGCCAGAGTGAATATATAAAGAGAAAGAACCCTAGTAGAAATCAAACCATTTTTAATGCTTTGAGATTAAATTTTAGCATTTATTGGCCAATTATGGAGTATT
>JAWWEM010000054.1:16054540-16107954 GCA_035582935.1 Ormyrus thymus | reverse complement strand
TTATTGATCTGTAAATGATAATGTCCAAGTACTGGTCAAATTTTTTATACTGTCCAACTATTGGGTATTTTACCTTACACCTACACCTATCGCCGACTTGCCAGCTGCGAGTGTGCCTGAGGTTCCATCTACAGTCGCAGGTTTAATATTTACGTTATATGCTTGTGACTGTACTTATAATGCTACATGCCATTTTTCAAATCTGATCCAATTTCATGCGCCACGTGGGCACGATTTTAGTTTATTGCTTGCCAAGTGTGAATAATAAAATGGTTATCTGGAATAACGTCATTTTAATAACTTGTCGATTTTAGAAAAATAAGGAGATTGTAAAAACTTTCTACAGATTGAGTTAATATAAATATGTCTTTATAAATTCCTATACTAAATGTAGTTGCGCAAATTACTTTTATGTACTAAGTAATTAAAGCTCGATTATATGTATAGTTATGCAATTACTTTTGTACTTAAAATAAAGTCTAAAATGTTTTCCTTATTGCTTTCACGTTATCATATAAACGTACAAATAATAACATATAAATATGTATCCAGTAGAAGCAGCTTGGTATGACCAGACATTTGACGGCAAAAATATTTATTTTGCATAACAATTATTTAAAGAAAAATATTGATGAGACAACGTATTAAAGTATAAAAAATTAATTCAAGTTATAATTACGTCATAATTCAGTAAGTTTTACCTTGAAAAGCGTAGAATAAATAAATACCCCTGAAACGTTGGCAATATTTAAGAAAATTATTTTAATGTAAAAACACTGTCGTTAAAGTCACATCATCTTTAATTTGCAACAAAAAATAATAAAACGTCTCCTTTATTAACTTTATAAGTTATCGAGCTGAAGCATACAAACAAGGTACGTAATCATAGTCGTACAAATCTGAAATACAATTTTTTTTTATCACGCATCACGACAAAAATGCAAATAAATAAAATATCTTTATCATACATTTTGATCAAAATTACACTTACATTCTGAAGTAAATCGTAATCCAAATTAAAAAGCCCGAATACGGACGTCGTCAAGCGCTTCTGCAGCAATTGCAGCATTAATCGTTTAACCTGCGAAAATCAATTGCCGTCAAATGGAACAAAGTAATGGGCGGTCGGCTTATGAACGATCCTCCTCGGAATGAAATATTACCGCTTTCCTATCGATTTCCCTTCCCCGCCGTCTGCAGCAAACTTGCTCGATAATGCCCGCGGTTTTATTTGCCTAAAAGCCAATTTAGCGCCATAAACAATTATACAAAGCGAACGCGCGCAGGAAACGCACGGCGCTCGGCGAGAAATTACTTGCTCCGCCGTCGAGACTGGAACGCTGCAGGTGAAGAGCAGCAGAACGCCGAAGGTCAGGACCTTCATCACAGGGCCGACGACGATGCAATTCCGATCGACGTCGAAGTCTTTGAGCTTGCCGAGGTAGCGATAGATTCCGTGGGCCGGCAGTATTATGTTCCCCATCCAGCTGCCCAGCATGAAGAGTACGGGCAGGCTGAAGAAGTCGACGATCGCTTGGCAGAGGTCGGTCAGATCGGCGTGGAGGCGGCCGATCAGGCGCAGCTGAAATCGTTCGGTTCGCTTCGGTCAGCTTGGCGGGATCGCGCTGGCTTGCGAGGTCGATGTTTCTTTCTCGAAATGGCCGATTTTAAGGAAGAGAAATGCGCGGAGGTCGATGAAAATAGTACATTGCGCGGGTCAATGAATTAGTTTCCGAGGATAAGCAAGTACAATTTACGAATGAATTGCTGAAGAATAACTCTAGCATACCTTTTCCGAAAAAATCTCACTGCCGGCTGCAACGACGCTATCGGTACTGCGGCTATTCCGAAAGGCAATTAATTCGTCGTTCAATGCTTCGTAGTGCTTCCGCAGCAGTATCACAAGCTCGAGCAAAATGAACACCACATTAACGTGCACCGTCGTATGCAAATTGTAGAAGAACCAAAAGATCGTCTGCTTCTGCATGTCTTGGCAGACGTTGATAATCGTCAAGGAAGAGGAGAGATACACGAGGTACGCGACGTTCACAATTACAAAGCGACCGCTGGCCCTTCGAAGTACTTCCTCGACGCCGTTCCTCGAGCGATGCATTCGAAGCTCCTTTTGAAGATCCTCGATGTCCAGAAAGCTTCGGAAGATGCGACGCAAGCTCTTCACTCGGCAGGTGAACACCAGCCAGGACGAGATCACTCCCAGAGAGGTCCACGTCGTGCCGACGTTATCCATAATGACGGCCAGAGGCGTGTCTTGGACCAATCTCAGCTGGGATCGCAGCACGAAGGCTATCGAGCTGATCCATAAATAAACCGATAGTATTGAAATGTTGTACAAGGTGCCGAGGCAGGAAAATTTCAATAATTCCTCCGGGTCGAATGAGAATGGACACAGGCCGATTGATTTTAGATAGTAATAATGCAAGTAGAAACTTAATCCTCGCGACTCCTTCGCGACGCGCATGTTTTTTTTGCTCGGTGATTATTACTTCTGGAGGGAAATTAATTCGACGACAAATTCAAGAATTATTGTAGGTAACATTTTGCAGCTTTTAGACTTGAACTTTCGGTCGAGCTGAGAATCATTTTAAAGATAAATTGTGCAATCACTTAGGCAGCTTGTTATAATAAACTTCTTTAAAAGGACGCTTTGATACGTAAAATTAAGTTTTCTCTTTACATTCAATTAAGAAAATGGATTGTTATCGCAACGTTACGCTTTTAGGAATATTAATGTAGTAGATTTATCATGTAGCGTACACGAATGTTTCTTATTGAGAATAACCTGGTATGTCCATGTACAGATTGCATATTACCATTATATATAGATTCAAAAAATGAATGATTTACTGGTATAAAAAAGTAAGCAACCTTTGTAAAGATTACACAATAAACGACAATAGTTTCCTGCTCCCATTAGGCTATGTAAAATTACATAGCTTCAAACGTAAAATTATATAGCTTGAATTATAAATTTATTCTAGATAAGTATCAATTTTCTTTTATGGCTTTATTGAATCCCACTTGTAAATAGTTTAAGTTTTCTAGCAAAATGAAGTCAATTTTAAGAAAAGAGTTAATTGTTTATTATTTTTTGAAATTGCTCGGTTTATGTACGTTTTCCATCGACAATCGTGGCAATTTGAAATTTTCATATTGTGGATTATTAATGAATTTACTCTTCGTTGGCGTTTATTCGTATATATTCGTGACAGCTTACGTAAAAAGAATCGTCGATAATTTTTTGCTGCAGAAAGAAACTTTTGTTAGCGTAACCGTAGAGCTGATTTCGCTTTCTTTCCAAGGTCTTTCCACCACGTATTGCTTATTAATTTTCGGATTTCGACAGAAAACTGTAGGAAAATTTTACAATCGATTCTTGCAAGTCGAGCAACGGATATCGAAAATTGAAACGACAAATCGTGCAGATGGAAACTTGGTTTTATACGCGATACGCGTTGGGATCCAAGTATCAATTATTTCTATAACATTCCTTTTAATATGTTACATAGAACATCTGAGATTTTTGAAAAATAACGTTCTGTCAACTACTGAATACTTTTTTTGGGTTAATTTTCATACTTTTCACTTAGTTTTGCTGAACGTAATTTTTACCTTCATTCAAACGATGTTTTATGTTCGAAGTAAGTTCAATCAATTAAATATATTATTACGCCAACGCGCTGAAGAGTACGCAAAACTAGAAGGTATTAAATGTTTGAGTTGATTATTTAAGTATTGATTATTTTTTAAATTATTCAGAACGATAAGACAGTTGAGTATAAATTAATTCTTTTAACATTAAAGATAATTCTAAATAAGCAATGACGAATGTTGTTACTATAATTATTAATGACGAGCATTGCATTTACTGACACAATTGTACTAAACTTATAACTTGTTTACGCATAATATGTATTCTTCTTTGCGACTGTCTTAACTTTGACTTTAAAAAATGTAACATCGGGCAGAAATAATCTGCACCACTTTTGTTAACGTATATTATACAATAATTATGATTTTCACAGTTTAATCTAATAAAATTTCTTAGATATAGGACAGCTGCACAATATATTAAGAAGCCTTACTGATGAATTAACACAATTCTTTAGTTTTACAATCCTTTGTACGATAGTAAACAAATTTATCGGCGTTTCTACATCAATTTACAAATTGACTGCATATTTGAACGAAGATAACCCTTGGACAGTTATGGACTTTTGTGAATTTGGCTCTATTATCTTTTGGTTGACAGTAGAGATCGTAATCTTATATTTCTTATGCGCAGTGCCATCTTCAGTTAGTGATGAGGTAATACTTTAATTTTTATATAATAATAAAAGAGATGCATCCAAATTAATTCCTAGAATACTTTCGTATTATTTATATTAGTCATAATTATATTATTTATTATTATCTTATAATAAATAATTATTATTATTATTATATTATTTATATTAATTTTTTAATAATGTTTTTGAAAGCTTCTGCACATATTGATCAGAAAATGCACCAAGTGATATTTGTATAGATTGTTCATTTAATCTTTTACTTCAGGCGAATAAAACTTTAATCATTGCAAACGGGCTTCTTTCTAAACACGGAAAGCGATATGGCGAGCTTGAATTGGTATCGTAAATATTTATTTATCCACTGATGTAATTACATAAAACTGTAAATTTATTATATATATATAGGCATCGAAACTTTTACGAAACTTATTCCAAGAAAAACTTTACATTTCTATTTATGGTCTCTTTAACTTGGATCTCATATGTTTTCAGAGCGTAAGTTCCTTATTGATTTAAATATTATCAAGGTAATAAAGTTCACGTCTAACTTTAGAAAGTTTTCATTTAAGATTGTCACTACGTCAGCAGCATATCTTATATTTATGATACAATTAGATTAAACCAATTTCCATAACAGTCAGGAAATTGCTTCTAACTGGCGAAGAATGAATGAGTAAATTTTCCATTTTTCTGACCAATCATTGCAATCAGGGAAGTACGAAATTAGTTTTGGACTATGAAAATAATATTTTATAAAAGAGTAAGTTTTAATAAAATTATTTATTTCTCTAGTGATATTCTTTGAATGGACAAAATTATTAAATATTTTGAAAATAGCTGATAACAATGCAGATTATTTTCCAGTAAAAAATTAACATACGGTACTTCTACAAATATTACGAAATAAAGATGAATGAAATCTTCAGTATTAACTAAGCGTGTAAGATTTTACTATTTAAAAATCATGAATCTTTTATTGAATGCAAAGATAAAGTTATGTGTTATCTTTGAAATTAAATTTGAATTACTGCTGTTCAAATAGGCCATATAGGATTTAATAACTGATCTTTATTTATTTATATTTGTAAAATATTCAAGTCACCAAACCATCCAGTTGAAACATAAATACTAGAAACATTAAACTAGTACTCATAATCTGAAACAAGATAATGATAAAAATTATTTTATGTTAGAATAGAACGTAACAGTGGTTATTTACTTACACTTCTAAATAAATAATAATCTAAATTAAGTAGACCATAAAGAGAAGCGGAATTCTCCTTCTTATACAAATGTAACATCAAAGTTTTTATCTGAAAAGTATTCCGTAATAATTTATTCTGATTTTTTCCCAATTTTTTTTCTAAAATTATAGAAAAATAATTAAATACCGTTTTTTTACAATATTTTTCCTGATACCGCTTGTTTAGGATGTTATCAAAAATAACTATTGTATTCTTTGCCTTGAGAATTAGTTAAATACATATTTTAAAATTAAAAAAGCTTTAGTAAATAAGTAAACTAATTTCATAAACAAAAGCATATGCTTTCCAAGACCAAAAAAAATTTTGTTGGAATAACATACTCAATTGTCATGCAAATATTTATATTAATTTAATTATTGTTGAAAAACTATATGTATAAAAACAGAAAATTGTAAAGTAATTCAGTAAATTAATACTTCTGTACATGTTGAGTCGGGTACACTGCACAGGAAATAAAAGCCTAAAATTTTTGTCGTCACCCAAACGAGATTTACTAAATATGAACTAAAGTCTCTCATGTCCCATGAATTTTCATCAGTTAAAAATTGATAAATTGTAAATAAATCCAAGTAGGAATGTATAAAGGTTGCAGTGATCGCAAAAAGCAGCGACAGACCGAAGAAGTCAGATATTTTCTCGAGAAGATCCGAGAGGCTCACGTGGAACCGTCCAATCGTGTACAGTTTTTTGGACAAAATCAAAGATATATCTGCAGATTCAATGAAGGAGCTTCCACGGTCTACGTTCAAAAATGACCGAGTAAGTACAGTATTTAATGATTTGTACGTCTGTTGCAGAATCAGCATCAATTCAATAAAAATCAAATACACGTTATAAATTACGAGTTTCGGCACGTTAAACCAAACCCAAGCGACAACTTGTTCTTGAAACTTTTTATAAAGCGACAAAGTACCGTGATCCGTTAGAAATATTCCAATGTAAAGAAGGTTGATGAATACCAATCGCAGGATGAACTGTTTAACTTTCTGAAAATCATTGCGAAGACTGCGAATTCCCAAATTTTTCGACAAACGCTCGCTTTTTACAAAAGCACTGTAAATATCTATTAAACTTCTATATCGAAATGTAAAAGTTAGCCATGAAGCAATCACGGTCAGATACTGAAAAGTTAATGCAAAACAGTCCATCGTTATGGTTAATCGGGTTTCCCGAGGCAGTTTCAGCTCGATGCGACAATCAATGATCAAAATGAAACAGTAGGTGTACAAAGAGGTGAGAAGTAGATTATAAATCGAACCGACGCACGAGAATTTGAAAACTGTATTTTTGTCAAGAAGAAACGGACAAAGACCAAGAATTTTTCCGTAATAATACACAATTTCCATGAAAACGTAAGCTTGGCGTTCGTTCATCGTTTAGTTACGAAGAAAAAAATCAAACTAGTTCATATAAAAAATTCTTTCAAGTATATGAAATGTAAGGTTGTTTAAGTAAGGCTTAAATAATAAATATAACCATCTATAAGATGTTCGAATTTTTTCTACTTTATTGCATATTAATTTGATTTTTTTCAATTACTTGCAATGTAGAAATATATTATGTGTTGATTGTAAGGACAATATTAGATGATGTAGATCGATTGATTCACTTTCAGTATAGTCCCGCTGCCGAGTGCCTTAATTTTAGCTCGCACGACCGCGACGCACTTTATAAAACACTGACTGTAAATTGCTTACGTTGATATAGCTTAAGTTCTGGGCTTACGAGTTTGTTTAATTTGTTTATTGATAATTTAACGGATTTACCGTTCTTTTATATTAAAATAATGTTATTTTAAAAATTAATTAAGGGATTGTATTATACGTGGCGCGCCTGGCCCGGTCTGTATATAACATCCCTAGTAGAAATAATTGCAAGGCAAACGCGTGGGCCGGACGAGGCAGCCGTAGGTGTACGTCCGGTCCTCTCACGGCAGCCTTGCACGGCCCTTGCAAGGCATGTAGAACTTTTCTGGCTCGTCCCAGCTGTGGCGAGCCGTGTAGTTTAGGTTACAGTCAGGAGTAGAACAGGGACCGTGAAAGATTACGTAGGGTTTCGTAAGAATTTTCGAAGATTTTAAACTACTATAGACTTGAGATGGTTATCTCCAAGTACCAGGTCGCCGATAATGATGTCCAGGTGGTGCGCTCCGTAATTTTCGGGGTCTATTTGTCGAATGAACTTAAAATGGTTATCTCCAGGACCAGGTCGCTGATGATGATGCCGAGGTGGTGCGCTCCGTAGTTTTCGGGGTGTAGGTGTAGATTTAGTTTGAGGTGATTATCTCAAAGTACCAGGTTGCCGATGATGATGTCTAGGTATATAACAGGGTCTAGGCATCGATTCACCTTCAAGACGCTGTCTGACGGAACTTATTCGCCGATCATGATGTTTAGGTGCAGTCTAAAATTCTAACACTTAGAGATAGTTTCCATAAATCGAATCGATATCTAGACGTCAACTAGGCTGGAATTTATAGTCGTTTTCTCGTACTCAGTGCTTGGTGCCCTGATGATGATTTCAACAAAAAATATTGGTAAAGCAAAAGCAGTATTTTAAACTTATTTTTAGTTTTAATGATATTTTAAATTTGTATAGAATAAATATATTGTAGAATTATTCAATTATTTATATTTTTTTAATTTTAATAAAAAGTTTAAATTGTTAATTAAATTTGTTAATCCGCAAACTTTTGAATTTAAATAATAAATTCAAAAATGTTCGAATTTTAAATATGGGATTCCATTGCGCATAGTGTGTGGTTATATTCTCCGTTGAAAGTTTAAAAACAGTTGACAGCAACAGGCAATCTAACGGCAGAAACACCCGGGCCTCCCTTAAAAATGTCCACACGCCCCGCAAGTGCCGTACATGGCGCGCCTTACTTCATTTCTACTCGGGATCCGGCGCGCCTTTATCTCATTTCTGTTCGGGATATGTTGTCATTTAGTAGTATTTAATAGAAAAAAAATTAACGATTTCAAAGGCAAGCATATTGTGCATATTTGTTAATAAACTAATAGTAAGCAAAAAATTTAAAAAAAAATTCCCGTACCGGGAATCGAACCCGAGCCTCCTGGGTGAAAGCCAGGTATCCTAGCCACTAGACCATACGGGAGTTGTTAGTGTGTTATACATTTACACTTAAAAGAAGTACTTTGCTTATTTGTTAAATTTGTTTGAAAGTTAATTTTAAAAAAGATTGACTGTATGCATATTTAATAAAAACCGTTATAATCAAACGTAAAAGTATCATTTTTCATCATATATTATGTAAGAGTTGTCGATAATGTAAATTCCTGTTTACCTTTTAGTTTTGATATGCATTTATTTACTCATTTCCAAAATAATAACCTTTATTATATTATATTATATTACATATATGTATACTCCCATGTAGGTAAATCATATTGCCTGAATAAGTACTTAAAAATTAAGTATGATATTTATATTTATACATAAATAAAAACGTAGAATACTTCTTTACATAAAATTTATAAATAACATTTTTAAATTTTAATTTTTTAAAATCAAAACAGGATGGTATTGTGAGTTTAAATAAACTCCATTTTATTGTAACATATTCAATTTAATTAATTTATTCTTAGAAGAAAATTTGCTAATGTTCGCTCGTTTTGTTGGGAGTTTTTATTATTAATTAAATAATTTCTATTAATTTTATTAAAACACATCTACATTAAAACAGTATCTACAATAAATTTATATTTATAATATTCAGTATATATTTTAAAAATAAATGTATTCGTTGTGGATAAAAATTTTTCGAATAACATATACGTTATTCTAAAATAAATTGGTAAAAAATTTTTGTCAGAAGTGGGATTTGAACCCACGCCCTCAGAGAGGACCAGAATACCCATCAGAAGAAACTTGATAATTCTAATTATATCAAGAAGGAAATTAAACCTTGAGTCTGGCGCCTTAGACCACTCGGCCATCCTGACATTCATTATTTAACTTAGGCAATTCGGGTGAAAATCAGACCTTGATTGCGTTTTGAGAATATTACAATGGAAATTTGACAATTTGGTAAATACAATTAAGCAATTCAATAAGCTTTGGAATAGATTCAAGGCAGTTAGATGAATAAGCTGTGTAAAACATGGAACCTTTTTGTAAAATAGCCTTTTTTTTTTAAATAAGATAAAAAAAATTATTTATATTCAAAATATTAAATTTATTTTATTTTTTATATCAGACCTTTTGAAAAGTTCTAGAATCGGTAAAACTATTTTCCGAATAAATGTATGTAATAAAACGAGACTTTTAATATGAGAGATATCTTATGAGAGAGTGAAAGCAGTTTTATAAAACTGAATTATTGAAATTATTTGATTAAGTTTTTTTTATAAATATAAGTAACTTATAAATTTTAAATTATTCGAAATAAAAGATGATAGAATAAAAAATAATAATAATAATGTTTATTGTGTCATTTAAGCTTGCAAAATAGTTATTAAAATGTTACATAATAGAAGACTTTAGTCAATTATTAACATATGATTGTTCTGATATGAAGTTAATACTAATTAATTATATTTTCAACATAATGATAAAAAAATTTCTGTGAAATTCACAATAATTATCAAAAACTTTTAATCGCTTAATTTAAGTAAAGATTTATTAATTTTAGAAAATTTTTGGATTTAAATTTATTTTATTTTCAAATTAATATAAGTTAATAGGCGATGGATCAAAGATGATTTCAAACTACAGTCTGTTAAAATCCTTTCACGTTGAAGGTCACGATTTCTATAAGTTTCTGTTCTCATTTGTCTTGCCGCTAATACAGCTACCGCTTCATCTAATTATTTCTATAGAACGTGTTCGTTTATTACATAAAATTTGAATTATTATTTATTTATTTATTCCCCAGAGTTACAAATAGAATATAATATTTGTCGATCAATACAGAGTATAATTACAAACATATTAATACTATTATTATTTTAGTTATTAATTATTATTTTAATCATTAATTATAATTATACATAGTCCTAATTACAATTATTATTATTATTCAACCAAATCGTGTTTAAATGTGTTTCATTTTTTTTCATCTACTCTGCAAATTGTCTCTTTCATAAACAATAGTAACGTGCGCTCGTCTTACGTATCACCTTGCTTACTAAAATGCTTATACTACAAAAAATATAAATGTAGCTGTCATACACAGAAACTTTTTATTGAAACGGTAAGAAGCAGCAAAAAATTTGTCAGGAGTGGGATTCGAACCCACGCCCTCAGAGAGGACCAGAATGCCCAGATACTCGATATTTTATCGAGAAGGATTTAAACCTTGAGTCTGGCGCCTTAGACCGCTCGGCCATCCTGACACTTGGACGCGATGTGCGAAAATGCACTCCAAAGAGTTAGATGCATTTAATAGTGAAAATTCAAGGAAAAGAAATGCTAGAAAATGAATCTGCTGATATCTTAATTAAAGCTGCTGTACTAAAAGCGTAGTCATAGAGGAAGTAGTGCAGTAATCGTTCTTTTTTCTTTTATGCAAAATTGACACAAGAGGGAGACTCTATACAGCCACCAACAGTCGGCGACGAAGCGCGAAAAGCAAGCGCAGTAGGCGGTAGGGTTCAAATGGAATGTAGGCTGATTGACATATGTATATCTCAAACAGAAGAGAAATTAGATTCGAAGAGCTACTCAGCCCTCTCCTCATCCCTCGGGGGATGACGAAGAGACCAACGAAGTTGGAACGGTGGGCGAGGGAGAGGTGGTCCCTGAGACTGTCGGATTAGTCTCAGAGAGCAACATGAGGGTGTTACTGTCATAGTTATCTAAAAGGAGAATGATAGAGATGAATAGTGATTTCGTTGCTAAAAGATATTAAATATATCACGAGCAGCAATCGTGACATTTAAAGAACATGTTACAGCGGAATTCACCAATCACCAATTAATAAGGTTTGACATAAATTACAGAAGCTGACAGTAGCGCTACCTATACCTGTAAACCTGTAATATGAAACATTCAAGAGTTCGATGCTCTCTTTTTTTTCTATACATAAATATATTTACAGAACTCAGAAATAAACATATGAAGTCAACGTGACTGTAAAAACTTAATTAGCGAAATTATCCTATTTCTAATTTATAACACATTCTAAAAGTTGCCACTCTGCACGGAAGAAAAATTAGCGATGAAAGAACTTGTAACTTTTTTGAGGTTTTAGAAATTAGAATTTCAAAATTCAGGTGGCACGTTGGCAATCTTTCGCTTTTATATCAACTTGAAAAATAAGGAAAAAATACTACCTTGTTTCTTAATCAAAATTCTCTCTACAAAGAGTTTGTTTACTGGCTTACATAAAAACTTATTTATCCATCAAATTCGGCCTGATTATTCATACGTTGTAGTTTCGTTAGACTAGAAACGGCTTCGGGATTGGTTAGTCAGGTAGTTTCGACCAATCCGACAGCTGATTCTTTGTATAGACGAGCGTGCAACAATACAGAGCCGCCTCCGCAGGTGCAACTTTGTACGCCCTTGATGTTTTCCACCCCCAAATGCGACTTTCTAACCGTTTCCCTTTTTCGAAGGACGCCTATACAAAAATTTCGGAAAATTATCGAACGCTCGGCCTTGTAGCGTAAATCTGCCTTGTCTGCAGTGTTGTCTGTCCCCGAGGAAGGAGAGAGAAAAAGAGACGGACTGGCGTAGATGTTTGTAGCGTGGGAGACGAACGGAACGGTGAAAGAGAGAGAGCGAGAGTACACTAGAATCACGTCCCCCTTTTTCGGCTCCCGCACGTACTCTTGACAAAGCTTGCTTGTGTGCGCGCGTGTGATGCGCACGAGAGTGTGACGATTGACGAGAAAGAGAGAGAGGGAAAACAGCACTAAAGAGAGACGTTCGAGAGTCGCCGTCGCACACCGTACCGAACAACATCGGCGGAGAACACACAACACTAAAGTAAAGCCGCCAGTAGCAAGCAGTAGTAGAGCCGTAGCACGCACGGAATTCAGAGGGAGTGGTTTCTTCGGGTCGTACGTGTGATAAAGTAAGTACCAAGTGTCCAAAGTTGATGTTTTACGCGTGCATGTTCTCTCTATTTCCGCGTCTGCCGTCTTCCTCTCACTTTAGACCTGGAAAATACCTGTCTCTTCGTCTAGTCTGCGCGCGCCTCGCATCTGTCCGCTTATCGGCCATCGTGGCCTCGCTCGCTCTCTCCCCGCGCGCGCCAGTGTTCGACCTTAACCTCTCGTTCAGCGACGAATTTCCGCAGGCATTTTTCACGACAAACTGAAACTGACGAAATTTTAGTCTCTCTATTCCAAGTTTCACGTGAGTTTGACTACTGTTTTTCATTTAATTGGCTGTTCGAGGCTCAGCCAGCAGCGACGACGTGGGACAGACGCGTTCCCGAGCAGGCTTGAAGGACGAAACGTCCTCGTGCTCGTTTTAGTTTTCGTCTTTTTTTTTTGCGTGGATCGTGAACTTTTTTTTTCTTTAGAGTAAGATTGGTAGCGCACTTTTTTTACACTTGATATTTTTACAGAGGGAAATTGTATGAGTCAAAAAATAGAAAAGCCAGTGTTGTCAGGTCAAC
The DNA here is from genome assembly GCA_035582935.1 of Ormyrus thymus. Taxonomy (NCBI): domain Eukaryota; kingdom Metazoa; phylum Arthropoda; class Insecta; order Hymenoptera; family Ormyridae; genus Ormyrus; species Ormyrus thymus. Next base: position 16,094,791 of record JAWWEM010000054.1, on the reverse strand, counting down.
GCATCAAGACCAGAAAAAGAGGTGAGTTGGCTTTATAATAAGGTGCCGATTTTTTTTTTTCTTTCACAACTTTAAATCACATGATGGTATAATTTTGATATCATTTTTTATGAATAACTTATTGTTGTTAAATGCATTGAAATACTTTCTAAAAAGCTAGTCAATTTATGAGCTGTTCTTGTTTATTAATTTCAAATATACAAAAAATATGGAAATATGTAAATGTAATGTGCAATGAGTTTCAAAATAATTAATTTTACTGATAGAATGGTTTAGCAATCATTGTGTAACTTGTTGTTTTATGTCCTATAGATGAAAAAGAAAAATATGATCCAACTGGATTTCGTGATGCTGTTATATCAGGCCTTGAGAAAGCTGGTAACGACCTAGAAGCCATCTCAAAGTATTTGGATACCGCTGGTTCTAAGTTGGATTATCGTCGTTACGGCGAAGTTCTCTTTGATATTTTAATAGCTGGTGGTCTTTTGGTCCCTGGGGGATCTATTGCACAAGATGGAGACAAGCCAGTTAAAACATCAGCATGCGTTTTTGAACAGCCTGAAGACATGGAGTCCATGCGGAACTTTGAGCAGGTAAATTATGGATATCCTAAAGAAGTACACAAAGAGTAATGTATCATGTACAGTGAACTATATTAAATTATATTGCATCATTAATTAATTTTATAAAAATTTAATTGTAGTAATTTTTATAACATTAATGGTATATTGTTGTACTTACAAGAATATTACATTTCAATAATCTATCATTTATTTTAATTGATAAAACAAGTTCTAAGTATTTTACACAATTTTTTAATTTACTCTTGATAGAATGGAATTATTTTTATTATAACTTGTTAAAGTTGCACCTTGACTATCTAATTATAAGATACTTACATAAACTAGATTTTATGTATTTATATAACTGCAATAGATGAATACTTTGGAAGCTTACTAACTCTAATAAGAACTATTTAGCAAGAATACTTATATTTAATCATTTTTATTAGGTTTTCATCAAGCTCACTAGACGATACAAATACTTGGAGAAGATGTTTGAAGAGGAAATGAAAAAGGTGCTAGTTTTTATGAAAGGATTCTCTCCAGCAGAAAGAATTAAACTAGCAAGAATGACTGCTCTTTGGATTTCCAATGGAGCTGTACCACCAACTGTGCTTTCTGTCTTGATTAATGAGCACCTTGTAAAGGATAATCTTGCTCTAGATTTCCTTCTTGAAGTATTTGTTACGTGGAAATCAGAGAAAGGCCTTCCTAGTCTGATGACTGCTTTAAAACGAGGAGGCATTGAAGGAAGGTAATATAAAATTCAAATTAAATTATTCCAATATTTTATTAGATCTAATACTATAGAATAACTCTGGCAATATTTAATTATATTTTATCTAAATAAATATTTATTTTGACAGGCTTATGGAATTTGTACCCCCAAATAAAAGGACAGATGAATATTTTAGAACAGTTTTTGAGTCTCATGACCTGGCTGACATTGTAAAACTCCATAAAGCCCAAGCAAGCCAAGAAGCCAAACGTGACCTCCAGCAATTACTCTTAGACGATTTGGCCGATAGTAAGCCCATTAAAGATATTGTAAGCGATCTCAAAGAAATGGCTCAACGATGCAATATTCCTGAACATGATGTTATTGGACTGGTAACTAATTCACTTTTAAAATCTTATTTATTATTAAAATTATTAAATTATAATAGTTTAAATTAGTTTGTGTTAACTATAAAAAAATGCATTAATCCAAAATTTTTATAGATCTGGAATGTGGTAATGGGTCAAGCCGAATGGAACAAAAAAGAAGAATTAGTCGCCGAACAAGCACTGAAACATTTAAAAGTTTATACACCACTGTTTGGCGCCTTCACTACTACTGCCAAATCCGAGCTTGCTCTGATTTTAAAAGTTCAAGAATTCTGTTATGAGAATATGAACTTTATGAAAGTCTTCCAAAAAATAGTTTTACTCTTCTACAAAAGTAAGTATCTTAATACCCTTTCTATTTTTACATAATGTCATTACCGTTAAAGAATTTCCAAAACAAAATAAATTTTAATCACTAAAAATTTTAAGAATAAAATTATGAAAATAAGTTTTAAATCGAATACTAATATTATAAATTGTTTTGTTACAGCGGACGTAGTATCTGAAGAAGTGATTTTGAGGTGGTACAAAGACGGTCATTCAGTCAAAGGCAAAATGCTGTTTTTAGACCAAATGAAGAAGTTCATTGAGTGGTTGCAAAATGCAGAGGAAGAGTCTGAATCTGGAGAGGACGAGGACTAATAAATTTAAAGTATTTAAAATTTTATCGCTATGTAAAATTTTATACCTTTTCTTTTTGATTGTGCAATTTAATAAAGCTCCAATTTTTACATATTATAAATTAAAATTTTTTTCAATAGTCAATAACGAAATTAACTCCTCTGTATTAAATTTAACTTTTTTATATTAATTGTCTTTTATTTAAAATGACCTTTACAAATAAATTTTTATCCATTTTAATTATTTTATGAAAGTAAAAACAAAATTGTTTTACTCAAATCGTTAAAATTTTTTAGCATAAATTCAAGCAACATTGCCAGGACAAAGTAATCTCCAGTATTCTGTCCAAAAATTGCAAAACCTTTTTTGGAAGAAGCTTGGAACCCTCTGTACTAAGGATACTAAGGATACTACTTGTGACTTCTGAATGGAACGATAATGGAACGTAAATAGTTCCCAATTTGATCAAGCATCTGTTTTTTTAAGACGATAATAAATAAATAAAATTGCGAATCATTGATGATAGAGGGTTATGATAATGCTAGCGTGAAAGATGAATTGTAAATTTGCAATGTTTCTGAATTGTATTACGTTAAGAAAAATATTTTGTGTTACGATTTTTATAACTCCACTATGAAGTGTATACAGAATAACGACGAAACAAACTATACCTGTGTACGTACACTTTTCAGATCCCTTACTTAATTTGTATAATAATTGTATCAGTTTATAAAAATATACTGTCAGGTGATGTTTGATATTTATCGTTATTTCTATTTTCAAAACCTTTGAATTTCTTTTTAGCATTTTCAAAAATTAAATGAAAAGCAATGCCAAAATTATATTTAATAGTTCTATTTAATTAATTTAAATTTTCTGAAAAGCTACAGAGATTTTACAAGTTAATGAAATCTTGAAAATGTTTTTTAAATAATTTTATTTACAATTATTTTACATTACTATTTTACATTACTATTTAACATTTCTATTTGACTCATTTTTTCGTTTTCTTTTTGAGTGGGTTTCTGTTTAAATACTTTCATACTGGGCAAATTCTGGGGCTCCATAATTTTTTTTCCATTCATAAAAGGTACCAATACTTCTGGTATTGCTATGTTACCGTTATCAAGTTGATGCGTTTCACAAATGGCAATTAACATACGCGGCACCGCGCAAGCAGTTCCATTCAAGGTATGTGCATGCATAACTTCGCTAGTTTCATTTTCATATTTTATATTTAATCTACGCGCTTGATAGTCTGTACAGTTACTACAACTAGATAGCTCTCCAAATTGTTTTCTTCCAGGCATCCAAGCTTCAATGTCAATTTTCCTAAAAGTAATTAAAAGTAAAGCTTACATAAGATAACTAGATTTTATTTAAAAAATAAATAATAATTTATCAATATAATCTAAAGGGAATTTTTACCTATAAGCTGGAGACCCTAATTCATTTGGGGGCATATCAAGAACTTTAAAATGCAAGCCTAATTGACTAAATAACTTTTCTTGTACGGCTACAATCTCATCCATAATTTCGACGGATTTATTCTCAGGAGAACAAATAAACATTTCTACTTTGGTAAATTGGTGAACTCTAAAAAATAATAAATTTGTATTTAATTAAAGTAAAGTTTTTAACAAATTTTAAACAAAAGATTTTTTTATCGACAAAAAATTTTTTTTTTCTGTAGCGGTATCCGTTAAATTGAGTTCTTGCACGACATTTTTTTTAGATATAACTGTAAAAATGTTATCTTTACATCACGTGATAACGTGGAACTATTACGTTTCACAATTTCAATCTTAAAATAAACTTTTACAATTAAGCCTGAAGATCATGATTTGCTATTAGATGTACATCAGACACTCAATTAATATTTTTGTAAAAATGATTCAACATAAACAATTTATCAATATTATATAATTTGTATGTAAATTATAAAATTCACGCAATTAAGTTAATAAATCTTTTAATCTGGAAATATAATTAAGAACATTGATACCTAGAATTTTGACATAATATTGGAATTAAATTTTTTAAAGCTGCACGAAGAAAAAGTTTTAGTAAAAATTATTATACTGTTTAGAAAAGCGAGCAGACTGTCAAAACCCAAAAAATGACCAAAAAATTACTTTTTAGTAAATTTTAATGAAATTTTTGTAAAAATTCGTAATTTTAGTAAAATTTACTAAAAAGTATGCAGTGCAGCAAGTAGGCAGTCTGTGCTTGCATTACCAGAAAGTTTATTAATTTTTATTGAAATATTTGTAATTTTTACTGAAATATTTCTCTCCGTGTGTTTAGTTTCATTTTAATTTTTGATTTTTAAAAATATAAATATTATTCAGTCAAACGTATACACTTAAATTAACTTTAATTATTACTAAAAACTAGGATGTGCGTTAATATAAAAACACCATTAGTTATTAAGATTGAATTATAAAACTTTTAAAAACCATATTTTAAAAGCAGTTAATGAATACCAGATATTTATAACTTGTAATTTTAAAAGTATTACCTATAAATTCCCCTTTCTTCTGCTAAATTAGAAATTTCAGCTCTGTAGCATCTGCTTACAGCAGCAAGTTTTAGAGGTAATTCATCATGTAAAAAAACCTTATTAGATAATTTATAAGCTAAAGCCATTTCTGCGGTACCAGAAAGACTTAAATCATTTCCATTCAAAGATTCTACTTCATAAACTAGTCTTCTCTCTCCATCGCTTATTAATCCACACCTTTCTATAACTTGTGATGGTAAAATATCTGGTACAGAAATTAACTGAAAATTGTGTTTTAATAATTCTTTCACTGCATAGTTAACTAGAGCTTGTTCTAACTCTGCCAAATCACCTAGAAGAATATAACTTCTTGATCCAGTCACTGGTCCTAAACGATCAGTTCTTAACATTTTTAATTTTGTGACTAGTTGTGAAAATTCTTGAGGTTTAAATTCATATTTAGGTAAATCTCCATTCACTCGCAGAATGGAAGGTTCATTATCTAGATATTCAAGTACTTTAGGTTCTGTTAAATTTGGAATTTTGCTTATCTCTTTCATAAATTCTTCTCCAGAATGTAGATTTTGATGCAATTTTAGAACCTTGTCTATATTTCCTGCACTTTTTCTTCTAATAATGTTCTTTGCAATCAACTCACGATTTAATGGGTTACAAATAAAATCTATATTATATTCAGGTTTAGGTAAATTAATTTCTGAATCAAACATTGGAATGACTTTCTTTTGCATCTAAAAACCATAAAAAATGTTTTCTTATTGAAACCAAAAGATTTATTTTTATGATACAATTTTTTAAGTACTTACAGCATCTTGAGCAAAGTATCTTTTCGAGTTCCAAAGCTTTAATAAATTCCGATTAACTTTTTTCATAATGAATCTTTTTATTTTTATTTTTATCAAAACTTAAATAGTAAGTAAATAAATTAAAGCTTGATGCATATTAAAATAGTCATCAATAAATCTACAGTTTATTAACATTCAAACGGAGGCTGATCACTTGCATCTGCATGTGATAATATAAAATCATAACAAAACGTGAAACCTAACCTAACTAAATAGTTTTTAGCTGTTCGATCTTTTGAACACACGATGATATGATCGTAGATCGTACACATGCAAGTTACATGTTACAATGTATTCTAGGTAGGACCGGTATTAAAATTAATTGCCGTGCGTAATATAACACTTAAATGTAAGTATAAATGAAAAATGTGTTAAAAAAATAAAGTTAGAAAATAAGAAATAAAAGTAGGTAAAATATTTAATTTTACCTAAATAATGTTAAAATTGAAAAAATTATACGCTAGTGGATATTATAAAACTTGCTTAAATTTACCAAATAATGTTAATCCCACACATCAGAACTGTTTAAAATGAATACTTTTTTAACAGAATTGATTTAAAAAGTTAATATAAGCAAAATAGAATAATTATAAGAAAAGTTTAACTTATAGTGCTTTTGGCAGAATTTAGCAAAATTTGAAAGATATTTTAAACAAGTTTTTAACAAGGTAGAATTTGACAAGATTTAACAAAGTACAATGGCGATTGAAGTACATTAAAATAAACTTAAAATTTTAAAGATTTACACGTAGTCTCTAAAAATAAACATAATTGCAAATATATTTTTAATTACTACACTTTTATTACAAAGCTTTTTTTTATATACATTATAGTGCATTATATTGATAATCCGTAAAGTGTTTATACCCAACTTCAAAATTAGTTAGACATAATTCAAATTATACAATCCATAAGTATATTGTAATGATATAATTTTGAATTTATTTTTCAAGTTAAAAATAAAAATAATGCGATAAAAAGCGTTTATTTAGATGACAAAAAGGAAACAGTTTTTTGACGTTTTTAGCGAAAGTACTGAGTGCTTCATATTAAGAATGATAATGAGAATCATATTTTAATAAGCAATTAATTGATTATTAATTGCTTTGACAGCAAACGGTCGAATAAATGATTGTAACACGATAATTTTGTTGGTGGAAAAAAATTTACATTAGACATTTTGTATTAAATATAAAATACTTATTTATTCTTTACATTACCTCAATGTAAATTAAATTCACTTTGTCAGAGCGCCTGGAATTTTTTAAGAAATTTTTATTGTGAACGACAACATTAAATCCTTGAATATGCAAATAAAAGAAAAGTATAATAAAAAAGAACTTGTGCAAGAAAAAGATTCGAAGACGTTAGCAATTACAGTTCCCGAAGTATAATGTACATAATATAATTGGCTGCATTTATTCTTACTACTATTTTACCATTAAGTATAATAAAAGTAATTACTGACTACGTACATTTACGACCGTCTACAAATTTTATTAAAGATTCCTCATTTAACTTAATATCTGCCAATTCCGACGATTATTATAGCAATTACGCTTTTTATGAATCGATACAAAAAGAACCGCCACTTATCGCAAAAGACCGAAACTTTTATAACAATTCTTCCTCCGGTCGCTCCTTCATAAACGCGAGTCACTTTCTTTGTTCCAAAATTATGAGTTCAGAAGGGAAGCGGCCAAATTGGTTTTTGCGTTACTTCTGGTTCAATCGGTGGATGCTCGAATTTTGCGGAGTTCTGCCGCGAGAGAACCGACCGTTTTTCATCGAATTTTTATTGATAGCGCTAACGCTCGGTTCTAGCAGCTTTTTGGTCTTTCCCGGCATCTATACCATTGCGGCTGGAAAAGTTGAAATCGAAGCAGAGGAGAAAGTTAATATTATAGGAGAATCGCTAGAGATATTAGTGGGAGCAATAAAAGGTAAGCGATTGAAAAACAGGCGCAATTTGAGAAAAGCCTTTTTCCGTAAACACTTTATATTACGATTCTTTTATTATTAACATAAATTATTCAATGAAAATGGCAACTTTTTATGTTTTTTAGCATGTAACTTTTTACAAAACCCTTTGTCGCTAAATTTTTTGAACCACCGAATAAAAATCCAAATGCTGTCCAATTTGAATCTTTCGAAGTATAATACACACTAAAAACAATTATACGAAATAATTTGCAACTCATTCAACTCCTCTCCTCGCGCGACACCCGCGCCCGACCGGTGCAGTACTGGCCCTTTTGCCTTGCCGAGCCTCCATGCTCCAGCTGTCCCAGCGCATCACCCGACTCTGGGAGCAGGCGAGCACCGCCGAGGACCTAAAGATCTTGAAGCCCTACGCCCTGCGAGGCCTGCGCATCACCTGGGGCTTCGCGGCGAACGTCCTCTGCGCGCTGCTGAGCCTGCTGGTGGCCCCGGCGTCGTTCCTGCGGCCCGACCACGGCGCGAACGGCACCCTCGTCGCCGGCAAGTCCCTGCCGTACTCGGACGGGCTCCCGCACGCGGACGACCTCCGGTTCCGGGTCTGGTGGGCCCTGCAGGTGCCGGCCGGCTTCGTCGGCATCGTGCCCATCGTCGGCATCGACACCGCCACCGGGTTCTTCGTGCTGCACGGCTGCGCCCATCTGAGACTCCTGAGGCACAGGATGCGAGCGATCGCGGGAGAGCGCCGCCGCGGCGCCGGCGGGATCGAGCGTGAGATTTTTATACGATTTGTATACGCTTCGAAGTCGACCGGAGCTGATGAATGTTATTTTTACCTTTTAACTTGCTGGCCAGCTAAATTGTAGGCTGGTTTTACGCGAATCTTACCTGATAAGGAGTTTGCTTATCGCTAAGGATCATTTTCGTTCGGGTAATACTAGTTCAAAAGTAACTTTAATACTTCGAAATTCTTTCTCGCGTTATATATTGTAAGTAAAATTAAAAGATGATTTTGATTAACTTTTTTTTAATCTCTTTTTTGAATTTTTTCTTTATAGCTCGTTAAGTTGATTAGTTAAGCAGTTTCTTTCACTTATAACAAAAGTTTCCAAAAGTTTGAAAGATATTAAACATAATTATTCGGGCTGTAACTAGTTTCTTCCTTTAAAATCATGTATATATATATATATATTTAAACATATGAAAATCATTTCATCAATTTCTATCATAATTTTTTAGTGTATTGAAATCTTACTGTTATCTTCAATTTTTTACCCAGAGACAAATTTTACGAAAGCAGAGTACAGAAATGTGCTAATACATTGCATTCACACTCATCAAGATATTATACGGTTTGTGCCTTTATACTTTTTTTTTTTAATAAGTTGTAACTATTATTATTTGTAGATGTGCACAGTTCTTTACTTATTAGCATTTTTATAAAATAATTTACTTTTTGCAAATTGAAGTTTTTTTATAAATATAGAAAAGAACATCAGTTTCGGTATCCGTCGGGATTCAATTCAAAGTTTAAGCTTTTGATTAATTTCTTTTATACAAAGTTGCTAAAGATTCTCACGACTCGTGTATTTTTTAAGGTATTGCGAGGAAGTAGAGAAGACTTTTAGAATGGTCGTATTAATTCAGATGATACTCAGCATAACCGCTATTTGCGGATTCGGGTTTAACTTACTCGCTGTAAGTGTTTTTAATAAAATAATCAGACTTAAATATGCATTAATTTATGCAGCTTATTTTCGTTTAAAAAATGAATTTAGCAAGAAAAAGACAGAGTAAAATATACTCTTCATCTCGTCGGAGCTCTAATACAGCTTTTGATATTCTGTTGGCCACCTGATAATCTTGAAGATGAGGTATTTTTGTAATATTTACTGTCGTTCTTAAAAGCAATAGGTCTAATAATTTCATTTTATTTTGCAGAGTATGAAGGTAGCATTTGAAGCGATCGACCTGGGATGGTATAACTGGAGAAGCAAAGATAAAAGTCTCGTAAAATTTATAATTATGAGAAGTCAAAAACCTTTACTATTGACAGCTGGGAAATTTTCTAAAATGTCTTTAGTAACGTTTACTTCGGTAAAATTCTAAATTCTTGGCATGCCTATCGAATTCTTGTGTTTTTAAGGATCAAACATTTATTTCTTTCCAAAAAAATTTTAGATACTGTCGTCTGCGTTTTCCTTCTTTTCGATTTTACGAAAAACATTATAAAGCTTAGAGAGATTATAGTTTGAAAATAATAAGAAGTTTGATGAAAACGTTATACAACAATCCAATGACATATTTTTATATAAAAATTTTACGCTTAATTTAAAACTGTTTACCTTTGTAAACTGTTTACTTTTGTAACAACAAAAGGCAAATAACTATTTTTGTAGATAATAATAAGCAAATAGTTAATAAAACTCTTTTTTTCTCGAAGAAATAAAATCAATTTATTGTGTAATACCTTATATTTATAGAATTTTCTTATAGTTCTGTAAGTAGAGAATTATTTTATACAGAAGCACAAAATAAGACCAATATGTTTAATTTTTGAAATCTTGATCTTGTAATTAAAAAAAAATCAAAAGTATAACTATCAAAAAGTCGGTATGTTAATTATCATTTTGTACCTTGCATAGTTAATTTTGAAATATTACGCTGAAAATTTAAATAAAATCTTGACCAATCAATGCATTTCGCACATTTCGAAAGTCGTTTCTGATTCGTAAATTCTGTTAGGATCGGACCTGGATTCGTTCAAAATGTTCACGTAATAAAGAGATTGTTCTAAATGCATTTGAGCCATTGGAGGAACCACTGGAGTTAGTTAAGGTTAGTTTGAATGAAGTTCAGAACTGAGGTTCAGCCGTTCAGCCGTTCAGTTACTTCAGGTACCACGCTTCTGCTCTCGTATTGAAGTATATCGAAAAACAACTAATTTTATTCCAAAAAATTAGAAGGAATCAGTTACATTCCACTTTCGAGAAACGATGCATTATAAGGTAAAGCATTATTATCTACGATAAAACAAATATTTTTTGTCCAGCAGGATGTTAACATTAATAATTTTTAGAAGAAAAAAAGGTTATAACATAAGCTGTAAATACAAATATATATTTTTTATAAACTATAATAATTCAGCTATAAATTCTTTACTTAATTTTAAATTATGTATCATTATTGTAAACAAATTATTTTTGGTTTTTTTACAGAATAATTCATTGATCAAGGCATCTCTAATACAGTTCGATATGGATTCCAAAAGATTTCCTAAAATATTACAAAATATTGAAAGCAGGATTTTTTTTCTGAGATTAAGAACTTCACTAAATACAATTTTGATTTTAACGGATACTTGAAAATGATTTCAAAGTCTAACTTTGTTCTTGTTTAAGAGATGCATGGATGCTAAATTTTAATATGTTAACAAAAGTCTAACAGAAACAAAATTTTAAATTACTATTATACAGGTTAGTTTAAAATATATTATTTATTTCTAGAGCAGTTGTTTAAGTTTTATTCATATGATGTAAGAATTTCTTCACCTGAGGACAATAAAATTTTATTTATTGTTTAAAAGATGTGATTAGACTCTGATAAATATAGTTGCAAAACTTCTTATTTATTAAGCTGCTATTGAGAAAAGCTAAAAGATAATTTTTTACAGATACTTTTTGTACTATATGTTTTGGAACCAAGAAAAGGAGTGAACAGTTTTACCTAATTCTGTTAGAATACACTACTCAGCGTACTACACCAAGGATAAAGGTTTGTTTTGAAAATTATTTTGTGCTATTCAAAAATAATATTTTTAATAATGTTTAGTGAAATTTAATTGCTTATAAAATGATGCTAGAATTTCTTCACCTGAGAGCAATGAAATATAATTTTATTGTTCAAAAGATGAGCTTTGACTCTGATGATTATTGAAAATTCATAAATTTAAAATTATTTATAACAAATAATTAATAAAGTTGTCTTTACACACAGGCTTTCGCAGAACGTGGTTCCATTTCAGTATACTTTGCAACTGATTTAATTGAAGAAGTAAAAGTAATATCTGTGGATAAGTAAGATAAGAATGGGAGAAAACTACAAATCAATGTTTTGAATAAAAGTTGGAAAAATGAGATGTGTATTAAAAAAAGTCAATAAATCTAAAATTAAGTTAAAAAAATTGTAAATCTTTTACTAAATAAGTCCTTCCTATACTAAACTTACAAGTTTTATTAAACTTATATTAAAAATTGTTTTCATCAATGCACATTTTACAAAAGCATATGTAATAAGAACTTACACTTGCTGAAAATGTGCAAATTAAAGAAATTTTATACCTTCAATTTAGTACTTACGTAAAATTCATTAGTTTTTAAATTAAAGCGCCTTTTTAATCCAGGTCATAAAAAGTGGTCATTCGCGTTTTCTGACGTAATTTCACTTGACCAAACCGCTCGTCCTGCACTCGCGGGCTCGCGGCCGCCGACCGCTCACCAAACGCCTTTGCTTTCCTCTATAATATTACCATTAGCTGAAAAGAGACGGCGAACAAGTGTGGGGTTATAGAAAGAGACAGATGTAGGATTTTAACTACAGATCGGAGAGGCGAGACGATACATACTTACAGGGCTGCACTTGAAATTCCAGAGAGAGGATGCTTTAGTCGCGCATCCATTCACCGCCGCGGCTCGCAGCTTCCGACCGCGAAGCCGACGATAAATAATGTAGAAATCGTGCGCGAATCCCTTTCGCGAATAAGGACTTTCCCGCAAGGATCAACAATTGTGTACAGGTTGCAAGACTGGAGCATCTAAAGTTTCTTCTTGCTTAGGCGGCGGCTGAAGAAGCAGTGTACGAGGGAGGCACGATGTGAACGGATAATTACGCGAGACTAGCGAATCTTTCCTTCTGGACCGTAAGTAGTTAGACTGCTTTCGGAGCGTATATCGTAATTGTTTATGTTTGTTTATTGACGAAGCGCGTGCTTGTAGGCTTCGGTATGGAGTCATTGACCCGTTATATGTGCAACCTGGCAATGTGCTACTTGTAGCTTTCAGATATTTATGTTACTTACCTTTTTTTGCATTAGCAGGTGGAATCCACTTGCATTTTTTATGTAAACAAATGAATTGATATCAATCCTTATTTTAAAATTATTATCAGCAATGCAGTGTTTTGTTTTATTATGTAAAGCATGTAAGCAGCTGTAAGTAAACAATGCAAGTTACTGATGAAGATAAGATTATGCTTTCAAGATAAGCTTTTTATGCTGCAATATTAGTATTATCAAAAAGATTTGAAACTGATCAAAATTATAGTAATTGAATAAACATTAATGTCACTTTTATAAATATTAAATTTTTGTACATATTTATAAAGTAATCACAAATTAAATAAAATTTTTATTTTATTGAAATGAATTTATAAAAAACTATTTATGCCTTTATATTAAATTTTTTATATAAAATTCTTTAATAGAGCAGTACTATTTTCAAATTTTGTATAGATATATTTTTATTTTAACACTATCAATAAACTTAATTTGCAGGTACAAGGTCAACATCCCGCTCCCTTTCATTTTTCATCGGTATTCTTGGCTTGCAAAATGTTCAAGATAATTTTATTTTTAACTCTTGCTCAAGGCTTCATGTTCGCATATTCCACGTGCCCATCACGATGTAATTGCAGACACATTAAGCCACAAGCAGAATGGCTAAGGGTAGTTTGCAAAGATATAGAAGACATCCAAGAAATTGATTTTGATCCTGTTAGCGTTGAAATGATTCATTTGTAAGTATTGTTTTTGGTTTAATATTTATGTATACCCATAAATTAATTACTAATAATTACTTATTTTTTCAAGGGATCTAAGCAAGAATGATATATCTGTTATTAGAGTTGATACCTTCAGAAACCTAACTAATTTAAAGAGATTAAATCTTTCTGTTAATAAAATAGCATTATTGGATGAAGGAGTTTTTGATGGATTAGTAAATTTAGAGCGATTGTAAGTGTGATTGATGTTTTAAATATTATTTTTGAAATAGTAGTTATGTTAAAAATGTAAATAAACTTACCATTTTCTTAATTTGTATTATTTCAAAAATAATATTTTATTAAGTTTTTGATAAATACAAAATTCAATCTACCTATTTAATATTTCAGAGATTTGAGTAAAAACTTAATTTCATCAATTGATTCACATACTTTTAAAAGATTACCAAGCCTTAAGAGACTGTAAGTATTTTATTATTAACTTATTTCTTTACCACGAAACATTTCATATAACACATTTCATTTGTCTGCTATATTCTTTGCTCTCTGCAATTAATTTACAGCAACTTATCAAATAATGCAATAAGTTCATTAGAGGTGACAGTATTTCATGGTTTATTGGCTTTAGAACGTTTGTAAGTTTCCATTAATATGTTGTCAAATTAGTGCTTCTGTGTTTAGTTACAAGCTTCATCTTAATTTATTATAAATTATCAAAAATTTTGTTTATTTTATACTTACAACACTTGAAAAATTAGTAAAAAGTTCTCTGTATAATACGTAAAATAATATAGTGTTCACAAATAATAAATAATGCATTATTTTTACAGAAAATTAAATGGAAATAAATTGGAAAGTTTGAAAGAAGGTACTTTCCATGGTTTAACATCTTTAAGACAATTGTAAGTTGTAAACTGCATACTTTAATATAAAATAAGTTTTGTTAAAATAAAAGTATTGTAAGTAATAAAATTGTTGTATAATTTTTTTTATTGTAGGGACGTATCTGCAAATCCTTGGAATTGTGATTGTAATTTATTTTGGTTTAGTTACTGGATACAAAATAATTCAGTAAAGTTGAAGTAAGTTTAAATATTTCTTTTTTAAAAAATTTAGAACAAACATATATATTTAGTAAAATTATTTAAAAAATGAAGACAAAATATACAATTTCGCAGCTTTATAAATAAAATATTATTTAACATTTTAGTCCATCACCGGAATGTGATATGCCAACAGGACTAAAAGGAAAATTAGTAAAAAAGCTAAAATTTTTTAAAGAATTCGAATGTAAGTCAACTCCAGCTATTGAAATAGTTCCTGATCAAAATCAACTTGTGTTTGCTGGTGATACTATAACATTAAAATGTCGGGCTCCAAGTATCACTAACGATAGATTTGCTAGATTAAATTGGTTATGGAACTCAAATATTACTACCGAAGTTTTGGACTTAGGTCTATATGATAATGCACAGAACAGCTTTGCTAATTTACAGATCGACAACAAATATTTAGATGACAGTGGTATTGTTGCAAGGTAAACCTTTTTCTTTAATGTTAATTAATAACCAGTTTTATTTACAATAATTTTAATTTTAATTTTATAATCATTTGTAGTTCTATCAGTATTGATCCTGTAAAAGAAGAGCATAATGGACAATGGAACTGTCTTCTAGTCTCAGCTTATGGAAATATATCACGAGCTATAAATGTTATTGTCATATCTAATAGTACACAATATTGTCCCTTAACAGGTAAATTTTTTAAAATTTTCAACAAATTCTCTCGTCTGATAGTGTTCTTAAATTAATTTATAATTCAAATTTTCAGTAACAAGAAACAACAAGGGAATTTATGCGTGGCCAAGAACAGTTGTTGGTTGGAAAGTAGAATTACCTTGTGAAGGTAGTGGTGTACCTGTTGGATCAGTTCAGCTACCACCACGAGCTTCTTACGAGTGCAATAGTACTGGACAATGGCGGAATTTGAATACAGAACACTGCCCGTATATATCTGCGACAACGAAAATACTCGAACAGTTCTCTACTGTTAATATATCTTTAACAAAACTATCTCTTCCTAAAGGCTCCTTATTGGAAACTATCAAAAAACTAAAAAATATAACAGGTGAAGGTTCTTCCTTAACAGATCCAGTAGAGGTCAATTTTGTAACTCAAATACTCGAGAATTACGCAAGTTACTTGGTTGAAGAGAAAGAACTAGGTGTTATGCTTATAGATGTCGTAAATGTACTTTTGAATTTACCTAAATCCATGTTGAGAGCCGCTGAAATTAACTATAAAGCTTGCACAAGACTGATTAAAACAATTGAATTCATTGTTGAAGTCACACCGTCCAGTCAACTGATTCAATTGCACAAGAAGAACATGGCCTTAGAAGAATATCGAGTAAAAGCTGACAGTTTTGCTGGCTTAACTTGCACTTGGTATAGCAATTCAGAAAATGTATATATAAAACTACTGCATTGTTCCATGAGTAACAGAACAACGATTATCAGTCCCAATAATGGAGAAACTATGATCGAGGCATCCATACAATTGCCTGCTTCACTTTTTAGAAATATGCAAAATAGTGCAGCATCTCATCAACTTATGGTATCTATGTACACAGATAATAAACTATTTCCAAAACTAAAGGACGATGATAATACAGATATCACATCTAGTATTGCTGGTGGTAAATTAAGTAAGTATATAAATTGAAATATAGATAAGCAAAATTTTATACATTTCGTGTATCTACATTATGCAAATCTTTTTAATATGAAATTTATTAACATTAACTAATATTTTTAGTTGGAACAACTGTTCGAAATCTTACTGAACCTGTATATGTAATGTTAAAAGCGCCAATGATCCATTATAGTCATTACATGGCGAGTAAACCTGTACCAGTAGTTTGGGACTCAAATTTAAATAATAAGACTGGAGGATGGACCAATGACGGTTGCTACTTATCAAACTTTATTAATAATTTAATTATCTTTCATTGTGATAGACTGGGTTATTATGGATTATTGCAAGATAAATCTTTTCTTGATAGAGATGGTAAAAGGTAAGTTAAATTTTACTAATTAGTAGAACTAAGTAAAGTAATAAAGTCTATTTAGCAAGAATTAATTGTACATTGATTCTTAAAAAAATACCCTACCTTCTATGTATTTGAATATTAAAAGTTAAACATTTATTAAATTTCTTTACAGTCTAGCCGGTGCCAAATTTAAATACTCAAATCCTGCAATATATGTTGGAAGTTTTATATTAGTATTATGTTTAATTTGTACTACAGTAACTTATGTTTGTTGCTATGCTTCGATAGCAATGCCGAAAAAAGCTAAGCACTGCGTTATTAATACGTGGGTAGCTATTGCTCTTCTATGCTTTCTATACAGTTCAGGAATACAGCAGACTGAAAACATAGAGATTTGTCAAGGAGTCGGCATTGGTTTGCATTACTTATCACTTTGTTGCCTGTTTTGGATGACAGTTTCTGCAAGGTAAACTAAATTTATCATAAACTTTATTAGAAATATCTTCATAAAAATAATCTTACTTATCATAAAAAATCAAATTATTCACAAAAAATATTTATAAAATGTTAACAGTAATATGTACAAACGATTGTCGAAGTCAACAGTAGATCCAATTACGGATGATGACGAGCTTCGGGAACAGCCAATTCGTAAACCGCTTCTTGGCCTCTATCTCGTGGGTTGGGGTATAGCCCTTATAATCTGCGGCATTTCTGGGGCTATCAACATGCGCGAATACGCTAGTTATTCACATTGCTTCCTCACATCAGCTCCATCACTCGCAGCGCTTTTTGTACCTGCAGCCATATTACTCGTTTATTTAACTATTTTACATATGCTCATACGCTGTACTATCAGGAACGTTGACCTGAATGGACAGCTCTCCGAAGGCACACAAGCCACTGAAAACGTTGATCTTGAATTGTTAGAACCCAATCCGAATCCAGGATCTGATAGGGTCAGTCTGCACAGCTCGCAAACGGTATCATCCGAAGTAGAAGATCAAGAACACTCGCAGGTAGCTATTAGTATTTTAGAAATTAATGAATGACTAATGTACTTTTTTTTAAAACATTAATGCTCAATTTATTTTATGTCTGCAGATGACTCAACTGAAGGGTCTTATCGTCGTAATGATTTTGTATCTGATAGCTTGGCTATGCGCAGCAATGACTACTGCAAATTTGTTGAACATAGAGCACTATATTCCGTACAAGGAGACGTTATTTGCTGTGCTTTACGCTATATCGTCGAGCTCATTAGGCATGTTCATTTTGCTATTTTACGGAATCGCAAGAAGTGACGTTAGAGCACAATGGTTGAAAATGAGATGCTGGTTGAAGCAGAAAAAGAATAGATGCTGCAGGACAAGGAATGTGTCCGATGCAAATCCTGCTATTCCTACGCAACCATTAGTTCCAATAGCAGGTAACTGTTCTTTGTTTTTCAATTTTTCACTTAAGGTTTTATTGTTGTAATATTGCCGATGTGAAATTTCATTTGCGAGCTTTGGTTATAAACCACAAAGCTAAAGAAATATTAAGGTTTACAATACAGTTGATTTCTTTAGCTTTACTAAATAAATTGTTAGAATTCAATTCAATAATCCTACATTCGTTTGGCAAATCTACTGTATGTTAAATCGTATATCAAAATATAAGTATCAAGCATTCAAAATTAAATTTCTAAAATGAAGAAATAATTTTTCAAACGAATAAATTATTTTTCTTGATAAAAAATCACCATAAATGGATAAATATAATGAATAATATTTTTAGCTCCACCTTTATCAAATTCACAAGCTACCCAAGTGACTTCGGACACAAATTCACTTGGTTCCTCAAGGCACACGCACAAATCGCAAAGCAGCTGCAACACATCAAAGTTAACAGCTAACGATCCAAGCCGCTGCCACGTAAAACCTAATCTAGTAGCAAATGCTAATCTTCTAATGCTGCATCGCCAGCAATATCGCTCTAACAATTCTGTCACCACCTTCAACACGGAGTCAGCTCCAGCCTCGGTCGAAATGTTTTACAACCCTCACCAGAGTGGCGTAGCACGTAAATTCTTCAAGAGGCAGCGTCGAAATATGGCGAAAAATAACAATCTAGGCCCTAGGAAGCAGGGCGATGGTGGAGCAATCAGCGACAACGGTAGCTGCATCAGTATTCCTCGTAGAGCTGTCAAACTGGATAACGACATTGAGAGGAGTATACTCGGCAGCAGTTCAAAAGTTAACAATACGAATATCCATGTAGAAATGAACCCGGTAAATGATGCAAAGAATGTTAACATACTCTCCGACAGTGGAGGTAGTGTTTCAGAGGATAGAAATCTAGCCCTTCGATACGTTATTGGACAAGAAAGCTTGAGCAAAAACACGAGAAAAGTCAATAATGAACCAGTACCTCAAAACGGTCAGTACATTTTTTATACACAGTGGACAGTTTAAAAGTTTCAACCTATTCAAGAAATAAGTATTTACAATTTTGCTTATTTTAGGTACTACGCGAAACAAATATAAACCTATGATTAATCATGCTACATGTACAAGTCCTTATGAGTCTGATGCAGCAGAATCAAAGGTGGAAGAGGAAAAGCAGATGTGCAACGTTTCGCAGCAGTGCAGCCTTGAGTGCAGTTCAGAAATGGAATCCGTGACGCAGATTGCCGGTGAAACAAGCCAATATAATCTTGCGGATATGAGCGAAGTATCACTATCAAGATCGGTTGACGCTGTTGCCGGAAGAAGATCTAGTGTCGATGAAATGGCTTCGCTAGAGAGAAGCGAGAGAATCGCTAGGCACAAGTAAGAAAAAAACATAAACTGTTTCGGTAAAACTTTCCAAATATTTTACATTTTGTGTACGTATTAATTTTTAGCAGACCCTACAACATGTACAATCAGCATTCGGGTAGTTTGAGTTCTTTACCCGTAGTCGAGCGTTCGATCAATCCATCGCGAAACAAAAGTTATCGCAGTTCGTTGAACGATGCAATTAGTTTTGAGAATTCTCCAATTAGCGAGGATTTTCATCGAATTATTAACAGCACGACAACAAGCAATGACAGTGATAGGCAACATCAGGACTTATTACCCTTCTCTATGACACCTATAGCTCCTGCTACTTCCGAAACAAAAGTCACTTCAGAAGACGAAGAGGGGGAAGATGAAGAAAATGTGGCGAGTGCAGTAATTCCGCTTGTGGAAGAAGATGAAGCTGCAGCAGGTGAGGCATTACAGCTTTACGATTTTAGTCAAAGAGACGAAAGAGACGGACACCATCACCATCACATTAAGCAGCATCACATGAATAACAAAGAAAATAACCGGGAGGCAAGAGAAAACGGAAGTGATCGCGATGACGAATCGATGCAACCTGAAATGATGAATGTTAAAAAAGAAACAAGCGTGTAAACAAATTAAGTTTTGTGAAAAAAATTTGTTTGAATAATGGGCTAATTTATGTTTTACAATTGATTAAAACAGACAGATTTTTTTTACTACTATGCGTTAAATTAGTAGAAAATGATTTATTTATTTTGGTAAAATATCTTTTGACGGAAAAACTTTTATTTTATGTTTTCAAAGTTGACGACTTGAGGGTATTTTTGTTATAGATTTTAATTGTATATAAGTATATAAGATAATATAAAAAGTATGACTATTTTAAATACATAATTTATTCAGTGCCAATTATTTTTATTTATAATTTATTCAAGCCAATGCTTGCCAGTTTTTAATTTAATAATGTAATAGCCGCCATTTTATTATTGTATAAAAAAACTATTTTTTTTTAGAAGTTGGCTAATATTATAATCGATTTTAGATCAAAACTAATCGAAAGTTTACTAATTAAATGAAATACAGCTTTATAATACAAACTATTTTAACTCATGGTTAGCCCATTATTGCAATATTCATACAAGTTTTTACGGCAATGTATACGTTTCCAACTGTCAAACAGTTAATTAAGGATAAAGTGCTATAATTTATTTTGAACCTAGAATAATGCGAGTTAATTCTAATAAGAATGAACTAATTAATTCCTCATATAAGCGGCCTGAGTGAAGTATAAAGTACGATAATTAAGAAAATCATAGCTATAGAGATTTATTCCGTAATTAAATTTAAACTATAGATACAGGACTACGTTCAAAGTATATTATATTCCTCTTTTAAAGAAATTAGGGTATGGTAAAAATTTTTTTATAACTATCAAATATTTTATTCTTCTAAAAATAACAAAGAATACAACGTAAACTTATCTTTTGAAACTAAATGTACAATTGAGTGTAGTTCCAAGTTAAAATCAGGGTTGAGCAGCGATCTAATTATATTTATCTTAAACTGTAGATTTTCCTTAATTCATTTAAACATTAATCTTATAAATATATCTCTGTAAAATATTTTGTAATAGATATTTTAGTTACGTTTCTGCTGACCCTGATTGAGTGTGATAATTCACACAGTTTTCTTCCTAAATCGTGCCAAGATATATAAATTCTTAAAAAATAGCTTACTGTATTAAAGCATTTGACCTCTAAATAATCTTCCGGTCGACGTAAATTAGATTCAAAATGCTCATATTATATGTAATATCGATGTTCTATACAAAATTAAATTATTAAAATTCTCAGGTTTTTTGTTTGTTATCATTTTTCTTAATTATAAAATTTTTTTAATTTTTTTCATAATGGTGATTAACAAACACTTTTTAATTTAGAACTTTAAGATTCGTGACGAGTTAAATACTCTTTATTAACTGAAACAAGAATAAAACAAAGTTTGCCATAACAAAATAATTATTGCAATGAGCGACCCTAAATATTTTAAATATTGAGATCTTATTAAATTTTAATAAATATAAGTAATGAAAATACTAAAGCTTAGCTATAGCGAGAAAACAAGTCAGGAAATCTCATTTAGATTGTTGACAAAAGCGGTTTGAAAGGAGAAGTGTTATTAAGAGGTTGAATCATACTATGCTTTATAAATGTCAAATTGACCAATCGTCATTTTAAAAGCTTAGTGACTTCCATTCTACATATCTGTGGGTGATGAACTACGATTATAGAATTTTTTAAGACTACTCAATAACATCCGTACGAATTATCAATTGAAGGTCACGTTCTTGCCCGATCACATATTATCATACACCTTCTCACATAAAAAATTTACTTAATCCTGTAAAATTAATATCAATTTAGCAATTATTACATGAACCTGTAGTTTTAGGCAATAGTTGAGTGTGTTTGTAGGTGTCAATGTTATGTTAATGTTACAATCTGAAGAAAATAATTATCTGATTGTCAACAATTAGATATTTGTATTAGAAAATACCATTTTTTCTAACAACTCCCAATAATCTAACGTTATTTTCTGTCGTCATTTAACACTTTTTTTAATAACTAAACTTAATATGCAATCATACATTGAATATTCGTATTTCCCTGTATAATGTGAGAAAAATGAAACGTAAATCACTTAATAGTCTAAGCTAAACGATGAGTAATTTGTGACGAGAGTTTTAATATTCACACTGCAAACAATTTTTATATTAAAATTTCGAGTTCATATACAATTTTTTAATGAAAAATTTTAATATTGTTCTACTTGAATTTTGTACTGCGTACTTTGCATTACAGTTGACCAAGCCTTAAATTGTTGTGTATTTGTAAATATAATCAGCGTTATATTATATATTATATGTAATACAAAAATTACTATGGAATTGTACAGTACGCGAATATATTTAGTTTAAGTGAGCTTCTCTTTTGCAATAAGCTTTAATGCAAAATGTATTATTACTTAACATGGTATTTGGGCATTTCAGACATTTTTATTTGTCCCTCGCCAAACCTTCTATTTAGCAGCTGTTTTCTCGCAGGTGTCTTTAAAAGACTGATTTAATATTTTATTACATCGTTTTTTCTTGATGGTTTTTACCTTTTTTACTCAACGTTTAAAAAACGTAAGGAATCCTATTGTACATAATTATTTGTCAAATAAACTATGCATAAAAATTTAATTGTGATTGTTTTTTTCTCGCTTCATTGAAAAATAATTCTATTCACGAACTAATGGGACCACCTTTGGGAGGAAAAGAAAGTGGGAATTGTTTACGCTCTTGAGCGCGTCAGATGTTTTAAATGAGAATGAATCACATTACCCAGATATCTGAAGCTTTGTGGAAAATCTCTAAGAGAAATTTTTAGTAGAGTAAAAGTAAAAAGCTCAAAATTTTAAAATTATTGATAAATTATACATCTATAAGTAAAATAAAAAAGAAACGAAGTAATTTCTAAAAAATTTATTTATTTATTATTAACTTTCTATTATCTAGTTAATGTAATATTTCTAATAAATCAAAAATTATGCAATGATAACTAAGAAATTTCATAAGAAGAAGAGGTCATATAATATTATTAAATGTAATCTTACAAATTGTTATTATACGTCTTTATAGTTCAGTTTTTTGCTATGTGTATTTACGCAACAGTTTAAGATAAAAAATGGTGAATTGTCGGGAATTCGTAAAATAAATATATACTGCAAACTTTAATTGCTGTTTCATGATTTGCAATTTGGTCTGAAACATTTACTTTCAAGCTTTTGTCCTTAATTTAAATTAAAACCAAGAGTATACGTACAATAAGTCAAGTAACATATTCAATTAATATATACAATACACAAATATTTATTTTTCATTCGAACAAACGAATTTGTTAATGATTCCACTTAACTTCTTCCAATGAAACATTATCTAATGATTTTCTTATACGACTCGACAAATTCACCGAGGTAAGTAGGGGCGGAAGGGGGGTGGGGCTTTTAGGTGCTCTTACTCACTTTAAACCCTTTGTCCGTCGACGTACAATGACTGAAATTTATTACGGCGGTCTCGTTTAATTGACCGACCTGTCATACGCGGCCGAGCGCAATTTTAAATAGCGATTATTCCGCTCCGCGCCGAACCTACGGACGAACTTTAATGCGTCGGGACGGCGGGTTAAAAGGCTGGGGCCGCGGCCGGTATTTGACTATTGCTAAACTGCTTGTCGCGGCCGGCGGATCGGGAGCTGGACATCTTTGCAACTGTCACATGTCAGCTGTCGGCGGTACCCTGGGTGACTTCAGGTTGCAGGGATAGCCAATTGGGGTAACCTTGAATTTTCGGTAACGATATCTCTAAATTTTCATAAAAGCTTCAAAAAATAGAAAAAAAAAAGCGAAAGAAACAGTAAACATAAAAAAAAAAATGTTTGAAACGTAAGAAAAGGAAAGAAAAAGGTAAAGTTTAGTGAAGTAGTTTCTGATTTAAATTAAAAGAAGTAACGAATGACTTAAAACGCAAAGAGGTTTTTGTCGCTCATTACAAGTTTCTTACTATTTTTTTAAACGCAATCATCTACAACAGCTTAAATCGCGCATAATCGACAGCCGACATAATCAATTAAACATTCCTTTCGCAGATTATGAAAAACAGATTATGCCAAGGATAAAGCGTTACTTTGTATAATCAAACGGCATAATTTTCTCGCTCGGAGACCATGAAGACTTTAAAGCTAGTCGCTCTCCTCTCCCTGCTGGTTCTCGACGGCGTTCCCATGAGCGTCGGCAAGAGCGACGCCGCGGCCAAGAAGAATCCGCGGATCTTGATCGTCGGCGCCGGACCGTCTGGCATCGCCGCGGCTTCGAGGCTGTTTGAGAATGGCTTTCGAAACGTTACGATATTGGAGGCGGAGAACAGAATGGGCGGCCGTGTTTTCACGACAAAGTTTGGTGCGTAGCGAAGTTTTTTCAATTTTTTTTTTTACTGATGTACGATTCTTTCTCGAACGAGGAAAACTTCGTCCTGCTCGAAATTTCGCTTTCGATCGAAAATTCGCGCGGACGCTGTGCTGCGTACTTAATCTTCTATGAATGCGTCATCGACATATAGTTTTTCATGCTCAAGGAAAAAATGTTAGTCTTCAATATTATTCGATAATAAACACTTTGTGCCACTAAATGCAATACAACTCAGCTTTGAGACAATCCGAGTGAATGTTCATATTTATGATATAAATGAACCATTTACATAACTTAATGCGACGACATTTACATTAATAGGCGAGTATCTGGTGGATCTTGGAGGTCAATGGGTTCACGGAGAGGACTGCAATGTAGCTTTCAAATTAGCCAATCCGCACGGTTTGCTTGATAAGTCAGACAAGCCTCACTTCGGGCTTACTCAGCAGTTTTATGACTCATCCGGCAAAGCTTTGGGAGAGGAGATGGAGAAAAAGCTCTCCGAGTTTTATTTCAAATGCATTCACGAATGGCAGCCGGACGAGAGTCACGGCACGATGGGCAATTTCATTGAAAAAATGTACGTTCATGATTTTTTTTCTTTTCTCAAAGAATTCGGAATGTCGAGCGGAAAGACGGCTATTTTTATTTAAATACTCCTCGACGCTCCTCAATGTTACGCAGGTTCGACGAGGAATTCAAGAACGACCCCGAAATATACAAAGACAAGACAAAATACTTGCACCATTACGAGCTGTTCGTGATAAGTCTGGAATCCGCCGAGAATTGGCACGAAATCGGTGCTTCCGACGGTGGCGAGTATAAAGACTGCTCGGGGGATCAAATGATTAATTGGAAAACTCGAGGGTACTCGACCATCCTCGACCTGTTAATGGTAAATAAATCATTTCCCAAGTCTGAGGAAAAATTTCTTACAAAATTTACGTAAGCGAAAACAAGAGCCGAATGCAGCTGCTTAAAAAATTTTCATGGCAATGTATCTCGTTGACAGAAACGTCTTCCGAATCCCGCGGAAGAGCTGCCGGTGGCGAAGAATACAATACTGAACTCGGAGGTGATGTCCATCGATTATTTGAACAGCGGCGAGGGACCTCCGGTCATCGTCACGACGAGCAAGGGACAATTGTACAAGGCGGATCACGTGATAGTCACTGTCTCGCTCGGTGTATTAAAAGAGCAGCATAAATCCATGTTCATCCCGCCGCTTCCGGAGGAAAAAGTCAAGACGATAGAGGTATTTATTGCGGTATTTTCTATGACGAAGCAGAGGTCTAAAGTGTTCGTTTTCAGGGGCTTGGGTTCGGGAGTGTCGCGAAAATCTATTTCATGTTTGACAAACCATTCTGGGACCTTGGCGATACGAGAGTTTCGCACATGACGTTCCTTTGGAACGACGACGATAAGAAACTAATTGAGGAGGATGTAAGTATTAGCGTGCAGAACAAAATGATATAAAAATAGATCTCGATGGTAAAATAAGATAAAGACAGTACACAGTACAGATTGGCATGCATAATACTTTTGATTATCTTTGCTTTTACATCTCTGTACGTATATCTTTACTGCCAAGCGAAGGCTGCAATTAATGTTTACTATACTGATAAGATCACGCATCGTTTGATGACCAAGAGGTGAATGAGGAAATAAAGGATAAGATAAAAATAAACCATTTTCATAGCTGATTTATAGATTTCAATGGACGCATTTTTAGCATTATTTAAAAGAAATTTTTCATTTTGTAGCGAAATAAATTATTGTTGCATATCAAATTTGGGTAAATTGTTCGAAATGTTTCAGGGAATTCCAGAACTTTTATGGCTGTACTTATATTGTTGCATTACTAACTAAAAATAAGCTACTTTTACCTTTTAAAATCTGTTCTTTACATTTTTTAGAATTCGGGACCATTTAGAAGAATCCAAAGATTCAAAATTTAGAAAGCTATTTTAATGTACATCTCGTTTCAGCCCGAGAGAAGATGGTTATTAGGAATGAGCGGCGCCTTCACCGTAGAACAAAAGCCGAATCTACTTGAATTATGGATCGCCGGCAAGTACGCCAAAGAAATGGAGGCTCTTCCCGAAGACAAAGTTTTCAGTTACGCCCTGGAAAATCTCCGCCGGTTTCTCGACAAGAAGTACCAGGTCACCGAGCCCAACGGAATGCTGAGGTCCAGGTGGTTTTCGAACCCGCATTTCAGAGGCACGTACAGCTTCCGGAGCGTCGACTCGGACAAGCAGAAGGTTTACTCGGAGATGCTGGAGAAACCGATTTCGCCGGAGAACTTGGTAATGAACTAGGAAGGTTTTTAGAGTTGAACGTTTGACCGACATTTTCTGGGTTAACGCGTCTAGTGTTGTTTTTTTTTTATTTCAGACCATTCTGTTTGCTGGAGAAGCAGCATCCAAGGAACGATTTTCAACAGTTGATGGAGCCATTGCAGCTGGCTGGAAGGCGGCGGATAGATTAATAGCTCGTTACAATGAGACATTATAATACATAAACTGTGGATGACAAAGCTACTCGTGTAAAATAATAATTAGAAGTACATGATAAACTTATTTATTCTTACTATTTTTTTAATAAAATGGTTGATAATTTTATTTTTAATAAAATGGTTAGACTTCAATTTATTAATATTTATGGAATTTGCTTCGTATATACGACGAAGTTTCAGTTACATCTCTTTCATTATTAAATAAACAAATTTGATATTCTGAATGAAATTTAAAAAGTTTTTATAATTATTTTAAGCCTCGTACAGCATAAATTTTATAGTTAACTGAAACACGCATCTGGATGCAGTGTTTCCTGTATCGTATAAAATAAAACTCTTAAATATAGATTGTTCTGAAACACAAATTTGGTGGTTTAGGTTCAGATCGCGCAGTTATCCACAAATAAACCACACTTGCCTTGCCGCAAATAACTCAATGAATTAATTGGAATTAATAGGCTAAAAATAAAAAATATTTACTACACCGTTCCTTCAATATCACTTCAAGGCAAAACCATTCTTCTCCTAAGCACTTAATTTTTTTGTTTTTCTTTTCTACTTTAAGAAGTGTATTTTTTTTTTAGATTTCTTAAAATTCTTGTTACTGCATTTAACTAATTTTTAACATTTAAAATACTGGTAGAAAAAGAAATATAAGCTGTTAAATACTTATATACTAGACTTTTATGACAGTGTAAAGTAACTCCAGAAATCAGTGAATGCGGCGACACGAGCGAGCTGCAAATATTGTTCACATGAGCACAATCGCCTGGTAAGATTCTTTAAAGACGCGGTACGCTTTCGAGGTTTGAATGTTTAAACGTAAATTTACCCGAACGAAGGTATTTCGACCACGCGAAGAATATCCTTCCCGAGATGAATTAATTCATTTACCTTTTCATAAAAACAATAGAATTCATTGCCCCTCGTCACAGTTCATATCTTGCTTAGCAATATGTATCTAGACGTTAAGCAGCCAATTGTCCAATTAATGCTCTAATCTCATCGTCGTCGGCGATTTTCCACAGCGACACGAGGCATCATTCTGGGATAAATTTAGCTGTAGGTGGTCGATGTTTAGGAACTCCATTAAAGAGCATCGTTCTTTTTACACGGGCCTCAAACTAAATTGTCGAAAAGAAAGGAGCGAGCTACAAAAGTCTAAGCTTCAAACTGCTTCCGATTTGCTATTTAAATGAATTTAAATGAAAAGATCACAATAAAGCAGCCAATCCTATATTCCCGTAGATTCAACGCGACATTTAAAAGCATCGACGATAAAACAATCATCTCGGATTGTCCGCTAACGTTTTTCATCTCGATACTGTCATACTTTTGCTGTAAATTCAAATCTACTCTGATTGTTCGCAGTAACAAGCATTGACCTTCCACGCGGATACCGGTCAATGCTACATTCAAGTCGATTTAAACGAGACGATGATACATACGGGGGGGGGGACCCTGCCGCCCCGGCCGCCGTTGGAACTCCGATTATTCCGGTCTCCCCGCGGCGAGCGACGAATCAACTTGAACGCGCAGGCAAAGTGGAGTGAAAAGGCACGCTGCTGAATTTTCTAACGTAAACTGGTTGCGACATCCGTTTTCGTCTTCCTGAACGCCATCCGCGACTAAATGCCAGTTGACTTTTATCGCTGACGCGCTCAGGGTGCGAGGCGTCATTCATGTGCGACGAGAAGTCGTTCACGTACTTGCTTAGGAGATAGGAACGCGGTAGGTCCGCGGTATTGCCTAAAATGAGCTGCGTTGGTAAATATTTGATCGGAATGATTTGTTTTTAAGAGTTGAGGGAGGCGAGATTTTTCGCGAAAAGAAATTGGAAGAAATTTTGATTTTTATAATTTTCGGTACGTTTTTTAAGTTAAATATAATCGTAAACGAGAGAAAATTGGCAGAAGTAACTGAGGCTATGAATGAAACCACGTCCGTTCGGTCTGACGCTCGATTTTTCAAAAGTTATGCGCTCTTTTTCATTAAAATTTAAGTGAAATCCAGGTTCGCTCAATCACACAACTTTACGGCAATTCACTACTGAGAGTATTGCAATTAAAGACACTTTGTGAGTTCGAAATTTTAGTATCTGCAAAAAGTTATCGATGCATTTAACTCTACAAGCTTTCAAATGTTGTAAATTAGAATAGTCTAAAATTGTTGCGAATTCATAAGATGATTACATGAATAACTAATGAATAAACTAAGCGTTAAATTTAAGAGGCGTGGCTGTTTTTATAGTTTTGCATTAGAATACATATATTCCAAAGTTACCAAAAATAGGCGACCCAAAGCAAAACATTTGAATTCTCGTTGACGAAAGATAATGATCGAGTCTAATAATAGTTTAGACAAGCAAACAATGATTGATAAAATTAAAGTTTGCATAAGCAAATAGTGTTTGATAAAATTAATAAAAACGATGAACTCACGCCGCAATAAAAAAAGCGAGTTCTGATAAGTTCATTTTTATTTCAGGTTTCGTTCGGCTGTGAATTATGCTAAATACCGCAGTGATTCTGCGCATCTCTTAGCTCAAACTACCAATTTGACATTAAAGACATGGAAGAAAATACAAGAATACTGTCGATTTTTGCAATATTCTGCCTCGCCCTTTTCAGCGGTCTCGGAACAAGCGACTGTAAAAGTAATCCGAAGAAAAATCCCAGAATCATAATCATTGGCGCCGGACCGTCTGGAATTGCGGCTGCGTCGAAATTATTCGACAGTGGCTTTAAAAATGTGAAAATCTTAGAAGCCGAAGGTCGCATTGGCGGCCGCGTGTACACGACGCAATTGGGTAAGGAGCTTTCGCGTAAATTTCGAAAGAGGCATTGCACTTGAAACGGATGTGATTTCGCTCGTCCGCAGGTCCTTATTTCGTGGATCTTGGCGCTCAGTGGGTTCACGGCAACGAAGGAAACGTGGCTTACGAGCTGGCCAATCCATTTGGTTTGTTAGACAGATCGAGTCACCCCGAGTTCTCGATGTTCCAAATCTACTTCGATTCGGCGGGACAACCTTTGAGCCCTAAGTTGGCCAACAGCCTAACGTACTTTTATTTTCGTTACGTCCAAGATAACACCCCTGGCGAGGAGTATTCGTCCCTCGGCGATTACGCAGAAAAGAAGTGAGTTGTGAAAAATTATCATTTGCCGTCTCAAGACTTAGTTCGACTTGCGGACGAAACTAACGGCTTGAAACTTTCAGGTTTGTAGAGACGTTCCGGAACGCTTCCGACGTAATTGCGGATAAAAAGAAATATTTGCATCATTTAGAAATGATGGTGGACGGTTACGAAGCATCCGAATCTTGGCACAAAATTGCTGCTTCGAGCTTTTATCAATTTCAAGACCTTCCGGGAGATCACTTGACCAACTGGAAAACTCGCGGATATTCAACGCTTCTCGATATATTGATGGTGCGATTATTTAACGTTTCCTTCTAATTCTTCAAACCTGCCTGTCCGCGGCAGCTTATCCGAATATCCTTTTGCAGAAACGCTACCCGAATCCGGAAAAGGAGCTTCCTATCTTAAACAATACGTTTCTAAATACCGAAGTGATGTCTATTGATTACTTGAACAACACCGAGGGGCCTCCAGTTTTGGTCACCACCACGAAAGGAGAGCTGTTTAGCGCGGATCACGTTATCGTGACCGTCTCGTTAGGTGTGTTGAAAGAGAAACACGCGTCGCTCTTCATCCCGCCGCTGCCGGATTACAAAGTCGAAACTATAGAGGTGGGCAGTAATGCGATCTTGAAATAAGATTGTTCGTTAAAGATGCGATTGTTGTTATATATTTCAGAGCCTCGGCTTCGGTAATGTTGCGAAGATTTATTTACTTTTTGAGACGCCTTTCTGGACTGTTCCGCCTGGTAGAAAGGTACTCTTCTTCGCTTTCGTGTGGAACGACCAAGACAGAAAATTGATAGAGGCCGATGTAAGTGGTTTCAATAGCCTTTGCCTGTTTCTCTTTCATTAATTCTTCGTTTATTTAGCTTTCCGCGCGAAGCCAATTTCTACTTGTGAAAAATTGAAGTCTAATAAAAACGTTGACATTTCAGCCGGATAAATCGTGGGTCTTAGGAATAAGCGGAGCTTTCTCGGTAGAGTTCAAGCCTCACGTATTGGAAGTGTGGGTCTCGAGTAAATTCGCAAGACAGATGGAGAGCCTTCCCGAAGATGTGGTATTAAGGCACACTCTAGAAACTCTTCGTCGATTTTTGGACAAGCAGTATTACATATTCGATCCCATTAAAATGCTGAGAACACAGTGGCACTCCAACCCTCATTTCAGAGGTACCTGGAGCTTCACGAGTGTTGATGCTCAAAAGCGAAAAGTGAGCCCAGAGCTACTTGAGAAACCCTTATCGCCGTATAGTTTGGTTAGTAAAAATAATTGATGTTCGAGCTTTAAAATTTCATTTCACAATTGATTACGAATGATTATTTTTATTCTTTCAGACTGTATTGTTTGCTGGCGAGTCAACGACGAACAATAGGTTTTCAACGGTGGACGGAGCCGTCGGATCAGGATGGAAGGCCGCAAACAGATTGCTAAATCATTATAGAAATATTTTACCCATTGCGTAAAATGAAAAGCTAACGTTTAGATTATGATGTTATAAAAAGTTGACTTCTTGGAAATCATTATTTTTGTTTTTTATTTGCGTTCAAATTCTTTTATTTGGATTTGCATAATTTTATCATACGTAAACGTTGGAGTTTTATTGATTTGCAAAATGTTATCGTACGTGTAAAAACATTGGATTTTTATTGATCACGATAATTAACAAAAATGATGCGTCACGGAAAAAAATGTAATAAAAATTACTATACCTCTTTATAATGCGGGGACAAACTTGCAGTATCCTTAAATACTACTATATTATATATTAAAATTTAATTTAGAACTTCATAAGGTTTTCCTTCCAATATGAAATTTTGAAATAGTGATATCAGGGCAATCGAAATATAATTTTTTTAATCCGTGTATATTTCAAAGTGTTGTTACCAATAGGACGATTTTTTCCAACTAAATTGATTTGATCAACACAAACTAATCAAGTTAAAAATGGAAATCGGTAGGTGAATATTCCGTAGATCTCGGAGCTCAATGGGTTCACGGTATTTTGTGCGAAATTCAATGCAAATGTACACAAATATGTCATTCCATTACAAATGCATGAAATTTAATGTAATAATGGCACGTAAATGTACATTATATTTCAGCATGATTTAACAGTGTTGTTTCAACAAGATTTTGTTCTCAGTGTATTATACATAATAACATTTTTATTCGATGGGTAAACTTAAACAGATATGGCAATATTTGAGAAGTGATTAACTTTGCACAATCAAATAGCATTGTACGCAAACCACGACAGACTTATATCGCGATAAATATTATAAAACTGATGCATTTTCGCATTCGCAAAAGTGCTTTTAATTGTAAATATCAGACAAAATATAACTTTATTATTAATATTATATTATCTTAAAATTTGCAGTGAATTAGTTAAACAATAAAAATTTTTTCTTAACTATGGAAAAACGTGGAAAAGTGTTAGTAATTAATATACTGTTCTCTCTTGCGTTTTTTAATAACATTGGAAAAAGCATTTGCCTTAGCTCTTTTATAACAAAAGAACCGAAAATTTTAATAATTGGTGCTGGGCCAGCTGGGATTGCAGCAGCATCTAAATTATTTGAAAGCGGCTTCAAAGATGTCACGATTTTGGAAGCCCAAAATCGTATTGGTGGTCGTATTCATTCTACGAAATTAGGTAAGTATATATAAACGAAATCAGAATTTCCTTTTCTTATCATTTAATTTGTGAAAATGAGTAATTGAATAACTTTACGTTACTTACTATGGCTTTTCTTCCAATCTGAATTATGATACAGTGATATCAAGACAATCTAAATATAATTATTATAATCCATCTACATTTCAAAATAATGCTACAAATAGGACTTATTTTACTACTTAATTGATTTGGCGAACATAAACTAATCAAGTTAAAAATTGAAATGGGCAGGTGAATATTCTGTAGATCTCGGAGGACAATTTGTTCACGGCAATGAAGGAAATGTCGCTTTTGAATTAGCTAACCCACTTGGCTTGCTGAATATAACACTCGGTCCGGAAGCCGTTGAGAAAGCTTGGAAATTGGTAGATTCTTCAGGCAAATTGATTAGTGATGAAATAACACATCAAATTCTGGATTTTTATCATAAATATGGTCGTGGGGTAGTTGGTTATAAATCTCTGGGCGAATACCAAGAAAAATCGTGAGAATATTACAGATTTTGATTTTACTCTAAAGTAATAATTAATGAAAATTATAGAAATAAGTTCACTATAAATTTATATTTTTAGATTCGAGGAAGTTTTCAAAAATTCATCAATTGTACTTGCAGAAAAGGAGAAGTATTTAGATATTTTGGACTTGCGTTTAGACATAGACCAATCTTCCAAAACTTGGTATGATGTTTCCGCAAGAGATTTCGGTCAATTTCAGGACTACCCAGGAGATTATCGTACGAATTGGAAAACCAGAACTTATGCTACAATCCTGGATATAATGATAGTACGTTGCTTACATGCTGATTTCAATAAATAACAAACATTTTACATTATTATAGTGAATATTACAGAATTAAAAAAATAATTTTTTAAAAAATGGTATAAAGTAAAAATGTACAAAAAATTTTACAGAAGCGATATCCAAATCCTGAAGAAGAACTTCCAGTGTTGAAAAATACAATTCTAAATTCGGAAGTAGATTTAATTGATTACCGAAACGCAGCTGATGGTCCGGTTTTGGTGCATACAAAAAATGGAAAATTGTACCCCGCCGATCACGTGATACTTACTGTTTCATTAGGAGTATTAAAAAGAAAACATAGGTCGCTTTTTATTCCTCCACTACCACGTTATAAAATTAATACTATAATGGTATGAATGTAATATTATTCCTGAATTATAAATAAATTACTGCAACATTTCTGTTTATGAGAAACTGAGGTATTTAACTTTTTAGGGTCTTGGTTTCGGCACGGTTACAAAAATTTATTTGCTTTTCAAGCAACCATTCTGGAACATTCCTGGTGGTACAAACAATTTGTACTTGCTATTGCTATGGAACGAACATGACAAAAAAATAATTGAATCTCAAGTAGGTGGATATATAATAAAATACGTAACAATACACTTTTAACTAAAATAATATTTAAGTATAAGTAATATTATACTAATGAAAATTCGACCGCATATACGTAATATAATCAAATCTAACGTTACAGCCGGAAAAATCCTGGGTTTTAGGAATAAGCATGATTCAATCAATTAGTTATAAGCCTAATTTATTAGAAATTTGGGTCGCGGGAAAACATGCATCACAAGTAGAACAGTTATCTGAAGATGAAGTTATGAATTGTACAGTGGAAAGCCTTCGTAAATTTTTGGGGAAAAAGTACGACGTACCAGAACCAATTGGAATTTTAAGATCGAAATGGTACTCTAATCCTCACTTCAGAGGCACTTACAGTTTTTCAAGCGTCGAAGCAGAAAAACGAAATGTTACTCCAGCATTATTGGAGAAACCATTACTACCTCAAAACATGGTCAGTAGTTGCTGATTGGACAATATTTCTAAATTACAAAAACTCATTTTGCTATTGAACTTGACGATATTAAATTGTCTTTTTGATTTTCAGAAAGTTCTATTTTCCGGCGAAGCCACGTCTCCTAAAAGATTTTCGACGGTTGATGGAGCCATCGGGTCCGGTTGGAATGCAGCGGAAAGGCTGATTAAGCATTATAAAGATAATATTAAAGACTCGTTATAAGGGGAAATTATAATAAAAAAAATAATCTGAACGTATATACTGAATAAATTCCTAATATGCGTAGCGCGCTTGAATTTAGCTAATAAAGACACGAAAATAGGAGAATATTATCATTTTTTCTGTAACATCGAAATATTGTCAAATTAAAAAAAAAAAAAAATTAATGAAGATGCTCTGTAGCAGGTGCACTTTTGCACTCGGGAGATCGCCTTCCCTTGATTATTCAGGAGCTTCTGTCGGCCACCTCGTAAACACGCGTTGGAAGAGTTATTGGA
This sequence comes from Ormyrus thymus, assembly GCA_035582935.1. Classification (NCBI taxonomy): domain Eukaryota; kingdom Metazoa; phylum Arthropoda; class Insecta; order Hymenoptera; family Ormyridae; genus Ormyrus; species Ormyrus thymus. The sequence continues at coordinate 16,059,909 of JAWWEM010000054.1, read as the reverse complement.
TTTCGCTAGGACAGTGTCTGGGGATCCTCGGGCTTGAGCCCGAAGACGCAAGTTCAGCGGACGAAATATTTCTTTTATTCGAGGGGCGGACAGTCACTTTCTTTCCCACTTATAGTAGAATATTGTATTTCAATGGATCCCTTATAACTATAAATGCGCAGTAGAAAAGATTTGAAATAATGCGCTCGCTAACGTAACATTGGTTCACGTCCAAAAATAAGTAGCCTGAATTAAGAAGTATTTAAATTTTTTTCAAAAATATGAAAGGCTTCAACGTCCTTTCATATTTTATACATGAGAATTACTTTGTTCTATGCATTAGCGCACTATAAAGTGTCAGCCACAGTTAATTGTATTTGCATTTCAAAGTATTTTAATCGAATGTTATTTGTACCTTATCTGATGTTAAATTCTCTCTCGTAATCATTACAAGTTTTATAAAATGACTAAATAACGGTGTTTTTATAACTTAAGCATATATAAATTTCGAGTTTACCTAATTTTTACATCGAAAATATAAAAATAAGTTTTGAAGATTTTAAATATTTGATTAATTAGGTAATCGTCGACACATGCTTTTACGTCAATCAATAAGTTTTAAACCGTGGAAGTAACAAATATAAAATTATTACTCTGTATTATTGTAAACTTTTATTAAGACTACAGTAATAAAGAACAAAATAGCACTTATTTAAAATTTGATAACGTTTTAATAGCTCATTGAGGTCAAAAAAACTTGTGTTCTTTCAGAATAATAATCAAGTATTCTTGATTAAACAACATTTATATATTTCTCTTCCAGTAGATTTTCAAAATAAGATAGAGAAACTCGTGACCTTCGATAAATGAATTGACCAACTCGTGTATTTACGAAATGCATTAGCTTTGCATTACGAACTATGAAAACGATATGAAACTAAGGAAATAAACGTTGATTCTTCCTCGATGGATAAATTGAATGAAAATTAGGCATAATTTACTCAAATTTGTCGCTTAAAAGTAGTAACTGTACTGTTAAAAAGTCAGTGTACGGGCAATCGGTGAAATTGCGAAGTTAAAAACGTAAGTATTTGTTATTGACATAATTATTTGATTCGAAATATTATTTATCATGTCAACTCACACATTTCGTTGTTACGTAAAGAAATTTATAATATTAACTTTAAAATGTATTACGCTGATAAATAGTAATAATTTTTATTAGTTTTTTAAATTAATATTCTCATAATTTATCACTGTAATCTTTATTTTATATTTTTAAATAAACATGTATGTTAATAATTTTAATAATAATATTGTAAAATAAAAAAGGGTAGAATATTTACATTTATTCTTCTGCAGTTCAAGAAAATGAAGAAACTAGAATCTATAGCTGTAGCCTGTTTCGTCATCTTTTTGGGAACAAATTTTTGCGAAAGTAATGGTGTTAGAAAAAATCCTAGGATTGTGATCATTGGTGCCGGTCCTTCGGGAATTGCTGCTGCATCTAAATTGCTTGAAAATGGATTTACTAACGTGACGATTTTGGAAGCTGAAGATCGGATCGGAGGTCGTGTTTACACTACTAAATTCGGTAAATGATCATGAAATTTTTCTTGTTTACAGTTGCTCATTCAAGTTTTTAAACAACTAATAAAGTAATTTTATTCAAATGAATATATATTCTAAACATTTTTCAGTGCAAAAAAATAATTATTAATTAAAATTTTATGCATTTGCAAGTTCTAGTTTAATAAGCTAATAATATAAGTTAATAACTGTCAAAAATTACGTAAGAATTAGTAGAATGATATTAAATTATTTCTAATTATGCAATGTTCAAGTATAATGGTGCCCAAGCAATAAAAAAAAATGCAGAAAAATGGGACGAAAATCATTTCTCAATGATAATGCAATTTAGAAAGTTTTATCGATTTCTCCTCAAAAACTTATTAATAATTTCAAAATCAATTGCACGCCAAGAGTCATCAAGCTCAAAAGTCGCCGTCGACGATGAAAACTTTTTCAGGAAATTATACGGTGGACCTGGGTGGCCAGTGGGTGCACGGTCAAGAAGGAAATCGAGCTTTCGAACTAGCAAGTCCGCTTGGCTTACTCGACGGCGAAGATCTCGACGAGAAAGACCTTCTTGAAGAGTATTACGATTCAGATGGAAGTCTGCTGAGCCCGGAATTAGGAAAGAACTTGTCGCAGTTTTTTGTTGAGCACGCCTACGGTGTTAGTCTCAGCGATGACGCACCGTACGAATCAGTGGGCGAATATGCAGAGAATAAGTAAATCTAATATATTAATATTATCTTAGTCGTTTAATGCACGTCTTCAATGGCGTGAATATGATGAAAACTGGGTGGTGAACAATTGGATTTCGATTTAGATTTGCAGAAGTATTTAAAAATAATCCGGAAATACTTGCGGAGAAAGAGAAGTACCTCCATTTTTTGGATCTGGCACGAATAAGCGCAGATTCTGCAGACTCTTGGTACAATGTCACTGCAAAGGATGGAGATTCTTTCAAAAGCTACCCCGGCAATTTTTTGACAAATTGGAAAGAAAGAGGTTATGGTACAATTCTGGATATATTAATGGTAAATAATTGAATCATGTACCATTTTAATTAAAAAAGTTCGTTTTAGAAACTCTTGATAAATTAGAATTTGCAAATAAATATGGTAATGCTATTTACACTTTAGAAACGTTATCCAAATCCAGAAAATGAACTCCCAGTTCTTAATAATACCATATTAAACACTGAAGTAACATCAATCGACTATTCAAATGATGTAGAAGATGGACCTTCAGTTTTGATTACTGCAGCAAACGGACAAATTTATAAAGCAGATCATGTAATAGTAACAGTTTCACTTGGAGTATTGAAGGAAAAGTATAAGTCGCTTTTCATTCCACCATTACCAGATTATAAAGTAAAAGCTATCGAGGTTGGTATTTTTAATTATGAAATAAATATATCGCGATATTAAAATCAGAATTTTTTAAAATATTTTCGTTACTATTTCGAAGTATAATTTATTAGTATTTAATTAATAACTAATTTCAAAAAAAAGATATGAAGAGAATCTTGGTTGAATTTATAAAACTTCATTATTCTAAAGTTCAATAAATAAATTAAATATATAGGAATTGATTCTCATAAACGTTTGCGTGGTGAAATGAACTGATTTATTTGATAGCTACAACTACGAATATATTATAGGTATTGCAAATACATATACATATATGTATTGCAAATTATTATGTTGGAGTTATCAAAACCTTTACAAAATTAATTACGGCCATTAAAAGAATCGTAAATTAAGAATAATAATTTTCAAAAAATCGTAATAATTTTTGAAAATCCATTTTTCTTGCAGGGACTTGGTTTCGGCAACGTAGCAAAAATTTACTTGTTGTTTAATCAACCCTTTTGGGATATGGGTGACAAAAAAATGGTGGATTTCGACTTTCTTTGGAATAATGCCAATAAAAAAGAAATTGAAGCTGATGTAAGTTTCAGAAAGTTTAACGACTAAAAATTATCTATCCAAAATCGTTTTTATATTAGTTCAATTCTTTAAATACGGTATATAATGTAAAAATATAATTTTCAGCCGGAAAAGAGATGGTTACTTGGAAATTATGACGCACTCACCGTAGAACACAAACCTAATTTATTAACATTATGGACCACATCAAATCATTCTCGAGAGATGGAATCACTGCCCGAAGACAAGATTTTTAGACACGTAGTAGAAAATCTACACAGATTTTTAGATAAACGGTATAATGTAACTGATCCAATTGCAATGTTAAGAACACGCTGGTATTCTAATCCTCATTTTAGAGGTACATATAGTTATCGTACCCTGGAAGCGCATAAACAAAAACTCACTTCAGAGATGTTAGAAAGACCGTTAAAATCAGACACTTTGGTAAAGAAACATTTAAATTAACTATTTCATAAAATGATAGCTCAACTAAACGAATCAAAATCTATTTTTCAGGCTGTCTTATTCGCTGGCGAAGCAACGTCCGATGAAAGATCTTCAACGGTCGATGGAGCTATTGGTTCGGGCTGGAAAGCAGCAGATAAACTAATTGATCATTATAAAAAGCCATCTTAATTAGTATCTTGTGGGAAATGGAAAACTTTTACATTAATAAAAAGTGTGACCAATGCGGGATGCTCATCGAAAGTTCAACTTCACTTTGCAACACGTAGGGTCTATTTCTATGTAGAATTTACATAATATATTACGTTGAAAAAAATTACATGTGCACTAAATTTAAGTAATAAAAGAATTACGTGGAATTTGGTCCAGTACATTATAATATAAGACTTGAGGAATTTTTACTTAAAAAATTTAAATATTGTATAAAAATAATATTTATAAAGAATTTAAATAAATAAAATGTTAATAAAAATTAATTATTATCGATTACGCAGGCCCATAAAATACAAAAAGTGGTCCTAAATAAACTGGATTAGGTATATTCGTATGCATTTTCATCTGCTGAACGCGAATCTGACATTAGTTCTGTTCTATCGCGTCAGGATTTTGACATATCTTGATTGTTAAAGGACTTCAGTCCGTTGATATATATTAAATAAATAAATAAATAAACATTCAAAGAGAAAAACTCAGGTACACTGAGAAAAATAGAATATTTTGTAAATATTTCATGAACAGTCTAAGTGCCATATTTCTTTGGAATCTTCCGAAATATTCCACCGGTTTCTTTTGCTCTGTGTGAGGTGTTTCATGTAACAATTTCTCTTGTAGCGTAGTTTGAGTAAGCCGCTGTCAGTTTAGTAGAGTTCAAGGTACGCGAGCGTATCAGTCATGTAAACATTTCAATACAGTCGTAAATCAAGTATATACTTTGTACAATCAATATTATATCTTTGAATGGCAAATGAACGAAAATGTTTTAGACGATAACGGTAAAAATTATTACTGAGCTGAATTTGTTTTTTGTTTATTTAAGCAATTAGAATCCCTAAACGGGATTATTTTACTACATATAATGATTTACAAAAGTAAGAAAATCGAACAAACATAAAAGAAAGAGAAAATAGTACATAGAGCGATGCTAGGCATCGAGTAAAAATAAATGAATTACAGTATATAAATGTTTTCTGAGCGTTATATGAGTAATTTAGAGTTTTTAAAGAATTCGTTCATTGCTTTACAAAGAGAAACCGACGGGCTGAAAAGAATAGAGTACTCATTGCAATATCATCTGCATATATTGTGAAATTTTAACACTTTTGGGAATATTTTTTGTTACACGGAGAGAATTTTCGCTAAAAAATTACCCCCTAAAACAGGCTAATCGCAGGACAATGCGATTTTCTGGATAATATTTAGCCT
>JAWWEM010000054.1:16030106-16044882 GCA_035582935.1 Ormyrus thymus | reverse complement strand
TATTGATCTGTAAATGATAATGTCCAAGTACTGGTCAAATTTTTTATACTGTCCAACTATTGGGTATTTTACCTTACTTCCTGCACCGTTCTCTTCTTTCTGAAGTCGACATGCACCCGCCAAGATTCAAATATCTGATAATAGTTACAATTTTGAGTGCGCAGAGAATATTTCAAATAATTTCAAATCGTCACATCTATATTGACTGATTACTGATGTGCAGATTACAATTATGGCAACTTGAGAATTCATCCCCACCCCGTAAAAATTAAAATAATTATTTTTTTAGTATTTATTGAAAATGTGATAATTGTTCATGCAGTTATGGAATCCGCAAAAAAATAATAATAATCCTAGGATTATTATATAATAATTTATTTATTTATTATAATAATCTGATGTAAAGTAATGTAAATTATATGTTACTATGTATAATACTTACTTTGGATAAGATAATAATTTAAAATCATTGATTTTTAAAGAGGTTTAATGACCTTCATATGACAGTCTTGAAATTTTATGACTGTCACGCTTCAAGTCTTCAAACTTCAGCGTCATGCCTCGAACTAACCTCTTCTGCGAAAGTACCTTAGTCAGCTGTTGCACTTTTGTTTAATCATTCTCGACGCCGGTGTCGTGTAGTATTTCGGATGTGTCTACATTCTATAGTTCACTTTAAAAAATGATTGACTTAAAAGAAGGACTGAATCTGACGGAATATACGTTGATTTTGCCATCAGTATCTGTTGGAAATGTCGGCCAGCTGAGTGTCGACCTTATAATTTCTACCTTAGGCTTAAAAAGAGCCGGTCGAATCTTTGATGCTTCATTTATACCACTCGTTGGTGCTGATCCTTACGATGAAACGAGCCAGGATATTTGTACCTCTGTTGATCTCTATGTATCCGAGGAGAAAAAAATCGTTGTCCTGCAGATCAGGTCCCCACTTGTTAAAAAGCCGTCAAAGTTTTTGGAAGATTTGCTCAATTTCATCACAGATAACAAGATTTCTAAGGTCTTTATTTGAATACTCTTTTATTCTTTATAACAAGTAATTATTAAATCTTTTTCTTTTGTTTTTAAAAATTTTAAAGACAATTTTAATTTTTGTATTAAATTTCAAACTTTTATGATTAAAAGTAATTTAACATTATTATTTACTGTACTTACAAATTCATTTTTATAAAATTATATTCATAAAAAATTTATTATATTAATTTTTTTAAAATGCTTTAGTAAAAAAAGGATTATTTGATTCATTTTAAATGTAGATTTTAAAGTTCTTATTTGCAAATATAAAATAAACATACTTTAAAACAATAATAAAATTGATATTACTAATATAATTTTAGGTGATTATTTTAACAAGTAGTTTTGGCCATGAGCAGCGAGATGAACAAATCAGAACAGCTCCTTTTCGATATTTAGCTACTGAACTTGTACTAGAAGAATGTAGTAAACAGTTTCAAGAGATGTCTTGGATAGCTTTAGAACCAAAATTATTAGATGATTTCAGTGGACAAACTGATTTACAAATACATGGTGGTGGTTTTGCAAAGACACTGTTTGGTTTACTAGAAAGGAACAGCATATTTTGTGTTATTTTATTGAAATTTTGCTCTGAAGGGGATAACATTCCTGATGCAATTCAATTAACAAACTATTTTAATCAGTGGCAAAAGTTGATATCTGTAGATGATAAAAATGCTTGTACCTTGAAATTTCCACCTTCTTGGAAGTGTTTATTTGGAAATTCTCCTCCAAAAGAAATATATTAATTTAATAAAAACCATATTTATATAACAATTTGTTTTTAATAAGGTTCTCCTCATGACAAACTTTGTTCATACAAACTTACAATATACATTATAAATTATTTAGAAAAATTTATAAAAAAAAAAATCCTAGCTATTTACGCTAACAGTTTAGACTTTGCTGAGAAAGCTGCATAGGAAACAAGTGCTGCAAGGAGAGCAGCTAACAATTCAGAGTTGATCCATGGACCAGTGTAGATTCCTGGGTTGTTTAATACAACAACAGCTAAAGGCTTAACATTACTTGGGTCTTCACCATTCCTAATAGCCTTACGGATAGCTGAATAGCTTTCTTCATCATACAATTTAACGTTGTAGTCACCAGAGCGAGCCTTTTTGATGTCATCTGTCCAAGAAACCTATTTCATAAAATATCTTTTTTTAATTTTTATTAACTTATAGTTTATTTTAGTTTTATATTCACTTCTTTTAGTAAATTCCTTCTTTTTTTATAAATATGGAATCATAAATGCGAGCAAGTATATTGCTCCTGGTATTAGAGAATGTCAATGTAAAATATTCAGTTATATATATAAATTTTTATTTTTTTACTGGAATAAAATCTAAAAATCTACTTATTTTAAATATAATAAACTAATAATCTAAATAATAGACATTATTGTAAGTTCACTCTACAAAATCTACTTTCTAATTATTTCTTATAAAAATATTTTGAAATTAATATTTATGATTGCAAATAAGCAATATTTTATAGTTTAATTTAAAAGAAATACTCATCGGTCAGAAGTAATCAGCAATTTTACTCAAAAGTGAAACAGTGAGCATACCTGATACTTGTTGTCAGAGCTCAGTCGTACAGCTGGAAGGGCCTTTCCGTCTACTTCTGCGTACAAAGAAAGTCCCTTGGCTCCATTTGTGCACTTGAGAGTAAATTGCGTGGTAAAGGCTACTTGGGTAAGCACGGTGGCATCTTCGGTAACGTATGCCGACGCGGTGACTTCAGGCTTTTGACAAGTTTCGGCGAACGCGAAGAACGGCGAGGCAGCGAAAACAACGAAGAAAAGGGCCGAGATAGTTCTCATTTTGATATAGTTTGATTGTTTAGGTATCAGACTTAAACTTTTTAGTTAAAAATCGACGATTTACGATTGACTTTCGACGAACAAATTGGAACAGCTGCCCTCGTCTGCGTGTCTGGCGGTAACTTAGTTCAGTGCCTACAATCAACTAGCTAGCAGCCACGTCGAAAGAAAAGTCAACGTGTGCTCTGCCGCGGACACGCCACTGCGCAAGAAGCAATAAAGCCATGGGCAGTAAATATCTGTAGAACGGAAACTTGCTGTAATTTTCGAAACGAAAGTACCTGTAACCTGTAAGATACCTACCTTTAATTGTTTATTCATTTTTAATTTTTTTATAATTGGATAAAGATTAGTAAAATGTAGATTTATTTAAAATAGATTTTCAGAAAATTGCAGAACTATATAAGTTTAGATTTTATAAAATTTCAAAATCTATAAAAATAAAATTAATTTTTAAACAGAACTATTACTAAACATAAATAAAAATAACTTGTAAAAATAAATTATAATTATATTTTTTCACTTAAAACTATGCTTTAAGTTTAAAACATCTTTCTTTTATTGCGTGTACCACACTTACATTTGCTTACATTAAACGTTATTAGTTACCGTTATTTAAGGAGAATATCGAATATAAACTTTGTACGTTTAATAATATAATAACTAAAATTAAATAAGAAACGAATGTCGATAAAGCAGGGCACATCGAATTTATGATACTGTAATATGATTATAATGATTTATTGCATGAAATCATATAAAACATTTAAAAATTTCAATAAATTTCTTCTGTCATTCGCATCAAATACTGTAAATAAATTGGTTTTAATCCTAATATTTTAATTTAGTATTATATTAATTTCATTAATTTCAATATGAATTCAATTCTTTATAATAATAGTTTTCGTAAGTTTTTCGTATTAATACTCTTACGCAGTAAGCCTATCTATACGCAGAACGGCTGCATTTGTATATTTGCACATATACACGCGCGATTGTCCAGTAACAGAGCAGTAGCAGCACCAGTCCGGACTCCGGACTGTATTCCACTGTTCTCCCACTTTCTAGAAGTGTTTTTATTAATATATACGCATACATGACTCCGTCCGCGCTTTATAATACATATATGTAAGCTGACGAAAAGAGATATTCTTTGGTCAATTGGTTACAAAATTCTTCAAAGGAAAAAATCTAAAACGCGCAAAATTTTCACGTTTTATATTCAAAGTTCCTTTTTAATCATTTCGTGTTTTTTATTTTAATATAGTGATGACTACGTAATTTCAAAAGATAAAATAACTCTCAGTGGAATTTGCAAAACTACAGATCAATTTTTTTTATTCCGTTTAGAGAATGTGAATATTGTGAAATAAACATGACAAATTTCGATGTTTCGTCTGAATCGGTATGTATATATGTTATATTTACGCTGCTACATAAATATTCTTCGAAAAAAAATGTAAATACATTTAAAAAAAACAAAATTCATACAAAGGGAATTTCGCACAATCTAAAAATTTTAGGAAATATGTTTTGTTTTCTCCCAAAAATTGCATTTGCAATCAAAATAGTAATAGTTTTTAATGTTTACATAATGTAAATTAGTTAAAATCAGCCTTCAAATGTTTGAGCACAAAGTAATTTTTTTAAAAACCTTTTGTCACAATAAAAATGAACTGGCAATTGTATAATACAATGGTTTATTAATTTAATTTATTTAATTTATTTATTACATTTAATAGAACTGTAAAGTAAAACAATTTATTTAAATTCATTATTAAAATGTGTTTTTATGTGGAAGTTCTAATACAAAAATTTACTTCTATAATAATATTAATATGAACATTATTGTTTTAGTCAACTTCAGAGGCTGATGAAAAACCTGAATCTCCGAAGAAACCAGTGAAGTCTACTGCTATAGTTAAATATTCTGCAGTGCCGACCCCAGCTACTTTTGCTCAATTACAATGCAATACAGATTTAAATCTTCCACCAAGCAATTGGCTAAGTACATCAGCAGAAAGTTATGGACTGCAGAGTGTTTGGTCTCGTAATCATGGTTTCTCAAGTTTTCGCATGGCTCATATGTTCCCTGATTGCGTGGGAGAAGTTGATGTTGTATCCGATGCAGAAAATATAAAAAAACTTTTAAAATTACCTTACAGTCAAGGCTTAGTATCCATGATGGTACATCGAGTAGAAAATACTCTTCTGTTAGATGATTTTGATATACATAAGTATCTTTTAAGGCAAGCAGAGAATGATTGGGAATGGTTGAAGAAATTTTTTTATGATCACGTTTTCCAAAATCTTGGGGATAAAGAAAAACGACTCTTTCCTAAAGCAAACAGTAGGAATGCTATTCAGCAAAAAAATTTAATTTCAAAATTTTTATATCACTCATTAGTATTAGCTGATGATAAGGATCAGAAACTTCAAGAAAAGCCTGCTTTGCCAGTAGAACATTGTCAACCTGTGTTACCTGAACCATCGCAAGAAGAAAAACTGCCTGATCCAAGTTACAATCATAATTTTTCTAGAAATGTTGTATGGACATTTGAAAATATACAAATGTTAATTGGTACAGATATGCCTATTTTTGGTGGTCAAACACATCCATGTATAAGTTTAAAACTACGGGATGCTACAAAACCAATAAATGTGTTAACTGGTATAGATTATTGGTTGGATAATTTAATGTGTAATGTGCCAGAAGTAGTTATGTGTTATCATTTAGACGGGATTGTTCAAAAATATGAATTGATAAAAACTGAAGATCTTCCAAATTTAGATGATGCCAAGTTTAGTCCAAAAGTTATAAGAGATATTGCACAAAATATTTTAAGCTTCCTTAAAAATAATGCTACTAAAGCCGGGCATACTTACTGGTTATTTAAGGGTGAGTAATAAAATACTGAAAATATATTTTTAATTTTGATATAATATTTATTTTTTTTAACAGCTAAGGATGATGATGTTGTTAAATTGTATGACTTAACATCATTGTGCAGTGATATATCAGAAGACAAAGGACAAAATCCTTTCACAGTACCCGTTGCTATGCTCTTGTACAGAGTGGCTAGAAACATGAAATATTCATCAGATTATAAAAGAAATCGAGGCACTATCCGCATGTTATTAAAAAACTGCATACAACTATTATCTAAAGAAAAGTATCCACAGATTGTAACATCAGCTCATTTTATGCTTGCTGATTTGTATATTCCTGCTGATACAGATCCAGCCAATCCTAATATATCGATTCAAGTTGAAGAGGATGATACACAAAGTGAAAGTAGCAATCCAGAAAGTGACAAATATGATGAGAAATTTGAACAGGATATGAATGAAGCCATAAAGTCCTTAACTTTAACTACAAGTAAGTTAAATTAAAATAAAAAAATAAATAAATAAGTATTTTAATAATGAAAAATTTTTTCAGTTAAAGATAATTTCAAAGATCAAGATTTTGAAGAATTTAAATTCAAACCACCACCAGTTACTGGGACACTTGAAGAAAGATGTCAGTTTGCTCTTGAACATATAGCTAATGGGCTTAGTTGTTTAAAGTATTTTCCAACAGACTCAAATCAAAAGAAAAGTAACTCAGAGGATAAAGACATGGATGAAAAAGAAGGAAATGATAAGTGTGAAGATGATGAGGCGATTCTAAATATGGCAAAACCATTCCAGGCTATTCCTATGCCTTATGTACCATTGCATCCAAAGAACGAAACTGTAACGAATCAGGTAGTCTTTAATTCTAGCGGTGACAACAGTCCCAGGTAAAAACAACAAATACAATATATAATAATATATCAGCAGTAACACATCATTTTTATTATTAATTTTTTAAAGTATTGCGTTTCTAGAGAACATTAAAAGCTTCTAGTTCTGATCAGACTATAATTTCTCATTTATCTATGAACAAAATGATTCTAGTTTTAGTTTAAATTATTAAAAGTTGTAAACAATTTTTTTTACAAAAAAAAATGTTTAAATTGCAGTCACAAGAAAAAGTCCAAACAAAAAAAGAAGAAAGTTATTGAGAAATCTATTCCTAAGTTAAACAACAATGGTCCAATTATCGTTAAAGATACAACAGCTAAGGCGTTATTGTGCAAAGGCGAATCCCAAACGTTACCAACATGGCAGGCGCCAAAAAAGGATGACAATCGTAGTTGGAGGACTCATTTAAAAACTCTTCTCTATGAAAAGGCTTCGCTCGTATTTGCTGTACTCGCAGAAAAAGAATACTTAAGCAAGAATTATGGTGCTTCACTACGATACATAATAGCTGTACTACGTTGTCAGAAGATTCTTGAAGTTTTTTGTGGCGTGCAAAATGATAAACTTATTAGTTATTTATTGGGCAGAGCCGGTGATTGCTGTTTTATGTCAGTTCAAGATTGGAACAACGTTGACAAACATCGCAATGATTATGACACAACAAAAGTTACTGATACATCTATAACAGACACAATATTTGCTATGGAAGACTCAGAAATGGGTAATTGTAATAAAAACGATTTTTTAAATTTGTAATTATCTAGTGATATAATGATTCTTCTAATAAAATTTTTGTTCCTGTACAATTTTAGATGGAGACGAAATACTGCCAGAACTATATAAATCAATAGAGAAAACTCTTTTAGCTTCTTGCAATTGTTATCAAAAAGCATTATCTCTAGAACCAGGTCCTGATAGAAATACTCTTTTACGACGTTTGGGAAACATTCACAATGAATTAGGAGTTTTGTATATGCATCATACTACATGTAAGTGCAAACCGAAAATTATAAAAATAAAACTTATAGAATTAGTTTTTAAAACTTTTTATTAATACTTAGAAATTCTATTAAAATTTTATTTAAAACTATGATTGGGAAAATATAAAATTATTTTAAATAATTTTTGTAAATTTAATATTTTGATTTAATCTTCTTACTTATTTCAGCTACTTTTGAAAAAGTTGAGTCTGAAAGTACCGAAAGTATAGAAAATACTGAAAAAATTAAAAGTGATGAAACTACTGAAGGTCAAGAAGACATAGATGAAACAACAAAGTATTCATCTCCCTTCTTATTGTCACTCTCCCATCTCGAAGCAGGTATAAAAGCTTTTGAAGAAGTGCAGGATAAAGCAAATTTAGCTTTACTGTATTCTAATACTGGCAGATTAATGCGTTTATGTGCTCACATAAATTTGAAGAATGAAACTCGTAGTCGACATTATTATAATAAAGCTTTGATTAACTATCAAAAGGCGTTGCAAGAACTTGGATCAAAAAAGAGTAATCCAGCAATTTGGGACAGCGTGACTTGGGATTTATCTTCTACACTCTTTACTATGGCTACATTGTTGCAAGACTTTCCATCTGTCAGCAACAAAGTAAGATTTTTAAAAAATGATATGTATTACTATGTGCCCTGGATTATTTGACTGTATTAGCATTCAAATGAGATAACAATTCATGTACTTTAAAATATTTTAATAATTGACTAATTTAAAATATTATCGGAACGTTTTTTAAAATTTGTTTTCTAATCTTTTTTTCAATTATTTTATTTATTATGCGTATAAGTTTTAATCTTGTTTACATACTTTTTACAGACTGGAGAAGAATTAGAACGTGAAGTTGTTGAGTTATTTAAAAAAGCACTAAAATACTGTGATACAGAGACTCCTGGTCTTCGACAACCTGTTTACCAGTTTCGTGTTGCAACTATTCATCATCGCCTCGCTTCTCTGTACCATAAAATCTATAGAGAGTTAGATCCAGAAGTTGATAGTGCTAGGCGCAAGAACAGTTTGCAACTAACAAAAATATACTACGAGAAAGCATCTAAGCTTTTACTTGCACTCGAAGAGACGGCTGAATTTCTTACCGTACAGATGGAGCGCGTGGCACTTGCAGAATTTCAAGCTCAAAGTAAGTTCAAAGCAAGAATATGTTCTAAACAGGTTTTCAGTTAGTAGATTTGGTAACGTTGCAGAAATACGAACAAAACGAGTAGTCACGTATTCCCCTTTAAATCATTTTTTAACAGTTGATTCCGGTACCCTGATTATTGTGTAATTTTTATTATAAAGAAATTTGACGTGAATAAAGTATGTTCCGAATTTTACAATAATTTACATTTAAATTATAATAATTTAATCGAGTATTTTTGCAACATTGTCAAATGTACACAATTTGTTAAATGAAATCTCTTTTTGGAGATCGAAAAATTAATTTAAAAATACTGACGTTATCTTAAATTATGTTTTAGATACAAATGGTTTCAGTGGAAAACTAAAATCCTACCAAAATTGTTTAGAATTGATCTTGCAAGCAAGGCCTATTATCGAAATCATAATAGAAAGAAATAAAAGTGTTGTTAATAAAAAAGACGACGTGGAGTCTCAAAGTAAAAAAGATGTTCAAATCAAAAATAATAATGAAGAAGAAAAGAAAAATTTAGAAGAAACAAAACAAATTGAAGATGAAGAACGTTTGGTTGTTTTGCTTGAACAACGTTTGCAATTCATTTTACGCTCTATGACAAAACTGAGCATAAATAAGAGTACAAACAATCAAAAGAAAGAGTACGTATTAATATTGTTTACTTTTAAGACATTAATTTTCAGATCAGATCAGAAAATCTGTAATATTATTTTATAATATATCTAATTTTAAAAATATATCAGTAAGTTGATAGTAATAACGATTATGTTATTTTTATACATCGTCCACAAATCATTTTACTGATATATTTAAATGACTGTTTCAGGAACGAAAACCACATCCGTTTATATAAAAAATGCTACAGCTTAACGTTGAGATCCGAGACTTTATCTGGAATTGATTTAGTGAAACACGTTGCTAACGTTTTGGAAAAAATTGAACAAGTTTTACAACAATCAAAAGATTCTTAGTTAAAAAAAGATTACATTTAATTTTATAACACTTTTTCTTTAAGATGTAAAAAAGGGATGAAAACCATGATGGCACTTTGATTGTACTTTGTGTAAATAGCAGAAATGACGCTTGAATTATTTATATATGTTATTTATTAAAAGGAAACTATTGTGCTAACTGCAACAACTTTTTGAATAAGAACAGCAAGTAAATAACATCTATTACTTATAACTAGATGTTTAAATATTTTATTATTTATGTAAAATAATTACTCGTTTTGAATAAAATTAAAAAATACTTAATTTAGGTATACAATATTTTATAAAACTTACCTTCAAGTAAATACCAGTTAATATTTTTGAGTGAGTATTTTAAACTCAATTTAAAAAATTAAAAATTTAATAATATGTTACAAAAATCTACATTAAGTTCATATTTGAGGAATACATTTTTAAGGAAACTTTGAAAGAAATGATAATTGAATAAATTAGAAATTACTTTTTCGTACGACCCTTTATTGCTATATTCTAGAATTTCAGTAGCGGAACGGATACAAACGTCCAGCCTTCGGCGGATATACATTATACACACGTTAAAAGATAAATTCTATCAACATTCAACATTGAACCGTAGAGTAAATTTCTTTTCCTGTATACAAATAACTATTGATGTCTGTGTTTCAACGGAATGATTCAGAAGGTAAAAGGTCTCTCAAAGCAACATGTTTATTCCCATTTTTATTCGTAATTTCCTGCGGAACCCGCCGCACTCACACAATTTCATATTCTCTTTGGCTATCATCGACATTTGTTCCGGCCATTATCTTGATAGAAAATTTAATATTTACAATAATTTATTTGTATCATGTATACTTTTAACATCAATTATAACTTAGTAACACATACGGCGTCGCAAGAAATGTGCTTTCGGAAGGATTGAACGAAACTTAGTTTTAATTAAAATACTTTACATAAATAAAGTACAAAATATATACAAAACAGGATAAAACTCTAAAATATTTTGTCAAAAAAACATGACTGGATACTGTACTTTGGTATTCTGAAACTGTATACGTTTCATTATTTTTTCTCATTTTTTGTATGTACAAAAATCTTTAATTTTTCTGAAACATTTTACTTTAGAAAGTCTGCATCCTAAATATATTTACATACAATATTAATTAACAATATTTTTGTGTAATTATCTATAGACTACTAGAAAAAATATCATGCTATGTAAGTCAAATTATATAATATAATTACCGAATTCTTTCCATTTACTATTTTTTTATGAAAAGTATTTTAAATTAAAAAATTGAAACTTTAATTATATCAATTTTATACTTCCGAAAACAAATTTTTCACTGTTACGAGAGATAATTCCTTTTCTTGACAATCACAATTTTTTTGACTGATTTCAAATTCGCTTTACTTATGATATCTACAGAAACACGCGTTGAAACTACAAAAGGGAATTCACGATAATATTACGAGTTCAAAGAGATTGGCTTGAATTTTTAATCCCTTTACTCGTACTTTTTTAGGTCTAGAACATTTAAGAAAAATTGTCTCTTTGAGAATTGCTAAATATTTATCACGATCATCACACACCCATCGTGCTCAGACGATTGTCATATACTGTTTATGTATGTATATATATATATATAATTCTATATATATATATTTAAGGAAAATCTGAAAATTTATTTTAACACGCATTGAGTAAGTCGTGTATTATTTAATTTTTCTTTAGTTTATTATATTTCGGAAATTGTGACGCTCAAAGTAACGATTAATTGCTTCCTTAATTTTAATATTCGTATTATAAAAAGAGAAACTTTAATTATAAAATTAACATTTTGTAATTCATACAATTTCCTTTTTATTTAAAATTTGTTTTACATTTGTTTATCATAAAATTAGCAGAAGATCAACCCTGAACATTTTTTTTTAACTTTTTAGGCTCTCATCTTTCACAATATCGTTTTTAATTTGCTTGCTCTTCATAATTATTTCAGATTTTCCTGTATTCAATAATAATCTTCTGATAATAAGTTACAAAAGTGCCCGTGATTCCTATCTATTTTCTTTCACGTAATAATAAATTCATAAAGTAAATTATGGTTAAAAAAATAAATTGAATAAATAAAAGCACAATTTTTCTCAAGCAATTAGTTTTTACTTTGAAATCTTATTTCTTATTCTCACTTTAAATTTCAATAGTTAGAGAACTTGTCCCTATATTTAAACACGTTAATATTGGATGAAATACGTGATCTCATCATTACAGTTAATATTTAATCATTTTTTCGCCCAGGAATGATTTTCAACAAATAGTTTTGCGAAATTCGCTAAATATTTATAATTATTCAATTATTGCTTAAAATACCGAGTTTCTTAAATTTGGTAGTTTAATGGATACATTGTTTTCAATACATTTTTTTCGAGAACGTTGCCACCACGACAATAGTAAAGCATATTTATTCCATTTATTATTTCTTTTTGTTTAGGCCGATAGAAAAGGTATTTATTTACACGTCATCGCTAGATTATTTTTATCATTTTTTGCACAATGTTAACATTCATTTCTTGTACGATATTAGTCATTATTGTTTAATAGTGTTTTTGAATTTCGACGCGAAACTTCTCTTCATCTTGAAACTTGCATATTTCTCACTTTCTACCGTACAATTGACAGAATTTGTTAATTATCGAAAAAAAAAATGTAATAAAATTAATCAAAAATTATCCTGTACAATGTTTATGGGAAGTTTATTGATTATGTTTTTTATGTATTGACTATATTAATAGATTTTGTAAATTAAATATGTATGAAATTTACGTACTTATGCAAGCAAACAAATCTCACGGTTCACGAAAAAGAAACAGAACCCTTATTATAGTCACTTAAACAATTTGATTTTATGATATAATTTATGTTTCTATGACATAACAGAAAATGGATTGTATTTTATGTACATACAATGACTATGTCTATTTCCATATAATCAGGTTAATAACTGACCAGTAGCATTTATATATTATATTGTATACGAAGTATGATAAATATTAATACTCGAATCCCAGTTGTGGACTGATCCGATTTGATTATGAACATTTGTAGGTACGTAAGTTGTAACGTTTCTTGATACATGTTACAATAATATATTTTTATGTTTGGAACATCATATATTTTATTTTATGCTTTATAGAAGCATTATTTACGTCACAAATTATTATTGTTTTGTACGTTTATCTTTTAAATAATTTTTTATGCTGATTTTAATTTGAATTAATTTTAATTTGAAGTCCTTGCAAATATTGTAAAAAAATAATCGATATTTATATATACTTATATATACGTATATAATTTTGATAAAGAATATTATATACAATTTACTTATTTACGTAATTTGAATTTTTATTGTACTTTATAGAAATTAGTCTAATGAATATTATTTCGATCGACGTTGAAAGCTTCGCATGTCTTGATCAGTGTTTACACAAAAGTGATCCATCTGTGTAAAAATCTAGCGATGATTTATTCGATTTATTACTTAAAACAAATTATAAAAATTCATCTTATAAAACTTTTTTTTCATTTAGTATAACTAAATGTAATCAAAATTTATTATTACTCTACTTCATCGTTGGGATATCTAAGCTAAACAAAATCTAACTAATTAATAATGTATAAGTACATTTTGCTTATTAAAAAAATAAATCTGTATATTTACATTTACGTAACATAAAATTATAGAAAAATACAGTCCTTACAGTGTAAATATATTTTTTCACAATTAAACTCTGGTTAGGTATTTTGAAGTCCACAACTGAGATATTTACTCACTCCTCAATGCAGTTTGAAATATTGACATAAGTTTGAATGCTCAAGTAATTATTTTTCATCGTGCTCAGCAAAGCGTTTAATTAAAGTTTACACTTGCATTAAAAAAATATAACTTTGTTTCATAGATATTGTTAGTTACTGTATCAAAAAATTAAGTGAAGAATTTTTCAATCATAAATTACTAATAGTAACTGTAGTATAAAAAAAATTATATTTATTTAAAAAAATGATGTTAACGAAATGCTAAATTAATGGCGCGAAACTCATTACAACGCTAAAACACTCGTATGTATTTATTTTTAAGAGTGTTTGACTAATCTGGGGAGGTAGTTTTGCCTTTTTAGTTTCTTCGGATCGAATTAAGTAATTCGTAGTTTTTAAATGTAATGCAGTATTTTTTATCTTAATCTTTTCCCATTTTTAGATTTTTTGGAAATAATTATTCATGAAATATGTGTAAATGCGTAATACTAAACCATTATCACAGTAATTGTTTTTAGAACAAATTAATTTTTCTCAGAATATTTTAATACAGTCAAAATAAATGCATGCGCGATGAACTAAAATTCATTAGTTTTCTTTGAAAATAAGATAATCATTATTTTACTTTTAAAAACAATTTATGTGCTATGCTAACGACGAATAAGCCTGTCCTGTTTTATACACAGCACGCGAAGATGAGTGAACAGATGCAGGACCCTGTTCATATATTACTTTTCGTAATATTTTATATTTGTCATAATGAAGATACTAAGTAACGAAAAAAAATTTTCGCCAAGCTTCAATTGGAAGACGAGCATAAATCTTAATTTTTCGCATGAAGAGTAATCGCGTCGAAATTTTGATACATTAAGTATTAGTATTCATTGTCTTGTGATATGATGAAGGAAGTATTCCATTTAAATGAAATTATTAACGAATATTTGTCACTTGTCATTGAATACAAGTTGTGTAATTATTTTTACTACCGTTAACCATGCAGTTCCGTTATTTTATGTTATAAATAAACGATTTCATTAAGTTTGATCATTGTACACATTGAGTAGTCAACTTGTATATATACATTTTATCATTAACATGTGTTTGAAATATGTTATAAATCCATTGCATTTTGAAATGTATAAACACAAACTGACATATTACTTTCAAAAACAGTGTAATCTATATCG
>JAWWEM010000054.1:16003995-16030006 GCA_035582935.1 Ormyrus thymus | reverse complement strand
TCTATATCGAATTTTAATAAAAATCATTAAAAAGTGTTTAGTATTTCTTTGCCGTTATGATTATTTTAGATTTTCAAGTACTCTCACTGTTTCAGTTTAAATTTGCAAATAATACAATCAATACAAAAATATTTTAATATTCTTACTAATAAAGTTTTCTTACTAATAATTTAATAACATAAAAAGTCATTTGCCTTTGACAAAACATACACCTACGGAAAAGAACCGATAAAAACTTATAAATTCATCGTAAACTGGCGCAGATACACGCCTAAAAACTGATAAAATTTATGCTTCTTTATAAGTTTTTATAAGTTACTTTCAACCGGGAATGCATATTTTGATCTTTTTTTTCTTTTAAAACATTCGAGTAAAATTATAAAGCCTCGTTTCTTCAATCAAGTGAAGTACGATATCGTCGCAAATCTCACTTCTCAAAGCGCTGCCAGTTTACCTTGCGGTAACTTTATAACTGCAGCCAAAATTCAGATCTCCAGCTGAAACAAAAAAAAACCAAAAAAAAAGAAAAAAAAACCGAGAACCGAACTGTCGAACGCTTCAGCGCAGCGTGAGCGACTCGACGGACAGGGAGACGGAGGCCGAGTGCCGGTAGCTCTGTCCGGCGCTGGGCGTGCTGGGCACCTCCTCGATCCGCTCGAGGTCGTTGGCTGCCCCGGCGCTGTTCTGCTTGAAGAGCCTCGGCGCCCGGTGCTGCCCGGAGGACGAGGCGCCGGCGTCGCAGGAGCCCGAGGAGCCGGCGGTCGGCGGCTCGTCGGCCCGGTCCAGGCTGAACTGGCGGCGCAGCAGTCGGCAGCTGCCGCCGCTCGCCATGCGGCCTGCGGCAACGCTACTCTCAATGTCGAGGGACTTGATCCTCGACCTACCCAGGTTGCGGCGCGCCACGTGCAGGCTTTTCTCCGCGAGCGGCTCGAACGTGGCTTTGCTCCCGCCTTTCGGGTGTGCGCGCGGGTGTGGTTGTTTTTTTTTTTGGTTTTGTTTTTTTTTTTGTTTGTTGTTGTTTTTTTTGTTTTTTGATGATGGTGGTCGTAGTTGTCGGCGAGAAAAAGAAAAGAGAGAGGCGTTTCTCGCTTGAGATTCAGATTTCAGATGCGCCGAGGGAGGGTGACTTTCGTGTCGACGCTGCATTTTTCATTTGCATCGATATTTTTGACAAAACGGTATTTTTAGCGAGGAATTAAACAATAATTATTAGGGTGCTTTTTAACTTTGAAAATCGTCAGGCGAACAGTAGTGAAAATTGCATCTAAATTTAAGCAAATGCAGCAAAGGATTCAAATTATTAATATTGAGATAGAGATTCTACTGTTTCATGAGCAACAGTTGACAATTAGTTTAGTGCATTTAGTTACGGCAGCCGTCTTTTGATGAAACGCGCCTCGAACTTATACTCTTGGCGTAATAAACGGCTATAAAATAGCTCTTAAATTAAATAATACTGAAACAAGATTTTATGAACGATGTGCAGCTGGGCATACTAGATTTTCAAGAGGTTAATAGCCATCCTCATAAACTAGATAGATGGAATTATCTATTATTTCATTTTCCGTCTTATACAATAAAGTATTAAATTATTCTTTTTAATTCTTCTTATAATGAGAGTCTCGCATATAGTAGAATACTTAATAATAAAGTTTTAACAAAAAAGCACATAATTTTGGAAAAATCGAGCTTTAGGCTGACCGGATACGGTTTCTTTTTCATCAAAAAGATCCGTGACCCAAACACGTGAGACTCTTTGTCATTTGTATTTCGAAGGAAAATAAACTCTTACGCAATAATTTTACACCTGCATTTGAAATATTCTTTAGTAATTGAAAAAAATGTTTCGCAAAGTTTTGTTAAAAATTTCAAAGCATCAATATAAAATCAGCATCGACATGAAAGTACCGTCCGATACATATTCACTTTACAACAGCGAGTGCCTTTTTCTACTTTCAAAACTTTTCAACAATATAGTTAAAGGAGCACAATGAGGAAGTCTACCTTTTTAAGAGTAAGGTCTTGGATTTAAAGTCTTGAATACAAGCTCGGCGAATAACTTTGATTATCGATTGATCGAAGAGTTGAACTACTGCGGGATTTGGGATTCTCTACTCGGTCTCTACTTCTAAAATGGATTACAAGGGTTCAGAGTTTTCTATAAGGATATTTTTAGCTAACTACTTTAGAACAACCATGCATTTGGGCAGTCTTACTGTTAATATTTACTATTTCGATATAATGTAATTAAAAATCTGCTTGCACGAGTT
Source organism: Ormyrus thymus (assembly GCA_035582935.1). Lineage (NCBI taxonomy): Eukaryota > Metazoa > Arthropoda > Insecta > Hymenoptera > Ormyridae > Ormyrus > Ormyrus thymus. The sequence goes on along the minus strand of JAWWEM010000054.1, from coordinate 16,027,736 downwards.
AGAGATAGAGATATTTGAAAGTTTTCAAAAATTTTCTTAAGTGTAAGTAATTGTTGTAGAATCCGTTTTTAAGCACGAAATTCTGTACATCTGCGCATATTTACAGCAAATAAACTACAATGTCGTTTAATTTACAATTAAAAACAATAGATACATTTTTTTTAAAAATTTAAAATACAATTATAATGCAAAATTGATTACTTTAACTAACTACGATAGAACAAAAAGATCAATCGATTGTCAATCAGTCAGAGCAGTTTTCAAGACTCATTCTTTACAACTCAAATTATAAGCGGTAATTGAAAAAACTTTACTGTCAATGTACAAAAATTTTACTCTACGAACACCAACAACATATATTCTACGAAAATCAAAGTGTACTTATTAAAACAAACGCATCAAAGAAGTATTACGACACGATGCAATTTTTAATGATAAAAATTAGTAAATACAAAAAATACTAAATTAGAACAATATACTCTTTAGCAATTAAAAACAATACTTTAATTTATAAAAGTAAATTTTCTCATCAGTTTTGCTATTTTAACAAGTATAAAAATCAATATGTTATAATACTTCGTGACATATTTTCCTCGCAACGCAGCTATGAATTCTGATTGCAATTTCCAGTGCGATATGAGAAGAATAATTGAACAAAACTGATGTATGCGTTGAATTATTATTTTTTTACAATTCACATTACGCAAATCAGTCAATTAATGATTTTTCTTTTTTTACAAAATCTCTCGCAGCACTGATTCGATAATACCACGCATTGTGATTCCAAAACTAATTCCAATCCGTCGGATCTCGCAATCAGAGATCCAGCACTCGTCCACCCTGTTTTCCCAGTGTTCTAATTACCAGTACAGAAATATAAGTATAACTCTATAGTTAAATACGACTGAGTATACCAGGATAAGCAGACAGCGAGCCAGAGCTTTATAAAACGAGGAACACGAAAAGCCAGCACGAGATAGATCGGCCCAACCGATACTCACCATACGAGTGCTCGTTCGGCGACAGGCAGCGGTAGTGGTTGTACGGGGTGCTGAGGTCCTCCTTGTCGAACATGGCGACGCGTCGGGGTCTGCCGCGGAACACGGAGCTCGTGCTCACCGACGAGTTGATCGAGCTCGTCGAGGCGCCCAGCAGGGCCGCCGCCACCTCCGTCGCCGAGACCGGTGTGCCTGTTTTTTTTTTTTTTTTTATTTTTTTTTACCGAGGTAAGGATTAGCTTGTTTTCGGAATGTCTGGGCGGTGGGGACTGTTGGAGTGTTAAATTTTGTGGAACGAATCAATCGTGCAGCATTGATTTTAAATACATGTGTAGCTTTAACGAGCAAATAGTGAGGTGCGAGAATAATTGTGTTTAAAGGGGATAGATTGATAAAACTGTTTCTATAAATATGAGCTAATTATTTTTTACGAACTCAATGCTACTCAAGCTTAATTTTATTGCTGGATTATATTTTTGTCTACTGGATCCCAATTATCTTTATTTTATCGCCCGAATTGTTTAAAGGACACAAACAGGTTGCAAGTGATAATTTTAACTTTAGTTTTAAAAATGGTATAACTTACTATTTCGTATTTATAAAGTAATGTTGTACAACTGTTCAATGTTTATAAACTTACGTCTCTAATATTTATAACATCTTAGACGAGCAGAAAATAATTTCTTTGCATTCACGGGCAAAAATGTAATTAATATATAAAGTATTTACTCGGATAAACGGCCTGTTTTATCTCGGCTTTTATATTCATTATAAGCATTGATTAAAAAATCTCTACTTTAATCTACTCAAATGATATACTTCATTGCACTTTTACTTTCTACTGTGCAGAGCGGCACAAGCAAGCTTGAAAAAAAGGCTTTCTACTTCATACGAAATCGAGAAGAGAACGCTTGACGTTCGACTCTGAGAGCAGTTACCGAGCATCATGGGGTTATCGCCTGACGTACTCTTAGTGACAGTGGCGCTGGCGTAATCCGGCGTCGACCTCGTCCCGCTGCTCTCCCTGAGCCCCTCGGCCCCCTCGCCGACGGACCTGAGCGAGAAGCTCGGGCCCAGGCTGCAGCGGTCCTCGTGCACCGAGACGGGGACGCGCCTCGAGGCGACGCCGGCGCTGGGCCGGTCGATCGAGGACTGCTCGCTCTGGGCGTACTTGGAGGGGGAGGCGTGCGTCGGCAGCGAGACCGCCACGCTGCACTCTGCCGAGCTGTCGTCCTCCGTCGAGTTCAGCGTCGGCAGGGCGGCAGCCCCCTGCGGGCTCGAGGAGGGCTCTGCCTGCGTCGAGGGGGCTGCTTGGAGCTGTGCCTGCTGCTGCTGCTGCTGTTCTTTCTCCGTTGTTTGGAGGTGCTCGAGGATCAGAATTTCTTCGAGCCTGGAAAGGAGGCAGGGGTGCTTTCGTGATGGAGACTCTTTTTCGAGAGTTGTTTTTGGAAGCGTGAAATTGGCTTTAAACGAACGAATTTATGGACAATTTTTATACTGTCTTGTTTTAGAAACTGTATCAAACTGCTCAACTATGTATTCTTATATGAGTATATACATTTTTGAAAACGTAAAACTTCAGTTGTGCTTCAACGGGGAAACATTTTTCTTTTTCAGAGTCAAAATCCTCAAAATATCGCATTCCTACGAAATTACACCCAGTTTTTACAGAACTATCTATATCCACAAAATCGGCGCATTTTCAAGGAACATACCAGATTCTGATTTCCCGCCGGTATGCGGTAAATTTTTCTGTTTTATTCTAACACTTTTTCGCAAAATCGACATTTTATTATTACTTGTTTCTTGAAAAAATCTTTCATATTAGACTTATGTGCTGTTGCTCCGCTGCCAAGGCCTCATTCGTTATTTTCTTCTTGGTTTTTCTACGTTGTCGTACGGAACGCAATCTCTTGAGTGGTTTTTAATAGTCCATATTGCACATTGACTTGATGGGAAGGAACAAATTTTTTCCAAATTTAATTTTCAATTTAAGAATATAAATAAATGAATTTGAATTTTTAATATTCCATAAAAATTTCTTCATTATTGCGGGAAGTGCAGTTGATGACAGTTTGATATAGAGTCAATTTTCAGACTTTTACTTAATGGGTAACATCATTGGCGACATATTATAAAATAGGGGAATAATAAAATTACTTACCCATGATCCTCTCTGAGTAATTTCCGGTAAAGCAGAAAAAAAAGAAACATTAAGTAGTTGCAGATAAAAAGTATCATAGGCCAAGGTAATGAAAGTTGAAATGAATTAATATCAATAATAAAAACTTTCAATGATTTTTTAAAGTCTTTGAAAAAGTTTATATTGTAGATAAAACTTTTATAGAAATTACAATATAATCTGCTTAAAAAAAAGGATTAATTTCTTCTGGAATAGGCAATTAATCAAAACTGCGCTTATCCATCTAATTCGGTATAACCGTACAACTATCTGTTAAGCATTTAAGTAGGTTTAATCTTCAAATTCAAATACCGGATATATTAACTGCAATTAGTTTATAATCCGATTTATCGAGTTCGCCTTAATGCTCTTTAGAAGAATTTTTAACTTTCAGCATCACCTTTTCATATAAATTCTATAATTACCACTTATAAGCAGCGTTTATTTAACTTCAAGTCAAAGATGACGCTCGTATTGTTTAAAAAGAGCTTCCCTTCGCGTTAAAAAACAAAAAATCAACAATTCACCGACGAAGAGAGAAACGCTTACCCAATGGGCGGCGGAACGGGCAGCTCCTTGTCAAAGTCCTGCTTGCCGAGGAGCCAGTAGGTGGGCATCTTGCCCTTGCCCTTGATCTCCGTGCGGCCGCGGTACTCGATGTAGTAGCCGCCTACCTGGGTGAGTCGGTCGCGGGTCGCCTGGCTCAGGTGGATCCGCCACGGGGCCCCGGTCGACTCCATCCTCGAGGCCGTGTTCACCGTGTCGCCGAACAGGCAGTAGCGCGGCATCGTCAGGCCCACCACGCCGGCGCAGCAGGGGCCTGCGGACAGTTCGCCAATTTCGAGTCTTCGGCAGTGCGAGGGATTTTCGGGACAGCCGTTTGAATTTTGAGACGGTGTGCTATACGGAGATAAAGAGGGGACTATTGGAAAATATGAATTCCGGAATTTTGCTTCGAACTTTGGTATCGTAAATTAATAGTTCAGTAATTGAGTAAAGATGTTGCTCGGAATTGGAAAAAGTTTATTCCTGAAAAGAGCAATGGTATTTCAATTTACAGATCCTTATTAGTATAAAAGCATACTGTATTTTTTTGAGAATTATCTCGGCTTGACAAGGACGAAGAAGCAATCTATTAAGGCACAAAGGCTCGAGCTACAATAAATCCCAAGCAAAGCGTCGAATCCACGTACCCGTATGAAGTCCGATCCTCAGCCTCAATTGTGTTTTAGGTAAATGCCTGAGCTTGAACTTGCCGCTCTGATGGAGCAAATCGAGAGCCATCGTCGCTATCTGACTGGCGTGGTCCGGTATCCTCACGGGACAGCCGCCCACCACCATGTAAGCGTCGCCTATAGTCTCGACCTGGAATGTGAAAAACGGGCCACGTGTTTCCGTCTGATTTTCAATTCCGGTGTCGGAAAATAGAATTCGTCCGGGCATTTGATTGCTGTATCGATTCTGTTTTTAATTAAAAGGCGGCGCGAGGAGCTATTTCGTTAGTTGTAATTGTTATAAAACTGGCACGGTAAGAAACATTTGATCTTCGTTTTTAACGTGATAGTTTTTTTTTGTGAATAACTGCAATAGGATTTAGTTTTACGTAGAAAAATTGTCAGCAGACAAAGCTTTTTTGTTCATCGAAAAATGCAGTATTTGGTTACTTTTTGCTCTTTGCGAGAAAAGCTCAGAGAAAAGTAAATTAAAACTTCAAAATTGACGCAGTACGAAATAATCACAATTCGAACATCGAAATTCATCAAGACCACGAATTCCGCAATTTTCAATTTTTAAATCGAAAAAACTGTTCGATGAAAATTGAAACAATTAAAATCTTGAATTAGAATTTGAAAAATAATTGTGTAACAGGCACTAAAATAAATAATAAGTCAGAGAAGTTTTTAAAATTTTCTCAATAATCAATAGCGAAAGCCCTAAGCAACCCCATAAAAACCAGAAACTGTTTGCAAATTCCCCTCGCGAGCAAAGGTAACACCTCCCCCAGCCCGGGCGCCTTTCAATTTTCCGAACGCAGCGCGTGCAGCCAACGACGGAAGCTCGTCGGCGCTCGAGGAGCGGCCGTTATCGAAAATTGCACGTTCCGGCGTCGCGCGATCTGAATCGCAAAATATCGAAGGGCGCCGCGGGAGGAGCTCACCTTGTACACGTTGTAGGCGTTGATCGTCGCGTCGAAGCAGGTGTACAGGTCGTTGAGGAGGTCGACGACTTGGAAGGGCGTCGAGTAGGCGGAGATCGTCGTGAAGCCGACGATGTCCGAGAAGTAGATCGTCACCTCGGCGAACTCTTCCGGGTCCACTGGCATGCCGAGCTTCAGCTTCTCGGCTACCGAGCTGCGGGTTTCGGTGGGTCTTTGTTATTTACGCGGGAGCACTGTAGTGCTGGTGTTTTTAGGGTGTGCGAAAGGTACTGGGAGTAAGGAGTTACGTTAAGAAGGGATGTTTATTTTATATATATAACGGAAATACTTTGATGGAGAGGTTGGTTTCAATTTAATTTGAAATTTATATTAAAATTGATTTGCTAAGAGGATTAAAATCATTAACGTAGTTCGCAGAGTTCGAATGAAATACACCTTTTGAAAAGTAAACTGCTAAGATTCACTGTAAGTGCCTTCATTTAAAGTTTTGAGTGTATCTTCACCTATTCTCTACCTTTCGATAAACTTTATCATATTACTTGTAGAAACAAGAAACGATATTTTAAAACACACAATTTCGTGTTCAAAATTTTATAATAAGAGAGTAATAACATACATAATAGAATTCGTCCTCATATGTCTACGGATGCGCTTATCATCTTTTTGCACGCGTCATCCGTGACACCATTAAAATTATTGTTTATTTTAATGCATCGATAAGAATAATTTTCAAAAATCATTCCAAAAAGGCTAATATTAATTTCAGTTTCTTCCATTATTTTCACTCGCATGAAAAATAGGAAAGACTCGTTAAATAGTACACGTACCTCGGCAACATGCGGTTCAGTAATTGCTCTGTTTTCTTTTTCTCCATGTCCAGCTGCTCTGTTCGTTCGCGAATTAGTTCCTCCAGATTGTTCGAGTATTTTTCTAACATTTGAAACATTGTATCGACGAAATTAACTTTTCTGTAAACAGTCGAAATAATTGTTTGGTTTAACCTCTTCTTAATTATAAATATGTGCATCGGTAAGAAACATTTATAATTAGCCCGATGCTCAACAGATTAAAATTGTCTCTAGCAATATTTTATATTGATATAACTTTTTTAATTTTATCTTTTGCAATAAAAAGCCCTTCTCAATTTTTATAAAAGATCCTAAATTTTGGGTCACTGAAATTCGAGAAATAGTCTCGAGTTTTCTTTAAAGTAAAAATCGAATTTTTAATATTTTTTCTTTTCACAATCCGCGGAAATGTAATTTAAAATAAATCCAAAAAGAAGGGTTTTCTTTTTGGAAAAGATCCAAATTTGTAAAATACATTAAGCTTTGATGTTATAATAAATTGCAAATCTAAAATGGCACTAAAATGTACTGCCGTTACACAACCCAGAATTCATTAGCTGAGCAATTAAATTTACTGGATATCCATTACCCACCATCAGATACGTCAGCCTACGAAGTGGCCTTTATTAACCACGGCAGAGGCGGAAAAATTGCGCGCGCCGTCGACTATCAAAGCGAACGACAAACCCCGAAATTCCTCTCGCGCTCGCGTGTACACGATCGAGGCAAGTCAAACACAGAGAGAGAGAGAGAGATAGAGCAGCTCTCGAGCCCGCTCGGGATCGATAAATCCACTCGCAGAAGCGAGTTAACCACTCCGCTCGACACACACACAGCGCATTCGGGGCGCGAAGCCCCGAGCAAACCGTCGCAAGTCGCCGGCCGCCGCTCTCTCGCGTTAGGCCGCGGCCTCGATTTCCATAGATAATCCGCGCGGCAGCTGGAGTTTGGCAATTGATGGCGGCGGCGGCAGCGGCGACGGGCTGGACCGCGGGCCCCCCCTTAATAGCGCGAAGGACAAGCGGAATTAAGCGGGAGAGAAACGACCCCTCGGCTGCTAAGCCCTCCCCCCCCGAGTGCAGCTTCGCGATGTGGGTTGCGCGGGCGGAGATCGGCTCAGTGCCGAGCCATTTGGCGGGGGAACTCCGCCCGGAGGAGCTGCGCCGAGGGGATTTCGAGGCTGATCAGGAGCCGCGGCTATTGATATTTATCGGGAAGAGTTGTGGGCGCCTGCTCGCTGCCTGTCGGTCATGATTCCTTCGGGTGGGGCTTGACGACGTTAGTGCCTGAAATCTTCGCAGGGGTGGTTGGTAAGGAAACGGTGATTTTAGATTATTTCGAGAATAGCGGTGAAAGCTTTATATACGGTTCTCCGTGCTTATGGAGCGTTTAACAGATTGAGGCTTTTTTCGGATAACGTTATGGTATAATTTGAAATGGTAAACGGAGCGATGTTGATGAGTGCATTACATAAATAAATACGATGGACTTCATGTACATCGTTATTATAAAATGTTACATTATCGTGAAAAATTATCGTCACACTTGGATAAGTTAATTATTTACTTGCATATTGGGCTGCAAATTTTTCGTTAATTTAATTAAATCGTAATTATACGTGTTTTATGTGAAAGTACGTAATTTCAAATGAGGAAATGACAGGTATCTTGCTTTAAGAATTGCAAGGTATTACCATCACTTATTATTGCTTAAATGAATACCAATCATTGTTGAAAACATACATTTAACTTTAATTCATAAGTTAGAAGACAACGACCCCCCCCCCTGTAAAACTGTGAAAACCTTTGAAACATTAATTAAATGTTACTTTAATCAGCTGTTTGGCTTTGGAAACTACAAAATTAAAATCTGTCCCAAAGTTATCTGCTGTAAATTACTGCACAAAATGAATTAGCCGTACCCATTTACATTCTCAGAGTGAAACAATTTTCTCCGACCAGCATTCCGTAATTTATTAAAAGCGTCCTCCCCGTCCTCGGTGAAAAACCATACGACAAAGCGCTAAATAATCAATCGAGTTTCCAAAACTTTGGCCCACCGGCGCAAATGCGAGCGTCGTCGTTAAAGCCATACACGCGCGAGCCCCGGCGCATTCTCCCGCTTCCCCCCCGTCAACGACGCCGCGCGCGCGCGCGGCCATTCGGCATTCGCCTGCACTTTTCCGAGGCCGCGTAAATTCAATAACGAGGCCCTAAAACCCCGGGGCCGCCTCTCTCCGCGTGCAGTGCGCGCCGCCGCCCAGAACTCCCGAGCCTCTATTAAATTTTGCACGCGCAATTATATTAAGGCAGCGGCGGCGGATCAGCCCCCCCCCCTCCGCCCCTTCTGCGAGTGCACTTCGCTCCCACCGTCGCTCTCTCCCGATATTACGATCGATCGGTCCTCAGTTCCGACGACTATATAGACGCCCGGACGAGGGACCTCTAGTCGACGAGTTCGACGATTCTCTATTATTTTTTTCTCGGGGGGGGAAGGGCGACTCGGTTAGCCACCCGTCATGCGAATCGACATGCGGTTTTTGACCGCGAGCGGGGGAGAGCGGTGCGCCTTCGGATGGATTTCGGGTTTCATGAGCTGCCGTTAAAACGTGTGTTTTTGTTCGTTCGAGCGAGGGCAGGTGCGCTTTATTTTTGTTTCGCTTTTTCGGGCCGCCGGTGATTTGCGTTGGGAATTTTTTTCCGCGAGGTTTATTTTTGCGTTTTTTATTTTCCGGAAATGCGCGCGCCGATTCGATATCGATTTATAACCAAGATTTTTTTTTTTTTGGCTTTGAATGGTTTTCGCTGAGTGGTTAAAGTTAAGCGATTTCAGGGTGTTGTTTCCAAAAAAAGGATACATTTTTTTAAGCAAACAAATATAAATACGAATAGAAATCTATATGGATTTGATAGCTATAAAATGTGAATTTTTACTCAACATCTTATTTTGGCCGACTATTTATTGAGCATTACTACTGATGAGCTACTTTATTACTTTATTTGGTTTTGTTTCGTCTATAGTATTTGTAAATTTTTTTTAATAGAGGAAGCTTCGTTGTATCTTTTACGCATTAAACAATTTATTACATTTATGCAAATCAGCTTTCGTTGCGACTAAATTTTGATCTAATTTTCAACGATATCGATACATGAAACTTACAATCAATCAACTAAGAGTTACATATACATTGGTATGTTAACAGCAGCACAATTTCCAATAATATGAGGTTCTTTGGAAATAATTAGCAGCTTATATAAAAATATTTTAAATTATTTATATTAGCTAAACTTCTTTTAACTCCATGTACAATTATTATCCATTGTTTATACATTACACAAAGTTTTTAATGAGAAGGCTGCAGTCAGCAAAGCCGTAATGCGAACTTTGTTTATTTAAATACAGACTAAACTTTCGTTCCTAATGTTTCAAGAAGTTTCTTCTCAAAAAACAACAGCAACAATCAAAACTTCTTTAAACAGCGCAAGCAAAAAGCGTGTTTTCTATCAAAAGAAATCCGAGCTCACCTGCCGTGATTCAGCTTCTTGAAGAGGTCGTGAACGGCGTTGAAGTCAGGTCGCATATCCGCGTTCTCGGCCCAGCACTGGCGCATGATATTAATGGCTTCCGGTGGCGCGGCCCCTTTGCTCACCGACGGCCTTATAAGAGGCGGCGGTTTCTTCACCTTCTCGATGATGTCTGTCGGGCAAAGGATATCTCTCACGAGCCGATCGTCTGCGCGTCGACGGCTCGGCGGATTACGGTCGAAAAAGTTCTCGCCGCGCCCGCGGGAGTTTTTCGGGTTCCGGCGTTGGGAGGAGATTTATTTTTCGCGGAAATTTTTAGTCCGAGACGAGATTTTGGGAAAATACGAAGCTAATTGAGAATGACGCTTTTTCAGGCAGTTGGTTTCAGTTAATTCATGCACGAAATTTTCATTTGGAAATGTCAATTATACGAATTTGTGGTGTTTCGCTATCTATCTTAATTGAAAATCTACAAAATGAATCCCAATTAATCTATTAATATATGAATTTAATTGAATTTTCAAAATTAATTAAGGCCTTACAATGACCTTCCTGTACTATTTGGACTAGAAATAAAGTTGATTAAATAACTGAATGCAATTTTCTCATTTTAATAGGATTACCTTCAGTTTTGGTCTTTGCAATAAATTCAATAAAGGATTTATAATCAACTAAAACTACTGCTGCAATTTTGTTACGCGGTACAAAGGGTTATCAGTTTATTCTTTTTAATTAATTCATAAGAGCAACGTTGCGCTCAAATTATCTTCTCAAATTAATTTACGAAATTGAAATTAAAATTCTCATTAAGATCAGCAGCCGAAAATAGTGGAGCTCTTCAAACTTTTGAAAATTCTTAAATTTAATAAATAGCCCTCGCAAAACAAAAATAACATCTAAAACAGCCGAGCTAATTATGCTAATTACGATGCAGGAAATCGGCCTACATAATTAATCCCGGCGGCTCGATTTTGAATTCCAATCGAGCGCGGCGCTCATTTGAATTTTACGATCTTTAGAAAACAGCGACCAGACAAACTCGGCGCGCCAAAGTATATGTGCACGCAAAACATTCGAAAGCCGGGCCGCGCGCATTCGATCGGGGGAGGGGGGGAGCCTAATTATTCCGCCGAACAACAAAGCAATTCAAATGCACGGCTTTCGTGGCTCGGGAGCCTTTAAAGGCTGAAGCGGCAGCTGCCCCGCGCGCGGAAATAAACGCGTCGCGCGGCTGCGGCGGCGGATTGTGCTCGATAAGGGAAAGGAAGCGTAAATGCGCATCGGGACGGCTGCGCGCTCGAGTTGGCGAATAAATTGCGCGAGAGAACGGCTGCGAACTTTGACTAGTCGATAGCGCCCGAACGATTTAATATTATATGTGCGCGCGGGCGGCGCTGGCGAAAAATTCCGAGCCGAGGGAGTTTCGGAGCACTGATTCAGCACTTCTGTACCGGTTTGATAGATCCGAAATCGATTGCGGAGAGTCGCGTGCAGGTAAAATTACATTCATATCGCATTAGATTGCCTTTTCGTGCAAAGGGCCGATTCTGGTGTATTTAACTATTTACTTTCATTAACATTATTAGCTGATTAAAATTATATAGAATAAATTTTTACAATTTGAATGATCGAATTTACAGAAACTGTTCCCGACAGTCCACTTATTAAAAAAGCAGCGCCTCCGCAACGGGTCCTTTGTCGGAGCCGCAGTCGAGAGCCCAGCCTCGTCGGCGCGTCAAACGAGACGGCTCGAGAACGAACTGACCGCTCGCAGAGGCGCCCGGCTCGCGCGGCAAACAAAGGAAGCGGGGACACGCGGCGTATGTACGTACCTTCGGGCGAGAGGGCGAGCATGCAGAAGGGCTCGCCGCGCACGACGACCTCCTGCATGACGATGCCGAAGCTGTAGACGTCGCCGGGCTGGCTGCCCCGCTTGCGCAGGCCCGCCTGCCTCAGCAGCTCCGGGGCCGACCACAGCAGGTCTGCAACGAGGTTCGTGTGCATAAGAATGTGACGGACTGGACGGCCTGGGCTGTTTTCGATTGGGAGGTTCGACGGGTGGAAGGTAGGGAGATTCGGGTTGCGGGGAAGCAGGAAGCTGTGATGCTTGCTGGGCAGATTGTTTTGTACAAGATTTTATTGATCTGAGGAGATATTATTGATGTTAAAATATTTTGACTTAAATGAGGATTAAAAGCAGCCTTTCTTCTCAGCTTTATTGCTTTTAGTTTGAAATACTGAATTATATTGAAGGGAGGTTAACTGCCAACGAACATTTCTGGTTGACCTGCACTTGAGGGTTCTAATTGATTAGTATGCTATTCGAGGATATCTTTGATAATGCGTAGAGAAAAATTGGGAAAAGTTCAGGCTTTAATGCGAGCGAATACATTAAATTATTCTTCAAAGTTTAAATTAATTCATTCGATTCATTGAAAAGAAAACTTGCGAAAAGTAAGGTCTATTAAATTTACGTTACTACTCGAACTCTAACGATCTTTTATTTATATAACATTGTTCAATGGTTCTAAAAATATAATTAAAACTTAAAAGAACGTTTGAGTTTTGCGTGTACAAAAAATGCGAAAAATAACAGTCAAGATAAGTCTGTGAATGATGAGCGGCGCAGTGGATAATATAGAAGTTTAGTCAGACAAAGATTAAAAATGTCATGTGGAGTACCTACAATGTACGCGTTTTGCTTTATTCCCCCTTCACTGATAAATGGGTTACGTTAAACTCCTCTTTGACTTGTACAAGCGTAATTATAATAAAAAAACTTTCGTTATATCGCGGACAAAGATAAAAATATTAGTATGCAGAAATGACGTTTTACTTTATATTTTGTATATACTTAAAGAAATACAGCTTTAAAGTGTATTAAAATGATATTATAGAAAAGGAGAAGGAAAAAGATTATTTAACTAAATTAATAAAATATTATAATACTCGAGAACTTTTTCATTTATATAAAACTTATTACTAAAAATCTAATTCAGGAGTGTTTCCGCGTCTGGGTCGTGCGAAAGATTGAAAGAAGCGCGATTTCCACGACCTGATTTCAGGTGGGGGGAAACGAGGAGATGATCGAACGCAGCGGAAAAAGTCACTTACCTCTCGCCGTTTTAGGTGGCGGCTGTACGTTCTGAGCCTCGTAGAAGGCCGGAAGCCCGTAATCCGTGACTTTCAAGACCCATCGGGCGTCGATGACGCAGTTCCGAGACGTCAGGTAGCCGTGGACGCGTATCGGTGTACTGTGCAAGTATTTCATCCCCTGCGAAAGTCGAGGAAATATAATCTCTCGTTACTTTTTCGCTCGCAGTACACTACGAGAAATTCGGTTGTACATTCTCAAATGGCGGTTCTCCTTAAAAAGAATCAAGGAATCACGGTACTAAATTCATCAAAACAATTTTGCAAAAAACTCTAATACAATTATAAAAATACTTATTGCTCGCGCATTACGACCATTCAACACTTGACAGTTTTTTCAATCAACCGCAAGAGCTCCCCCCTTACAATTCCTTCCCAGGATTCGAATGCATCGCAGCGGAGGCTCGAGCCAAGCCGCGGCTTCTACTCGAACAATTCGCTCGACTGCGTAGCGCTTGCGTCCGTCGAGCGCTCGACCGCCCCCAACCCCGCCTCGCTCCACTTAATACGTACCCGAACCAGGTCGGTGAGTAGCGACAGTCGGAAGGACCAGTCGAGCTTGATCTCGTCCTGCACGAGCACGTCCTCCAGGGATCCCCTCGAGCAGTACTCGTAGACGAGGCAGGGCCGACTCGGCTCCGTCAGGCAGCCGATCAGCGGGTTCAGGTTCTCGTGCCGCAGCCCGTGGATCTGCAACGTCACGCTCGCGAATGAGCCTCGAGCTCTTTTTGTCCCCGTCCGGCTGTCGGACGCGCGTGAGTTTACGGGATTACGGGAGGGGACGAGAGCTTTTAAAATTTCGAGCCAAGGCTGCTCGAGGATGTATTGGGAGATTCCGGGTGAACAATCAATTGGTTCGTAAGGTGGCTCGGGGGAGTGAGAATTTTTAGTTTGAATTTATTGCGGGAAATTACGCGAGAATGCGAATCGCTTCGGCGCTCTCGAAATGTTTCAATTACACTCTAATTAATAAATAGAAAATTATTCAAATTGACGATATAACCGAGTCGCTTTCCGTCCCATTAAGCAATTTAACGAGTTGCTTGGCAATGCAGGATCATTACCGTCGGGAATGTTAATTGAGTTAGTCGTAGTTAAACGTCTTTTTAAATACTTCGCGTTAATTAAGACTTGAAATAAATCGCGCGCCACATCCTTCCTCCCTGCACGAGCAATTAACGAAATTGTTTCTTCAGAATGAAAGGAGCCGCGCGATACTCGTGGATCTCGCGAGGGAACCGAGCAGGACTTCGCCCTTAAGGTTAACAGAAAGTTTACGAAATTGCGACAGTCGGACTTACCGTGACCAGTACGTCCATCGCCTTGCTCTTGAGCTCGAAGGCGCCTTGCACGGGAAGCTGTTTAAGTTGGACCAGATCGCCCTGGAAAAATGTGTTCTCCGCTGCGCTCAAAAGTCCGTCTCTTTTTCTTGCGATTTATACGGTTGGACGAGTCGACGAGGACGAGGGCGCGAGAGGGATTCTTAAAGAGTTTTCGTTCGAATGGAGAGGTATTTTCGTCGCCGAGCTTTCGGCTCTCTCGGCTGTTCTCCCGCGAGAGAGGGAGAGAGAGCTTTTGAACCATTAGGAATCCGTGACGTCATAAATTCATGACGTCAGAGGCAGCCCGTACTTCCCGGATTTTGAGGCTGATGATAAGTTCCGTGAAATTTCATCTTTGAAACTTTAGTTGCCGAATTCGTTTGGAGAAAGTGTTAAATATTGCATGCATTTCGCGGGTATTCTTGCGAGATCCGCGTTACAAGACTCGAGCAAAGAAAATGTAGATTCAATCAAGTAAAAAAGTTACGTATTATATTTTATCTAATTCGTTTCGCGTGAAAAGTTTTCAAAAGAAAACCCAAAAAGCTTTGTGATTGACGGTTAGTGTTACGCGCGACGACCCATTTTAGACCCTTTTGACAATCGCACATGAGAAAACCCGTCCTAAGTAATGGATTAAATAAAGCTCACAACAAGGCCTCTACTAAACGACTCTCGTTGATTTATGATAAGCCTTCGGAATACCGTGTAATACTTTGAAAAATATTAGTTACGCACTTTGATCCGTGCTCGATCATCGTGCGTGGGAGTACACCCGAGAAGAAGGTAGAGGAGGCATGTAAGCCCGAAAGTTAAACGCGCCGAAAATCCGAAAGTTGAAGTTCCGAGTAATAACTTTATTCAAAAACTTTTTGATCTATCGCCAGTGCAAATCAATTTTCAGTCAATCAGTGTTAACGAACCAAGGAGATTGGAACCCGAAAAGCTTGAGCGAAAAATCTCAAAGGCACGGAAAAGGCGGTGGTTCTTAACGGTTAAATTCTTAGTATTACAGACCCTCGCTAATCCTCGACTTAACAGCGAAATATGGCTGTCCGTTTAATAAACTGCCGTTAAAAAAGTCCACCGCACCCCGCCCCATATTTCTCCGGCTCCCAGAAATCCTCCCTTTATCGACGACCTCCGCTGGGGCGCGGCGGCCCTCGCCGGGATTTAAAGCGGCCGCCTCGGCGGCGAAATTGTTTTTCGGCCGCGACGCGCGGGGAAAGTTCGTCGGGTTGGCCGACGCCTAATGAATTTACGCCTCGCGAGCGCGCAAGACTCCGTCCGCGCGGCCGTCCAATAAATACCTAATTCGGAGCCGATGGGAAAAGGTCGCCTCGGGGAGACGTAGGTTTTTTCTGTTTTTTTTTTCTCGCGCAAAGCTAGGCTTCGATTCGATTTGTCCGGCGCGGGAACGGGGGAGTTTATGGCGCGTGAATTGTAACGCTGTTTCATGGAAATTTCTTTGCCGGCCGAAGAAGTTTCGAGGGATGGAGGATATAGCGTTTCGGAAATAGGGGGGGTGCATTTGGGTGCTTCGGTGATGATAATGATGTATAGCAGATAAAACTGCAACGTCTTATATTTTTTCGTTAAGCTCGCTGCTGCTGAGAAATTGATACTTTAAAATGAGACAAATAAACTAAAACGCGGCTTAAGAACTTATTTTCCTTCAGTATAATAAATGACTTAAAAAATCGATTTTTATATTCTGACTCTTTCAATAAAACAAATCTCATTGAATTTCTTGATTTTGTAAATTCTCAATTCTAATAAAATATGTTTAATAGTTTAATAATCAATACTTAATTATTAGATTTAAATGTGTAAATAGGTAACTCTCTGTTTATACCTCTGCAGGATTATCGTTATATTAGTTTTCTACGTGAATAACTCAAAAAATAAAATACAATTTACAAAATATCTTTCTTCCATATACAGACCATTTGCGCGTAAAACTGCTCGCGAAGCGAACTCCCGAGCCAACCATTTCGCAAACAACCCGCCGCAAATTATCCTCCTAAGCAGCGATTCGCCCCCAGAAATCGGCAGGGGGGAATCTTCTCCTCGCAGTCGAGCGGGCGCTTCTGCTCGAGCATTTACGACCTCGAGCCCGTAAACGCATATTGCGCGAGCGAGCGTGCACAGGCCGCGGCGCAGCCACCTCGGGAGCATCTCGCTCGGCTCGTTCGTTATCGAAGCATCGCGCGAGAGTCGTTGCGCGCGCGACGCGCCACGTGCCGGCAAGTACGCGCGACGCCGCGATGCAACAGTTCCCGGCTCCGCTTTTACGCGCCGCCGTGATCGATGGAGCGAGGAGGAGGAGGTCGACGGCGAGTTCTTTCTTGGGGAGCTGCTGCTTCTCGTGGGGGAGCTGCCGCGACCCTCGGAGGAATTTGGAATTTTTTACTTTAATGCCTGGAGCTCGAGGAGTGCGCGCGGCTTAGGCGGCGATGAAAAATTGCGGGGTCGAAAGACGAAACGTCGCGAGTCGATTTTTCTTTCGGGATTCCGGGTATTTGATAGTTTTCTTTCGGGTAAGCGTATTTAAAAAAGACAAAATCTTGTTCGTGATCCAGGAATAAGGAAAATAATGTTTTCTTAAGCTAATGATGTGTCTTTTATCGTGGAACTAACCGCTCGGAAAGCAGAACCGACGGAGCGCTCGATCACCTTAGAGGTCGACATAGGCTTGGCCGAGCGCTTCGTCGGCTCTGCCTTCCGAGCCGTCAGTTATATTTTTATATTTACAATGAAATTGAACAGAGCGTCAGCAAAATTTGTAAAATAATGTTAACATAAATTGAGGGATGGTTGGAACGACTCGTGAGTATTTAAATTTTATTAAGTGATTTATTTATCCGAAAAACGTCCGATCGATGCGCGCTCGCTCACATGGGCCCTGAGCTTCATTAACCCATTACGGTACAATTATGATAGCTGCAATATAATTGTTATTTCCGGAGATTGTTAAACAGCCTGCTGCAAGTTTCGCGTATAATAATTACACGTTTAGTAAACTATATTAAATTTTTAAGGGACGTAATTATTTTTATTCTACGTATTTCACGGACTTGAAGAATCAATACGCTCCTATAACGATTAAACTTCCACTAAAATATTCAACGACGCCAAAACAATAACCCCCACATCGATGTCAATAATAAAAGATCTCAGCGCAGAGAAGAGCATAAATCAAAGTTGCCTGCGCGAGAAGAAAACAAGGGAAACGCATTTGGCTGCATTCAGCGGGGCAAAGGAAAAAGGCAATAAGCCCAGGGAAGAAACTCCCGGACTGCGCTATTCCGGAGCACCTCGCCTCCGTTTCGCCCGCAGCTGTTGTTCGTCCTCAAACGCGATCGCGTCGCGCGCGAGCAGTTCGAGAAATAAAAAGGGAAGGAGCCCGCGACGTGTAAAAGGGGGGCAGAAGATGAAAGCTCCGGGTCCGCGATCACAGTCCCGAGGGCGTCGTCGTTTTTTCGCGACTTTTCTTTCATAATACCCACTCTCGCCGTCCTCCGCCGAGGATTCCGGACGACAATTACGGAGCTCCGCACCTCCTTCCCTCCTCGGGCACGTTTTAGTCGCGTAGCCGCTCCGCTGCTCCTTTGAGCGACGCTCGTTTTTTGCGGGCGACCGCGCCGGCTTAGCGCTCGGCTCGCTGCCGTTATGACGGCGAATTTAATCCGGTGTTCTTTCGGCGCTTTTTCCAGCGTTTTATCGAGCTTACGTGATCGTTTTGCAGATCTTTGGCTTTTGAATTCTGCTTGACGCCCCGGAGAATTTTAAAGTGGACGCGAATACTAATTTCTTCGGCGCTTCCAAACAATGGTTTTACGTCAAATTGATCGGGAGGACAATAAATTCTATAACGGCGGTTTTATAAAGCTCGATTTAAAATTTTCCCGGCCGCACACTCGTCTCGATTTAAATTTCAAATTTCCATGTCGTACTCGCAATAATGTCTTAACGTTCGCCTGGAAGGAAAATTAATTGCCAGATAAAACTGCTTTAGGAAAGGGGAAAAAAAAAAAACAGCGCCCCGAGCTTTTAAGGCGTCATCAGAGCCGCGCGGCGTCTCGCCGCTGATCAAAAATTCAGTCGCGCGTTCTTTCCTCTCCCGGCGCGAACGCAAGCTGCGACGCTTTTACGATCCCCGCGCATCCGAATGAAATTATAGTCGCGGAAGCGAAGCGGTGACGGCTCTCGCGCCATTTTCCTCTCCCCCCTCCGCGTCGGGACTTTACGAAGTTAGAATTTTTTTTTCTCCTGCTCCACCGGCTCCTTTAATCTCTCTTCCGCGGCGGCCTTTTATCGGCCCGCATGTTTTTTCCGATTCGGCCTCAGCTGTCGGGATGTTTTATGGATAATTACGTTTTACGCTGCGTCGGTCGTAAAAGCGGCTGCCTGTTTCGTATACGCTTAATGGGCCGCGCCGAAGTGGGAAGCGAAAACGGTGATTCAACGTTCGAACTGTTAGGTGGATTCGTAGTTACTGCGAGAAGATTAGTGTTTTTATTGTTGCACCTATTATACGCTCGAGCAGTTTTGCCAAATTAGCAGCTCTTTACCTCCGTTCTATAGTATACTTCTTCATTTTCTTCTCCAACACAGATTTTATTTTAATTATAGAATATACTTATAATACTAATGTTATTTACTTGCTATGAATTCTAACTAATTTATTCAGCTAATTTAACTCCGAATCGAATTAAACTTTGTCGAATTCTGCCAACTATCTTATCACATAAACCGAAATACACTGGGTCACGCGTCATACAAGAAATGATCTAAAGCGTCATGCTGTTGTACAGGTTTATATAGGAGCTAAACAGCCTTACTAAATGTTCCCATTGTTTAAACAACTTTTCACCACCAATCAGACCTTATTACACGACCTTCAAAAACAAAACAGTCCGATTTTTCTCCTTATAATCTAAAAGTAAACAGCCGACAAGCAGCGGTAATCCTCTACAGTCAAGTGGCGAAACAAGAGCGTCAAAAAGCCCGCGCACAGTGCCTCCTCCCCGCGCTTGCACTTAACGCGCGGCGCATTAACCCATAAATGGTTATACGCGCGCGTACAGGAGAGGTGGAAGAGAGGCCGCTGATTAAGTGGAGCGAAAATTGCCCGCCGTTTATTATTGATTATTGGGTTAAAGTCGCCCGGGGAGCCGAAGAGAGAGAGAAAGCACGAGACTCGGCGACCCGTTAAGCTTCGCCCGGCGCGCTTCCCGCGTTAATCTCCGAAGTTAGCTTAGAAATATCGAGTTTTTTGTTGTACGGGCACGTGTGCCGCCGCCGCCGCCGCCGAAGGGGGGCGGGAGGAAAAATGCTCCTACGTGCAAACGCGCTTGTATATATAGAGGGACGGAGGGGTGAGAGAAATCCCGGGACTTACTCGGTCGGACGTGAAATTGCCGCCGGTGCCTGATGGGTGGGACGGAGTCAAACTGAAAAAAATTCGAGGACGACGGAGCACTCAGTCGATTGTTTGGTAACAACTGCGGGCTGTGCGATTCGGTGGGAAAACGGTGTATAGGGAAAGTTGGAAAATGGAAGTCTTCTAAGCTAGTGCTTGTGGAGTTTGAAATATTTAGAAACTGATCGACTTTTGAATTTTGATATTCTTTATTTTAAGTTGAAAATTTCAATTACTTACGTCAAAGAAATACGATCTATGACATGGCGCAGTTGAACTTGGTACGTAGTGAACAGAATTAATTATTCATAAATTAATTTGTTCCAAATTTACTTCGTATTAACTTTTTTTTATTGACTCTTTTTCAACCTTGGATCGATCGCACATCTAACTGAGAAAGAAAATCTCTTAAAGGTTTAATGAATGATCCCTTCTGTCGAAGAGGGCTGATAAAATAACCATTAAACTGTTGTGCGGCACTAAAAAGAGACGACGTCGAAGGTTATAAAAGTAATCAATCTGAAATCTCTTCAGCATCTTCTCGTAAATAGTCGTGGGAAACCCATCAAAAGGTTATTGAACCGACATAAAGAGGTTGAATGAAATACACGAGTCAAGATTTTGATGTACTAAACTGCAGAGATCAGAGATTTAGTTACAAAAAATGAGTTTTTGCTTTGCAATTAATAAAAGTATTCCTCTTGGTTAAGGGATGTATATAAAAATTTAATAATATGAAAAGCAAAAGAGGTTTTTTTTTCAAATAAAAAATTTAATTATACTACAGTTATATAGTTGAATAGTCTTATTAATTATAAAAGTTTCATAAATTTAATTAAACTTTACGTCATTTAATATTCTGCCTACTTCGTTCGTCATAGAGGCTGTTGCGGAGGATGAGGATACTTTACAACAAAGTTCGGTGAGCACGAGATTTCTATTAAAGCACAATTTTCGCAAATAAAAAATTAAACTTCTAAAATATTTTTCGAGCTTTATCGAGTTCATCGGAAAACATTTCTCATTCTTCCGACGTTTGCGTATTTTTTTTTTTTTTTTGCTGTAACTTTTCAGTACTTTACATGACCTGATTTTTGTCCCCGCAACTTTTTTAATTAACAGCTTTAATTTTTCATAAATTCATCTCCATCTCGAAATTCATTGCGCGGATTAATCTTCTCAAAGCACTAAATATCCCCCCTCCGGAAAATGCAGCACATCAATCCTTCTCCCGGCAAATTCAAAAACACTCGCGCGGAACGTGGGAAAATTTGTCCTGCACCCTGGTCCCGAATCGTCGACTCGTCAAAATGTGCGCAAGTGTTCATAAATATGTTTATAGGCGCGGCCGACTGGTACTCACGTTGTAGCGCGCTCGAGGGTCGTTGAATACGTGACAGGCGAGGTTCCCGTTGCTCGCCTGGAGGTGTGGACGGAGGGAGCCGACGCTGCCCTGCAGGAGGTCGGGTTTCTCGACCTCGGGGCCTCCGTATTCCTGCAGCTGTTGCAAGAAGCAGCACAGCATCGCCTCGATGCCCTCGTCGACCTGCAATGTTTCAATGGAAATGCCATACGGGCCTTTTATTGGCTGTAAAACGAGTTGAGGGAGGCAAGGATGGAAGTGGATTTCTTGATAAAGGCTGAATTTGTTTTTCCCAATCGACGATATTTCTCGGAGGCTGCTCTGGATTTTTATTTAGGATCGTTTTAATTAAAGTGTTTATTTAAATCATCAAAATGTTTTCATCAAAATGTTATTTGGGTCAGTGGAAATGCAGATTGCACCAGAGAAACCTTTACTGCGTACGTTTGAATTCAAAATTTTTAGGTCATTAAACATATTTTTATTCAAGTTTTAATACCCGAAACACTTCGAAAAATACTTATCTATTTTATTCTAGTTTAGTTTACAGATTTTGTACGGATAATTCTTAGTTGGACGTAAAGTTTTATGTAGGTCGTATAACTTTCGCGAAATATTTCAGCTAACGCGTGTCTTCGGTTATAAACTTTATCACCGAGAGTCGATGAATATAAATGAAAGCAGAAGTGGAACTTACTCGTCTGGATTCTGGTATCTGGGGAAAAACGAAGTCCGTGGCTGTCAAAATAATCTTGTAGGGTCCCTTGGACATGCGTTTCTTCAACAGGTGTCTTCTGCAATCAAGTTATTGCGACGTGTGTCAAATTTTTGTCGAAAAGATTTATAAATAATGTTTAAAGTAAATTCTTTAGTTTGGCTCTGCAATTTGTATTATACTTTTACTAAATACATTACTAAAAAGCTATCATTCATTCTTTATTAAAACTTTAAAAGTATTTTTATTCTTAACACTTTTGTGCGTGTTTTAAATGTTTTAACAAAAGGCTTATTCGTCAAAAGTTTATTTTTGTACAAGATATGAGTAAAACTTTGTTATACGTTACCTTATAAGGGCGGCGGTGATTATAGCTGTTAACACAAAAAGTAGTGAGCCTAGAATAATGGCTATGATATGTGCTGCGTGTAGGGCAATCCCATTTACTCTTTCTACTGAAAAGAAAACAAGAATAGATTGATCACATGACTAAAACAATACTTTGCATTGTTTACAATCAATATTTATTGCTTTACAAGCTGTTTCAATCTTTCAAATAATAAAAGTTTTCAATTTACCGATAAACATTTTCAGACAAAGCAATGACGTCAAAGTAATTAGCTATCTCTTGCTTTAATTGTAGTTTACAATAGAAATGGTTACAAAAATTGATCAATATTGTTCTTTCAAAGTTCAGAAAATGGCAAAGGTAAGATTGCTTTCGTAATATAAACCAGCATCTTCCCCATTTATGTAACAATTATTCAATAAGAAAGAACAAAAAGGTAAGTGCAAAATTTTCGTTGGCAAATTATGACTGACTTTTAAATACAAGAATATTTTTTAGAAATTTTAGAATTTACATTATAAAAACAAATTATCCATCCGAATTATCGAAAGACAATGAATGTAGTCCACTTTAAAGTTTCTTTTAATAATTAATTATTTCAATTCACTGGTGTCATTAAATAAAGGTCAATAATGTGAATATTGCTTTAAATTCATACCTGCAATGAATAAATTGATAAATGAATAAATTGATAACAGCTTTATCAATCACTTTAAAGAAATTTCAATTGAAATCAACCACTT
Organism: Ormyrus thymus; assembly: GCA_035582935.1. Classification (NCBI taxonomy): domain Eukaryota; kingdom Metazoa; phylum Arthropoda; class Insecta; order Hymenoptera; family Ormyridae; genus Ormyrus; species Ormyrus thymus. The sequence goes on along the minus strand of JAWWEM010000054.1, from coordinate 16,004,956 downwards.
TATAGAAATTTCAATTGAAATTTTCTAACTAGATTTGCCTTTGCGATCATTCATTTTATATTTTTAAATAATTTTACTAATGAATAGAACAAACGAACAGAAGTTCTTAAGCGCATTTACGAATGCCTGAAATTTTGCATTCAAATAGTTAGCGAATGTCTTAATTAGCGAATGAATGAACACTCCCCTCTTGATTCAATGCTTGTGTATAAACTATTCAAACATCTATTAGCTTATCCATTCGAAGAACAGTCACAACTCCATAAAATTAACCTAATCCACGAATCAGCCAGCGAGCTCAAAAGAAAAACACTGACCGGGGCAGTCGCTCTGATCGTCGCAGAGCAAGTCGAAGGCCTCCTCGTCGGCGAAGTCGTTGCTGAGTAATTCCCTGAGCTTGAGGCCCTCGGTCCGCTCGCTGATGCTGAGTATCGGCCTCCAGGCCTCCTCGCTGTACACCAGGAGGCCGTAGGTGAACATCTTGTTGTTGAAGGCGTTGATGAGGAGGCCGCTGTCGTTGCTCGAGGCCGCCTCGGCGTCGCCGCGCGCCGTCACCACGTCCAGGGCCTCGCGCAGGTGGTCCAGCGTGCGGGGCTGCTCGTAGCTCGAGCTGCCGTTCAGGAGTCGCTGCAGCTCGTACCTGCGGCCGCGCAAGAGCGGAGAGAGGGCTTGAGCTTGAGCGCGCGAGGGGAGATTGACACCTGTTGCAGGTGAAGCGCGGATCGATAGGAATAACTGCAGGTGGAAGGAACGAATCGGGGAGGATTGAGCTGAGTTGTCAATGCGAGACGCGGAGTAGCGGTCTCTCTAAAGTGGAATAAGTGAAAATTCACTTATTCGAAGTGTATATGCACTTATTGGCGATGTCAAAAGTCGTCCGCGTACAATAAGTGAATATTCACTTATTATGTAAGTGACAATCATGTAAGGGCTGAGAAAATTCAAAATTTTCACTTATAAA
>JAWWEM010000054.1:15970720-16003895 GCA_035582935.1 Ormyrus thymus | reverse complement strand
TTGATTCAGAATGAGCTATATTTTTAATGTATAGATAGTATAAACTATTAATAATTTAAATTTCTGTTTTACAGGTCGTTTAAAACCATGTCAACGATGGGTATAGAACCCCCTTAAAGAACAACAGCTTTTTATTTCAAAAGGCTTATTTATTGAATACTTTGAATGTAAAATTTTTGTGCAAATTAAATACGAAAATATCAATTGTTATTTTTAATAAAAGAGAAGAGTTTTACGCTCTTTTAAATCCTCAAAATGAAAAAAGTTTTGTACTAATCCGGTAGTTCGCGCGGCAATGCAATATAAAGCGAACGCGTCACAGCGAAACAGACCGTCACATTTTCATTTTTTTTCCTTTTGAGAAGAACAAGTTTTAGTTTTATGCAGAGGACAATTTTTTCACACGAAACTTAACGGAATTAATTATAACTTTTTTTTTATTCGCAATTTATGCTACGAACCAGATATTTACATAATGAATTCTAAATAATTGATATTCCATTTTTTTTTAAATGTTTGTGGCAACTTTACATTTTTTCAGTAGGACGAAATGATACTCGCATTTCAAGGGACTTTTTTTTAGAAATAAGAGCACTTGGATGAACGAAGGAGTTTAGCGTGCATTTATTAAGCTGTATGATTTTTTAACAAGCTGGGAATTGTTCCAAGAAACGTTGGATTCAAAGCCAAAAGTGAAACTCAACACCGACAGATTTCATAATTAATATTTCTTCAAAGTTTCCAACAGAATTGAAAACAAAGATTTTCTCAGCACTTTTCCAAAGTAAACCAAATTTTACGAAAGTGATTGACCCGAATCAAATTTTCATATTCCGCTTTAATAATGCCTTAGTAAAGTGCGGGCTTCAACGCAATAAACTCTCATAATCCCAGCGTTACTTTATAATTAACATTGACAATGAGAACAAAGAACTCATTGTTCCCCTTTTCGAGAATCTCACTAAACTCGGCATAAAGAAGGGAACCTCTAAAAACAGTTTAAAACAAAATTTTTTAAAATAAAAAGCAAACCGACGCTCGTCGCCTTACAATGTTATTGATTCATCATCGTTCCTTAAAAACTGTCAATTCGACGTTTTACCTGCAGCAAAAAGGCCGTTAATTAAACAGGCTCTCCGCCGCGCAAAACGTTCCCTCGGCGCTGATTTATCTCCACCGAACGCACATACGCCCGGCCTTCAATTCCCATTAAAATAATTCATTTTCCCTAAATCGCTCGCTCGTTCGCCACTCGAGTACCTCCGCGGCGGCCGCTCGCTCCTCCTCCCCCCCTTCAGCGTGAATCCCCCCCGTTGCACGCACTTCCGCTGCACGGAGCCGTCGCCCTCTCCCGCGCACCCATGCATACCTGGCGGTGAGTCGAGGCGGCGCTTGGGCACGAGCCGGCTGCGGTTGACTCACGATTTTAGGTGCCTTTTGTCGCGCGGCTCCGCGAAAGCTGCGGCGCACGGATCTTTGCAATTAACGCGCGGACGAGGGCTCTTTTATATCGCGACGCGGACGATGAGTCGGACTAACGACGGCGCTTTGTCTCTCGCCTCGGCAATTCTCACGGGGAGGGAGAACTTTGACGCATCTGGTTAGCAGGCTTTTGAGAGAAACCGTCTTTGGTGCAAAGCTACGTACCGGCATTGACGGGTAGAATTGCGGCGAATTAAATTTTCTGGGAGGAAAATAATGCGTCACGAGCGCGGATTGTTTCTCGTCTCTTTCGCTTTTTATTTGGATAAGAAATCCTTATGCCGCATTGTGTTATGGCCATTATTTTGTGATGCAAACGAAATAATGCCGAGACAATACGCCGGAGGCGGCCTTATCTTTATCTGTTTTAGGGAAGATAAATCACGAGGGCTTTTCACCGTCAAAATTGAGATAACCACTCAAGATACGGAGCAGCCCATATGCATAATCTTCGGATTTATATAGATTTCGATCGGACCGTCGTTTCCTACATAATAATACGATAAAAATTTCAAATCCTCCAATTTATCGGTAATAATCTACGAGGTGAAATCAATTACCGTGACAATGAGGGGCGCAACCCACCTTTTCCCCCGACAACAAACAAACTACACTATCAATCCACGATTCAATAAAAATTCCGTCCTAAAGGTCTCAAAAAGATCCCAAACCCCGTTGACTTTTTAGCGGAGCGCGCGACCCTCGCAGCGAGAGAGAGAGAGCCGAGCACGCGCCCCGAAGAAAACGTACGCGCCGAGTGTTTACCGCCTCGGCGGGCGTAAATTCTACCGTTCTGGTCCATTGAGTGGCTCGCCGTCTGCGCGAGCCTCTTACCTCTCAACCCCCACTATACCGCCGCCGCTCGGTTTCGGCTCTGAAAGAGAGGAGCGGAACGGTCGCCCGGGCGCGCCCGACAATGCACGTAAATTCTATGACGCTGTACGCCTTCCCTTTGTATCTTTCAATCGGCTGTCCTTCCCCCCTCCCTCTTTTCTTTCTCTCTCTTCCTTTGGGTCTCTCCTTCTACCTCCGCTCTCCGAAAAGCCCAAACGAGTTTGAATCTTATTTCTAACCTCGCTCGCTCCCCCGTTCTCCTGCTCCTCGGTGCCTCTTCTTCTCCCTCTCGGGAATGTTGATAAGGAGGCGCTCTTCGGTCGGGGAAAATTATTTTCTGAAGGACGGGAAAATTTGTGGAGAGAGCCGGGGATTTTTTTTGGGGTATCGGTTATGTGTAAATAAAAATTGTTGCGCGGCTGCCGGGTGGGATTAATTTCTTTTCAAAAGGAATTACTTTCGAAACAGGAGAATATTGGATATTTTGAGATTTTTTTAAAGCATCGATGGAAGATAATCTAATCTTGCATTGGTTATCTCTTACTGCAAATCGAGTAAGATAATTTTTATCGTTGCTTTAATTGAGGAATACTTAAAAGCATATACTTTCGAACAAAATATCCCACATTAACAATCTCTTAGTTCAAGATTTACTGCGCAATAAAGAATTAAAACGCTTTAAATCAATTTAATTTAAATGAATGATCGAGCGTACAAAGGAATAAAATACACTCCCTCGTCGTTAATAACGACAATAATTCTCCCCTTAAAAATTCGAAAAGACTTCATCTTTCCAAGTTCAAGAACCGCACTGAAAAGGTCAAAAAAAGTACAAAAAAAAGAGACAAAACAAACCGCCCAAAAATGGCCCCCATAAAAAGAGAAGAAGCCGGCATCTTGCTCCCCTCGCGCCCGGTCAATTACATCTTTCATGTTGGCTCTCTGATCGATTGGCCGTTTCGTGTCCTCTCTCCCTCTCTCTCTCTCTCTCTCTCTCGGTGCAGAGTACGTAAACACGCACCTTTTTTCCTCCCCCGCATCGAGCGAGCGCGTTCATTGTCCGCTCCCGCCGTCTATTTTTCGACGCGCGACGGCCCATTTCACGGCACGGCTGGCCGCTCGGACGCGGAGAGCGCTTTTCCATTGAGAGGAATACGAGAGGGACGTAGGAAAATAGGCGCTAGACAAAAAAAAAGAGAAACTGGAATTTCGAGATTCCGCGGCACGGGTGGAAGGAACAACGATTGCGGGGCTTACTCGTGGAATGAATTTTTATATTGTTGCGGGGTTATTTGGGGAAGGGGTTCGTATCGTTAGCTGACGATGCGTAATTTAAAGAAAATATTAGAGCTGTAATACCTGTATTTTCGGGGGGCATATTTTAGTGCCGTCGTTTTGTGAAGAATTGAAAATTATTATTTATTAAATTAATATGAACGCGTCAAATTATTATTTACGCAGCAGTAACTGTTTTACCGAAACAATTTACATTTTCATCTTGCTTTATTTACGAAAAACATTTATATAATTCGAACAATGCAATTAAATGTGCTGAAGGTATTATGATCCCGTTATGAATGCACTGCAGATGTATATACGTCTGCAGTGCATTTTCATACTACTTTGCGCAAAGTTGCCTGATGAAATTTATTTATTCAAGATATTCCGAAAACGTACGAAACATGGCGTTGAATTAATATTAGTCAGTATTTAAGAACAGCGACTCGTACGCGAATGAAAACACGATGAATTTCATCAAAATCACATTTTCACATTTCCGAATTGATTCAATTTAAACAATATCGGTCATTTTAAATCAAGGCAACTCTTTCAATAAAAGTGCGCGCCAGTGCTACTACAAGTACGAAGGCATATTGGAGGCGAAGATATTATAACTAAGCCCGAGAGGAAGAAACGTAGCAGGAGCACTGATAAAGCGAGTCTGAAAAAGCGTAACCCAAGCCCCGTAAACGATCCCTAAAAGCGTAATCAAGCCGGGAGATACAAGGAAGTCTCGAGCTCTGAGAGAACGCAGGTATATATACATACACATATATGCATATACAGCTCTCGAAGGCGCGCACTTACAGCTGTACTCCAGAGCGGAGCGGCCGATAAAAATCTTATCTGCAGGCCACAGCGCAGTTTTTCTCTCTCCGGGCGCAGGAGAAAATAAAGCGCGCCTGTATTCCGGCGAACGCGCAGCGCTAGACGGCCGAGTCGTCGGACGTCGGCAGGTGCTTTTCTCGGTACTTTCTTCGCGACTCATTCCTGCGATCGCGCTTCTTCGTTCTCGGCGGACGAGAAGAGAGGCGTTCTGTAACTGCCTTGTTGCAAGGCTGATTAGATTCCGTTTTAGATTGATAAGACGATGTAGCCTTCGTACGGTAGGCTTTTAAGGCCTAGGAAAGAATCGCCTGTACGCGATTGCAAACAAGAGTTTATAAATTGTGGTTTATAAGTGGCTCTAAGTGGACGATAATGCTCGAGTATATAAAGATTGAGTTATTCATAAAATTCTAAGTAGTTTAAGGCCTGTTATATAATGTCACAGTACTAAAAAATTATGGTATATACTGTGTCGTAAACTGTTGGACAATTGTTTTTGCTCCGAAAGTTGTGCAGTATTTAATATTTATTATACTGATAATTGCGTTCATTGTTTCTAAAAGTCACTGCGCAACTACGCAAAATCCTTCGTAATATTTCATTTAAATACAAAGAAGCATTATAAACTATATATTTTTCTTCAAATGAAATAAAACTTTCATTTGTATACGTTTCGAATGAACTCATTATCACAATTCTTTATCACAAAGAACGTTCTATTCCAGTCTTTCGTAAACATAATCTGCCAACGATTATTTTTAAACGTATTTTTCAAAAAAACTCGAAGACCCAAGAATATTCTCGACATATTGTTCAACTACACCGACACTCGATTCTCTTTGGTAATGCAAAGTGCTTTATCGAACGCATAAAAAGTTCGTTGCTATTGGAAACTTTGTGTACCGCGTAAAGCAAAAGCATTCAAGAACGACGCCGAGCGAACCTCGCTCACCAGGCAAAAACCGCGTCGACCGAAACCTGCTCTCGAACGCCCTTCGAACTCCGACAATTAACAATCGCTCCTAGAACTGCCGGCAGGTGGCAATTATCCTCGTTAACTAAAAAAAAAGGCCACTAGCCGGCAGGTACTTTCCGTCCTCTCGAGGGGCAATAAAAATCAGCGGAAATCGGCAGCGACCAGACGGCCGAAAGTCCGCGTCAGCTGTGCGATCGAAGAAAGGCCTCCTGCGATCGGTCGACACAAAAAAAAGGAGCGACTGACTCACCTTGGATACGCGCGTAGTGTTGGCTGGCTTCGGCAACGGCGAACAGCAACAGCAGCAGCAGGAGGAAGATCGAGCCGCTCCTCCGGCAATCCTTGGCTGCGGCGGCCATCGTCCTCGGCTCCTGGCAGCTCTTAACGCATGCTAGTGCTCCCCGAGGAAGCGGGCCAACTGTCACACTCGCGAGTCCAGCACTCGGCCACAGGCTTGTTGTCGTCGCCCGCGCGAGAGGTTAGGTTATCTCCCCCGTGGATTTGTACGCGTACGATATAAATGCGCGACGCGGGAAACGGGAATCTCTCTCTCTCTCAATTCATCACTGGGCGGCGCTCACTGCGACCCTCTCCGGCTTGCGTCTCTCGATGTGCCTTCAAGAGCGGGGAGGCGGTGCAGTGCAGCTCCTGCACGACTCACGCAGCGCGCATATGTACGGGGAGACGCGGGCAGCACGCGCGCAGCACCGCTCGACGTTCGGTGCCAGACTGATGTGACTCGGAGCGCGAGCCGATATAGACAGCCGGCGCGCTCGGCTCACTCACACAGCGGCGAGGGCAGACCGAGTGGGTGTGAGAGGGAGGTGCGTTCGCTCGGCGAGAACTGTCGGGAGATGGCTGACGGTCACGCTCGCGGTAAGGCCGAGGTTGTTAGCCCTCGCAGTCGCGATGAACCTTAGCGGCAGTGGGCTGCGGGCGAACTTGTTTATTTTAAGGGTGGCGAGCTGCCGGGGGGTTTTTTTTTTTGGCAGGTGTTGCTTTTAGCGAGATTGAAGTGCGGGCGTAAAGTTGACTTTTTTTTAAATCGGAAATAATTGAAAGAGGGATAAGAGTTTCTTGAACTGCAGTGCGGCGGACTTAGTTGCAAGCTAATTATCATTAAAAAGTGGAAGAAACAGTGAGTCAGTGGTGAACCGCTGGTGAGTCATGCGTGCGAAAAAATTAAACAATAATTTGATAATTGCTAACTTGTAAAAGTAGAATTCGTTTTTTTAAATACCTAAAGTTGCAGTGCTTAATAAAATATGAGTTAACAGCTGATGTTGATAAAATTTGAATTTTTGTCAGAAGTATTTCAAGGAATTTCGATGAATCAGATACTGTAATTAAGTAAATAAATTTATCTTTGTTGCTTTCTCGTAAGAAGGATGGCGGAAGTTTTGTATGGCTAAACATTTTTCTTTTTTCGGTCGTTAACTAATAAGCACTTATTTAGGCTTAGAGTCTAGAAAAGTACTTTTTAAAAAATGTCTGTTATGCACGTGCTCGCGCATGTTACTCCCCCGCAATGACTTTGGAACAACACCATGGATTCGTTCCAAATTTTGCACACAAATTTAATTAAATTACTTAAGGTCCACTTGGAAATTTCAAGGGTTATTGTAAGGGTTCATATATGGATTGATTTGGATTTTAGGGCTATCTAAGCGATATTTGAAAAAAATTTTTTCCCTTTTCTTGAGAAAACATTGACCTTTTTGCGTCGCATTTATATTTACCTTCAGTAAACAAGTTAATTTTGCGAGATAGTTTTCAGTTTGGTTTTTGAACTGCAGCAGAAATTCGAGCAACGTGTCCCTTAGTTCCTTAGCTTTGTTTCCACCCTTCTCGTATTGATCAAACTTATTATCCCGGTAGGAGCGAGTGTTTGAAGCTTTCTTGCAACTCATAAGTCAGATTACCTTCCAAAAACATGGAGACTTCATTCGCCGGATTGATAGAGGAAATCGTAAAAGAATGCCGAGTAAGAGAGATAGAAGTGTCTCAAGACTTTGTCGCCTTTATAGTGAGTGTGTATTTTGAATACCGTTTTTAATCTGTATAACGATTTTTGTGAGAGAAACGAAATTGCGTTTCATAAAGTGTTTTTCGTATTACGTAAATTACTGCTAAGTAAATTAATTAATTCACATAACAATGAACATTATTTGTCTATTGCTACCTAATTTTTTAAATTACACGTTTGTACAAATGCAAATTAGTACATTATTCAGTATTATAAAACGTCTGCTAAATTTCTAATAATTGCTTAAAAATTCAATAGCATCTTATCTTCTATTCATCCAACTTAATTTACGAATTAACAATGCCGTTAAAGAACTTTGCGCAGTCAAAACACGCGTAGCTACACTGCTCATGATTTATTAACATTTAGGTGGCCCTCGTATCTATGAGTTTAACCGACCAGCCGCGTGATTGCATCGGAGTCGACTTGGAGGATGAATCGAAAATACTCGACGTCGTAATAGAAAAATTGCGCAATAAATCTGGGACGAGCCTCGCCACGCTGAAGATTCAATTCTACTTTGCCAAACATTATCGGGACAGAGGTTGTTATTTTTCATCCCACCCAATTTACGAATGAATCAATGTCGAATTATGCTTGATTAACGCTCGGCTTTGCTGCATATCTCGGTATAGATGCTTGGCAGTTCTGTAGAAACGTGCATTTATTATTCTTTCGAAAGATATATAATCTACGCACATTGACTTTTATTGTTTTCTTTTTTTTTTTTTATTTCTTTAGACAAAATAAATGATAATTAAATTCTGCCATCTTCTAATTTGTTGCGGGGAAAGTATTAATTGTGCATTATTTTTAGATAGTGTTATCAGAAAATACAGGAGCCGACTAACGAATAAGATTACTCCACTGATTACGGAAATCTGCGAAGAGACTAAAATAAATAATGCCAGGGAAATAGAAGTCCTCTACCAAAAAATGCTTGTTGTGAGTATACTCATAACTGGTATGGGAAATCCCAAGATTCCTGCAGTTTTGAGGTAAATAAAAAAAGTAATGTTTACTAATTAGGAGAACGACGACTCGGGCTTTAACGATTTTTAACGATTGAATACCAGTACATTTTTGCTTTACGACAATGATTAATTTAATTTATTTAAATTTCGAATACTTTTCATTCTCATGTTTGTGATTTATTTTCGTAGGCAATGTTACCTTAGAATAATAAACTTTTTATATTAATTTACTGCGCAAAGAAAGCAATAAAAGACAAGCATTGCAAGAGCACAGAGTCGAGAGATACTCCTGTCGCCAGGAGAAAGCGAGCAGTCATTCTCGCGCCTAAAATCGTACTTTCTTTCTTTTCGCGCCTGGCAGAGAAGCCGCTATCGCCCTCCAAAGCGTTCTTCAACCTTCGGAGCTTCCGCGCTACGTTACTTTATCGCGCCGGGAGAAGGAGGAACAATTGATGGAGCTGGTTTTTATCGTCTCGGGCATTCGTCTCTTCAACCGCGACTGTCAGCGCGGCGGCGAGGGAATCGATGACCGTAAGAAAGAGATGCATTTAAAAACTTGAGTAATTGCTGTGTACTTCCAATTGGACGCTCGTCGCGGGTTGATGGACGGCGGTTAAACTTTTATTTGGGTGCTAGTTAAGAAGGCGTCTGGATTATTTTTAGGTCTTCAGTTTTCATTTTCATTTAGTGCTTTGTACTTAGTGAACATTTTTTTATGTCCAAGCTGCTTTTTATTTTGTACGAGAATGGTTTTATAGTTTCAGGAGTTATTTATTAGTTTGGCGAAGAAATACAACGAAGCTTTTCAACTGCTTTATGTGCTATGTTTTTAAGTCTTATCATTTATAAGTCTTACTATTATTGTTCTTTTATACTTGAAGTCGTAAAAGTAGAATGATCAATTTGGCCATAAAGCTTAATTTTGAATAGAAAATGATCTTGCAATTTTTACTTTCAAGATCAATTTAAAACGCAAAATATATCGTTTACAAAAAAAGCTGTTATTTACAATTAGATTCGTAAAATTTATACAATACACCTCTGTTCCCAAGAATAAATTTCATTCAAAAAAAAAACTGAATTACCGCGAAAAAAGTACCAGGCTTAGCTGAAAAATCGAAATTTGCAGCTTCAAGCTCTCTCTTTCTCTCTCTCTCTCTCTCGTATGTCAATGATCGGAAGTCGAAAAAGTAAAGAGCGTCGGCGCTCGCAAAAGTGCCGACTATTTTGCAGGCGGGCATGATCAGAACGCGCTCGTCGATCATTCGCCTGCTGGAGTCGCTCATGGAGAAAGTGTACAAGTTCACCGCGGTCGCCGAGTACGGCATACAGCAGCAGTGTTTTGGCAGCGGCTTCGAGTACAGGACCGAGGCCAAAAACTTGTCCTGGGTCATCGAGATGCTGGTGGCCGCTCGGCAGCTCGAAATTTACGTCAGGTCTGCGAATGGATTTATTTATGCGCGAAGGAATGTAAATGGTGTTTAGAGCGGTAGAAATCTTTGATTTTCGTTTAATGTGATTGAAAATTATTTGTAGCTCGTAATGGTTTTGCACTACGTTATTAAAGTGAAAATAATTTTTTATTTTATTGCGGTTAAAATTTTCACGGCGGGAAATCATAATACAATAGCTATTTGCAAAAAGATTGTATAGAAAATGAATTTAAATATAAAAAAGTTTAATATTTGTAACAGGAAGTTATTGGTAGATTTAGAAGTTTGCGAAAACGAGATCAGCTGCTTAATATCACGGCTGCAATGCCGATTAAATCAGTTGCACCAAACTGTGAAGTACAGAACAGCTGTTCCTACAACTCAAGTTTACGTAAGATTATTTCGGGCTTATCGTTCAGATAGCATGTACTATTTAAATATTTTAAATAATTGTGTAATTTATTTATTAGCCACAATTCATAGAGATTGCTCAAATTTGGATCAAGCTGCAAGATGAAGTTATTGTTTTAAGTTACATAAATGACATGATTACTAACTTGCAAAACCTATTCCCGGTAAAAAGATCTAATGACTCTACATACCTATGAATTTAAAATTGTTTAAAATAAAAAGACACTATTATTTTTCTAGCGAATAAAATCAAGCCATGAACGAATATTGAAAAGAATGTTGCACAACGTCGACGTTTTGACCGATGCCGAAAGATTAGAGCAAACCATGGGCAAATTAATAAGTAAAGAAACCAAAATACGTTATTTGACATTAAAAATTGTTAAAGAAATTGAATTTAGGTATATAATTTTGTTTACAGTCGAGTGTGGAGAATGTCCTCTTGCGTATCCCAGCGGTGACCTTAATTTCGACAAAGTAAATTTACAGGTGAGGGAAAAAGGTGGCGAAGTTTTTCAATCATCCCTGCCACATATTGAATTTGTCTTTTTAGTTCCTTGGATTTTGTCCTTGGAGCTTTGCTATTGGGAAGGGTGCACTGATCCCCGGTAATCCAAATATTGGCCTGGCTGAGTGGAGAGGAACGTGTTTCGCTTTTAGCTCCGTTGAAGCTGCTCGACAATTTGGAGAGAGCCCAGACAGGTTCATATCACTATATTAAAACTGCGAGAATTTCAATTTTTCATATTTCACGTGTGTAAAATAATCTTCTGGCATACTTTACAAAGACTTACATAAACGCTGTTTGCATTTATTGATAATATTAATTACTCGCGTCATAATTATTAGTTATTAAATTCGATATAAATTTTTAGCCAGCAATAAAATTGAAAAATCCTTAAAATGAATAACAAACACTGTCTCGAGAACAGAGTATGCTTCAAATATTTTTGAATATATTACTATAGTAATATTATTCTAACAGTTTCATCTTATTTTAATGTATATAATAATTATCAAAAAGTGTTATTTATTATTTGATATATTTAATTTCCAGATACATATATGATGTTTTCGAAGTCATAAAGAAACATCAAGAATATATCCACCTGTTTCAACTTTACAAAGAAATATATATCATGAAAGAGAAGTATAAAAAATTCAAAAATATAAAAATCATAATATATTCTCATATTATTATTTCTTAAAACATCATTCATTCATTTTTTTTGTCAACATTACTTCATTATTATCGACAAGGCTAAAATATATTTGCTTATAAATATTTTGTAATATCATATAATGACATTTTCACTTCTGATTTCATTCATATAAAATTTTAATCATCAAAACTAACTTTTGAATACGTAACGTCGTTGCAATCTGTCCTTCAATAAACGATTTTTCAAAATGATAAATTAAAAAAAATTTAAATGAGAAATTTTATTTCGATAGATTTTCTAGTGAATGCTGCTTGCCGTTGAAAGTTCTTCACGATCGAGAGGTTCAAACCGAGACACATGTGTTTCCTGTATTAATCAACAAGGAGTACTCACACAGTCTTTGGGAGCATCGGCAGCAAGCACTGCGATGGGTGCGTAGTAAAACATTATTTGTTATTTTTTAATTAAAATATTCTGCAACATTCAAACAAAGTATTAAATTTTTATTAAAAAAAAATTATTTTTATTGCGCGGAAACTAAATCTGCACTCTAAGAAAAAAAATTAAGTTATTTTTTATAAAAACTTTGAAAAGGTTAGTTTAAATCATAATTTAAGCTCCGCGTGTGTAAAATGTAAAACCTTTTAAACAATTTGGTTAGACTTTAAAAGTAGCAGTAAGTAATAGAGGTTTTAATCATCTTATTATAGGCACGGGTCTGTCAATGTTTGACCAGAAGCACGCAGACTTACAAGTCGCACTACAAGAGAGGTATTGTAATACAAACATTGGAGACGAGAGATAAAGAAATTCAAACGCGCAAAGACGCCGGCACAAATACAACAAGATTGAAGAAATCCATTTTTGGTTTGCGCAACGAAAATGATGACGTTGAATTAATTGAGTGCTCCTTAAATGACCAAAGGTGCTAAGTTTTAATAATGCTTTGATCATTACATTTTCCAAAACTGACTATTTAAGTTCAATGCAGCTACTTTTCAATATTTTCTTATATTACATTTCACTTTAAATATTCACTAACTACAAAAGCTCGTTGCTAGTAACAGGAAATAAAATTAGAATAAAACCAAAATTTTAATGAAAAAAAATATTATTTTTTAAACTTACATTACTTTCATAATTTGTAATGCAGGAATAATATATAAACGTAGAATTGGCGAAATCGAGAATTACTCATTGTGATAAGTAAAGTAAATCAAATTTTGTATCAAATATCAAATAAATTGCTTTTTATAACTACTATAATATAGAAACAATGATTAATATTTAGTTGTTAAAATACAAAGAATATTTCTTATATTTACACCTGATGAATTTGTTATTATTTAAATGTTTTTATGATTTTATTATAACGTAAAAAGTATAAAATGAAAATATTATGTTTAGTCCTTAAACGATTTTGATTTTTTAAAATCAAAAACTTATTTTTCCAAAATGTTGCGTTCAGACCTTTAAAGCTTTTGACATTCTAAAATCCAAAACTTATTTTACATTCGAACAAATGGATAAAGCTGTATCGCCCGGTTGAACTTTTACACCATAAACGTTGATTCCAAGTCCGACATAAAGGAGATTACCAATGCTTACTCGTAACCCGAACGAGTCACAACCAACTCCACCGTTGACAATATTCAAATTGACAAGAGAGCGCAATTTCAGAGGAAGATTGGTTTCAATGCAAGTGATTCTGTAGCCTTCGAAGCGCTTGTTAATTACTGGTTTTCCAAAAAGGAGTATCTAAAAAACAAACAATCGATCCTCTCGTAAGAATGCGCTACGTGTAAAATTGTTTAAAAAATTTGTTAAATATATGTTATTGAAGAATTAGTGAAATAAATAGAAACGAGTTTATATAAAGACATCGAACACTTACAATCTTCATGCAAAATTAAGAAAACGTCATAAGATAGTTTAAGATTATTTTAAAAATATAATAATTACAAAGTTTATTAAGAAATCTAGTAAAAAAAGTCTCCAATTACCTGTATGAGTGGTTGTGACATTAAAAGGGTATCACCAGGTTCTCGCTCACAAACTGATGAGCTTTGAGCGTTAACAATTATTGTAATACATGCTAAGCAAATAAAAAGCATAAATTTAAATTTATACATGACGAGCAACGAATATTCTTAAACGTACTATTTTTGTAACGCGTAATATTTTACGGTCAGATTCGCGTTCATTAACTTAAAACGAATCTGCTGAATTTATATACTTTCGTTTATCAAAAAACTACAATTTTTTTCTGCCAAATAGAATGCATTGATCCTTTTGCTAAGTAGATGAAACATTTTTTTACCTAATTAGATATGGAGTTACATAGCCTAGTAATAACAGATAACGGCGCCAGCATCTAGCTGTTGTAATCTCTTTTTTAAATATTGAAATAGACTGACAGAAGTAATTTTAGAATAAATCTCTATCCTATTACGTCGTTTCTTTATTATGCATTTCAAACTAAAATAATTTTTTTTCTCTAAAGAAAAAATGCTTAAATATTAAATTGAGTAATTCACTTCTGCTTTGTTTTTTTTTTTGTCGTAAAAATAAACAAACAAGGAAATTTATAAAAATTATTTCATGGAAGTATACTGAGTATTTTATTTAAAATATTTACAACAATATTTAATTTCATTTGATCAATTACACACAAAAACAAGAAAAAGTATTATTGCGTGTAGTTTTATAAATATTGAATAGAAAATAATCCTTTTAAATTGAATTTAATTTATGGGTTTGTGAAGGATTATAATACTTTCTATAAGTAACATTTTTAATAAAAGTATTATGAGAATCTTAAAGAGTTGTTGAAAATCGAATTGAAAAAGGATGCGAAATAAATACTCAAAAAGTTTAATTTTATATACAAGAAAATATTATTTATTTATTAATATAAATAAAATTTTCTTATTAGTCATGTCTACAGTGCACAATATCCTGTATATAATAATAAATATATTTAGATTTTATTCATTTAGTAGGACACGAATTTCATACAGAATCACAAACGCACAAACGATGAAAACATCTTAATATATCTGTAAAAATCGATGATTGCTGTATCGTCTCTTCTTCTTCTTCTTTGTTCTCGTCCTTCTCGTCTATCGTCTTCAGATTTTGTTTCAATTTCATTTTTCCAAAATTTGTTAGACTAAATATCGTAGCTTTCCGATATCTGAGTCTTTTTAATTTTTGAAGCGTTTCTATTAATTCCTCAATTTCTGGATTGGGCATTTTGGGTGGATGACGTTTTACTTTTACTGAGACTCTTCCTATTTTCTCAGCTTCTTCCTTTGCTCTGATCATCACTTTATGTTTTAGAAGCTGATTTCTACGTTCAATTTTATAATGGTGTAAATCTTCTTCTATAAAAGGCTGCCTTTTAAAAAAAAGCCTTCTTTTTTGAGCCATTGTGTTAACTTGTACTTTTCTACTATCAGAAAATACGAAAAACCAAGCACAGAAACTCTTTGCACACAGACACTTTAGTCGCTAACAGAAGGATGAGAAATTTTGTTTCCAGCACACTGAAATTACTGGAAATTTCGAAGTTTCTGCTCTATCTTTACTTTCCTACCTATTTAAACAGCACAGAAATACTTTGTCCACAGACACTTTCGATGCTAACAGAAGAATAAGAAATTTTGTTTCCAATACTGAATTTGTAGTAAATCTTAAAGTTTCTCCTCTATCTTCTCTTTCCAACCTACCCAACCATTTGGAAACGTAAAAATAAATATCTTATATCTTACTCTCCTTAGAACTTCAGGTATAGAGTTCTAACTAGGGGTGCAGGTATAAGATTGCTTCTTCAGAAAGCTGCATTACTTTTTACTCCAGTAAACGATTTAGAAGCAAGACATAAATAGCTTATCAAAATGAAATTATTTTCATTAAATCACAGTTACTTATTATTATTGTACAGCACGTTTAGACTATGAAAGTTTTGATGACGTCGGAGCGGTCAAAGAACGCCATCTAGATAATAATTTATAAATGCTTAAAATTAAATTAAGTAAATACAGGGGCATGGTTTATGGACATTAGAATTCTATACGTTTTAATTATGCCCAAATATGAGTTTTATATGGATGAATAACCACATGCCAAAACAGACAAAATGAATATTATGAACAATTAAAATGAATATTAAGAATGATATGTATAAAAAATAATACAAAGTTTCGAACTGAAAAGAGTTTCTCCTCGGATACTAAATAACACATTATATTCAATATACATTTGGCTAACTAATTTGTTAGTTAACTTTTGTACCCGAGGAGCTACATCAGTACCATTTGCATCTGTTACTTCCTTTATTTTGTATATTTATGAAATTATAAATTTAAATAAAAAAGCACCTTAATTAATTTATTCATTTAAATTTTCCCAAAGGTTTATTTAGTAAACATTTATCTAACTAATAATATCTGAAAATCCTTGTACAATAAAAATTTTCGTACATTATTAGTGAAAAAGTGTAGATAATATATTCAATGTTTCTTGACGAAAAACTAAAAAAATTTATAAAATAATAACGATAAAATTTTGAATTATTTAGATATTTTATATGAAGGATTAAAATTATTGCTTACTTGCATTTTTTTATAAATAAATTTTGAAACCAATTACTTTCATTTTAATTCTCATAAATTTATTACAATAATAAATGTATAAATAATGTACAGAATACTCGCAGATGTATATTCAAATGCTTCATTCAATATATTTGAAATAAGAATGTGAACACTAAAGGACCAAGGAAAATAAAGACAAGACGGTCTTAAAATAATGGACAAACCATCGTCGGCCTTGTAACAAAAGGAAAGCAATACTTTAATCAGACACGATCAAATTCACAATTTTTCAAACGTCTTTTCTTTTTTTTCATTATTATTATTTGACATTACACTTCCGTTCACCACCGTGGATTGCCTTGGGGTCTTCGTTCATTTTGCCAGCAAGACTTAGGCCAGTTTTTAATTTTTATTCAAAATATCGCGTACTGAAATCTTACTTTCTACGCCACGACACTGCGCACAATGTCGGCTCACAGCTGTCAGCTTCTAATTTCATTTTCTTTGCTTTTTAAAATTTATTTATGATGAGTAGACCGTAAAAGTATATGTATCATAGTTTTTTTATTTTTTCCAGAATATAATATAATTCAAATATCTTAGAAGTTATTTTATTTTTACACCAAATGTACCTACTTTACGACGATAATTACACGTTGATACAAGTAAACTTGGCTTATGAGTAAATTTTTAATGATCAATATTTAGCTATTATACAGAAGAGGTACAAGATATTGATTTCAAGATTATCAATATTCTTTTTCTGGCTTTTTTCACAAATAATCTTTCATAATACGATTAAAGTTTTTTCTGGTGTTTTTTTTAAATATTTTTAATTTGTTTACTTAGTCTGATTAGTAAGTATGATTGATTATGAAACAAATTTTTACTGAATTGGGATTCTTTAATATGAATGATGATAAGTAAAACGAAAATTTTGATATTTTATGTATGTATATTTACATATACAGTTGCATTAATCTGTGATTGTAAAATAAAATGTATGCAAATATATAATCTAATTAAAAAGAAATCCATACGTCACAAACAGGATTGTACAAAACATTTTCACTGAGCATACAATCACTCTTATAACGTAATTACTGTCTTTGTGTTTCAATACGCTCTCACAAAGTCGCAGGAAAATACCGAATGGTACAGTTCAAAAATTCTTAGCAGTACATAATTACAATGTTCTCTCGAGATACAAAAAAAAATTAGCTTCCGATAACTGCTCACGCTTTCCATCACTAACTTTAATGCTCAAAATTTATTAAAAATATTGGATAAAATAAGTGTTAAAATCAAGAATTCAGCAATTTAATCGATCCTCAGTGAATTGACGCATTCAATTTTCACAGAATATATTTCAAGTAGAGCAGTTATTGCAGCTTTACAAGTAATATGGAAAGAGGTTAGTCTTTTACATTAAAAAAGTAAAATGTTGAGTAATGCAAATGTGTATTTACGTGGATGAGTCGTGTGTGTGGTTTTGCGTGTATGTTTTTGTCGAGTGTAAATGTCGTCTTATCTATTGTCTAATTTCCAAATGCACGGTGTCTGAACTCGCAAATTGCTTTTATGAGGTGGTAATGCATTCGAGCTCGGACACTGTACACGCAGAAATTAAGTCGCAGAGGTGATAATATAATTCGAGGCGCTGCTTAAACGCCGCCAATTGTACGCATCACTTCTGAATCAAGTTACAGCAGAGGAACGATTTAGTCTACAAAGTGGTCTTTGAGGTACTTCATCATACCGAAGGTCCTGAAACGCTTGACTCCAATGACTTTCAGGAGATCGTCATCACAGATGGCGAATTGTTTGTTCTTGGGGTCCTGGAAGTAAAGGTTTTCGTTAATTCTGCGCGCCGCAACGTCGGCAGTTCTATAAAAAGACTTTTAAAGCCGCGACGACTCACATAGAGGTTTCTCTCCTTGATGATGCTCCAGACTTTCTTGACGACTTCGTACCGGGGCATCTGCTTGGCACCGACAACGGCGGCCAACTCGGGGGATAACGTGACGGCGCGCGTGTAGCCGCTGCCCTTGGCGCCACCCTTCTTGGCACCGCCGCCGCCGCCGCCGCCGCCGCCGGACTTCTTGTTCTTGCCCCAGTCGGAGTCTGAGTCACTGTCACCACCCTTTCCCTTCTTACCCTTTTTGCCAGCTTTACCTTGAACAAATTTAAGTTAGGCAACCCGAGAAAAGGGCTCGCGAGCTTTCGCTGCGAAGATCCTTCGACCTTCGAGACGAGGCGTCGAAACTGGACAAATTACCTTTCTTAGGGGACGGCTTGGCCTTCTTGGGGCTGTACTCCTCGTCGCTGGCGTCGTCGTCGCTGGCGCTCTCCTCGTCGTCGGAGGAGCCCTTCTTGCGCTTGTTCGCCTGCTTCTTGGGGGGTCCGCGCTTCGCGGGCTTCTTCTCCTCCTCCTCCTCTTCCTCCTCGCTGCCCTCTTCCTCTTCCTCCTCGCCGTCCTCGGACTCCTCGCTGGCGGCCTTCTTCTTTTTCTTGGCTCCGTCCTGCTTCTCTTGCACGCACTCCATGACTAAATCGTCGATTTCCTTCTTTCTGCGAATCGAAACGGGGTCCGGCGTCAGTAAGATCTGCCCTTTACGCTCGGGAATTTTTGCTTTTTTCTTTATACGTTCTGTCGAAGGGGGAACGAGGTGCCAATTTAAGATATACAATTGCACGCAGAGTCCCTTCCGTTTTTTTAGGATGCAACGCAACTCGCTTATGCACCTTTTGCTCGTTTATATGCACAAGCGCCTGCTTTGCATCCACGTTGCGTAATTGAGGTGTTTTTTTATTTGATACATTTAATAATTTTTGACTAAAATTTTATTATTTTTTTTCAAAATTACCTTTCCGTAAGATCAACGTCCAGCTTCTCTTCGATTTGTTGCCTCACTTTTTTGGCAGACATTGATGTTAAGTCAGCGTCCTTAAGAATAACTGAAAAAAAAAAACATAATTTTATTATATTATCAGAAACATCAATCGCATATTTCGCATAAATTTAAAAGACAAATTTTCGACAAAGTAAAAAACCTTACAAAATAAAAATTCGTGTCATTACATTTTTTTTCGGTGGTGGTGGGGGGGGGGGTAACAAAAGATTACAATTTAAATCTTTTATTTACAAAGGTCAGGCATCATCTACAAAAGTAAGACACCAGGGTCATCCGGATTCGCATACTTGAATCGAATATATCCAGTAATTTGAAGCGCATTAATGAGCAACATTATCAGCGCTTCAACAAAAAAAGTATATAATATATTATCGGGCTCGTGCGCGCGTTGAAGACAGCCATACAGTAATAGAGACATTATTGAAACGGGTGCAAAAACCCGGGCAAAATCGATTGTACGGTAACTCAAGCTCGTTACAAAAGGGCGCGCAGATGGTTGCGGAGAGCGCCAAGTTGATAAAGTCGAAACTCTCCCCGTTCGTCGTCCCTCGAATCAAATTGAAAAGAGAGAGAACCGACGCCGTAATACGGAGCCAGGCCAGCAACCGATCGTCCGTACCGCGACTTAAGCCTCGCACACAAGGACGCGCTCCGCCTAATGCCTTCCCGAGGCGATTACCCGTCGAAAATTCGCGACGCTAGCAGCAGATCAATCGAGTAGCGTCGCTACACAGAAGTACCCGAACGTACACTCCAGAAGCGAGCGCTTACAGCGAGAATATTCGTCGAGACCCAGATGCACCGTTGTGAACGCGGCTTGGACGCTTCGGTTCCCCCCTACAGCCTGTTGTCTGCCCCGATGCACAAGACAAATGCACGTTGTCCGTCTCCGGCGAAACGAACCCCTAGGCAGACTCCTGCCAAGAGACTGAACGACGCTTCGGAAAATCTCCTTCCGGCCTTTCCCCGCCGCTCCATTCCGCCTAAGCCAATCCACCCCCACCGGAGGAAAGTCCAAGTTCCGCACACCTGCCGAGCTAAGTCGTAAATCGCAAGGCCCGAAGCTGCTGGGGGGCATCGATTTTGCGGGGCCTTCCCGCATACCTGCGGAGTCCGCCGCGCTCGTTTCCCGACGAAGTAAGCGAGCGCGCGTCGGGGGATCCCTCGCCCGGGCGAGCCCGGACGTCGGGCGACTCGATGCACCTCGTCCCCGCGGCCGAGTGCTCGAGTTTCTGTCATGATTCGGGGAAAATTATCGGGCGCGCGAGCGACGCTCTCCCGCACTGGCCGCGCGCGCACGGCGCCGCGCCGCGGAACCCGCGGTCGCCGAGCGACCCGAGCGGCGGCGGGAGCCGAGAGCGCTTTCTGGTATTTACGTCGCGATTGCGCCTCCGCCGAGCGTCGTCGACGTTTTACCTTTCCGCCTCGTCCGAATCGAACGGATCAATTACTTCTGTTGAGCGACGAAGAAAACAAAAAAAATTACACCGAAATAATCCACTCTGCCCGGAAAGCTACTTACTGCGTCTATGATTAGGTCCTTACTCATCGCTTCTGAGAAACGAGCTTTGATAAGCCGGAATTACGGGGGGAAGAGGGGGAGGTGAGGCGCCGCGGAGAAAAGCCAGGGTAGGGGAGGAACGTCGCCTTCGGGAAGTGCCGCACAAAAGCTGCGGAGGAAAAGGAAAAGAGGAGCGAGAAAAGGTGCGCGATCCGAGGCGGGCGAGAGAACGAGGCGCGTAGTTGCGGCGTCACGCGCGCGAGCGAGACGAGGCGATCCGAGGCGAAATAGAGAGAGAGAGAGAGACGCCCAAGCCCCCGAAGAAAGCGCCGCCGCCGCCGACTCTGCGCGATAAGCTCTCGGCGCTCTCCGTGTGACTCCATTTTACATGAGCGCACAGTGGCCCGTTCTCCGCGAGAATCGGAGCCCCCGAGGAAAAAGATGCCCGCCGCTGCTTCGCCCGCTGACTCGCGCGGCTGGGCGCGGGGAAAAATCGGGCAAAATTTCCCGAGCGCTTTCCCGAGGCCGACGGGGGAGAAAAAGCCTTGCGGGCAATGGCTGATGGCGTGCCCGACACAACGCTCGGCCGCTCGGCGCGCCAAGAGTAAACCTCGCTATTTTGCCCAGCAACGAGGCCCCCGGAAGGCTCGGAAAATTCAGTTCCCGAAACGTGCAGCCGGGATGGCGGGCAGGCGGGCCTCGGTAACGCGTAAATGTAGGAGAAAATTCTGCTTACCGGTGATCTCCTTGCGGAGCTCGTCCTTGCTGATATCGGCCATGTCTGTTCCTTAAGTGTGTATACGTTAGTACGTACAGTACTCGACGGCCGTTGGCTCTCTGAGTAGTTGTGTGCTGAGCGTTGAGGAGAAGGAGAGCTACTGTAACTGTTCGTCGTTCTGCGTCCCGCTGCCAACTGAGTGCGAGCTACAGCCGGCTAGTAGTCTCTCTCTGGCGCCCGTTCACTGTGCGTACTTCCCCCCCAGTCCCTCCCTCCGTCGCCGCTTAGGGTAGCCTCACACAATGGGACACACGGCTCTCCGCTTCTCTCTGCCCGTTGGACTCCAAGTGCGCGCTTACCTACGCTCCTGGCGCAAAATTTGCAAACCTGCAGCCGGCCGAGGATTGCTCGGGGAAGGTTCGACGCCTCGAAGGGACGAGGACTGCGGATTAATATATTTCCGCTTGTTTGTTTTTTTTTATTGGGCTAGAAATTTACTTACCTGAGGGTTTTACGGTGCTCGGACGCGCCGGGATTTATGGTTTTAGGGGGTTGGAATTTCGAAATTTTACATCTGTTGTATACCTTTGGAAATAGTATTTCAGATGGTCTTAAGGAATCTTTAACAAATATGCTGAATATTTTGAAAAATTAAATTTTTTGTTTAACAACATTCGATGCGAAATGAAGCAGCGTTCTCTTGCCGGTATACAGATACTGATCATAAATTATAAACCGCTTTTTAAAAATGTTCTATTTATTTATAAATAAGCTTTTATTTTATATTGAAAAATATATTTTCAGTCAGACCATTGAAATTCCATGATGCACAACTCCCTTTAACTTATATGAAGTAATATGTCATGTGTTATAAAATTTGTAATTATTTATTTAATTTTTTGGTTTTTCTTTACAGAAATACGAAAATAAAAAAGTTGTTCAAAGTTTCCACTTAAACTTCAAAAACAGTCTCAAAGTCGGCTGAGAAATTAAATAATATTTTGAGAATTTTTTTAAGAATCCAACACTTTCAGTTTACTGCACCCAAGAAACATTATAAATAAAAATATTATAGAAAAAATTTGTAATTACAATGCTGTCAGAAAAATGTAACTTTTTTTTGACGTTTGTTTTATAAGATAAATAAATACTATTACTTAGGCGGATATTTTAAATAAATTAATGTAATTAATGTA
Organism: Ormyrus thymus; assembly: GCA_035582935.1. NCBI lineage: Eukaryota > Metazoa > Arthropoda > Insecta > Hymenoptera > Ormyridae > Ormyrus > Ormyrus thymus. The sequence goes on along the minus strand of JAWWEM010000054.1, from coordinate 15,981,559 downwards.
AAATGCATTATTATTTTTTTTTTATTTTTGATTCAATTCTATTTCTTCATGTATATTAATTTAATGAAGCAATATTCTGTAAGTAAGCATTGTTAATATTATAAGAAAATAGCAGAAGGATAGATTTTAAAAAAGCAAAAAAGCATTCTCTGTATTTGTAAATCTTTAATATAAGTTTGGTGTAAAAAATTTTGTTCTTGAGCAAAAGCATAGAAAAGCTAATGTTTCGCAAATTTTCTGTGATTAAGGAATATTGAAAATATTTTGTGAATATTTAGCATCCAATATAAAAAAAAATATTTAAAATTTTTATAGGTAGAAATCTACATATTAGATTATATTTTACTATATATTTAATAAATTCCTTCCTTTTCACGACATTTATTTCAATTTGAAGTAAATAAAAATATATACCAATACAAGCAATTCCAGTAATGTAAATATTATTGCATAATAATTATTATACAGTCACTGTGATTAATTTCATATTCACAGTATTTGAGGGAGATTTTTTGTTTTCTATGTTTAGAATGCATTATCATTCAAAAAGTTTAGAATGCATTTCCATTCAAGAAGATTGCAATGATTTTTATTACTTAATACAAGTTACAACAAATATGCAAATTAAATATGTATCTTTATAATTTCGCCGATGACTAATATGTAAACACGTTTAATTTAATAATTTTTCTACAATTATTAATTACATATTCTAAACAGCGAGAAACGCTACTGATACACTATTAGTTGCAAAGATATGATTTTTCAGGTACTCAAAAATTCTAATCCACAAGAACGTCAAATCTACAAAGTATGTGCGTGATGTCATTAGCCAATATAGTTGGATTTCGTCAGCGTAATAGATGACACTGCGATGAAGTGAATAAGAACTTCATGAATATACAATAAATAATTATTTTATAGAAAGTATTAAAAATTTATACCGTTATTTTATACTTAAAATCATTATATAATTTTTGTTTCTATTTGTTTATAATTAAAGTCAGAAGAGGGTGAATTTATTTCGAAGTTACATTTTGGAGTTGATGCAGCAATAAGTAAATAAAATGGATATTTAATGTTTAATATTTATATACAAGGGTAGTTGAAAAATCTTTCTCTTTTTTTTTGAACTATTCCTTTTGAAGTAAAATTATTCTGCACATTATAATCAGTTTTGATTTCCAATATGTGTTAAAAATAAAAAATAATTCAACTAAGCTGTTCTTTCTTCATATAAATTGATTGTTGATTGAATTATCGCTAAATTCTTTTAAAAATTGGTTTCACTTATTTGAAATGTTACTTACATAGAAAGGTAATTTAACAGTGTATTATAAGTAAAGTAAATTCACCTGTTAGTATGATTAAAATCTTATGCTATTATCTCTTCGCATGTTGATCAACTCGTGAGAATTTATACAAACTCAATCAATTCTCAGTATTCCACAAATTATTCTGTACTCTTAAAATTTATTTAAATGCGTTTTATACAGGGTTTAAAAAATAAATAATTGCCTGCAAAATGAACGGATTGAATTGTCATTTATTTAAAAAGCATCCAATTCGCCGATGCCAATTCCTAAAGAGAAATTGAACCAATTTCGCTGCGCCAAAAGAATCGCACATTTCATTCAGAAAATCAACGAATTCCGAAAGGCAAACTCGCGCTTTTGCGCTCAGAGTTCGTCCACGCGCTCAAAGCGAGCAACGGAGCATCCTACGCCGCGGCGGTAGCAATAAGCGCAAAGGCACCACCGTTGTGAACGCCGGCCGAGGCCCGAGAACGACTTGCCGCGCTCTCCTGTGGCGTCCGTTGCAAGTACAGCCGCCCCAAAAACTCTCCCGTAAGTGAGGTTATGTGCGCCGCTTCGAAAAATCATAACTCCGCTAATACGCCCCGGATCGGCAAACTGACCACGGAAAGTCCTTTCAGAATTTCGGGATCCGCAAGTCTTTTAGGACGCCCCGGGCCCGATATTGCCGGATAAGCGCGCGATTTTCCCCCGGCCAGCCTCGCGGCGGGCGAAAGTTTTGCGCCCGCCTGTACCGACGATGTAGAGAGAGACCGAGGCGCAGGTACACTATACGGGCGTCGATCGCGAGCTCGCACGAAAAATTCGCTTCTAACGCGAATATCTCGGCGAGTAGGCGGCGGATCGCGATTCTGAGCACACAAAGTCCGGCCAACTTTTTTTTCTCCGCATCTTTCTCCCGACGCCCCACGCGCAATTCTGCGTTCGAAGCCTGCTGTCGGGCCTCGATCGACGGAGGATCCCGAGGCCGAGAGTCGAACGGGCCGGCTCGTATACTTTCCATGTCCGTCTCTGTCCCTCTCGTTCGCTCACGCCACGCGAAAGAAGAGCTTAGCAGCCAGAGGCACACGACTGGCTTATCCTCCGGCGAGTTTTCGTAATCTGACGAGAAAATCGCCTCGTTTTTTTGCCCGATACGGGAAGACTATTTTTAGTCTGTTTTTCGCTGCAAGCACGAATCTTTTTTCGATGCTTTGCTTTTTTTTCCCCTTTTACTCCAGAGACACGACTGCACGGAGCCTCGCGAGAGATGAAGATAGCAGCGGCGGCGGCTCCGCAATGCTCTTTTACATGCTTTCCTAGTCCCCGGGATCAGTGTCAATTTGCTTCTGCTCGTCGACAACCTTGTCTTTTCAATCGATTTCCCGAAACGTTGACGCGCGTGCTTTTACATTATTCCAAGCGACTCTATATTTATTGCTCGCTAATCTAGAAAAAAAAGGAATGCGATAACGTCGCGCGCACGAGAGAAATTTTCGCGGCCCGAAGAAGCGAGGGAAGAGTTCAGAAAAAAATCAGAGCCGCAGCCGCCAGTCTCCCGAGAAATCATGCAAAATGTCAACTCGATCTCCGTCGCATTATCAGCATAAACGTAGCGTTAACAGAACCGTCTCTCTCCGCATCGTAGTTTTCGCATCGGCCAAGCAGCCGCGAGTATATAGGTATACACAGCGGTGGTAGGGGATATACCCAGCTATAGCATACACACGGCGCACAGCCGATCAGATGGTTATTCCGTCGGGCTGTGCGCCACGCTTGGATACAGTCCCGGCCAACGATAAGTCGTACGTGCTAGCGTCTTCGAAATTCGATATCTGCCGAGGGGGGCCGCGAATCGCCAGGCTGAACTCACGAAGTCGTGCTAATTTTTCGAGATCTACACTTTTCTAAGGACGCCCCACGCTCAATTTTGCTCCGGAAGGGCTCTATTCCCGGACCGCTGGCTTTTGCCACGGCCGAACTCTCGAGCGGGACTGTACCGAGCCGCGCATCTGTCTCCCTTGCCTTTATGCGCTGTGGCCGAGCTTGGATTTCTCGATAAAAGGCTATGTGAGTTAGCTGAGGGAGGCGCTCGAGCGGGATCCGGGAATTTTTCTCGGCGATCTGGCTGGCTTGATTTTTGCAAGGCTCGCGTATTTTCGGCGCTTTTTCGGAAAACTCGGGGCACTCGGCGGAGCGGTTGTGGCGCCGCGCGCGTTTAAACGCCGAGGCATGGCGGCAGCGTCGATATCTGCACGCATTTGCAGGTGCCTGCGCCGAACGCGCGACGACCAGGGCACTTTCTAATGTCGAACTAGCAGAACTGATAACGCACTTTGGTGCGAGACTGAGATCGGTGATGCGAGTGCTTTTTTCAAGCTACGCCAGGTGATAAAAATCGTAAATTTATGATATTCCCTCTCTGCGTCATGCGAGGCACGTATTTCCGGTACAGATGAACACTTTGCGAATCGGAAGTAGCATCGAAAAAAATAATTTAATTGTTTTCGGGTCTCTAAATTGATTTTAGGAATTTTGAAATTAATTCTTGCAGGCGATGATTAGAAGCCTGGGAGTGTCTTTGTTAAGCGAAGCTAGTAGTTTCAGTTGCTCGCTTCACCTTTATTATTGATAAGTTTTCGAATTCCGGATTTGCTCACGGAGCGCCACCTGTACGAGATTTTGAAAGGTTGATAAACAGCGGCAATGATATTTTAAATAGAAAATGTTTCTTTGGAGATGAGTGTTTTGTCATTTTTGATAATAATAATTATTATATTGTTTAAAGAATCCTTCTGTAAAATTAAACACATCCCATAGTATTACAAATTTTACGATTCATAAGCTAAACTTAAGTTGACAAATACTCTTTGCATTTACCTGTAAATATTTCCGTATTACTCGAATATAAAGAGTACTCATAATCTAAAGTGAGTTCTTAAGAGATAAAGAAAACATTGTATCTTATCAAAATTAATTATCTAACGCAGATAAATTAATATTATTAGAAAGTAAATCAGGAAAACCGCTTAGTTACGAAGCCACTGCATTCCGCCGTCAAAGTGGCGCCACTTGTCTAGCATTTACACTTGAACTGCAACACCCACGCACGACAAGAGCAGAATCTCCCTTGCCGACGGTTGACCAGCAAAAACTTGTGAATAAATCGCATTGGATACGAAAGAGGGCCGTTCCTACAGCTTTCGGCGGCCAATTCGATCTTTCGCGCTGAGCGAAAACACCGGCCGGCGAACCTAGTCGCAGATTTATTATTATTATTACTATTATTATCATTATTGCCATTTCGTTACGTGCACCATGACCCGTTTTTCCACGGCACATGCACTTGCGCGGAGCCCAGCGCGTACTAGCCGCCTGCAAAAACATCGACTCGTAACGTCGACGCTTACGATACGTATACGAAATTGCGTTGATGAGTTTAGCTGCAGGCTGGTGTAAGGTGGTGGCTGAAGAGAGTTTGCTAAGTATATCTAGAGTGCGCGAGCCTGAAAAAAAAAATGAAGCACGAATTTTGGAAAAAAATAATTTTTTACTTTTCAGGATGAGATCATTGTTTTACGCTTGAAAATATTGATAATAAAATATAAAATAATGTAATGTAGTTTTAAGGAAATAATATTTTCCAGCTATCAGTTCGTAAACTTAAATATTACTTTTTGAGATATTCTCTATTTTTAATTTTATAGAAAAATCGTTTAGATACTATAGAAACATTGCGTCGACATTAATACAAATGAAATACGGCACAGCTGTTGGAAAAGTCTATTCATTTATGTATATATGAATATACAAAATAATTTATAAAGTAGAAGGAGCACCCTGTAGGTAAGCATAAGTAACAAGTAAGTCATACGCACAGACGCTTGCAAATGTTACCTTTAGACATCCAATTTGCAACAATAAATAAAACGAATTTGTTTTGCTGTCACATGATTATATATATTTAAAATAAATAATTGATTGTAGAACTTTTCAAGCACAAGGCAGAACTTTAGAACCCTTTATTGAAATCTTACAGCACATGAGAGTACTTAAAATAAGCGATTTAACATATACGTTTACTTGTGTTCTTTCTGGTTTTACCTATTAGCTTCCCACAATACCAAACAGTTTGCGGCACCAGATATAAATAATTAAAGAATCTTAGTACGACGTGATATATTAAAATAATTTTTTTAAAGTAAATTTAACACTAAAAATTGAAGCACAAGTAAAGGTAAAAGTCTGAGCATTAAAATGAAAAATTGAGTGAAAGCGGGAAGAAAACGAACATATATAAAGCCATTTGATGGCGAAAAATATAGCATTTGGAAATGTTTCAATGTTAGTTGATGAAGTTCCTAATTAGATACTCCGAATAATAATTGGAAAAAATGTGGGAATTACTAAATGAATACTATCAGATTTAACATTTAGTTTTTCAAATGAAATTGACACAGCTAAAGATGTCATCAAGTAGTTAGGCGCAGAGAAGGGTCATTATTTGTTAAGTTTAATGGAAATTCGCAGCTGTCTAAACATGTCATTTGTCGAATTACAAGCAGCTGGAGCGACATTGAACGAAATGAGTAAAGTAGCAAGACTACATATTCACACTACCGAAATCGTACGATGCACTTGTCACCGCAATCCGAACTCAAGCAGATGAAAAGCTAATAACTCTTGCATTTCTATAAAAAATCCAACTATTTGATTACGAAGTAAAATTGCAAAATGAGAAACATGAAACAAACGGAAAAGTGCAGCAATTAGATACAATAACTGGTAATGCAAAAGTGAAGAAAAAAACGAGAAGAAAAGCAAATCGCACGGACACTCGCTATATATTTAAAATAAAATAATTTATTGTTTGACTCTGCGCAGAAGGCTGTTTCCAAATTTTTTTGCTGGAGCGTTATAGTACACGAAAGAGTACTTAAAATAAAGGGCTTGAAATATATTTTACTCGTGTTCTTTCTATAACTACATCTACTACTCATATTTGCAATAAAGTCAGTTTATTAAGGAAAATATTATGCAATTAAAACAAAAATATATCGAGGAAACTCATTTGAAAATAAATTAAAGTTTCTTAATAAATTTTGTTAACCACCAATATTCGGAAACACGCCTAGGCAGACAGGCGTAGCATGATATGACATTTGGCCCCAACATGTCTTTCAGTCTTGCATTAACGGCGAGTCGTTGCGCATTCAGTTCCTCGTCACGTGTACGTGTCAAAATCAATATTTGGCGTCTCTAGGTTATGATAACGTCGTGGTATGTCACGAGTAACGTGTTCCTCGACAGGTACACCTTCTGTTTTTCTCAATCTCTCTCTCGCTTTATTTTCATTTCGCATCTTGGGGTCTACGTAAGCTTAATTTTACATGGTCTTAGATCTTACATTTAAGGATTCTTTAATTTTTTCTTATTAGTTTACGGTGCTAAGGATCTCTAATACAACTAAAGAATTTTATTCTTTGACTATTTTAAATTTTTAGAGTAGATTTAACAATCGTATATTGCTTTGATGTTGGAGTTCTTTTAAAAACGTGTAAATTTATTTTACAAGGAGATTGTGATTTCGAATTAATTTAATAAATTATTTTATTAATGATATAGTACTAAACAAATTTAATACATTTCATTAAATTATTAGTGTTCTTATGTATTTTAAGAATAAATATTATTGGTGAAGTTTTATTTTCGTGTAATCAATCCATTGAATTTTTTTCTCAGTGAATGTATTATATGCTCTACAATTAACTTCTTTAGACAAAATTTTAAGAAAAATTTTGAAAATTTAATCCCGAAAAATGATTTGATAAAGTGGTTTCACGTGTACTTAACCTAGAAAGATAAAAAGCAGATAAATTTGCAGGGTATGTAAAAAGTGTAAGAACGTGAGAAAAATTTATACGCTAGAAATTTACTTATCTCTTGCAAAAATTCTTCTAATTTATAATAAAAAAAGTGCATATTTTATTAATAGATTTTAAAATTAAGTTTGGAATTCTAAAAAAATATTCATTCGTTTTTCGTCTATTGGAATATGTGAATTGAGAGTACTACAAACATACCCATGTCAATACTCGCTATGTTCGGCCTTTTAAATACCAAAATAAACCAAATCCGAAGTAATCTGTATAAAATAAATTTTGTACTGTGGTGATATTTGTGACCAATTTAGAGGACTTTCGCTTCATTGATACAGTTATATTGGGTTTAGTAAAGTCTTTAATAAAGCATCCAAAAAATCAGAGTTACAGATTTTATTCATTCCGAACGATTTCTTTTCATTTTTATTTCAATACCTGTCACCTGTCACTAGAAACTTTATCGGAAACGATACTCACTCTTACCAAAATACGTTGTTTTTAACTTCACACTAATAAAAGCAGGTTATTTATACATTTTTGTTTTGTGCTTCTACTCTTTACAAATAAAACTAACTAGTCATGCTCAAAAAGAGTGTAAAACATTCTTCGAAAACATTCATTCGCACTTGCTGAACGTGCGCACGTGTATAATCTCATTCCTCGGGGATTACCACACACAAGTACGAGAGTCACGTGCGAGACTGCCAAAAACAAACCTCCTCTCTCTCCTATTCCCTTCGCCGTTCGTTCTCTTGGCCCGCGCGGCGCGCCGCGAGCATCAAACTAATGAACGTGATTCCGCTCGGGATTAGCTGCTGACGGCGTTATGTAAATAATAAAACAACCGAACTACAAAGCTAAATTACTTGGTTTTACAAACTGAGATGTCTGCGCAAAAGACTTAAATTGAGAATAGTTCAAACTTAATAATAAAAATTATACATTTTCGTATTGCTAGCAGTAATGATAAATGTATAAAATATGAAATAATTATGTACTAACCTTGTTCACATACACCAACAACGTATTCATTGTTGGTGGTAGGGATATTCGATACCGCAAAAAAGTATCGAGTCGAAAATATCGATTCTCCCTAGGTATCATTTTAGTGAGTTACGAAGAACTAGAAGCCTTTTGTTAACCGGACGAAAAATAGGCGGGAACCGCGGGAAGAAAATCGGAGTCTCTCCAACGAGCATCAGCGAGCGCAACAGTTAGCTCATCGGCGCGGCCACGAAAATTGTTTCGATTCAACAACTGCTCGCCATGCAGAAGAGAAGCGACAGGCCGCAACTCCTTCAAATACGACTGCAATCCAGAAAAAGATACTTTGTGCCAGAACTTCGGTAAGTGCTGCCGAAATCCCCGTTTTCCCTTTGTGAGTGTCGCGTACGTGCCGCAAGTTCAATTCTGCATCGAGTGCGTTGTTCTCTCAGTTCTCGTTCGGTTTCCCAATAACGTCCTCGATTTAGTTAAAATCACCTTAACCGAAAGCGCTGAAAGGGTCTCAAGTTATATCTCGCGAAAGTGACATGGCGTCCATAAATTTCATGTCGTTTATTAGCAATGTATTCATTTTAATTGCAAGGTTACCCTCGTTTATTCCTTCGCACCACCTCAGTTACTTTTCCAACATAATTTTAGTGTGACTTAGTATGAATACTGTAGTATTATTACTAAATGTAAAGTGTTAAAATATTTAAAAACGTTTAAATTTTATTTTTAAAAGTATTGTTACGTGAAATATTTTGAAAATGATTTACAGTTTTTTAATAAATATATATATGAAAATAACTGCAAAAGTGTAGTAAAATCAGCATTTTAAAGTTAATTTAGTAAACTAAACTAAAAATAAAGAAATTAGATAACACATTTAAAAAAAAATACGTTACAAAAGAACTATTTAATTTAATAAAAGAGTTTTAAAGAAACGTAATATCAACCTAATTTTTCTACTTTCCAGAGTACATATCCTGACCATTTTTCACAACAAGCATCTACCAATTCAAGAAAAGGTAAGATCTTTATTATTTTTCGTCTGATTAACAAACGGGTTCTTTTCATAACTCTTACTAAACGTTTCGATCGAGCGAAACGAAAAGAATTTTTGTCCCCTTACTGGCGAAGAAGACGACTTTTCTTCTTCTCTGCTACGGAATTCCTTCTTTCTCCAGCGATCCTTGAGCATATATTGTTGGGAATAACTTTGATCTCGCGAGTGAAATTGCTTGAATTGGTTATAGCGCTAGTTCGACCCTGTATTGGTGCAAAAGGTAAACGTTGTAAATGCGGGCAAGCGAGTTTTCGTATTAGCTGTTATTTTTTGGGCGGACTCAAACTGCCCGAGTTGTTCAATCTTTCCTGGAAAATTGAGTAGAAGATTAATTGGAAACTGCTGATGATGAGAAATATTTTCAGGATATAAATAATATCGCGTTGAATGAATTTTATTTATTTATTTATTTATTTATGATTGCCAATGATTGAACGTTAACTTATTGTGTTCTAAAAATTATTGGAAACTTGAATATTGTTTTACCTGCAGTTAAGACTTCTGTCAAGATCTTTTAGCACATCAGCTGAGCTATTTATAAATAGTATTAAGCGCGTTCAAATCAGCACGCATATATAATTTTTATAAATAAACTAATTTTTAACATTTTTTAACTAATGATTATTTTCTTAATCTTTAAATAAGCAGCAAATTTTTTTGGTACACATATGCAACTCTAGTCTACAGTTACAGGTAAGCAAAATCTATTTTTAACAATAGAAATTACGATTTGATTTTTACATTAGCCTTGAATTGGTCATTTTGCATAGTGCTTTTTATTACTATTATAATGTATACATATCAGTGACTTTATTCACGTTAAAAATATAATACAATTATTAAGAAAAACGCTATTACATAAATAGCAATGTTCTCAATTATGCGGCTTATATCACCAGCTTTCATACAGAGTTTGCATAAATAGGCATAATAGATTCTTGCGATTGAACGCATAAATTATAAATTTCCCTCGATCCCTGCACCTCGTGCATACAGGCATCCACTCGCTTCGAAATTGCAGACCAACACGTTACGTACCTGTAAAAAATTCATCCTCGATCACAGAGACCGAAATTTATTAACACGCAACCTTGTGTCGGCGAAATCATTCATCTCCCTCTCGAATCTCGTTCTTCGCCGCGAGCTCTTTTTTTTTTCTTCATATACGTACAAAAGCCGCGATTCGCGTATTCGCTATGTAAAATTCTAATCTCGCCGCATGAATATTAACAAAATTTAAGCGTGTCAAAGCTGGAAATACGCCGAGCTTGGCGCACGAGTCATATTGACCTACATGCGACAGTTTATGCGCGGAAAATTTGTTCGATGCATTTGAAAAAAAAGAAAAAAAGGGAACGCTGTACGTGCATAAATATACATCCAGTTTATCGATTGCTGAATATAAACTCCGCATGCCATCCAGCTACTCGTAACGTTTTAAATACTACTTCGGTCCCTGCCTTTTTTTCGAGCGTGACAAACTTTTACAACAATGAGCAAAAGTTCGTCTTCCACTTCGTAATTAAAAACATTTAATGCCATATTTTATTCAGTCGTCTATCCGGAAAACGTTCTTGATGCGAATTTCTGATGACTGCTTTTAATAATT
>JAWWEM010000054.1:15949723-15967682 GCA_035582935.1 Ormyrus thymus | reverse complement strand
TTGTGGGCACCTATCTCCGAGAGTACTCAACAATACTCTATTTGAATGCATCGCCCAGCGGCAAGATGGATATATACGTTACCTTCGAGGCCAGGTTGCCGAATCGCAAGGTGAAGCTTTAATTGACGTAATTAAGAAGTGGCGAGTCGCAAGCTCCTGTTTCGAGCGATAGAAGGAAGGATTAAAGTAGTTCGTGCCAGGACCAGATGTCGATAAAACTGAGGGCAAGGAAGCTTGTAAAGAGGACGGCCTGAGTACTTGTACGCAGTTGTGAACATCTTCGCATAAAGTAAAGATGAGGAGGCCGTGATAGTGGATGTAAGAGATACCTTACTGCTGAACCTTTAATCTAATAAGAGGATGGGAAACGCGGAGAAAAGGTAAATACTGTAGACGACGACTGACGAGGAAACCGGGTTGGAGTAAAACGCTGGAAGTCTATTGTTTCGGTCTGAAATTTATTCGCAGTCATGAAAATAAAAAAATTCGCGTAGAGCTTTGAAAATTATTGAGAGTATATTTAATTGTCAAAACTAGTTAGTGGTTGTTGACGTTGAATAGTGCATTTTTTATTTTTTAAATGTTTTTACGTATTTTGATTATGATTTTAACTAATACTTTTTCGTTGTTTATACATAAAATATCTTTCAGATTAGCAATTTCAAAAATTTTCTTCATCGAAAGCCCCCGCATTTATAAACAGAAGCAATACATTTATTTTTCATTAATTAATAATTAATAATAATTGTACAAGCGAACTTGACTTCATCCACAGTCTTATAAAAGTAAAATAAATATCAGTTGCACCAATACAAAATTTAATTGAAGTCGCTATCGAAAGTTTCACATCAGCCAACTAATTCAAAATTTTGATTAAGAACTAAACAATTCCAAACAAGAATACAATGTTTCGAATGATCAACAATCGAAAGAAGCACTGCTAATGCATAATCAATCGCCTCTAATTTTCCATGTCAATGATCAACCTCAACGGACGATTGAACAAATAGCAAAAAGCCAGAGTAATTGTACTTGGTGTTTCTGAAAAAGGAGCGAGAAAAAGTTCGGGGGGATAGAGGCGAATGGCGCACGGGAAAAAGCGCGGCTACACGGAAAATAAAGGGAGAAAGAGAAAGACAGAGAGAGAGAGAACGAGAGAACGAGGATCTTGGCGTTAAAGTAGACTGGCGTACACTTCGACGTCTCTATCGCTTCGTCTTCCCCATTGCAACAGATGCCTGTTGCTACCCGGCTAAAAGCTCAGGCGAACCGATACACGTCCTGCTCCTATATACCTCCGAACTCCTTTTCGTTTCGAATCCGTTCTCCTTTTCCTTTTCTTTTAGCTCCCGGTCGGTCTTCTGTTTTTTTTTATTACTTTTTCGTATCTTCTGATTGTTTAACAATTTTCTGTGCATTTCGTTTCTGTTTTATCGTTCTTTGGAGCTTTACAAAGTTTAGGATTTTATATCCAAGTTTGGTTTTTAAAGCTCGCCATTTTTCCAATTTAGAGTTCTACGGGTGGTTTAAGAACATTGTTCTGAAATTTTGAAAATTCAGAGCTTGAGAGAGTTTTTTCTCAACTTTTTCCCAAGTCTGTATCTTTGATTTTTAAAATTCTTTTTCAATTTGGAATCACAAATTTTTTATTCTTATTCAATCGCTCTTAAAAATAGCTACTCTCAATAACAAATCGAATTTCATGTGTAGGTATTAAAAGTCTATAAATAATAAAATAAACTAGTAATATAATCGAACATTAAAATAAAGAAAATTTGCAAAAACAAAAGTGCGAAGCATCGCGATACTGGAGATAGGGGCCGGTGTATTTATTCCGTTATTTGCGCATTGCCCTGGGAAGAAATGCAATTAATTTATGCGTTATAAATTACTAATTTATCATTTAAAATTATTAGTTTTAATCTCGAAAGAATTTTAAATTGTACGCGTCTTCCATCAACTTAAAATCTGCGTCCGGCGTGAATTTAGAGCGTCCAATTGAAATGTTCCAAATGCAGTAAAAATCCTGAGTTGATAAGTAATAACAGTAATAGTCTACCTCAAAGACCTCCAAACATCCAAGACGGCAAAAACAAAAGTTATTCCTAACGCTCGAATCGAATTCGCAGTGCAGTCCCGGCTGGAATTGGATCAGCGCCTAATTTCCTCGGCGAAAATAGTTTTATATCGGAAAGGCGTTGCGCAATTCCGCCGGCAGTGGCTGCGGGAGTCGCTGCGTATAGCTGCAGGTAGGAGCGAAGCTCTGCACCGAAATCGTTCGGGTATCGGGTCGCTAATTTCGCGTCGTCAAGGCGACGACGCCGCTGCGAGCTGCGTTTCGAAGGCGTCGATCATGCGGCGCGCAGCCTCTCTCTCTCTCTCTCCCTTTCTATCCTCTCTTTCTCCTTTATCTGCACCGCTCGCGAGACTGTTTACCCTTCCACGTTTCTCCATCTTGCTTATTTTCGGCCGGGGATTGCGATCAATCCTGCTGTTTATGCTGATGAATTTCTTTGCTTGAGTAATATTTCGTGTTCTATTTTGTTGTAATTTAATGTCAGGGGTAGCGAAGGGTGGATCCGTCACTAGTTAGGAATTATCCCCTTTTGTGTGGGATACCGTCTTTATGTAACGCAGGTCCGCATTCACGCTTTCGCCGAATTCCTCGAGATTTAGTTTAACAAAAATTTTAAATCTGCAGCCAGACGAAAAAGCAGTCATCTACTTTTAATTAATATAATGTACAAAGCGCGTTCTACAGTTTTTATTCCAAACGTTACGTTAAAAAAATCCATATGCGAATCCAGAAAAAAATTTAGCACGCGAAATTTTCAGGTCGACTAATTAAAAATCTTGAAAAAGGGTGCGCCTCTCTCCTCGGGCAGGGAAAATTCTTATTATCTCTTCCTTCTCGCAGCTAAATAACCAGCTCTCCGGGCCGTTCCCTCTCATATGATTACAGGCTTCCTCAAAAAGCATCAGAATCTCGTTTCACGGAGCATACGCGTTGTATATACATATATATATATATACATATATACAGGACTGGCTGGCGGCGGCTGCAGGGGACAAGCTCGGGAAAAGCCTCGGAAGGCGATATCCGCGCGCGCTCGAGAGACAGTGCTTTGCGAGCGTACGCGGACAGGCAGAGAGAGAGAGAGGGAGGGGGCGCGAAAAAACGAGAAAGACGTCGCGGAGAGGGGCGCGCGCTCGCTCGCGTAATTAAGGACCAGAGAGACATCGATCGGATCCTATACCTGTACGCGCGCGTCAAGTGAGAAAGGGTGGTGCGACGACGACGGCGGCGGCGTCGAAGAGAGAGAGAGGACTGGTCCGCCAGCCCGCCCCGGCGCCGCTCTCTCGCTCCCTCTGCCCCAAATCGAAGAAGCGCGCACCGAAGAGTGAGAGACACACCCTGGGATGAAGAAAATACGGAGGGGGAGGAGTTGGAGAGAGAGAGAGAGAGAGAGAGAGAGAGAGAGTGGGTTTTAGGTGTGGGAAAGAGCCCTGCTACCTACCGATATCTTATTTCGCCTCCTCTCGCACAGCTCCCCACCCCTGCCGGTGAAATAAAGCGCGCACTACTGCCGTGGAGTACCTGTCGCGCGCCGAGCCGAGTCTGGAAGGGCGGAAAATCACGCCTTTGCCGAGCGAAATGGGTCACTCTCCCGTCTCGCCGTGGAAATTATTTCATTTCGCCGCCGCCGCCGCCGCCGCCTCGCCTCGCCTCGCCTCGCCTGCCGGACCGTATTAGCGAAAAAATTCTCTTCTTAATCAGCGGCAATAATTTCTCGCTCGCAAGCGTGGCTTCTGGGCGAGAGATCGGTAAGACATCGGCGAGAGAGCCTCGTCGGTCTCGCCTCAACAAGTGCCCGGCCCCTCGAAGCCGAAGAATTGGACCTCCCGCGGCGGCGAGAGCATTGAAATTCGCGCGAGCAGATCCAGCCCCCGTCGCTCGGCGTCGGTGCGTGCTGCTCTTGATTACAAAGCCGTCAAAAATGCAGATAGACCAGACGACGTCCGCGACATCTATACCGGGGAGGGGGGTCTCGGTGCGCGCGAGACACATCGCAGCTTTGCCTCGGCGCCGGGCTTTATGCGGCAATGAAGGGGCGGCAAAGGCGAGGCGGAAATAAACGAGAAGAGAGCGAGAGGGTGAGAGAGAGAGAGAGAGAGGAGGCTGCACCTCTCTCGCTCGCCGGGCCAGGTGTGCTGCGCGCGCGAAGACAGAGACGACGGGGTGGCAACGCCCATTTTTTGATAAGCTAGTTACCCAACCGCCCCCGGCCTGCTGCTTGGCTTGCGCGCGCTCTCTTTTTCTCTCTCTCTCTCTCTCTCTCTCGCTCTTCGCAGCGGCGCGAGAGAGATCAATAACTGCATAAAAATAAAGTGAGCCTCTGGCCCGCGCCCGCTCTTTCTCTCTCTCGCTCTACCTTTAACCCGCACCATCGTCGTATCCCTCCTACCCGGCTCCTCCGCTGGTAGCTCTGCCACTGCCTCTCGCGAGCGCCGTTCTCTACCCTCTTTCTCCAGCCCGCCGAGGGAGAAAGAGAGAGAGAGAGAGAGCCAGCGCCGGCACCTCGTTTTTCTTTCTCCTCTCTCGTCTCTTTTTTCCATGACCGCTTTTTCTTACCTACGTATACACGGAAAGGCGTACGCAGACAGCGCCGCCGGCTGTACGTGTGGGGTACCGTATATTTTTTCCTCCCGGCGGCAGCTTCCTCACTCCGCCTCGTTCTCCCTCTTTCTCTCGCGGCACGCACCATAAAATAACGTCCCGACTCTCTCGCTCGTTGCCCCCTACCCCCTTCTCTCTCTCTCTCTCTCTCTCTCTCTCTCTCTCTCTCTCTCTCTTTTCGCGCACTTTCTCCTACGTATATATACGAGAGAGGCGCTCCTTCCTTTTTTTCGACGTCCTACCACCGCCCCCCCCCCCGTATAGCGCGGCAGTCAGTTTTTTCTCTCGCGCTCCGCGCGCGTCTTCGGCTCTTTTGTTCGCCGCCGCTGCGCTCGGCTCTCCCTCTCTTCCCTCGTCCTCTCCTCCAATGAGATCCGGAGGTTATTGCCTGTATTTTCTTAAGGGATGAATTCCCCCGGCGGCATACGCTGCAGCGGCGCGCGGAGAGCGCGGCCACGGAGAGAGGGCGAGAGAGTGAGAGAGAGACGGATGGAGAAAATGCACGGAGAGAGCCGAAGGAAACGGGCGAGAGAGAGGGCAGAGAGAGGCCGGGGGAGAAGAAGGGCTCCGGGAAGGAGAAACGAGGCGCGCGGCGGCCGGCGTGCGCTCGCCCGACTAAGGAGTCGCGGGGCTTTGTCACTTTATTTCTGCTATGTAGGTTGACTTTCGATGCCGGGACGAGGGGGGGATCAGCTGCTTCGGGGATCCGCTCGGCTGGATGACTCGATCTCTGAAGCTCGCCCGGCCGATCGCCGACGCGACTGTTTATGCGGCTGCTTAGATTGTTTGTTACGTCTTAATTGGGCGTCTAATTGTTATGGGATGTTTGTTTTTTTTTTTTAAAGAAGAGTCGTGTTCGCAGCTGCAGGGAGTAAAAAGCTCGACGGAAGGAATGAATCCGCGTAAAAATTAGGGATGGAACGAAAGGAGTGGCGAAAAGGAATCGTAAAATTGGATGGGGTGATGAATGCCAGAGAGCCAAGGACCTTCAATTACTATTGGCTGCTAGAACGGAAAATTGGACGCGAGGAAAAAAGCGAGATTTCATTTCGAAAAATCCTTAATTCCTAGCTTTCGTGCGGATTTTATAGACGAAAGAAGTTTGAATTAGGACACTTCGCCATAACCTAATTACCAATAATTGACGACACTGGCCAAACAATATAAATTGCAATAACCCGAAGATGAGCGTATATAAATACACAAAGCGAAAGCTGGAGGATCGGCGCTCCGTCGAAGCCACTCTCCGGCTGCAGAAAGGAGAGAAAATTCGTCTCTCGAAATTCTATTACTCCCCCGCTTTGGCGGGAGTCCGAGCGGCTGCTCCCGTAGAAAAGGGACACGACTCGCGGACCCTCAATGGATATACATGCATAGGAAAGAACCCGGGGAAAAGGGGTTGGAAAATTAGCCTGTGTATTACGTGCGTGCGGCTCCCGTTTTTTTTTCAGTCCCCCGTCCTCTTTCAATATCTTTCTTTCTTTTTCCTTTCTTTTTTTCCCCTCTTCCGATCCTCTCTCTCTCTCTCTCTCTCCCTCGCAAGGGTTTAATGAAAGTCGTTCCTCGAAAAAAAGGGAATCAAACACTTCTGCGCGGGCAGGAGGTGGGGGCGGAGAGGCCAGTAGGAGGAGTAAGGGAGAGTCCGGGCATTGACTCGTTCGAGGAAGTCGTGACGCTCGAGGGTGGAAACGCCGCCGCCGCCGCTGCTGCTGCTGCTGCTGCTGCTCCTGAACGCACATAATGCCCGCACTTTTAACGCGAGGGGGTGGAATGTGTGCGAGAGAGAGAAAGAGAGAGAGCACGGGAAATTCGTAAACGTGCGAGCGAGCTTTTTCGCGGATGATTACGCGACGCTGGCTGGAAAAGTGGGGGCAGGTGACGGGGAATTAAGGAAGGATTCTTTTATTCCGACTAGGCGAACGGATTAGAGGAGAATTTTTATGGCGCTGTTGCGTGAAATAAATAAAAGCAGGGTAAGGCTTATTGTCGCAATTTTAGAGAATCGTTAGCTTTGTTTTTTCATAGTTCGATACGGAAGTATGGCGAAAAATGACTAATTTTTAAACATTTGGGAAAACATGATCATCTTATTGTTATAATTTGTAATTTTTTTATTTCACAAAATTCGAGCTAGTAAATATAACAATAAACCAATATAAAAATTTATCAATTGTAGTTACTAATTTTGTTTTTAATAAACACGTCATTATAATTAATAGATTCCCCCTAATAGAATAGGAGGTTTTAATAACTCGAAGCTGAAGAATGGCACTGGAAAAGATAGATAGAGAGAGAGAGAGAGAGAGAGAGAGAGAGAGAGAGAGAGAGAGAGAGAGAGAGAGAGAGAGAGAGAGAGCACTTCGTTGGTGAAAAGACACTGAAAGCGTTTATAATTCAGAGCCTTGTTTCGAATGTGTTTAGCAGAAAAAGAGAAAGCTGAAAAGAGAATGGGGCTGTAAAGAGAAATGTAAAAACACAGAAGATTGTGCAGAATCCGTTAAAGAGAGAATGGCGAGCGAACAAGAAGAGACAAGGAAGAAAGCGGGGGGGGAGGGGCAGAGCACCAGAGTGGTTTGGTGACCGCCTTCCATTCGGGGGACGAGATTGCGTTATAAGAGTTCCATAATGCCCGCGAACATAAGCGAACTTTTTCATGAAAAGTTTCTTTTTCACGAGTCCGCTGATTGCGCCGCGCGTGTGTGCCTCGCGATCGTGTAAATGATTGCCCCGAGTGCCCTTTAGAAATCGCACATTTTAATGTAAATCCGCGAGCGGGCATCATTAGCTCGTTTTATCGTTTTTTTCAGAAAGTTAATTAAACGGCTTTCTCAAATGGGAAACTTGCCTTTTGTACCGAGGAGGAGGAGGGGGGGGGGTTAATTATTTTGCTTTTATTAATTAATCGATGGACTTCGTAAGAACTCGGGGGCGCGGAACTTTTCATGATTTAAATTCTCTTGGAAATTTTCATCGGGGAGACTGAGAGGTTAGAAATGAATTTCCTGTTTACAAGGGCGCGTCAAACAATCCGGCTGGGTTGAAAAAGTCTATCATCGCCTCGCGGCGTGCGGAACTTCGTACCAGCGAATAACCGAGTGGAATATTATCGTATAGGTAAGCGTAATGGAAACGATTTTCCGTCTCTCTTTTTGCCGCAGTCCGTCTCCCTCCGCTCCCTTCCCTCTTTTTTCGAAACAGCTCGCAGCTTTGGAAGAAACTTCGCCTAGGAACCCTACCCTCGGGAATTCTCGCTGACTCCTGAAGGGAAAAAGGAGCAGCCTTCAATTACTTTACGCGCACGTGGTGGAGGGAGGGGTGGGGGGAGGGAAAAACGTCGGCGAGGGACCAGCCTCGGCTGAAGGCTCGTAATGAGAAAAACACTGCATTTTCGCGAAATTCAGGCTCAAACCGTTTTTTTTTTTCACACTCCGTTTGATTGTCGACTGCGTGAATATTTCCCGCTGCTTTTCGTGCGTCGTTTTCTTTTTTTTGTTTTGTTAAAATTCTCCCGTCGGTGGCACGCGTGTGGGAGTCTTTAAAATAGCGCCGCGAGAGGAGGGAGATCTTGAATTAGCGGGCGACTGCCATTTACATTAATTACATGGAACCTCTCGCCGAGCGAGTTCTTTATATATTTCTGCCGATTTTCGGTTTAATTTATATTTACATTTTAACGAGAACGGGAAATGCAATAAAAAATTGGGGGAACGAGTAGGCAGCCTCCATTCTTTGGGAAATAAATGTAATATTCGTTTAATATGAAGAAACGCTGTTCAGTAGAAGTCTTTTGTATTCATTCTTACACTGAGAAAAATGTCATAAGAAAATTTAATATATCATATAATAAAAATTACTATATAATGTAGTAACGAAAGGACATACTAACATTGTAACAAAAATTGTTATTTTATATAGTAAATTTTGTTGATTCAAATTTTACTATATAAAATAGTAATTCTTATTATAGAAAACAATTAATTTTTATTTAAGTAAACAATTAATTTTATATTAGAACATTTTATTAAAATAGAAAAACATTTTAGGTGGTTTTTGGTTTCTCCAGCTTTGGCACAGCTGGTATTCACACTTCTTAATTAAACTTACACTCGCTGTTTTATGATACAATTGTTTACGGTCGCTATTTTATTAATCTAACCTAACCTAATCTAACACGTTTCGCTCGCCTTAATTACTCGCACGCTGTTTTACTTACAGAGTTCCATAAACCGCAGACTTATATAGTAATCATTCAAAGTTTTCGCCACTTGCGAGTTGATAGACCACCTAGATGTAACTGTATGCATGAAGTTTGAACCGGAAAATGGCATCAATTTTAAAATCCCATAAAAATTAGATACACTATCAAAATATTATTTTAAAATTGTTTGAACTGTGCATTAAATGTCAGTTAACACATAAAAATGTTGCAATAAATTATTACTACATACATTATTTTTCTCTTAAAATCATCCGTTTAAGTTATTACTTATTTTAATACATATCTTGTAAACTTAAAAAGATTGAAAACTAAATCGTATTAGGTATAATAAAATTGCACAAATTAATAAGTTTGAAAGAAATATCATTAAGAAAAATAATTACATTCCAACAAATTACTCGTTGCACAAGTATATTCTAAAAAATATTGTTCATCTTATAAGTTGAAGTCAATCAGCGAAAGCAGAGCATAAGCAACAGCGAGCAGCAGCCAAAAAGCGTCATTTCGAACGAGCGAACCGAACCCCGGGTCGATTTCCTCGCGCGCGTAAAGCCCGGCGAGGTAGACGCACGACGGAACGAAGAAAAAAGAGCCGACCCTAAATTCGCACGTCTCGAGGCACACACGAGCTCCGCAGCCCCCTTCGCCTGAAAGTTTAAGCCCGCAACGAAGAGGACGACCCCGGCACTGACCTACTCCGTTATATTCTAGGCTTCGTCTGAGTTATGTATAACGAGGGACGCCGACGACGATGACGCCGCATCAGCGGAGCCTTTATTCCACTGGCTGCTGGGAGAAAAGGACGTAGGGGTGAAATGACTCCGAGCTTGCATGAATATTTTGCAGCCTTGGAGATCTGGCAGACTGGGGGGGTTTGAGCGCTTTGTCAGTTTTTAGGGCATAATTAGTGGGCGGGGGGGGGGATGTTTTGTAGAAATTCAGCTGAACGAAACGTTATTCCGCGCTAAAGTTTTACTGTGCGCTCGAGGGGTTGGATCGAATTTTTAGTTTAAAATCATCATTTAATCTAGAAGATTTATATGCTGTCGTGTAGTAGAAACATACGGATACATGTAGCAGTTTTGTCAAAGATGTTAATCCTTTGTCGTCACGCAACGAAACAATATGTCTTAATCAGTAACCAACTTAAATGCAGAAGGTTCATCGTAGTACAGTTTATATGTTTTGTACGCATAAAATCAGATATTAAGAAAAAAATTACTGGATGAAAGTATACTGCTGGCCGCATAATTCAGTCGTTATTAAAATGTCTTTTAAAATGGTTATAGTATTTTTAATATATAAATCGTGAGGGTTATTGATAATTATTTATAAAAAATGTTTGCAACATGACGAATTTAAAAAAAGAAATTGATTATTGATACTTGCTTTTACTTCCGTTATAACGAATTTATATATATATGTTATAATAATTTACTAAAGATATTATAAGCGATACTTGTTATACTTCTAATAAAATTAAAAGTCAACCTTGGCAAAATAAATTTTGTGTATATATTCGAAGTTTGGTTCTTATAAAAATGTTTTTATTTAAAATTATAATCAGCAAGTATTATTCATTTTTTTTAACGTCTAATGAAATTTACCTAAACTTTCAAAAACAATTTTTAAATAATTAATTTTCTTTTTAGTCAAACATAAATATGTTCGTCCCTAAAACAAATATTTAATTTAAATTAACGATGAGCTACCCAATATATAGTTTATTCATTGATTGAGTGGTTTTATTCACGTATGAAAATTGCTCTACCGTGACATGACGTAATCAACAGTCTTAAATTTGTAAATATTATAATGACGTATACTTATGAAATGGTAATATTTGCAGCTTCATACTATTATGAAGGGAAATTTAATTTTTATTATTTTTCTTTTTTAATGACGAAAAAAAGTGTGGTTGAAAATTATCCTCGGTGCACTTTCGTGCAACAATTATGCAACGACGTATGATTTTAAAAAGAGGACTTTGGGTAGGCTGTAAAAATAATAAAAAAAATATATATTATTTTTATTAAATTGATGAAACTAACTTTAAATGAAAGCAAAATCATTTCCAACTATGACAGTTAATAACTTTTTATTCTTTGAAATTATATATACAGAACATTCTAACGATTGAAATTAGGTGACGTTTTATTAGCGAAATTTTTATCCATGCTACATCTAATAAGACGTACAATAATAATAACATAATAGATACGATAATATAATAGATCCCAATGTTTGCGTTAGAGATAACAGACGTCACATTGTAGCGTTTCCGCATTTTTCAATGAACAAGAACTTCTATGTTATTATTTATGCTTTCCATTAGTTAAATGTGACTTCAATTAAAATTTCTTTCGTTCTTTTTGTTTTGTTCGATTCTTTGTGTCGACTCGCAATACTTTCATTGTCTAAATTCATTTAAACGCCACTATCAAAGTCAACATTCTTCATTCAGTATCGTTTAATGCTGCCAAGAATTTATGAAAATTTTCATATTACGTAGTAAATATAAAATAATAATATTTGATCAAGGATCAAGATCTAGGGTATATAACTCGGGTCCTCTGAGCAGGGAAGGCAGTACAAAGTTTTATACTTGTCTTACAATTCCTCGGTATTGCTTATAGCATTTTTAGCAAAATCAACATGTCTTCCAAATTATTAGTTCTCTTGTTTGCCGTGGTATTCATCATTGCATTCACAGAAGCTTGTGAGTATGAATAACAGATTTTCTTTTTTTTTGAAAGTTACTACGTTTGGAAAAATGTTAACATCAGAAATTATTTTTTTTATTAGTTCCAAAGTGTCCACGTTACGCGCCCTGCACTTTAATATCCAATTGTCCAAAATTGTTGGATATTATAAAACACAAACACAAAAATGGTGGCCATTCCGAACTGATGAATAAAGTTCGAAAGATGACCTGTGGATTCGAAGGAAATTCGCCAAAAGTGTGTTGCCCAGTTTCAGGCCCTCTTTAATGGCACGACTAAATCATATGATATAAATTATATTTATTGAAATGTTACTTAATATTTATTAATATTTAATGATTGTTTTAAAAAGTTATAAAATGTATTTTCATACAAATAAATTGAAATTTATTTATCGTTAAACAAGATTTTTATTTATTTTGTTACTTGATGAAAGTTTCTCTAATAAGGTAAAAAGCTACTGCTGCTTGATACAACTGTTATAATAAATTATTTGGTTTGTCGCTTCTTTTTTAGCAACGCGCCACGACTAAATTCACTTACAAAAATAATTTAAAGATACTTTTGATTGCGCTTTCAAAGTCGGGCTGTAAGAGCGTGTTTTCTTTCTCACTTTGGGTGTTTCTCTCTCTCTCTCTCCCTCTCCGTATTTCTCTTTCTCTCACACTTACTCAACTTGTTTGAATATGTAAATGCAGTTTAAAACCCCTTGCAGCGAGACTAAACCACTTGTAAGTATTCAAACAATGAGTGCAACAATTTCACGAGCTCGGATTTCAACCGGATTTCGCTTAACTTAATCTTCACACTGTTATTCTCGCAATGGAATTTCGAAGTAAAATTTTCATTAATTTTCCAAGGAAGCCCCGAGCTCTCATTTTAGCTCTTTATAATACCCTTTACTCGCATACACAAGCACACATTAAAAATGAAGTAAATCGCAAAAAAAGGAAGGAGAGGCTAAACAATCGAGTCGCGTTGGATGACGCTGTGCACATGCACACGTGAGCCCGATGTAACGGGAGCGCGCGGCGTTTACACGTAAATACAACCAATTGCGCCTCATAAATATCGAAGATTTTAACACTTGCCCGAGCGCAGCTTTCCGTGCGATACCGAACGGCGGGGAAAAAAGTGGCGAACAAACAAGACAAAGCCTCATCGTTTATTACAAGGTTTTTTTCGCAGCAAGCTCCACCCTCCGGAGCGCGAGGCGGCGGCGTGTAGACGTCGAGAGCGGCGATCGCATCGAATTGATAATTTTCAGTGCATGAGTAATTTTTTTGAAAAAACGCGCCTGTCAAATAAAAAGCTGCAGCGGCGGCGGCGACGGCTGCATATCCCCTCTCCTCCGCCGGAGGCAAAAAAGAAGAGACCGAGAGAGAGAGAGCGACAAAGAGGCGACGTATCGATGCGCGCCGGGAGGGGAAAAGACGGCGGCGCAGGCCGGAAGTAAGAATACGCACGTATCTGCCTGGTTTGATACTAAGTCAGGCATCGCTTTAGTTAATAAAACGTCCTTAGGGGCGGCGGCGCTTTGCCGAGCAATGCAGCGTGATGCGATGTGCCTCACCTCTATGCAGCGGCAGCGACAGCACTACACCGCCGTCCGGGTAGCCGTGCAGGCTCTATTTTTATTTTTAGTAACACGCCAAGCGCCACCGTTTTATGTATCATACGTGTACGTGCACACGCTAGAAAAGTCCGCGGCATGCCGCGAGGAGGAGGAGGAGGCGAGGAGAGTTCCTCGAGCCAGGCAAACTGTCGCCGGCGGAGCGAGGAGCTCTCCTCCGCGCCTCCTCTCGCGTAAGAGCGAAAAGAAAAGGATGAAGCTTTTTTTCTCTTTCCAGGCCGATCGCTCGTCGGAGCTTCGTTAAGGAGTCGCCTGGTGTTTCTTTTTTTTCCTGTTGCTCTGCATCCTTTTACGGGAGGTCGATTGAGGATTCTTTTTCGATTCATTTTTCGCCGCGGAGGAGTGTCGAAAACTTTGCTAGAACATTTTTTTTTTGTTTTTTTTTAATTTAAATCGGATTTTGTGTTAGACGATTTTCTAGAGCATCAAAGCAGGTGCATGCAATGCTAAAGCATTTGAAACAAATCTGAACCTCGCAGGTTTACGTCTGTACTTGTATAGAAAATGTAATCATTATGCATTTAATACCTTAAATTGGAAATAACTGTTCAATATAAATTGTACACAAGTTTACTATATTTTTTTAAATGAAAAAATTTGTTTAAAAAATAGTGTAGAATTATGTATAAAAATTACCATACAAAAAAAGAAGTCTTAATAATAGATATTTATGATACACTCACGAAGTAATTGTCACAATCGCAAAAGCAGCATCGATTATAGTTTATGTGTCAATTAAAACATAAATCTCCTTACAGTCGCCGCCTATTGTTCGAACCCCGTCCAGCCCCAGCTCGGACGTTTCCATTATCTACAAGTACCCGCCGTCTTTCAGCAGCTGCCAATAAACACAATTTTTAATCGACCTTAAAAATGCCACCGAAAACTCCGAGCCGCCCCACACCAAGCCCGCCTACATACTCGCCTGCAGTCCCGCGTGAGAATCCGGGAAACTTTCCCTTTCCACCGTCAATCACGCACTCCGATTGCAGCCTAGTCGCGCGTTACAGCAGCCCTCTCTCTCTCTCTCTCTCACTCCCGGGGGCGCGGCAGATGTGCGCTCGCGATCAAATGAAAAAAAGGAGAGCGCGTCGAACCCTTGAGCCGGGAGAGCGCCTAACCTGCCTCAAGCCGTGGCACAGAGGCCTACAGTCGGGGCGCCGGGCGGAGAGACGGAGAGGGAAGCCACCCTTGGCCGCCCCGGAGGGTCGTTCACCCCGCAAGGCACGCGCGCGCGGCTGCTGCTGCCGCTGCTCTCCTGGCACTCTGCCTTCAAGGCCGGCGACGCGGCGACAGTCCCGCCGATAAAGTACACAGCCCCCTCGCCCCGGCTGACCTCCCCAAAAGCCCGACGAGTCTTCTTTCTCGTCCGCCGCGGCCGTTTTGTCCCCCTTCTCGGTCGAGATTAGCGCAACGAGGCCGCCCCGTATCGAGTGGTTCTTCGAGTGCCGATGCCGTTTGCATTCGCGCGCGTCGTCGTGCCCGAAAAGTAGAGTGGCGGTGATGCTTGCTTCCAGCACGATCCTTCGCCGTTTGTGCAAGGAGCTGTTTTCTTTATTCCGCCGGCTTTTTCGGATCTGCGTTTCATCACGCGCGCCGACTTAAAATATTAAGAATTTCCAGAAAAATTAAACCCGGCGTTGTAACAGCTGGCTTTTACTTTTTTTTTATCTTAACTTCTCGCGCCTGATCTTTATACAAGAATTGCATTCCCTTGTAAAACTTGCCGTTCGTAAAGAAAAACTAAATTTCAAAGACTCGTAAAAAGCGTTGCAGCGCGCTCCCCGGGGATGAGACTGGAATAAACCTGGAAAAGAACAAAAACTTTATTACCGAGCGCGGATGCCGCGGCCGCGTGCACTTAAATCCAAAAACATTGCATTACAAATTTCGCCCGTCGAACACCAGCCGTCGTTCCTAAAAACCGCCCCGATATCCGGATAATTCGCAGGACGGCGGATCAAGCGCTCGGAATGCCGCGTAAACGCGGTGGATAGAAAAAAAAGCAGCAGCTCGCTCGCGGGAGGGGCCCTCGGCTAGGGATGAAAAAAAAGAAAAAAAAAGATGAAAGACATTGTGCGCGCTCGGCATCCGTCGCTGCTCTCCTCCGATCCCGGTGAATGCGAGCTTGCGAGAGAGCGATGATTCGAGGGCCGCGGCGCGCGAGCGAAAAGGGGCCGCCGCTCGGCATTGAGCCCAGCGCCGTTTCTGATCTATCCCCGCGGCTGAAGCGAGCCGCCGCGCAGCGCGGCGGGGACGTCAAACAGAGCACGAGGCGACTAATAAAGAGAAAATCCACCGCGCGCAGCGGTAATTCATTGGAGAAATTTACATTGCCGCTTCTTCGCTGTGTAACTCGCTCGGTTTCCTCTCCCTCTCTCTCTCGCGGGTCCGTGTGTGTGGGAGTGAACGTTATCGCGGGGCTTAAGTATTAATCAAGAAGACTTTTGGTTCGCGATCCGAGGGGTTTCCGTCTCTATCTCTCTCTCGCGAGCTGCGGCTTTGTTTGCTATCGTTTTGAACTAGGCATTGACAACGATCGCGACGATGACGACGATGGAAATGCGTAGCTTAATGCCGGTTCGCTTGCTGAAAGAGTACTTGGGTAAACGCGAGTTGTTGGTAAACGCTCTGCGTGAGAGCGAAAATCTGAGCCTTCATCTCTGTGTCGGGGCGTTAATTTGTTATTGCGAGCGAGACGTGTGTCGAAAATATAATGTACGAGTGCGCGCGTGATTAATCATCATTTTTTATAAATTAACGTTTCTATTCGAGAAATGGTATTTACATTAATTAATATTTCTAGACGCAGCGCTTACGTTTGACCATTGAAAAAATCAGCAACAAAAAAGAGGTTGAATGCATCAAAGTCCAAAGGTCGATGTATCAACTTGCGTTTGTGATATCGTTTCTTTTTTCGTTTTTAATTTTTACGCAATTTAAATAACATGAAAAAATGACGATGAAAGACTAGCACTGCAAAATGAGCAGTGTGTTTTTTAATTATTTTTAATTAACCAAGCTTATTTGCGCATACATTTTACATTTTAATTTAATGAATCTTCCGCACAAATACGTCGTACTTGAGATCCTAGCGTCGCAGAAAAGCTTATACATTCCTTTAATCCTACGGCCGACTAGCTCATAACCGCTAAACAGCCGGCAAGCCGCGTGAGCGCTCCTCTAAATAATTGCCTGGTCTATGAATAGACAACGGCCGGCATTAATTAATCACATGATATTAAAATGCGAAATTAAGCCTCCTTTCATCCCCGCCGGGGAGCGCGCAGCCGCGCGGATAGACGCGCACTCGGCGCACGGGGGCATCGATGCTCTCCGCGCGCGGGGCGAGAGCGCCGAGTTTTAGTTTGAAAGGGTAAAGGCCGCGGTGCCCGCGCGCGCAGCCGAGAATCGCGAGGATAATATTTTCCTCGCTTTTTCAATTCAGTGCGCTTTGTAGTGCGCCGGGGGATAGTTGATATGCGGGAAGGGGGCGGTAATAGAAATGCGCGCTCTCGCATTTGGATAGGTAAAAGCGATCTCCACTGAAAAAAGGGAGAGAGAGAGAGAGAGAGAGAGAGAGAGGAAGCAAACACATGTGTGTGCTCGTAAGGGATTTTTTTTTCAAGCCTTCCGCGTCCAGGCTGCGTCTATTTGTACTTCGATTCGCGCTTTTATTAGCGTATTTTTTCCATTAACGAGTTTTAATTATGTTTGACTCTCGAGGCTGCGGGTAAAAATCATTTTACCCAGGAGCTTCGTTTTGATTCTCATTAATTTAGTTTTTTTTCCCTCTGTAAAAAATTAATGACTTTATTTGAAAAAATGCTCGGGAAACGAGGTTGATTTTTCAGTAGAATTATCAAAGAAGTGGAATTGCTTTTTTAAATCGGCTTCGTCTACTGCTTAAGTCAACTAGATCCTATTAAACTATTTGTAAATATGGAAGAAAAGAATGAAGGAAGATTCATATCGTTCCAGAGTTCTTTTGAAAATTGTTTCAAATGTATTAAAAATGTAAATGTATTAAAATTGTAAATGTATTATTAGAAATAGAAAATTGGAATTACGTCCATTGTTACTTAAATATTCAATTCTACAGTCGGAAAGCCTAAAATCAAGGTTTGCAACATCGTTGTTTTGACATTTGAAGATTATGCATTCAATGTTCTGGAAACAGTACCCGCGGCTTTGGCTTCAGCATTCAAAGGGAATAGATGTCATTGAGAGAAATGCATCTTTGTTTCCAATAACTGAAGCTTTGTTCAATGCTCTCAAACCGTTTCTCGTCAAAAGTTTCTTACCTTGAAAGTTGACAATACGCGGGATTGGTGGGAAATTTTTCAATCACGTAAATGCATTAATGTGTTACTTTAAAATAAGTTATATAATCATCCAATTCCTTTATGCACTTTAGCAGTCTGTTCGATGATTTAACTTATAGAGTACAATTTTAAATAAACGAAGCTTACATTTTTCTTTTCAATTACTGCAGCCAAACTTTTTGCCTTTATATGACAGGAATTACTTTTCATGAGATCGGGGAATGATATTAAACTCAATTTCGGCGGTGGAAAGCAAAGATTTGATAATTTGCATAGTTATTGTATTACTGATATTGGAAAATGCTAATAAACGCGATAGCGTTCGAGACCTGTAAGCCGCAGTGAATGTTTAAATTTTGGCAATACTTGAATAAATCGTTT
>JAWWEM010000054.1:15925886-15945124 GCA_035582935.1 Ormyrus thymus | reverse complement strand
GAGAGAGAGAGAGAGAGAGAAGTGCCGCAGGTCACTCACCGAATATGACTGAGCGCGCCGAAAGGGGAGCCGCGCTGCAAGCACCAAAGTATGCATTATGTGCGCGCGCGGCCCTTGCGGCCGCCTCGCGTGCGCCGTTTCTTTTTCCCGAGAGCGATATCCTTTTTTCCGCTCCGGAACTAATGACATTTCGAGTCCGCAGGCCGGGTTCGCGCGGGCCGGGCTGTAGGCTAAGGATGACGTCTCCGGATTGGTGGTTTTGCGGCTTGACTCGGTAATGAGACTGAGTTTCCTATCTTGCTCCGGCCTCTGCGTGCGTGTCGCCGGGATTAGACGTTAGGTATGCAGGTGCCGTTGCGGTCCGAGGGCCCGAAGCCGCGAGAGCCGACGGTGAGATATCGATTTTATTAGGCGCTGCTTATGATCCGATTCCGGAGCTTTTCTCCGCTTTTCTATTACCGCATTGACTCGGGCGAGTCAGCAAGTGGTTCGCGATTAAGTTGTTTCGGTAATCGATACTTGGAAGAATGGGAAGATCGTTGAGGGCAACTCTGACTATCAATGAATTTAGCGAATAATGGAAAGATTTTCTGATTCGTTACGAAAGTAGATAAATTGCATAACAGAACAGTTAAAATTTCAAGTGCAGCGCAAATAACGAAGAGTAGCACTAATAAGCAATATTACAGCATAACGCAGAGATGCTCGAGCTAAAAAGAAAAAAAAGAAATTTTCCTCGTTATCGCGGGAAAATGTTGATAAACGCATTGCTCATCAATCACTAGTCAGAAATGGAAAACGATTTTCTGCCAACAGTCCGACGAAAAGACAACATCGGCCAGCCGGAAAAGCATCCCAGGATCGTCGGCTTAGAAATTCATTAAAAAAAGAGAGAGAAAAAAAACGTCGAACGATATCGCGATCCGCCGGGAAAGCAGCGCGCCGGACATCTTTTAAACCGACGGATTCCGGCGTAATTAGCCGCGCGACTCGTAATTGCGAGAGGAGCGTTTGATCGGCGAGACTCGAGGAGATTGGCCTTTGCCTCGGATTCGGCGAAGCGGCCCTTTTTTTCGGCGATTAAAAATTGATCGATTCGACGAAGGCGCGGAGAGCATCGAGCGGAGCTCGCTAATTAGACTCGCGAATGTTTCAGACTGGAGTGAGCAATTTTCGAGAGAGGCTTTCGTCGCTCTTTTCGTCGGTCGGAGCGGTTGGCAGTTTCTTTGTTTACGCTCTAATTGAACCGTTGGAAGCGATTAATTCGATGTCGTTGAATTTTTTGTGAAACTGTCGGATAACACGTCTGGGTAAGAGATAAATTTGGACAGTTTGTTTTTCTTTAGTATAATTATTCATCATAACTTCTATTTAAAATTGGACTTCATACTGTTACGACAACTAATGCTAGAATAAGAAGCGGCTTCGCCTTCCCATCCAATTAGCCAAGAATTTCCCAAATCCCAAGAAGATCTCTCCCTCCCCGTCCGCAGCTATCAGTCCTTGAAGTATATAGCAAAGTGCATCGACCCGAGTCCGAAAACGCCTCTTATTACCGCCTCGTTCGGCCGCGACAATCGCGAGAAAAAGCGGGCCGTCGGCGGCGGCGGCGGCGGCGGCGGCGGCGCATCGAATCGAGCGATCGAAAACGAAAAAGGAATAAAAAAAATAGGCAGAAAAAAGAGCGCACGAGCCGCCGCTGCGCGTAATAACAGTGTACAGTGCGTGCCACGCTCGAATCTCCGGGCTCTCCGCACGCACACAGCGACGTAAACGCAGGCAAGCCCGGCTATATTTAACGATAAAAGTGTACCGCGTCAATGACCTTACCGGCTCTCTCAGGCGCTGCTGCACCGCGCTGCGCGGACACGTATGTGTGTGTGTTAGTGTGTGTGCGCGTGTGTGTAAGCGCGCTAAAAGTGCGGCCGGAGAGCGCGCCCACACGAGAGCGGCGGGCCTCATCGAGTCGGGCGGATGGCCCAGTTAATTCGAGCTCTCTCGCGAACGTGCCTAATGTCGGGGCTTGGAATTGTATGCTTTTTCTGCGAGCTCGAGGGGGGGACACTTTTTTCGCGAGGTTTGCGCGGTCGATCGGTTTTATTCGGTGGAAATGGTTTATTTTGGAGACGTAGCGGGGAAGATGTGCAGCTTTGGAAATGACATTTTTTTGGCATCGTTTACCAAAAGTATCATAAAAAGATATTAGGTACGGATAACGTGCAGTTAAAGCGTCGTTAATGGTATTTTAAAGTATAAATGTAATAGAAATATTTAATAAATGCTATAATCAATTTTCCATATTGATTTTCAAAATTCTACGATTTCAAAAACAAAATTAAACTCACAATACGACGGTATTTTGATTTTAACTAGATTATCAATTTGAATTTTAATTCCTATTTAATTTAAGTAATTAAAATTTTACATAAAAAAATATTCTATCGCTTATTTGTGGAAAAGACTTAGTTATAAATTTCAGTCCTTAATTTTAAGTAAATATTATCTATAGGCTCGCAGTCAGGTAAGATTGGGCGTGTTCCGAAACTCGGGCGACCGATTCTGGGGGCTAACCACGTCAAAGTAAATAGACACCTTATTCTCGAAAACTACGAAGCGCACCATCCGGACATCACATCATCGGCGACCTGGTACTTGGAGATAACCCTCTTAAGGTACATTGACACTTTGACTCCGAAAACTACGGAGCGCACCACCTGAAAATCATCATCGGCGAGCAAATACCGTCAGATAGCGTCTCCAAGTAAATTGACACCTAGATCCCGAACTACGCAGCTGAGCGTTACGGAACAGTTCATGCTAAACATTTCGGAACGCGCCCATTATTCACCTCTGGCTTGCATGTAATATCACATAACCTCTATTATTAATATATAAATAAAGTTTGAATTCACTTATTTGTGCGAGAAAGGTCAAGCAAGAAACAAAAAAATAGAGCTGGCCCGTATACGCGAGTTTTGGTTATTTTTCAGCATCGGCAACCAGTTCCCCGAATGCGGGCCCAACGGGCGCGCTGAAGTCATCGCGCGGCGAGCGCGCGCATAGCCTTGCAGCTAAAAACCGCTGCCCGCGCTCCTCCCGGATTCGCTCGCACCTGCGGCGTTCGTTCTTTGACCCTCCGCGGCCTAATACTCGCCTCGGGGCTCTCGCGGCGAGCGAAATAATTCATAAGCGCGACGAGCTTCGTAACTAATTACGGCGCGCGTCTTGCTGCGTTGGGAAAAAAAATCGTCTTTTCTCTCTCCTCGTCCGGGGCTCGACTCCGCAGCGCGATTTGTGTGTTAATTTCGTCCCCCCTTCTCCCTCCTTTGGAACGAAATTTTTGCCGGGGGAACACAATGCGGATTGTTTACGAGGAAGCGAGCGTTTGCGCTGCTCGGGGATAGATTATTGGGTGCGTTGTTATTATGTTCATTTTGTTTCGTGGCTTTTTTTTTCGCAGCTTCTAGTTAATTAGGTACATGCTAATTAAACTATTAATTTTATGGTAATATTTCGTAATAACGTATACAAAGTGAAAATTCATGAGCTTCTGCGAGTTGTTGCTGAAATACTCTGTTTAATATTTTAATCTTTTGTGTGTGCCTTTGATGAATAAATAATTAAGCCATGTTATATGTTACAGCGTAGCTTATTACATCTATAATAAGAAAACGGTACTTTTAATAATACTTATTTGACGTAATTACTCTTAAAAATCAAGAAATTGAGTATTGTGGTCACATTTCAAGTAGGACTTGGATATTTAACTAAAATAGACAAGTTTAACTAAATTTATTATTGATAAGATGTAAAAATGTAAAAAAAAGTAAATTTTAACTGTTAGTAGCTACAATCTTTAGATTTCATGAAGAATAGCACGTTCAATTCACTGAAATGATATAAAATTTATATAAATTAAGTTCTTCATTGTTAAGTGATTATTTGATTATAACAGGTTTTATTTAAATTATAGCTTTTATTCATCTTTATTACATAAATATAATACAAAGCGATTGTTTGCTTATTTAGTTCTCTTCATAAATTTATGAATAATGTCGACAAATTCGGCACAAAAAAATTTGAATTTCTACAATTATAAAAACTTGTTTTCTCTATCCAATACTGCCAAGAAAAATGAACTATAGTTGTAAGTGCCATTTTAAAAAAAGTCTCGACGTTTAAAAAGCTAGTAATCAAGAAACAATGGTCTCGGAGTCCCCAACCACCAAATAAATACTTCATCAGCGATCGAAAAAAAAAATCGAAACCTCGAATTCCTCCGCCACCGGAGGCCGCCAACTTGCCGGCTAAACCAAAAAAAGAAAGTAGCTCGTCGCATCCTCCCGGCGCGAAATAGGCCAACGAACTCGCGTCGATCTCGCGCGAAACGCCAAAAAAAAAAAGAAAAGACGATCGCGAGCGTAGAGTGAAGAAAGAAGCGCATCGGCGGCGCTCGCATATAATACATATAACGCGAAGCCCCGGCGGCGCGCTCGACCGGAAGTAGCTCGCCGTGATTTCACGCTCGCGCGCGAAAAGACACGTAATTCAGCTCTCTCTCTCTCTCTCTCCCTCCCTCCCCCTCTCTCTCGCGTGCCGCGCAACTAAGCCGCGTAATCGCGCGCACCGCCGAACGGTATATATTCTATGGCGAAAGCGGACCGATTGTTATTAATACGACGGGCGAGCGGTCGCTTTTTTTTTTCTCTCCCTTCTTGGCCGGCCTTCTTTTTTTTTTACGCATGGAGGGTTAAAAGCCTGGCGCGAGGCAGGATTAATGAGCTGCGCGAGAGCCGCGTCGATGTCAAAAGCAGACGAGCGATTCTTATGCAGCGTTTGCTCCGCTCTTGAATAAAGGTTTTGCCTTTATTCCTTGATTATCCGTCTAATTCAGATGTTTGTTTAGGATGGAAATGATGTTTAGAAATGAGAATGCAAATTGCAGAAAATCTATCGGCAGTCGCGCAAATTTTTTTTATCAAACGTGCAATTTCTACACTTTACATTCAATAAAGTAGCAACGATAAAATTCCAACAATGATTTTAATGCAGAGATGGTTAAATACCAGCGGAATACTAATTTTGGCATACTTTTAATTATCTTTGGCATTAATTTTTACGCTCGTTCGCATTACTGATTTACGCGACCCTCGAGGTATAAAAACAAAATCCCGCTCCCCCCCCCTCGCGCCGCGAAAAATCCGCACGGAAAATCGGATCGCCAAAAATCGTCGGGAGGAAAATCAATTGCATGCCGCGAAATAATAACTGCCAATCGCGCGAGACTCGGCCGCGCAATATTCCCGGCGCGGTCTGGCAAAGCGTCATCAATCAATTACGCAGATTTTCATTTCTCCCCCCCTCCCCCCTCTCTCTCTTTCTGTCTCCTTCTAGCTCGCTCGCGGGAACGAAGGAAAGAAGAGGAAAAAGGAAAAAGGGGCACGACGAGCTTCGCCAAAGACTCGTAAAACCGTCGATGAAACCCCGCGTAAATCTCGAAAACGTCGCGCGCGTTCGAGCCATTCGCTTTCAGGGGGCATCGACCAGCTGAGCGAAATGAAAGAGAAAAAAAGGAGAATGAAAGAATGACGGGGAGGGAGAACGAGAGAGAGAGAGAGAGAGTGGGAGAGTAAGGCAACTGGTGAGTGGAAGGGCGACGGAATTTTTTGGTCGGCTTGTACATCGCTCGGAGTGAGAGAGAAGCGTAAGGAAGTGGCAACGTTGAAGTAGGAAAGAAACGGGGAAAGAGGAACAGCGCGCGGTAGATAACGACAGAAAAGCTAAATGACGGAGTAGCGAAAAGAGGAAAAATTACCAGGCTTGTTGTGTATCGCGGGTATTAATTAAACGTAAAAAACTATGTGCTTTATCTCTTCTAAAATGAATTTCAAAAAGCTCAGCTGGGAAATTCACTTTTAATTCCCGGAATCAAAATGCAGAAGAAATTCGCGTCCTACAGGAGCTTTAAATTATTTATTCTGTCTCAAAAAAAAAAAAAAAAAATTAAATCCCAAGCTCGCGAAAAACTACACAAGCTTCTCGCTCGAAAAAGGCCGACGACGAAATTCCCCGAAAAGCAATTAAGTCGCACTCGTTCCGTTTTCAATATTTTTCAACGTTTATACAATAATTTGTTTAACCCGAGTTAAACGCGGCCGCGGCTCTCCAATATAATAAGCAAATTCAGCGCTTCGGAAAAGGGCGAGAGAAGAAAAGCAGGCGTCACGAGCTAATTCTCGTCGATTGAAGCGGCCGAGAAAAACAAAGCGACGAGGAGCGTTGAACGCGCTTGACAATCGCGCAAAATCGAGCAAAAAACCGAGAGAGTCAGAGAGAGAGAGAAAGAGAGCCAGGAGGGGGAGCGGTAATTGTTCCGGGCGACGATCGCCGAGAGTGAGGAAGGTTAGGGCCGTCTGCGGCGAAAGTTTTGTCGGGCGACGTGGGGGGGTGGAGGGGGGGGGGGACCTACGTAACTCTTTCGACATTTGGGGTAGGTCGTCGGCCTGCCCGCGGCGGGAGGGGGAAACAATGGGCGACGGCGACGCCTCGGCACAATGCCACTTACCGCCTCCCGCACGCTTTTGCCCCGCTTCCTTTCTTTCGCTGTACGGCTTTTTTTTCGGGATACGGCGAGCCCGAGCCGGCCTTGAATTACTTTTTTCCCTTTTTCGTTTTACGAGCGGGGGAGCCAAGGCGGGCGGGATTTTCGAGGGGCGGCTCGGATTCTAATCGGTTTCGCGTGCGGATCGGCTGCGTTCGGGGGAAGATGCGTCGCGATGCTTTGCCGATTTGTTTCGACTTTGTTTTCCAACTCGCGCGCTCTCGATGATTCGCGGAGGTTTCTAATGTAGGTAGCGAAGGGAGTGGAATATATTCTTACTTTTGTAGAACGGCATCGTCACTTAAGTAAAAGCCGATTTGTAAAACATCGACTTTTACTGCTTCGTATTAGATATTTTCTGTTGCGATTGAATTTTAAGCGTAGTGACCAAGTATTTTTGTGCAACTGGCAAAATAGTCTTTTTTTGTACTGCGCGTACGTTACAATTGATATTCTAATATTATTCTATTCTAAAATTAGATTAAATCTTATCTAATCGTTACAACACGTATCAAAAGAATGCACTGTGAAACATCAGAACTAGAAATCTGACCATATCTGTCTGTTACTACTTAACCACTACGACCTGCAGTAAAAAGAATTAGATATTTTTATAGGCCATCAAACTAATAATATTCATTCCTTATTAAATTCTTCCACTCTTTTATTATATTTTTTATCGGCTACGTATAATTTATCTTTTAATACAAAGTTTTTAATTAAATAAAATACGACAATTTTTCGAATAAATGCAGAATGCGACTGAAATAATTAACTGTAGAAAACAAAATACTTTGTTGTGCCCCCCAGACAAGCGAGTTTCTTTAAAAATCGTAAAAATACATTAATTAAAACGACGTCGTCTCGAGATAAAGCGAAAAACGCGCGCCTCCATACAAAATTTTACACGTCGCGAGAGAGAGAAAAGGCACGCCGAAAAACAATTAACTCACCCCCCGCGCAATCCGCATAAAAGTGTCAACTTTCGCCGAGCGCCGAGCGCTAAAACGCCGATGCGACGCCGGGGGTAGAAAAGTTTCGGGCGACGCCATAATTCCCGGTTTCAATTTGATAACTGCGCTCGAAAAAAGCTTTCCTCCCCCCCTTCGCTCGAGCATTAACCTCCGCAATCTGCGAAGCCCTCGCGCCTCTCTGTACCGTAGATGTGACGCAGATAAAAGCGAAAGAGGGTGGGGTGGGGGACTCGCGCACTGGCATTTTCTTTTATTGCCCGCCGATCGAAGT
Organism: Ormyrus thymus; assembly: GCA_035582935.1. Taxonomy (NCBI): domain Eukaryota; kingdom Metazoa; phylum Arthropoda; class Insecta; order Hymenoptera; family Ormyridae; genus Ormyrus; species Ormyrus thymus. The sequence goes on along the minus strand of JAWWEM010000054.1, from coordinate 15,937,278 downwards.
ATAATCGCGGGCGACTTCGGCGAAAGCTTATCGCTCCGCGAAATTTAGTCCCGGCCCTCGGCAATCGAACAATAAAACCGGCCGAGTCGCGCGCGTGCGCGCGTGTCAATGTGCATTTCATCGATTCCGCGCGCGCGCCTCCTTCCATTTTCGCGCGCTCTCGTCTCTCTTTCCTCTTGTTTTTTCCTTTTCTTTTTCGCCACGTCCCCACGAGCTTTATGTTGCTTTTGCCCGACGTGAGGCCTGCCGGCTTGACAACTCGTTACCGAGCTCTCGCGAGCCTCTGATGATCGAGTAGCGTGCGATCCTTCCGAGGATGACAAGACGCGACGCCTGCCCGCCCGCTTTTTTCCTTCCCTCTCCCACCTTTTTTGCCTCTCTCTCGGCCCCCGTTTTCCTTCGTATTAAAAACTGTTATTACTGCGCATTGGAGAAAAGCAAGCGGCTTTTCCGGGGGGCTTTTTTGTTCGACGCGCGAGCGCCGTTTTAATGAGTCGCCGGAATCGCTGCTTCGGGTTTTAATGCGAATTTGCCTGTAATTGGATTGTGGTTTCGGTTGTCTGAAAGTTTTTTCTTTTTTTTTTTTATAATAGTGTTCAGAATTTCAGGTTTAATTTAATGGATACTATACTCTCGGGTCTTTCGTGCTAATAAAAATCTTTCTAACGTGAAAGTAGATAATCCAAATTTCACTCTAAAACTCGGCGTTCTTTTAATAAATTAAGCTTTTTTTAAAGAAATTTGTTTCCTCCTTTTTCTTACTTTCGCAATAAGTTAAAAATTAATATTACTTAGTATTTCAATATATTAATCTTTACGGAATGCACGAAATTAATATTCACACGCCAAAATTTCGGCAGCAATGATGATGCATTACTGCGTTTGAATTTTAAAATTACCGATACGATCAACTCTTCAATTATTTATCGATAGCGTTTATTCATCGTGCTAATTATCATCGATTGTTACAAAAACCATTGTGAGTTAAATTTACACTTTGAGCATTAAGAATAAACGTTAATTTAAAATTCTGATGGTCAATTGTATTAATTACAAATCAATTTTATTGAGAAAGACTTGCTTTATAATTTTATTTACTTAAACATACACATAAATATAAAAAATTTTTATAAATAAAAAAAAATAAAGCATTTCAACAATTTAGTAAATACGGGAATTAGATATATTAAAAACTTTGATGTATTTCAAAATCTACGTACTATACTTTTTCAAAGATTTTAATTCTAAAATACTGGACAGAATCAACTCAATCAAATTAATTCATTAAATAAAATTTGACCCAAAACTTCGAATTCTCGCATGAAAATATTTTTACAACCGTCAAAAGCGCAACGATTTTAAAGTAATGCATGAAATAAGCTAGTGACAAACAATTTAACGAACGGAATCAAGAAAAATATTCAACTGTCCTGAAAAAATCACCGCGTGTCCCGCGGCCTATAAAATATGCACGCCGCCCCTCGTGCATTATTGAGCAATTTTAAAGCGGCGACTAATAATTCAAAGCCCCTCTGTTTCGCTTGAGGTTTCTTCAAAACTTGGGGCGCGCGCGCGCGCGCGGCTCCCCGTAATTGCGAGCCGAACTTTTCGCGTTTTAAAACCGCGTAATGAAAAATTGAATTAAAAAAAAAATTTTTAAACGCCGCACACTCGACCGTCGCTCGCAGAAGAACGTGCGTGCGAGGGGATGAGGGGTGGGGGGAGAGAAAAAAAGAGGAGCGAGCCGACTGCTAAAAATCGGCGGGGATCTCCGATGGGAGGGGACGCGTGCCAACTTGGCTCGTGTATCGATTTGCGTTTCGCGGGCTACTTTACAAGCGTGCACACGAGTATTTACGTTCGAGAAGAATGGGGGAGTATGTGGGGAAGATGAACTGTGGTTAAGACCTTGGGAGTTTTGAATGTCTCTATTGGGGGTGATGATTTATAGAAAATTTTCAGGTGGTTGCTGTTTTATACGTACGCTTTTATTATCTTTTTAACGGTGTTACTTTAAATAAAGTAATAGAATTTTGAGTGTAAAGAATATCAACTTCACAATGAACCGTAAAAAAAGTATTGGAAAACTAATACGTATCATACTGAGTGATTGACTGAAACTTTATAAAAACCGCTTTCAATACATTTAATCAACGTATTGTAAATAATATCTTTATCTCAATAGTTATATATATTTGTAAGTATTAGATCAAGATATTTAATCAAACGACATTAAATTAAAACATAGAAATTAAAACAACTAATACTTAATTAAAACGCCTATCCAATATAAAACGAAATCTCCGTCGATCTAAAAGCACACCTTCGAAAAAAGAAAATTTTGAAAGAAAACTGACGCCTTCAATTTCGATCTCGGTTACACCCGATCAAAACTCGTTAAAACAATCTTCCAAGAAAACGAAAAAAAGCCGGAACCCGCGAAATTTGATGGAAAAGGCTTGGGGCGAAGAAGGGAAAGAGAAGAAAATAAAAGGAAAAAAAATAGGAACACGAGCATCATCGATTGCTCCCTTTCTCATTTGAGTAAGTACGTGCGTGCCTGACCCGAGTAGGCGGACTAGTCACGAGCGAGCTTGGTCCCGCGAGTCCTATGACTGAAACGACAGCTGCGCCGGAATTCGCACTGCATCGGCTGACCGATTTTATACGTTATTCTTTTTTTGGCTAATTAAAAGATTATTCGTTGGCTATCACTGAGCAGATCTGATTTTTGTGATTAAAAATTTTATAGGGATTCTACGATTTCGTTCCAGTGACAATTTAAATATTGAAAGTGGCCAGGAAACTTGAGGATGTCTATGAAATTTTTCTGGGCTTGTGGTGAAACGCTTTCTGGCATCATTTCGTTGCATTTGGTAGATTGAGCAATGCCCTGGGAAATACCTGTGTAAACCCATTTATAACTTTACTTCCGAAAAGAACAATAAATTAGATTTTTTCTAATCTTTGCTGCTTCTCACTGATTAGTAAGATAACAATCTAATTGCGAGAAATTTCTAAAGTACGAAAACTGGATAATTTCTTGAAAAACAACAGCCAGCTTTTGCAGAACGAATCTAGTTTTGATATACTTACTGTCTTCCCGTAAAATGTAAAAATAAGGCGATGGCTTGAAAATATTTTCATTTTTTCATTTTTTGCAAGACTTAAAAAAAGTAAGTGCTTAAAAAAAGTAGCTCATCGCCATCAGGGCAAATAGGATAATTATTCAACGCGAGGATAATGACCTAAACTAAACGGTAGTCATTGGAAGCGGTTCTACATATTTTTAATACCGAATTCCAATTCTCTGGGGACAGACGCCAATTGCAGCTCGCATAAAGATATTCCTTTCCTGAGTTTCAACGGTATTGGCTTCAAGCAGCTTTGAATGATCCTTTGGTCTATCCGAGTTGTTGACGCAGTGAATAGGAGCATGTCCGTTTCCTGGTACAACATACTATCATCAGTGTGTATGGACGTCTGCCTGTAGGATTAACAATTATTATTATTATTATTAGTCAGCCGCAGTTAAGTGGGTTTAAGTGGGGGACTAATTAAGTCAACAATCCCAAATTGTTAGTTTGCAAGAAAAATTTTATTTCATTTTTGTAGTATATACATTAACTGTAGAAAAGACCTTAAACATAAGACAAAGGATTCATTGTCAAAGTTTCAAATTCATTTATCAATAAGTCGAGCCTTGACTAATTTGTAATATTAATTTTTTAAGTGATTTAATTCAATCCAATCTGAAAATCTGTTTCATTTTGTAAAACGTTTTCCTTTCTTACATCAGTCTCAAACAGTTCAATAATGCACGAAATTGAATAAGTCAAGAGGTTTACAAGTAACTAATTAATGCCAAGAAAACGTGCAATTATTTTTTTTCCCTCGGATAACGTAGTACAACTTCTCGAAAGGCCTGAAACGTCCCGCCAAGCAAAAAAGGGCGATCGCCAGACTTCGATTGAAAAAAAAAAACTTTCGAGCGCGTTCGACTTCGTCAAAGGGGAAAAAGAAAAACGGCGGAAAAAGCGGCCTGCAGAAGACGCGCGCGCGCGCGACCTTAAGGCTATAATCATGGCATAACGCATTCAAGGGGTGCGCCGCGCGACCCCTTAATTAGTTCGCAGCCCAGCGGTGGGACAGAGAAGGAGATAGAAATTACACAGTCTACAATTGCAGGATCGAGACAGTCGAGGCGGTAATAGATACCGAAAGCCGATCGCTTCTTTTCTCGTTTTTTACGATTGTGTGCGCTTCGGGATGTGTTCTCTGACGCTATAAGCTCTTATTTTTTGCCGCGCTTTAATGATGGAATAGCTTTGGAAAAGTTTGCCCCGGCGGCGATCGGCAAGGGGTGCATCTGCCTTTTTTTTCTTTTTTCATTTGTTTATTTAAGGTCACATTAAGGGGATGTCGGACTAAAAATTGACGGTCACAGTGCAATGTGTATTTTTCGTCATTAAAACAATTTTAAGTCATTTGCGACCACGGAATGCTAGGTTAATGAGGTAGCTGCCATCATAAGAAAAGGAAAGGTAACATAATTTTCCTCTGCCGGATTACTCTGTAATACTTACTTTGTAATGTAATGTACTGTTACTCTGGATAAATAAATAAATAAATAAATAATAATTTATGGAAAACAAAAATTCGAGCTAAAAGTTGTGAAATACGACGCGAGGCGGGTGACGAAGTTTGATGAAAGATAAACAAGCCAGATTGGCCGTGCTGTAAAGTTACACGTATTGCGACGAACCTGTCCGAGATCCCCTTAACCAGAATAGGTCATTAGTGACCACATTTTGGAGTGTACATGAGATTGTAAAAATAAAAATGCATTCTGTTCACTTTTTTAAAGAAAATAGATTTTGTTCTCTTTTACAATAGCGGATTCGTTTTTTTTTACAAAAATTGATTTTGATCCAAGGTTACTAAATTAGATTTGGTTCGCTACTTGTTGTTTTTCTAAATAAGGTGTGCAATTGACATTGGAGTAAGAGTTTGTGTCTGTAAATTTTTTTTTGATGTCGCTCGGTATTTTACATTTTATTCATCCGTGTTCATATTTTTTACAATGGCACAGGCTGTGTTTGTCAGTTATGTTTTCATTAGAAGTTGTTTTTGTTCAAAAAATTGGGTTTTGTTTTATGTATTTTTAAGTTGCCTTTTTCTTTCCAAATTTTGTCACAATGTTTTTTAGAGGCTGTGATACAATTTTTTTTTAAATTCTTCGTGATATATTTCTATTGATGTAAGTTCTTATCGGAGGGATGTTGCTTTATTAACTGCTTTGTTCGCCTCGTCGTTGGCTTTTAGTCCGTAATGGGACTTTATCCATAGGAATTTGATTTCGTTTGGATTTTATTTACTTTGGAAATGTATTGTGTTCTGTGTAATTTCTTGGATAAGTGGGTTATCAGTTGCGCAGTGGTGCAACTACCTTTGTTTGTTGAGAGGATAATTATCATGCCGAGGCGCTGGGAGGGAATACATGAGCCGTGTTCGATCCGTGTTTTTCAGGGGTATATCGTATTAATTTTAACTTCTGAATCTACTACCATCGCGGACGGGTTGCGCTTGATGAATTAGCAATGAAGCTGGAAATTATGCGGCGCTAATTGTCCGATCGAATTATTAAGCAGTACCAGGGACACGTTCGAAAGAAATCCTGTTATTAATCGCTGTAATGTTTATAGCGATTTCTGCAAATTTTAAGTATAACTTATTCAATCTTTGTTGGTTTAATTGAAAATTTCAGATTAGTGTAAATTACATTATAGAAGTTGTTACAAGAGGCAGCTTCTAATAATTGTTTGTGATAATAAATTTAAAAAATTGATCAAATTCACTTATTTATGGTAGAATCTATGTTGATATTCTCTAATTTATTTATTCTCAACACTAATTGTCTTATAGTAAACTTGTATAATTTACATAATATAAAATATTATTCATATCAAGAAATATGGCCGACTAGTATTTTGTTGCAATAATTAGAAGAAATGAAAACGCACTGCTTTGCCAATAAATTTTAATTAACTAATGATAAGCCATTATACAAGCAGTATCAGCGTTCAAGTACTGACATATATTACTTTACTACGACTATTAATTATAAAGAAAGGTAAAGAAGTAAATTAAGATTAAAATAAATTTGCGGCTGAAGAATGTCTTCTCGTTTAATGAACCTAAATAATCGATCTTTACGTAACAACGAAATTGATACATAAATAATCCGTCAAACTCATCGATCGACAAGAACATTCAAACAAATCCAAATAAATAAATTCCCCGCGCCTCTCGTAAATAAACACAGCCACAAAATTCCTGCCCGATCAGCTAAAAAATCGCTTACAATTTTCGAGCGTTGCTTACTCGCATCTGCCTCGCTCGTCCCGCGTCTACGTCAGCGCGGAAGCATTTCCCCGCAACGGAAACTAGTCGACGCCCAAGTTCTCGGCAAAAAGAGAGGGATCGCTCGCTATTCGCGTCGGCGGCACTGACCTAAAGGCGCTCCGAGGAGGAGGAGGAGGGGGAGAGCGTTGCCAGAAAGTGGCAGCGGCGTCTTGAATTAGCTGGCGCCGCTCGGCGGAGAGATTCGCGAGCCAAGTGGCCCTGAACTCCATTTTAGAATGGAGGATGTGCCTTCGCCCCGTCGATTTATGGCTTCTCTCCGCTCTCGGTACTCTACTCTCTCTTATGTAATTATACCGCTGACGCGCTCGTCGTTTTCTTTCGCGCTCTATGGAGCGTGCATAATCGCGCCCGATTCCTGCGAAGCGAGGCCTTCTTGATTTTCTGGATTTTTAGTCGCGTGGGCGCGAGGGGAGATTTATGCCGTCGGCCGGCTTTTTCAAAATCTGACGGCCGAGGAAAGGCTGCTTTAACGTTTCTGGAATTTGAGAGACGACGTGAATGAGAAGCGTTGAGGTGGTTATAGAGAGCTGTGAGAGATATGTAAATGCGCGCTTTTTATCGAATGCTGCATTCTTTGGCTCACTTGTCACCTTCGTTAGTTGGTGTTTTAATCATTTAAAACACCAACATTAATGAATATTATAATGATGAAAAAATTAAAACTGTGTATAAAGTTTAAAAGTAGTTTCAAACTTTTTCTTTTTTTTTGTTTTTTTAAGAAAAAGTGAATTTCAGAATTTTGACACGACTCAACAGGTATGATTGATCGATCTCCCATTGCGTAAACCAAAGAATTAAACTTATAATCTTTCCCCAAAGATTTCACGAAGAAAACAAGAGAATCCAAGACATCAGAAAACCATACGTTAAAGTTGTCCCCCGTAATGACTTGTACGAAAAAGCAAAGCAAGGCGAGGGAGAGAAAAAGGGAGAGAGAAGAGAGAGAGAGAGAGAGAGGAGGAGGAGAAGAACTCGACTCGCCGACAATCTCGAAATCTCGAGTGCAGGCGAGGCTAATTATGCTCGAACTAAGTGCCGATTGTTGGTGAAAAAAAAATTTTTCCCTCTCTCGCTCCTTCAAAAGCGTTTTAATTAAGGCGCGCCGAGCACGTGACCCAGTTGTCGCCGCCGCCGCCGCCGCCGTCGACGTCGTCGACTCGACGCATTGCTGCCGCTACGCTAAGCGTGAGTGGGAGCGCGAGCTGCTGCTGCTGCTGCCATTATGCAGTCCTGCCTAAGTTCTTATCTGCCTGCAGTCCCTGAATTTTCTTACGTTATGACTCTTTCTTGGGATATGTTTTTTTTTTTTTTAAGGGTCTCGAGTAGACGAGGTTTTAATTACTGATTAGATAATTGGAAACTGTTTTGATAAAAGTGACAAAAAGATTTTCGTGGGGCTAAAGTACGTGTTTCCTCTTAAATTAAGAAAGGTTTTACATACAGCTAAAATAAAGTCTACTGATTACAAATCCTTGTTTACTGCCTTACGTGGCCTCGTAAAATTTTCCCCAATTTTAGTTTATTACAGTACAAGTAACTACCTAAAAAAAGAGGTAATTACCAGATGCTTATCGCCAAGTTCATTCCGTCAGAAGAGGTTCCATATTGTTATGGAAACATCATTTACAATCGGGCTGCTCTTGTTTTCTCGAGCAACTATTTTCGCGAAAGCACGCGTACTTCGCAGCAAATTCAGTGCCCCGAGCGCCCCGAGGCGGCAGCATCCACTCTCCGCGCATACTCGGCCGAAAGAAGAAACAGGAAGAAAAGGAAGAAGCCGGCAATGACTGCGAACGGAAGAGGAGATACGCGAAAAGAGAAGCCGAGAAGCGGCAGTTAAGTCCGGCGTGTGCTCGATAAAGTGGGCAAAAGGAAAAGGATTCGGCTGGGAGGAAGAAAAGGAGAGAGGAGAACAGAAACGCGAAAGAGAGAAGGCAGGTGCTGCTGCTGCTGCTGCCGCTGCCGGCTGAGGGGAGAGAAGCGGAACGGAGGTGGTCTACGATTTTTTCCTACCGTGGGCGGGATTTTGAAACCTGTTTGAGCGGCTTTGAAATCTAGAGAAATAGAAGAGAGCGGCAGAAGGGAGAAGAAAAAGACCAGGGAGGGGAAGGGGCCAGAGGCTAAGACGTCGCTAGAAGAGGTTGGAGAAGAAACTGGTAGGGGAGGCGGGACTCGAATCGTTTAGAATAGGATAGAATGGAAAGAGAGAGGGACGCCAAAAGGAGTTTAAAATGGTTTCTGAGAATTTTTCGAGTTCGCTGTACTTTAATGATATGAGACCTTTTCATAAGTTAAAGTATACGCGTTATTTTCTCATTTTTTATTTGGATTAAATTTGTTAACAGCGACTGCTTAGAATATTATTTTAAAGTAATGTAAAAATTATAATTTGGAGTTTTTCACAGAGTGAAGAAACTTGTTACGAAATCGAGGATTTGCATAAATAAAATATAATAAAATCGACTTATTAATTGATTGGCAACGAGAGTCGGATAATTATTTGTTACACAATCTTGACACGATGTTTCGTGATATTAAAAAGAGGATCTAATGAATAATTAAGGATAGATTTTAATCCGTGACCCCAATTGCAATTTTGCAGTGCGAGTACGTTATTCGTTTCATTTAATGCAAATAACTTAATCAAATTACGTTGTCAAAATGTTAGTTAAGTAATAAATCAACTCATAAAGAAGAGACTTTTTGATATTCAAAAAATAATAATGATATACAAATTGTCATTTATCCCAAAATAATTTAGGACCAACTGATTATTTGAAAATAAAATCTTTACGGGGGAGAAATATTGCATCGATTATAAAAAATACATTCATGTACCGAAGTATTTACTCAAGAATATCGCGTAGGATTTACCATAATAATTGTGTTATTTGTAATACATATATAACGCATAATGAACTAAAGTCTTTACTAATCTGTAATTATTGTATCATTACTTGAAAGTGTAAATTATAAATGGCGATGATAATTTGTAGTAATTCCATGGGTAAATGCTTGGAATCATATCTCGAGATATTTAATAAGAAAGTGGTTATTTTTCGTAACAGAACAAAGCACTGATACGCCTTAACGACGTAGTAAAATGAAATCACAATGTAGCGTAATGAATGGAACTGCAGTAATGATAATAACATGTCTCTGAATGTGTAAAAATATCAAAAAGTACAGTAAAAACTAGTAGTAATAGTAGAGCAGACGCAGTAAAAGAACATTATAATGAAAAATATAAAACTATGATAGTTTTAGGAGTAAGAAGCAAGTATAAAGATCTGCAGAAAGTAAAACAAAGACAGTTTACAAAATAACAACGAATAAAGACAATTTCGAAGTGAAAAGGACGTCAAAAATATGAAGAAATAAGTAAAACAACAACTGAAAGTTTTATTCTTATAAAAATTGAGAGTCAAAGAAATAAATGATTAGGTTTGATCATTGCACAATACAAATAAATATGCTTGCCCGTATCTACCATCTCATCTATTGAGAATAAATTGTTGGGTCAAAGACTTTTTAAATTAAAAAAGAAATCCGAAGGTCACTCGGTAAAATTCAACGCGAGAATTCGGTGCAGGTTTCAATGAAGACAAGATTCGAAGAAAACGAGCAGCGCAACGAGTTGGCCTTGGCGCAACCCTAAAGAATTCGGTAAGCAAAAGGAAAGAATAATACCGCCAATTACTTTGATGCGTTTATGAAAATTATTACGAGGATACTTTTAAGTGCCCGCGCAGATAAAACGAAAAGAATTTCGAATTGTAGCATCAGGTGTCCGCGTGGGTAAAATATTTTTAAAAAAATTCGTCAATCGCTGCTTTTTACCGGTAAAAAGTAAGTTTTAGTTCTAAGGATGACAAAGGTTACAGTCTAACCATGTCGGAGACCATATTTCAGAAGCCAATCTTTTTATTTTCATTATTAAGTTTTATTACAGTAGTCGATGATAACGGCGCCAATGTAGGGAGATGAGATGAGGGTTTTAACGATCCAAGGAGAGATTGGAATCGAATTTCTGGAACAAAACCTGTTATTTTTAGTGTCTTGTAATACCTACACTTTATTTTTTATGATTTCACGTTGTTATGCGTTACGAGTCGTACTTAACATTATATTAATGCGTCAATTTTCTTCATTTACATTCGTTGTTAATTTTAAGAATTTACAGTGTTTTAAATAAAAGCAGCCCATCACGTTTATGTGCTACGTTTATATCTTAAATTGAAATCTAAAATTTTCAAAATAAATAAATAACTCTCAAAATTTCCATCGTTTAAAAAAGTTCTCAAAACAGTCTTTTGCTTACAAAAATCGGCCGCGCGTAAACAAAAATCTTCAGCGATCTTACAGAATTTTTCCACAATCATTAACAAACAAGAAAGCAGCGAACGACGCTAACAATTTAAAAACAACGCGAACAACGGCATTTCTTAGCAGCGACACCTCGACCGTCAAAGAGCGGACTAGCAGAGAGGCTCTCGGCTCTTTCTCTCTCTCTCGGCATAAAGAAAAGAGCCGGAGTCGCCGCGCGGCGCTTCAATTTTAAGCCACATGCATGTCTCCGGCTTCGTATTTAGGTCCGGATAATCAGCTTAGCGAGTCTGCCTTCGACTGGCGCTCGGAGCGCCGCTGCGCAGACCCACACACGTACGGCGCTCTCTTTCCGTGCGCCCGGCGACGCGACGTCGCGCGCAAGAGAAATGCCAATTTTGAGACTCGCCCCGAGGTCTCTCTTTACCTGCAAGGTCGTCGAAAATTGGCCGAAGTGCAGCGCGCCGCCGCCGCCGCCGTCGTCGTCGCTCCTCCCCGCCCCGGCCAATTAAACTGTCGAGCGCGAACTTTCGTGGAACTGCGCTTTTATTACGGGAATGAAATTACGGGATGCGTGACGCGCGCAATTGATTCTTATCGATGTATGACGGCTGCGGCTCTTGTTGGGCCCGCGAGCGGG
>JAWWEM010000054.1:15892117-15919162 GCA_035582935.1 Ormyrus thymus | reverse complement strand
CCCCCCCCCCCCCCCCCCCCCCCCCCCCCCCCCCCCCCCCCCCCCCCCCCCCCCCCCCCCCCCCGCCGAAGACCGAGCGAAAGGAAGAGAGACGGATAATGCGGGAGAGCGCGCGCATAAAAATACGAAGAAAAAAAGAGAGACGCTCTCGGGGAAAACGAAAATTGGAGGAGAGCGCGCGGAGGCGGAGAATTAACGAACCGCATCTGTACCAGGCGAGCGATGGAGGCACAAAAACGTACATGTTAAATTTGACGCTGCACATATACGCGGCGCATCGAATACACGCGCCAGTTACGCTCCTCCGGCCGACGGTTGGCAACGAGCCAGCGTTGACACTTCCAGAAATTTGTTTGGTTTCCCCAACAATCTGGTTAGACATTTCAGCCCTCTATCCTATTAACCCACTCCTCGGGCTCGCCTCCATTACGAGGGCTCTCGATTTTTCTCGGACCGGAGGCCAGAAATGCCGGCCCTCGGCTCTCGGGAAAAGGGGTCCTCCCTCGCGGGCGCATCGGGAAAAAAGGCGCCCGGATGGGGGGCAGCGGCGCGCGAGCGGGCAAGATACTTTTCAGGGCACAGGATATTTAACGCCGGCTCGAGAGCCGCGCGGCCAGGTCGGTGACCCGCTCGGGCGGCCGCGGGAAGGTTGGCGGGGGCCCCCGGCCGGCATTGGTCGACGAATTCCCCCCCGGGGGCCGCCGCCATTGGCCGGGCCCTGGACCTGCATCAACCTCGGGCAGCACGCACGCACGCACGCACTTGCGCATGGTGGACACGTACACAGAAGCCCGCCTGCGTGCGAGCGGCTTCGGTTCTTTCCTCTCTCTCTCTCTCCCTCTCTCTTTATCTCCTCTCTCTCTCTTGACTCCTTCTTCGCGGACGAGGAGTATTATGTAGGTAGGAAAGGGCTGCGGAGTTATGTACTAGAGAGCGATTTACGTTCGCGGCGCGTAGAGCGAATCGATGATTTTTCGCGGAGGAAGTTGCTGTATTTTTGCACGATGGATGGAGCGAGGGAATTCCGGTTGTTATTTCGCTTGAATATATTTTCAATTGCCTTTGCTTTTTTCTGGGCGCAGGAATTTCGACTGGGTTTAACGTACGCCGCGACCGCTTAGTCGGGAAGTGATTTTTTCAGAGATCTAGGACAATAAATTCAACTCGGGTAGCTCGTGTAAGAGACTTTTTAGTAGTTCTTATAAAAGACAAAAGCAGCTCCTAGAAATTTTCACTCAAGAAACGTGATTAAAATTCAATTCTTCCTCGTTATTTTAAAAGGAACGCCTTTGACTCCCAATGAAAATGAGCTCTCCTCGTCGAGCAAGTTCAACAAGTCTCTTCCACTCGCGAACATCCAATTCTTACAAAACCCTCCAAAAAAGAGCCTCGCCCCGTCCGCCTGCAGCCGCGAGTCTACTTCGCGTCAGATCCACTCGGCTCATTTTTCCAGCTCCGCCTCAACGAGGGTCTTCGCGGCGGTGCGCAGCGCAGGAAAGTGGCCAGGATTCATTAGCGCCGCTCGCGCTCGTCCCGTCAGCTCGGCGGGGGCCGCGGAGCCGATTGGCAGCCGTGACTCAATGGGAACGCGACGGCTCGGCGCTCGTTCTGGGTCCGCGGCGGCCAGATGAGTGACGGAATTTCCACGGCCGGAGAGAAGGGGCGTGGCTGATTAGAAATGTCACGGGGCCCGGGAGTCCGCGCACGTGCGCGGCGGCGGCTCCTCTCCCGAGATTTTTCTCGGCGGGATTTTTATATTGTGCCGCGGCTGCCCGGGAACAATGAGCGCTCGTTTTCTCGCGCGGGCTCGGCATCCCGCCGCGGAATGCGAGATTTCGACTCGATATTCTGTTCGGACGCGCTGATTTTCTGGGCTGCGCGCGGCCGGGCATCCTTTTTTCTCGAGTCGCCGCCATTGAAATGTATATTTCTTCGCCTTCCAAATTATCGTACGAAATGATCCGAGACAAAGAGCGACCGTTAACGAGGACGCTCGTAAGCAAAAGAACGAGCAGCGCGACCCACAGAGACAGCCGCGGAAGGCGTCATCCGGAAAGAAAGGAAAGGATGAAAAAGAGCAGGGACGATCGACGGCGAGCCCCGTCCACCTCTCCTCCACAATGCGGCCGCGCGCGATAAGGCGCGCTAATGCTCCTTGCGCGCGGAGCGGCTTTTACATAATACTCGGGCTGCATTATGCACGCGCGCGCGACCGCCGGAGCACGCGGCACAGCGCCGCGCATGCATGGAGCGCGCGCGAGGAGAGATAGCCGAGAGATAGTCCGAGCGAGAGAGGCGGGATGTAGGCTACGAGAGTCACGACCTTCTTCCTTTCTCTCGCGGGCGAGCGTCTGCGAGGTTTCCCTTTTGTTTCTCCTGCGCGGCGGAGACACTTGCACTTTTACCTCCGCGGCCGCGGCCGCCGAGGTAAGGACGACTCGGGGAGGCCTGCTCGTTAGGTTATTTTTTTTGCTTCTCCTCCGGGGGAGGCATATTTTTAGTCGCCGGCAGAGAGAGAGAGAGAGCGCCGCGAGTGAGTTTCTTCAATTTCCTTTAATTGAAACTTTCTCCTTCTTGTTCCTCTGCTTCGTTCTCTGCGCTTCAACTAAACACGTTCGGCATCCTTTGACAAAGATCTATCAAGCAAAGTTTCGACACTTCCGTGCATGCCTTACTTGTCTTTAAATAAGTAGGAGGCAAGACACGTTCGAGATAACTTGTATTCCTCTGTAATAAACGCACATGCATCTAGACTGCTGATAAACAAATATTTATTTGTGTTTATAATAAAAAAAAAATGAAAATTTATAATAACTAAGTGGTATTTTGTAATATCATATTTATTATTGTATTAATATATATATATATATACGTTTCTTTCTTCAACATAACAGATATAAAATTGAATCGAAACTCTTAAACAGCCCTCACAAGTGTGTGCATTCGCACTCGACCTGCCTCGACTTGGCCTCGCGCTTGAAATTTCGAAAAACTCGCTTCTCTTCCCGAAAATAAGAAACCGCAAGTCAAAGGGGCCGAGGAGGCAGAGTGAAAGAGAGGATGTTTGGAGCCGCGAGTCGGACGCCGCCAGATGATGCCTGTATGCGCCGGGTGTATCGTTCGTGTGTGCGCGCGGGCGGCAGCAGCCTCGACGGCCGGAAGCAATTTATTGGCTCAAAGAGAGCCCGAAGTAGGATATACCGCGGCGCTGCTCCGACGAGCGAATATCGAATCAGACTCGATTATTTTCGAGCTCTGCCGGGAGGCGCCTTTTTCGGCGGAAAGCACGCTTTGGCGCGGAGAGGTCCTCGTTTTTTTTCTTCGCCGCCGGTAAGCTACGCATAAGCTTTATGTAAGCGCGGCCGCTGCGGGGCTAACTCACTTTTACGATTATTAAAATGCTCCCAGAGATCTGAGTGCTCGAAAATCGCCGATTCTCGGCCTCGGACTCGTTGATTCGTCGCGCTTTCAGGAATCGGGGGCTTTTAAAAGTGATTTTTAAAGTATTTCATGCCCGGACTCGGAAATTTGATAAGTGATTTAGGAGCCGGGGGATCGTAAGTGGCGATAAAGTAACTCTCGCATCGTAATGGATTGGAAAGATTTCGCGTGTGATTCCCCGACGAAGTAAATAAACTGCAAGTTATAGGCTGTTTATATATACAAGAGTAACTTTACGCACATTTTTGCATAACTTAATTTAGAATTTTATGTAAGCATCTTAACCAGATGTGCGAAGACCTTCCTTTTAAGAAAGTTCTCACGGCATTCTCGCGCGATTAATTAAAATTTACCGTCTGCGAGAAGTTTCTCTTAAAAATCTGAAATAAATTTTTGACGCAGTTAACATTGTTAGTTTATTTGCCGATGAGTTCGGTTGGAAATAAACTGAAAAAATAATAATCGTGACTACTATATGCGTATGCAAAAGTGAAAGCTTCGGCGAAAGCTTAACAATCATCGAATTTGAAATTTAGTAAGCGCTGCCCATCGTAAACTCTATTTATTAATCCACCTTCCA
This sequence comes from Ormyrus thymus, assembly GCA_035582935.1. Classification (NCBI taxonomy): domain Eukaryota; kingdom Metazoa; phylum Arthropoda; class Insecta; order Hymenoptera; family Ormyridae; genus Ormyrus; species Ormyrus thymus. Next base: position 15,915,141 of record JAWWEM010000054.1, on the reverse strand, counting down.
TTCATATAAAATAAAGCACCTCTATTTAATTGGCCCAGGAACTTCGATCGCAAACAAAGTGCACCTCCCCTCGATACCACAATTGTTGCTCGAGCAAACTATGGGCGGAAGTCGTAAGGAACCGGAGTGCAGCAATCGGCGCACGTAAGACTTGGCAGCGTCTTGTCCTCGAGAAAGGAAAACCGATGGCCCCCAGCCAATTCGAGCCTTGCCTCTCTCCCTCTCCTTCTCTCTCTCTCTCTCTCTCCCTCCGCCTTCGACAAAAAGCCGAGAGCTCGCGGCGACGTAATGAATGGGGCACTTGTTTCACTGCTCTGCTTCGGCTCATTCGTTGCCATTGACCCAGATGATTGCGATTTTCACGGGCTGCCCGCCCGAATTCTGGAGCTCGGCGTTTAAGCGCGGGACACCGCGGCGCACGACCTGCCTCTCTCGGGTACCCTGTCATTGCCGTAACTGTCGCTTTCGTTGTTGCGGCTACACGTTTTGTGCCGGTAACCAGAATAGTTCGGGCTGTTGTCGGTTGAGAATAGATTCTGTAAATAATGAAATCCGGGTATTAAAAATGGACGATTTCAGCGCGCCATGTGATTATCTTGCTTTGTACGCTGAAACGGGTAGGCTCGATGTAAAAGTATTGATATTATTCGATGTATAATTTCAGTAAAATAATCGATACCGGAATACATCAGTTTAATACATAGCTTAATCCGTCGCAGGCAGCATTTATTAACCAGAACCGGACGTGGAACTTTAATGGCTGATTATCAATGCTTTGGAGCTTTAGGGGCTTTAACTAGTTTTTCCCTTCCGTCTTCCCGTCGGTTCTGCGCATAAACTATGGAATAGTGGCCGGTGTCGGCGCACACGACCCTTCCACCTAGCTTCTAACTGCGGTAGACACTACTCCTATATCGATTCAATTACACCGGCACTGGCAATTGAAGGGAAATCGTATGCAGCGCCTGTATTATAATCCCTGTTTTATATCTCGAAAGCAGAGGAGGTTATGGTAAAGTCCGTCAAAGGGAACGAAACAATTAAATGTACATTGCGCGTTCGGTGAAATTTATTTCGGTTATTTTTGGCACGATTTGAATATACATTTCGCGAATGATGCTCGGATGAATTATTAAATCAGCGAGATTTTCGTAATTCAAACGAATTTTAATCTTCCGACGAGCGGGTTTTTTATGTGTATAGTAATAATAATGAGATTTATTTATTTTTAATTAATGAAATATTGTTATTGCTAATTATGAAAAAGCAAGCATTTGAGTGATTCAATGAGGCAACATTTCTATAAAAAAGGGGGTTTATTAATTAATTGACCTTTTCGAAAATTTGATTTAAAACTCACTGTATATTATATAATTTGTGTTCAAAGAGAGAGTGAGTATAAAATAAATGTCTGTAATACCAGCATTTTACGATATTTATGAATCATTTAATTTATGCATTAATGTAAGGATTTAATGCTTACTTTGCCGCTCGTCGTGCGACTAATTTATTAAAATATCAATAATGTTAATGACATTGGCGAAGCTCTGATAACGCCACGAAAAATTAACTCAACGCCCTCTTCGGAAAACTCAACGAAAACAAGTTACAGTTAAAACGTCGGGAAATTTCGGCGAAAATAGCACGTCCAGTCTTCAACGGCGACTCCGACCAGGGCGCCGAACCTCGAGAAAGAGCGGTAAGAGGAGCGAAAAGAAGAAACAAGAGCCTCGGGTCTAAATTTTTCTATCGAAAGTGCGGCGCGCGCGCGGCCCTCCACGCGGGTCTCGAGTGATCCTACAGCGGAAAAGCTAGTCCACCTTCTAGAAAGTACAAAGCTTGTTATCGCACCCTGATGGAAAGGCACACTGAACCAGGGAGAGAGAGAGAGAGAGAGAGAGAGAGAGAGACTTTTTCGTGCTTGCTCTACCTTTCTGCTTTCGCACTTATCGTTCCTTCCGTTTTTTCTTCTCGCTCACCTTTTGCCAAGGTGCCCGCTGCGAATTTCAGACGATTGTCTTAGATTTTCCGTTCCGACAAAACTAGTTTTGTAAATTGTTCCGTAGCGTAAGGCGTTTTGGACTGGCGCTCGACTTTAAATCTTAGTAAATTGTATTTTTTTCCTTTATGTTTTAATTAATATGTTCTTTGTGAAATTATTTTCTGACGAAAATGAAACAATTTGTACAATGATTAACTAAGTCTTGAGATATAGATAGGTAACCGTAGCCACGCGAAGAAGTAATTTATTATCGTTATATCGATGGCGAAATTGCTTAATAAAAGTACTTCAACCTACGCATCTCCACAAATTGTTTTGCTGTAGTTTCAATTTTCATTGAAATCATTTTTTCATAAATTAGATTTTTATCCTATTTAAAAATTACTCAACTGCGTTTATATCAATGATAGTAATTTTCTAATAACATCTTTAATTTATATTGCCTTTTCCGTAAGAAAATCACGAAATGTGAAAAACAGAGAGTAAATTCGCCTTACAAATTCAATGAACGCCGAACCATAAATTAACCTCTACCTTTATCACTGCATCAATTATCAATTCGAGATTGTCAAGCATGAATTAGAAATAGACGAGCGATGTTTTATACAGAGACCAGATCGACGTTAGGCGCGTTAATAACTCGGACGGCCGCGGCATTACGTGCAGGTCTCAAAGGCCGGCAACGCGATCTTCTCTCGCGGGCCGATGAAATACGACGTGTTGCGCCGATATCGATCTGCAAACTATGCTCGAGTCAAAGAGAGAGAGAGAGTCTTTCTCGGTGCCCCTTCAAACCAATGACTATTCGGAATCTTTCTTTTTTCCGACAATTTTTCAAGCCAGGGATAGGCCAGAGATCGCTCGCCGATATTGACGTTCAATGCAGGATGTCCGAGGGCACTGCCCGCTGCTAGAATTTTCAGTGATAAACGTCGTTGGGCAAAATTAAAAGGAAGCCAAGTTCTTTTTCGTTGGGAATTGAACAAATAAATTTTAAAAGAAATTTGAATCGAAAATTGGTTTGTTGGTAGGCCGATAATCTGACCCTTGGACTTATTTTCGTTGTTAGAACTAAATCAAGCGATTCGTGGATTGTAATGAAACTGGATTTTGTTACTTCTTATCAAGACGGCAAATGTAGGTGATCATTAGTAAGAATACTTCAGAGGAGCGATACCGCAAGTTAACCATAGTAAATCATTTTTCACAATTTCTTACCTTGTTTCACGATAATCGTCATTATAAAGGTTTCCTTTCTAAGTAAATCCAATTTCGTTCCTACAAACAACCAGCAATACTTTCTGGCCTAAATGCATTTTGTTACTCGCAAACTTACTTATTTTTCGGAAAGCGTTATATTTCCGCAAATTATAAAATTTATTTAAAAAATGATACCCCTCTAACACAATAAAAAGAAAGTAAATTAGTCAAATGTCATTTCAATGAAAGAAATTTCTTTGCAAAACGATTTAGCTCTTGTGATATACAAATATGAAGTGTCAAACAGACTTGACTTATTCCAACAAAGTCATCTTTATCATATATATTAATCGATAATTTTCTAATTCCATTACTGGAGATAAACTTATCTTGGTTAAGTTATAGCATGTTTACTATAACTATTCGTGCCGCACAAACAACAGTGTTGTACATTAGTTTTTCAACTTAGTTTTTAAATTACAAACAACTTTGTTCTTGCGGTCGCAATAAAAAATGTTCAATAATAATACAGAACATTTAAAAATTTTTTTTAAACAAATACAATTATTTCAAACTGAATTACATTGACGCCCCGCGTATTATGTCAGGCAACCCGCGCAGTTTAAAACATTTTTTCCGGTAAAACATCGAAAACTCATTGAACGAACGGCTTTAAAAATGTTAATGCAATTTTGATTAGTTACTAGCACGCTTTAGGCAGAATCGATTTTTCCGAGTCAGCGACGCTTACCCAAGGCTCTGACGGATCGTTGACCCAATTTAATTCAATTCAGTTTTACACCTCCAGCTATCTGCAGAGTATTGAAAGATTATAAATCAAGAAAATGTATATAAGCGTCGTATGGAAATATTATTTTATTTCACAACGCGTTTTCTTCAGTACTCTTATATTAAAATATTATGTAATTTAGTGCTGTGAAACATTTAATTATTTTCATTATAAAAATAAACTCTAGAAAGGTTAGATTAGATTATTATTTTTTCACCTATCAATTATAAAATATAACAAATCTGTAATACATGAAATATTTTGTAATTTATTATTAAGTCGTTTAAATAATAAAGCGTGCAACATCCTCAACGAGGACTATAAAGTACGATCGAACTGCTAAGTAGCGTAGCCTGATCGGATTAGAAGGTCCATCAGTAGTAAGAGACCCACTCTGGTAAGCCCCGAAATTTCAGTAGATATGACCAGACTGCATTAGGACCGAAGTGTTTCAGTGGATTAGGTCAAACTTCCGTAAGGCTTAGATCAAAGGCACCAACGTAATAGCCTATATGTATAATTATTAAATAATAATTTAAGCAGTAATGAGTTTTAACTCATTGCTAGCAAAATTATGAAATTGAAGATTTAAAATAATAGGTGGTGGATTATTAAGAGCAACAAGGTTTGCATTTGTAAAATAGAAATAAATACAAGCAGCATTTTACCGTGAGAAGATAAAACTAAAGTTTTATTCTAACAGAAAATGTAGGTTGCCGTAGATTAGAAGGGAAGAAGCACGAGAACATCAAAAATAGAGGTAATAAAGTCTTCCGAAATCGAAGTAGATAAAGTCAAAGTCTATCAAGACCTAATCAGCCTCTAAAACGTCAGTAGTAAAAGCCAGAATGCATCGGATTAGAAGCCTTTAAGGTAAGGCGAATCTATAAAGTAGGAAATGCAGCTCATCTCCGAAACAGAAATAAAAGCGAAGAAAAAACGAGTAGAAAACGCTGCGACCTTAGAATCCAATTTCCTAAGTGATCGGCGTGAAAGGATACCGAAATCGAGGCTCGCAGCTGCGATTTGTAACCGAATTCCGGACGAAAGTTCGGACGAGCTAAACGTTTCTGAAAAATTCCGCCGGCGAAAACGGTCGGCGACGTCCAAAATTTCACGCGCTCAGAAGTGCCGATCAAGAACTTACCGCCCAGCGAAAACAGATCCCCAATCTAATCGCGAATGAAGCTGGAAAACGAATGAATCGTAAGTAGCAACGGAGAGCGGCTAACCAGCACTTACGACGTAATCGTCCTCGAAAAAAAGGGGGGGGAGGGCAAAAGACTAGTAATCAGCTCGCGGGAAGCAACATAACGAAGAGTAGGTGGAGCAGAGTAAGCAATCCCGCGCGTCTAAATTAACACTCGCGGCGCGCGCGGGCCGCCCCATTCAATGGAGCGCTTTTCCGGCTGAAATTCCGAGCTTGTAAAATCAGGCGCTGAAAGCCGCGCTCGGGCGCCGGGGCACAATCGCCGAAAAGCCGGAAAACGAGCGCCAGCGCCGAGGGGAAATTGGAGGGAAATGCGACCGCTGCGAGCTGGAATTAAACCGGCGTTTCGACACTTCCCCTCCTCCCCCGCCTTCCTCTCAATTCCTCTTTTGCGCTGCGCGGTTTGTTTTCTGCCCTCGAGCTGCCCGGGAATTTTTCCTATTACAGATTTTTGAAAGACGCGAAAATCTGAAAAAAATTTCGCCGGGAAATTAAGTGTCAAGTGCGAGCAGCTGCCGGTGATTAAAGCTTTTTTTCTCCGTCGCGGCCTTTTTCCAACTCTTCGATTGCGGATTTGTTGGAGTCGATGCTTTTTACAGTCGCGAGTATTATTGCGACAGATTTTGTTTATTTAAATTTCGTGACGCGCGATTTTTTATTTTCTTCTAAACTATTCAATATTTTTATCGCTGAGTATATTCTTTGTTTAAACTGTTTTAATCATTGATTAAGGATTAAGCTACGTCTGCTCAATTCATCAAAAACTACAATATTCGTAACGGTATCTGCTTATTGATTGATTTCACCGTTACTTTCTTAAGAATCATTCCCTCTCCTTATTCACCGACACTAAACGTCAATTGATCATTATACCTTCTCGTCCGGCTTTTTATTTCACTATTTCTCTTGGTCTCGTACATTCTTTTGATTTCAAACAAATAGAATCAAGAGCAGCGGCGTTTTGCGTCCGACTATTCCGAAAGAACGAGATAGTAAAAGCTCAATTTTCGTAATTAAATCTGGGGTCGACTTGAAAAACTGACGAGTCCTGCCCTTTTTTCGTTTATCTCCAGCAGCGAGACTCTTTTTCCGGCTGGCTGCGCTTCCCTTTCTCTCTCTCTCCCTCTCTCTCTCTCTCTCTCTCCCTCTCTCTCTCGCTCTGGTTTTTATTAGTTACTATTCTCGTTCTTTTTTCAGCGATTTTTGAATCCCTTTCGCCGACTCTGCTTTCGACTCGCTTTTTTTGCCTGCCTTTTTGACAGTCCGTTATAGGAGCTTTGTACCTGGTGAATATTGCTTTCGCTCTTAATTGACCGACGATCGTTATTTGACAGTTAGATTTTATTGTTTGCAGTAAAATTTTTTGCCACCCAATTTTATTCATAAAATTTTTATCTACCGAATAAAAGTAATTGATAATAACTCTTCGCGCCAAGTCCTCCCTCAAAGCCACTATTTTAAACGAAAATTATCGTCTCCCTAAGCACGCAAACTTCAATTACACATTTCCTCGCTTCGAAACACGACCGCGTCGAGCCCAATCTCCTTTGGATCAACAAAAAAAATCCTCCCCCCAGACCCGCAATTTTTTCTACCTCGGCAAATAAAGCATAATTAGCACGCGCGTCGAGGCAGGCGAAGGGACTACCGGATTAAAAGGTCGTTGATGCATATATGGGCACTTGGCCGAGATTAGGCGCGCACGCCGGCGAGTGCCCGTTTCTTCTCCTCGTGCCCGCCCGCCCGAGCTGAAAGAAACAAAGCCCCGAGCTCACGGCGTCGGGCGGTTTGGATTATTCGCCGGGCTGAAAATATTTAATCGTCGCTCTTGTTTCGCAGCCGCGATCGACTCCTTCGATTCCGCGAATTGTCGTCGCGACGACGAGTCGCTTCGGCGAACGTTGAGCCGCGCAAATTTGCTTGGAACGACGCTCTCGCTTTTTACAGGTCGGATGGAGTAGAGGTAGGTGATTTTTTTTTTCTTGTTTTTTTTTTCGGTTTTACGATTGATGGTTTTAGGGCTGTCGGTAAAGAAGGCGTAATTAAAGAGAAAAATTAAAAACTTTACGAGGCATTTAATTATTGAGCGGGCTTTGCAAAATTATGCCCCGGATAATGGGTTTTGATTTACATTTTTTTTATTTGCTGGGAAAAAAGTCGGTAATGCGCCCGAGGAATAATGCGCATTTAGATAATTTTGTTTGCGTTGTGTTTCCAGTGGAATCGTTAAAACTCTGATGGCTTATAATGTTTAAAAAAATTTCGTGGTAAAATACGGAAATAAGAAGAAACAATTCGACTGCTTTGATTTAGATCAAAATTTGTATAGTTAAAAGTAAATATCACCTAAACGTTTCGAACAATAAATAGTTTATTTTTATTTTCATAAAAATACAACGAATTGCGATATCTGTTTCGCTTTGAAAACTCTATCCGATATATCCAGCTATTCCTGGAAGAGTTCATTTGTTTCTGCAACAATCGTGCATAAATTCAGCATGAGCATTTATCCATTTTCATACGTTTCCATTCAGCCTTCAATCTGTCAAAGCTCGTCGCGTCATTTAAAAAAAAAAAAAAAATTGGCTCGCCAGAAAGGAGCAGAAAGTCAGAAGTAATCCTCGCCCTCCGCGGCACGATATTCCCAGTGACTGGCCGGTTCGTCGCGCGGGACAAAAACTTTCGGCCGAGCGCGAAAGCGAAACGAAACACGGCGCCGAAGACGGCGAAGCAGGAGGAGAGAGGAGAGGGAGAGAGAGGGAGGAGGCGGAGGGGGGAAAGGGACAGATGAGCATAAGCCGAGAGGGAAGAAAAAAAAAAGAATACGGAACACGCGATCGAGCAAAACGAAACGAATAAGCCGAGAGCCTCGAATAAGGGCCGAATTACACTAGTCCCGCTCGCTGATCTTATCGTCCGGAGTTCGTCATGAGTCGCATGTATGTGGAAGGACAAGTGCGAATTATGTGCTTTTTGTGCGTTCGTTGTTGCCAAGACTGATGTTTCCGAGTAATTACTGCACACGCGAAATTTCTCGGAATGTATTCTAGCGGCGCAATAAAAATGAAATAAAACTTAATGGCGCATACGCGCACTGCGCGGCGTACAAGTAATGCGGCGTTTACTTCTTAATTACGATTGCCAATTTCGCGATCGGATCCGAAAGGGAGCCGGGACAAACTCACCGCTGAATTTCGAAGGCTCGGTTATTAAACGAAATCCGCCGAGTCAGGGGCCTTTTGTGTCTCGAGATTCTCGAAATTTTTCCGGCTGCAGCCTCTTCCGTCGCGGCGACCGCGAGAACAAGTGCCGTATGGCTTGTAATAAAGCATTACGCGCGGAGAAGAGAGAATGGAAGCGATTTAATGCGACTGCCGCGAGATCGTATCGTTTAATCAAATTCCTTCAGTGGCCGGGCTGCAGCGCGATATTACCGACGACTCTCTCTCCTTCTCTCTCTCTTTCTCTCTCCGTGAGGAGGCACATAACTGTAAGATAAAGATTAAGATGCGATTCTGCGATAAGAGTGCGGTAAAATAATATCGGAGACGTATTTGTGCTCGAAATTTAACGATTCCCCCGCAAAGTCTTCCGATAACCTTACTTAATATCGTCGAGAGTAATACGCTCCCCTCCGCCTCTCCCGATCCTCGAGCGAATTAAACAACTTAGAGCCGAGCTATCAATCAACCTCCCTCCCCTCCAGTCCCCTCCCCGGCTGATAAATCAAAAAGCAGTCGGAAAAATGTTCGCTAGTGTGGTCCGGCCCTAAAGAGCTCTCGGAGCGAAAAAGAAAGAGAGCGAAAGGAAAAGAGGGTCTCTGCTTCTCTCTCTCTCTCTCTCTCTCTCTCTCTCTCTCTCTCTCTCTCTCTCTCTCTCTCGCTCGGCACTACTACCACCGCTCGCGAGGCGCACCCGATACATCCCTCCCCTTGGCTCCCCTCGCCGCTTGGCGCACACACTCGGAGCTTCGGCTGTTTTCATGGCCGTCATTTAGTAGGTTCGTTCACCCCTCGTTGCGGTGGGGGAAGGCAGAGGCAGCGCCGGCAGCGGGGGCAACGGCTCCGGAGGAGGAGAGAGAGAGAGAGCGCCAGTCATCTAGGAGGGAAGGGCAGAGAGAGAGAGAGAGAGAGAGGGACTAGAGGCGACGCGCGATGGCCCGAACAGAGACGGACGTACTCCACTGAGAGAGAGAGAGAGAGAGAGAGAGAGAGAGAGAGAGAGAGGAAGGGAGGGTGCGTGAGCGAGCCGCGGCCATGTGTGAGAAATAGACGTGGCCACGACGACGCTGCTGCTGCCGCTGCCTTCCTTGCTATACTTTCAGGATGGACGCGAGCCGCCGCTTTTTTCGCCGGCCGCCGACCAAAGAACGCGACGTGGCCGCGCGGCGACGCTCTTTTGGCTGCAGTTGCCGAGCGCGACTGTATAAGGCTCCTCTCGCCGTCGCGATTACTCTCGATTTTTGTTTTCGCCAGCGGGCGGCGCTCTCGTAATTCGGCCGATTTCGGACGCAATTCGATCGTCGCTCTATAGGTTAGTCGGGCGTTATTAACGCTCGCGCGGATAATCGTTTAATGGGATTCGAATTAATATACATGCTAATTAGCTATAAAAGATAATGTCGCTAGTATCGCGTTTGCGTCACGTAAGTGTAATAAAATTATTTATAGTCCGATCGGCGAGTATATTAAAGGAGGTATATCTATTTAATAGAAGCTCGATCTGCCGCGTCTCTATTAATCAGCGGTAAATTAATAATAATATCCACTTTCTCCTTATCTTTAAGACCGAAAATTAGTCCGACCGCGCCGACTAAGGCAAAACGTTCCCATGGCGCGAGCAAAAGGAAGACGGACGCCGAACTCGGCGGAGAGACGGCTGAAAAAAAAGGCATCCAGAAAAAGGATCGCTCCGCCGCGAAAGAAACGAAGAGACGGCAGCGTTGCCCGTCGGAGCCGGGAGGGGAGGAGAGCCGAGTTGCGAGGGTTAGGGCCGGGAAGCTTCGGCGGGGCGGAGGGGGGGGGGGCAGGCAGGCCGAAGAAAGAGTTGAGGTAGGTCTGGGCGAGGGTGAGCGCGTGACGCGGTAATCGCCTCGGCGAAGCCCCGTCGGTGGAACGTATTATACCGCGGCGCGCGCGCGCGCGCACGCCGCCTAAATTTAGGCATAGCCGCGGAGCGGAGCGGAAGTGTCGCGCGCTCGTGTATTCGTAGGCCTCGCACGACAATGCCGCGGAGCGAGCGGCGCGCTTCTTCCTCGTACCGGCTGTCTGTCTTCGAGCGACGCCTCGCTTCCTTTCGGACTCCTTCTCCGTGCTTGCATTGCTGGCTTTTCTATTGTGGCTCTGGCTTTCGTTATGAGCGAGGGTCTGTTTCTTTTTTTGCTTTCTTCTTTTTGAGAAAATTCCGTCCGACTAATTTCGCTGGATTGAAGCTCGTTGCGAGTCCATTTTTCATAGTTTACTTGAAATTATCAGGACCGTTTATAAGAGTTATTATTGATAATATTAATTAAAGCAGATGTAAAAGAATCTAATTTTACCCAAGTTACCAACTGGCATTACTTCGACGTTTCCCATGAATTTTAATCCGTCGTCGTTTCAGTTTTACCTCAGAACTTGCCCGTACAGTCGCAGAAACCTGCAATTGGACAAACTAAATCAGTTCGTACTCGTTCTCGCAAGAAACTACCAGAAAAAAATTAGCCTGAAAGAAAGAAACGGCAACAAAAAAAAAAAAAAAAAAAAAATAAGTTGCGCGTCAATCAAAAGCCGGAGCCTGATTTGTTATGCAAAAAGCCGCGAGAGCGATTCCTAGAGAGCGAAACTTCTCCGTAAACGACTCTTCGCAGTTTTAGCCATCGGCTCGATTGTTGGCAGGCGAGTTATTTTTCGCAACTCTTTTTCAGCGCCGGCGGCGGCAGCGGCGGCGGCGCGACACGAAACTAAATCATTTTCGTCATCGAACTCGAAGCGGCGGCGGCGCAAGCTGGGCAGGCTCTGCACACAGCCGGCCGGGCGGAGAGAATCATTTGCGTAGAAAATAGGAAGGGGTTCAATGGGTTTCGCGGAACCCAAGCGGCAAACTCGCTCACGGCGCGCGTTTTTCCTCCTGCCTGCGACTTCGCCTATGCGTTGCCCCCATGGTGTATTGACCTCTACACGCGCGCACACGTACGCGGCGCCTCGGACACGTACACTCGGCCGCAGACGGGCGCGCGCGCGGGAGAGGCGCTTTTTCGAGGCCGGCTTTAGCCGGAGCTAGCTTTTATTATTAATTCAGGCTATTTTACTAGCCCTAATTCAGCCCGAATCGATACGCGCCGAGAGTCGCGAATTTCACCTCGGGGCTCGGACCTTTCGGACTCGACGCGAAGACCGGGGATCGCGCGCAGCTCGATCGTGCAGGCGCACCTTTTGCGCCTGCTTGGAAAACGTGTTTCGGGTCCACTTGCAGGGATGTCCGTAGAAGTTAATTTTTCATGCTCAAAGATGCAGCTGAACTTAAACGTACTAATTCGCTCTCGTGATTTAAAAAGATTTGATAGAATCTGAAAAATCTCTTTCCAGTCGCCTCCATCAGCATCTCCGCCGCTCAAACTTGTAAGCCGGGATGAAAGTTCGCGCTACTCGAGAAAATTCTCCCCGGCGAAAAAGTCTCCACCTTTCGAAAAATCTCCCCTCGGCGTATCACTTTAGAGTCGTCTAATTCCGGCTTTGCTCGGAGAGCGATCTAAAAATCTTGGCCCCGGCCGACTCGAACCTGCCTCGAAAAACTCGCCTGCAGTACTCGAGCGGATGATCCGAAAGAAAAAAAAAGAAGAAGGAGCCGGCGCGCGCCTCGTGTTCCGAGCATCTCGCGGGAGCCCAAGCTCGGCGCGCGCGCTCGAAAAAAAAAATCGTTACCAGGCCGCGCGCCGTGCAGCTTGCCCTCGCGCGCGCTAACGAAGCGCCGACGACGACGACGCGAGTCTGGGGCCCGCTGGAGGCACTTTTGGAATATCTCGTTCGCGTAACACTTAGCCGAGCTTTAAGCCAGATGCTCCGGGATCGCGCGGCAGCACAGATGAGTCTCTGTGCGAGAGAGCGGGGCTCAAAGAGAGAGAGAGAGAGAGAGAGGACTGGGTGCTCTCGCGAAAATTTCACGCGAGACTACCCTTTTCCTTTTTTCCTCTCCGCGCGCGCTCTCTCTCTCTCTTTCTCGCTCTTTTTCTCCCTGCGTACGCTCGAGAGAGACCGGCTGGCGCGCGGGGTTAGGCTCGAGATTGTTTTTTTTGTTGTTTCTTTTCTCTCCGCCGATGAATAATATGCCGTAACGCCGCGGACAAGTGGCTTCGAGCACCTTATTGAGGGGCTTTAAGTACTTTTCCTCTGACGCGATTTGCCGGATTAGTGCCGGAAGTGTGTTAAGTCGCGACGGGTCGTACGTATTAGTTTTCCGGGGAACGAAAAAAAGCAACCGCGGCGTGCGAGCTGTAAATTAATTGCTTGTTTTTTTTTGTCGCTGGCGACAGTTTCCAAGTTTTGCTATTTATTTCATTAAAGTTTTTAAATGTCTATCCGTCGGCCGGTACAATGAAATTTTATTTTTGTTACAGCGTGCAATGGGATAGCCGCGGGGAAGTTGCAACTGTTGAAATGTATTCCAATATGTAAGTCTATAGAAAATACATAAATGAGTACAGTATGCGCAACTAATGAATAAATGGCAACAATTGTAGGCTATAGATTGCATATAGGAATTCTTTGAAGGAGTAAAATGTGCCCTAAACAACTCGGGAAATGACATTTTCATAATCTATTTTTTGAAAAAACTTTTATTTTCTTATTTTTCTCGAAGTTGATGTGAATAAAATTCAATTAAATTCATTTGAAAAATATTTATTTATTGATTTTAGTAAATTAATTGTCATAAAATGATATATAGACACTTGTTGTAAATAAGTTTATATTTATTTCACTTTTTAAAGTATCGATGCATCCATGTTTAACGATTTCAATAAAACAGCCAACTTTTATAAAAACGTTCACTTTTAATTGTCAGCATTCACAGTAAATTAATGATTAGAATTGACGTATTAAAAAGTACGAATAGCAGCAGAATAGAGTCTCTCTAAAAGACATATCCTATTTAAAATAATAATGTAATACTCTGAATTTAAATCCGTAATAAATGATTCGTTACTTCTGCCTTTTTCCCTGTTAAATGTCAATATGAAAATGTACTTATTTTACGTCGGCACATTGAAAGCCTCAATCAATAAAGTTTAATTTACTGGATGAAGATCCGCCGAACGATATCCCAAAGAAAATGAAACGGAGAGGTAAAAAAATGATAAAAAGCCGCTCGTAAAATTCGCAAATTCTCAAACTCAAATCAAATACGCTAAATCTTCTCATCGCGGAAGTCATAATCAGCTGCACGGCGGCCCTCGTAAAAATCTTTGAAAGTGTTACAAGCTGTTTCAGCGCGAGTACAAAGTTTTTACTATACATTTTCCTCCCCCTGCCCCCCCTTCCACTCGAGCGTTCCATCCCGGTTTATCTGTCTCGTTCGCGCTCCCACTCCTTGTTCACTCCATCAGCGTCTATTTTACCCAACTCTTTCCTCGCCCTTATTACCCTCAATCTCCTTCGCCCGGCGCCCCTTTTACGCGGCAGTTTCGAAAAATGGCCATGTCGCCCCCTCCCTCTCTCCTTCCTCTCCCCCCCTGACATTTTTCTCCCTCAAATTTTTCTATATAAATTACGACGCGCTTTTTTCGGCGAAGACGCCGAGAGAGGGAGAGAGAGAGAGGAAGCTCGACTCGATCGCTCGCCAAGCAAAGAGCAAGAAAATAGCTGCGGGCCATTCGCGGAAAAGTGGCCACTTTTCTCTCCGCCTTTGCGCGTTCTGGCTCCAATTCAACCTCATTGTCGTCGTGTAATGCTTATTTCTCTGGGGGGGCGCCGGAATTTTCGAGGTAATGTAAAAGTGACTTTTCGACGATTCCACTCCGGAGATAAGAGAGTCTCAATCGGCAGGTTTTACTTGCGCTTTCCTGAGCTTTTTCTTGCGTTCAATTATCATTATGCTGCATAATCGTTCCGTTATAATTAAACTTTTTAATTCGTGGGCGCAAAATAATTTTTCATCCTGTCTACTGACGGTAAAAATTATATTTTTTTTCTTCAATGCGTTATTGCAATTGTTCTTTATGGGATCAATAATTATAGCGTAAAATGCATATTTAAATTCAAAAGAAGCTACCATCAGTCATAAAATTACTAAAATTTCAATAGACTAACACCGTAGATCTCGAAAAGATATGCGTTCCTTTGTTCATTTCCAAAAATATCTCGTTCCGTTTAAAAAGAAGCGTCGGAATCGTGATGAAAATCCGAGCGCATTATACTCATAACCCGAGCGCCCAAGCGGGCCATTAAAATGAGCGCCATCAAGCTGCACAATATCTTTCGTCGAAAATTTCCTTTCCATAGCCCTCCGCGGAGGAAAGAACATAAAAAAGTGTGTAAGCAAGCGCGCGGGAGGCGGGTGCAGTAAGAATCGTAGTAAGGGCAAAATCCGAGATTCGCAGAACTCGCGCGAAGCCCCGCAACAGCGTCGGGAAGGAGAAGGGGGGGGGGAATCGGATGGCTCGGCTGAGCGAAATGGGTCGTAATGCGCGGGAGGCGCGCATAACCTTAAAAAACAAGGGAAGAGAGAGAGAGAGAGAGAGAGAACGAGAGGAGAACAAGACTCCGCGCGCGGGAGATAACCGCGCGGCGACGAAATCGCGAGAGAGAGAGAGAGAGAGAGGCGGCGCGGCGGTGGTCGCGCGATAGGAAGTAAAATTGAGAAAGGAAGTAAAAACGATAGAAGGCGCGGAGTAAAAGCCAGTGGGAGAGACCGATGGGGAATAAGAGAGGAGGGCAAAAAATGAGAGGAGGGCGGTAGGAAGTAAAAATAAGGGGAGAGCGCGGAGGAAGAAGAATCCGCGGACGCGATAGGGGTGGAGGGGGGGGGGGTAGAAGGGCAATAAAAAAGACGGGAAAGGGGCCGACGGAGACAGCTCGCGAGCAGGTATGATAGGAAGTAAAAATAAGAAGGACGCTGATAGAAAAGCCGAAAGCGAGAGAGAGAGAAAGAGAGCGGCGAGGTACTATAGGAAGTAAAAATAAGAAAGAGGGTCGAGTCGGGCCTCCTCTTCGCCGTAAACGAAACGACGGGGCTGACGACATTTGGAACAGATAATGGCGCGAATGTGCACAGAGGAGAGAAAGAGAGAGAGAGAGGGAGAGAGAGAAAGCTGCGCCGCGGGGGTGAACGAACGGAGGGTCGCTCGGGTTGGGTGGGTTGCTATCACATCAGCTATCGATCTTATAACGCTGCTGCGTGGCCTCGCGCAGCACCACGACGTCTCCCTCTACGTGTGAGTGTCTCTGTTCTTTGCCGAGGTGAGACGCGGCCGATGTATTTGTCGATGTAGTTATTCGACGATTTTTATGTATAGCGCCGCGGTGCTCTTTTCTTTGTTCGAGCTGCAAAGGTGCGAGCTCCCTTTCCGGCTTACTTCTTTTCGTTAGAGTCTATTGGCCCGATTATTTTCTATCGATTGGGGATTTTAATTCTGGGCTGATGGGAGGTTTGATTGTTTTTTTTTTTTGTTTTTTCTTAAGACGTTTGGCTCCGAGTGACGTAGGTACAGTTTGCGTACTGGCTATGCAATTTGTTATTTATTATTTTTTTATTTATATTTTTTTTTGTAAGACTTTGTTCTAACAAATTTTAATGATTGATCAAAGAAGTTGTTCGTAATGACCAAAGTTATAAATTTAATTTTATGAAAAATATTTTGAGTAATTTAAAATAAGCATTTGGTAATTTTGCGGCTTTTCACATTCATTTCGTAAAAAAATCAAATGATTAGTTCAAGTGAACATTACTATAAAAATTGATCTTGTGTATATAAAATGAAAATTGGTCATGGATTAAACAATCATCAAAATTTTGCATTGACACTTTGCTGGCGAACGCGACTAAAAATCTTGCAAATGCTTCTGGTAACAGTTCTCTAATAGCTTTCTCAATACCGTTCAAAAAATGTCCTAATTGATGATTTGTAAAATACAAATGCAAAGCTTATAAAGCAACAACTGCCTCGCCAGCCGCAAGCGTCTACAGGTCAATATATGTGACCTATATTTATTCAATCTATGAAAATTCAAAACTTCATAGACGCATTAAATCGAAGCGCCCCCAGAAACGATTGTCAATAATTATCAATGATTATTTTAATACTTTACTTAATTATGAGAAATATTCGCGGCACCTCGCCTCGAGGGTAAAAAGGGTTAATTCGTTTTTTGATGACTTCGGAGCAATGTTCGTAGATGTTATCAAGGTAGTTCGAAACGGGTTTACCTCTAACTACAGTCATCGCCAACTACTTTATGCCTGCAAAAAGTTCAATGGCCTCTTCAAGAAATTTAATTGCTCCTTGATGCCTTTTCAAGTTTTTCATTGCTCAAGGCTACCGTAATATCCTCACATGACGTGAAATTATTTTGTAACAAAAATCCAGAAACAAACCGATTAACAGTTTGTTGGCTAAAATGTTCTCACTTATTCGAGATCTTAAAATTTTTTCGCCCAACTTTTTGCCCAAGCTGCCTGCTTTACATTTGAGAGTTAATAAGAAGATGCAGACTCCGAGGCAATAACGGAAGTAAGAGTAATGGTATGAGGTATGTGCCTTGATGGTTAAAATGATAGAAAGTAGTATTTATTAAGAGATGCAATTGATTATTTTTCAGGAGTAACAGTAATAATAACTTTTAAGAGAATGAACTCTTTGCCGTAAGTCATTGCAATAACATAAAAATTTGCTACCTGCACCAATGTGCGGTATGATGATAATTTTCCTTGTCATAAAAATACATTTGCATATTTCCATCAACACTTGTTGATTCAGATTCAGAAATACTTAAAAAATAAATTAAAAATAAAAATTAAGAGAATACATTTAACGGTAATATTGATTCAAATTCCCAAATTTAAATTTTAATTAAATTAAACTAAAATCAGCGCTTACTTTGTACTTAAATGCACTTTCATGACTCTTATTAGTACCTTGTCCTTATATACATCGACTTAAACAACGTCCTCTTAAAACGACAGAATTTCATCCGCAAAAACCATTAAAACGACACTCGTTAGCCAGCTCAAAGAAAACAATAACCGTCAGCTTCGATCCGCGCGGCAGAATTCGAACTCCGGCGTCGACCCCTTGAAGTTTCGATAAGGCGATTTGCGAAACGAGGAAGCCCCGTAGCCGGGGATATTTGGGTCGTCCGAAACGCCCGAGGCGCATCATCGACTGGCTCAACGTCTTCCCTCTCTCTCTCTCTCTCTCTCTCTCTCCCGCGGCTCTTCGCCGATGTGCGCTCGTTTGCTTTGGCTTCGCCGAATGTCCGATTACGCGGCGGATTCGCGCGAGGAGATCGATGCAACGGTATATACGACGGGGGCTTTTTTGCCCGGCCGCCTTTTTCCGGGATCAGACGCACCGCTGGGATACACAGCTACGAGGCGAATTAGCTTAGATTTTTATGCGGTGCGCGCCGGACTCTTTCCCGCGCGGAGGAGATTCTGGAAGGTCTGCGGAAATCTGAAAAGACGGGGAAGGCGTATCATTTTGCGGTAGTGCTGTGGATGTGCGGCTCGATTGCCATTCAATAGTATTACTATCATTTACGGGAGACGCTTCCGCTATGGTTCTCAGGTCGGTTTTATTCGAGCGGATTGAAGCTTCCCTAAAGCGCAGTACATCTGTTGCAGCGCGCAATGTATTATTTAGCAGGCTTTTGACATGCTGCAAAGAAACTGTAACTTATTTAGTCGTAGTGGTGCGGTAGCTTGGAAAACGCGGAGACCTTGGAAGAAAACTTTTAAATTGCAGTAACGCCTCAATAAATATTCATTCTTTTTCTATAATCTACAGCCGGGTTAAATTTACTTATCCCAAATTCTTTACAAATCTTTTCACGTCGAATATCAAACTATACTTTATTTAATGTTTTTGTAACTTGAACTTTTAAGCTTTACTTAGAGCATTAACGTCGGGCAAAAAACTCTTCCACCAGAGGAAACCTAGCTCAACTCGACGAGTCAAAAATAGTCCTCCAAAAGAGCTGCGGTACAACGTATCGTCCAACAGGACAACAAAGAGAGAGAAAAATTATCCAGGACATCTCCCCTATCGAGGCGAACATCTTTTTTCGCTCCGGTCCCTTATCTGCAATTCCTCCGATTCGTCCGAGGCTCTCCCGGCAGCAACAGGACGGCTTTTAATGGGCGCCAGAAGAGCGTGAGGCTCGCGACCGCAGCTCGAGTTGACTTTTAATGGAGAGCAGCGGCAGCAGCAGCGGCAGGAGCAGCGGCGGCGGCGGCCCTCGCGAAACGGCGACCGCCACTTTGCCGAGGTAGTCATGCGTCCCGGTAGCAACGACTGCCACCACCACCGCCGCCGCTGCGACTAGGTACACACCGGCTTGGTTCCTTCGCGGTTAAGAAAGAGAGAGGGAGAGTACGATGCTCCGGACACCTGGCGCGCACTTGTTGTCTGTATTCCCGTCTCCCGGTCTTGCACCGTCAATTTTTCCCTTCCGAGAACCGGCTGAACGTTCGCTCTCTCTCTCTCTCTCTCTCTCTCTCCCGGGCTTTATCGGGCCCCTCGCATCTTGGGAATCGCGAAAAAATGACGCTCGCTTCCTTTTGGGCAAATTGCCGCCGCAGCTTGCGAAATCATCATAATGCACCGCGCGCGGTGCGATTCTTATTACGGATGCGCGCGATGCCGGGGCGCGGCGGGTAAACGCGCGCTCGCCGTCGCAGTTATGCCGAGCGATGTTTATTCGACTAATTTTTCAAGCTAGCTAATAGCATTCCGCACCTGTCTCCCTCTCCTCGCGGGAGGAACGGGAGGCAGGAAGCGAATTTTGCATTCCTCAATTGCTGCGAGATCGAAGCTTCGTATCTTTGTGATCCCCCTAAATATGCTAGGGATGATAAAGCGTTTTGTGCTTTTGTGAAATCGGGGATTCCACGAGCTCCGTCTTAGATAAATCGGCTAAGCAAAACTCTTGGTCGGAATGATTAATGTCTTCTGAAGGATGAGAAAATAATTGACAACTGCGCCGAACGAGCTTTTTTCGCGATCTTGTAAATTTTGCACTCTTAAATTCACTAAAACCTCCCTCGGATACGCTCTCCTCAATTTCCAAAATCCACTTTCACATCGGCTCCAATCATTACTGGTTATTATAAATCGGAGCCAAGTGCCTTATCCCCCCAATCGAGACGCAGAAACCATTGAAAAATTCAAGAGCCGCTTCCGGAAATTGGGAAGCTTTGTTAAAATTCGACGTGTGTGCTTGAAGAAAGTTCTTGATAGACGTTGAAACGCTGAATAATTGATCGGCGCGGATTCGGCACGCTCGTGATATCGCGCGATACTGTGCCAGCCGTCCAATTACACTTGCACATTTTCCTCCCCTAGATTTCTCCTCCCCCTCCTCCCTCCCTCTCTCTCTCTCTCTCCTTGTCTCTTCCACCCTGTGTACTTGAGTTTCCTCGGTCTAATGAAATTTTCGAATAATTAAAAGCTGCTACCGCTCTCCGCTCGCGAATATGCCAAGACATAAGATTTCAATTTCGCCGTTCAAATACATCAATACTTTGGGGCTACGTCGGAAAGCCGTGTCTCTCGGGTGAACCTTTATTTTACTGAATTTATACAAGCGAATCGATTCGCGTTCCGTGCTGGATTCGAGACTGAGAATTAGAATTAATTACCGCAATTTTTACCGTCATTTTTTAGGGAAATATTCGAAGGAGAATAACTAATTAATTAGAAAAGCTCTCCAAGTAAAATCCATTAATATTGAAATATTTAATTATCGTAAAAACATTTAAATACGAAAGAGCGCCCGATTGCCTAGAACCAAGGTCTAAAAATAATTTTCCTAAAATTTAAGCCCCTTTATTTAAACTATATAGCGAGCGCGCGTAATTTTCATTAACGATATTTGTGTACGATCGAATTTAGGTCAGCGCATTTAATCGCATGCCGAAATTAGTGCCTCTGGCCTCGTAGTTCATTAGCAGGAATATCAACTGCATCGCCGAAAGCATCAGGTGTTCCGAATTCGCTTGTTTCTGCGAATTTTGCTCGCGGAACCGGGCAATTCGCTCTCTCGCCTTTTTCCCGGCCGTCGCGCCGCGGTTTACAATGCCGTATTAATTAGCCGTTTCCGATATCAGTGACACTTTGTCCCAATTTGCCCGCGTAATGGACGTGCTCGCGGCGCGCACAACCCGACACACAAACGTGCCGCGCGCCAAGCAATTGTGCGAAAATGACGCGGCGATGTCACCGCGCGCGCCGCCGCGGCCCGTACAGAAACGTCCTTTCTTCCCGCGCGAGTCGTCGCGGCTGCGTTACATACTTGGCGCGGAAGTGCGTTTACAAAGGAGCGAGTTGTTCTTAGCCGTGTACGGCGTCGTTTCTTCGGGTTTGAATAATTGCGAGAATCTGGATTTTGTCGAGAGAGAGAGAGAGAGAGAGAGAGAGAGAGAGAGAGAAAGGGAAACGGTTTCGACTCGATGGTTCAAAGGATGCTTCTTTGATGTGTTTTTTTACATTATTTGAGCAATAATTGTTTCCTGAAGTGCGGTTGTAAAATTAAGCATTCTAAATTTAATTCTTTAAATTAAGAGTTGCTCGGTGTCACTAGTTTATTTATTCAGTAAAATACTGCAAGAATCGGTACAGTAATATACGTTTGGTTCCAGCTTTCGAAAGGTTTTATATAAATCGGTAGCTTAGATTCACCAAAGATTTACCTTAGGCATTAGCGAAATGTATAATTATTCAACAGTGTAACGTGCAGTAAAGCATTCAATATTCATTTATGCCGTATTATTCCAGAAATCACTAACATTATAACGGACCCGTAGTAATCAATACCTCAAAATATCTAATCCGTTATATTAATTAAGGATAAATGAATCTAGAACATGGCAGTAATAACTTTTAATATGCGCAGTTTTAAACTGTCCATTTCGAAAAAAGTCAGCTGTGTACAGAAAATCGCGCCCCTGGAAAGCTGCAAAACGTTAACGATTTTCCAGCTCTGCAGTTATGGGCGCGATTTAAAAAAAACAATTAGAAAGCCCCTCGAGATTTTTTCCAATAAATCTCGTATTAATTAAGAAAAAAAAATGCTCGAGCCAAGCAAAAGTTCCCCATCGTCGCGAGATCCTTTAAAAGGCGACGCATCATTATATCGCCCAGTATTCAAACGATACACCATTACTTTGAAATCGCCTTCGCGGCGAGCCAAGATTATTATTTTTTCTTTTTCTTTGTCCCGGCGCTTTTATCTCCATTCTTTTTTTCAAACTAAAAAAAAAAGAGAGAAAGACGAAGCCGAGGAAGAAAAAGCTCGCGCGCGCGCACGCAGGGCACTCGAGGTATATAACGCGGGAAGATTCCAAGTCAAACGGTGTCATTTTCATCTCCCCTCCTGTTTTTTCTCTCTCTCTTCCCGAGCCTCCTTCCCCGGCGTCTCACACATCGTCCGTCCATCCATCCGTCCGAGCAGCCTGTGTAGTTATAACAAGATGAGGCATGTTCGTTCACCGGAAGTAGCCGCTATCGAACGAAAGATGCACTGTCCCTCTCTCTCTCTCTTGGACTTTTAAATATAGGCTGCGGCGCTTGCGTTATCAAAGGATTGGAAGCCCGCCGAAGCGGCTCTCCATGAAATTTTGCGTGCATTATAAGTGCACACAGAGAGAGAGAGGCGGAGTGAGCCGTGGAGAAAGAGAGTCTCTCCAGTCAGGGTTGGATCTTGCGCTGCGCCGCGCTCGCTGGCTCTAACCTACCGTGACGCTATAAAAATAACGGCCGTTGCATCGGTCTCTCTCTCTCTCTCTCTCTCTCTCTCTCTCTCGTTTCTCGGCTGCGTGACGCCGACACACGCGCTATCTTCACGGGAGCACACACGTCGCCGAGATTTCTTCGTCGCAGGCCCGGTAGCGGCGGGGAGTATGCGTGCTGCCTGAATGCCACTCTTTTCAATGCACGCCGCTCTGCGCATTTATGCGCTTAGGATACGATGCGAAAAAAGGAGGACGGCGCGGCGAGGGAGAGGAAGGAGGCGCGCGACGGCGGGCGGCGACGAGGGTTGAGAAAGTAGGTGGCGGCGCGAGACGCGAGAGGGGCATAGGGAGTCAGAGAGCGAAGGAGCACGAAGGACTGGTTAAAGAAGGCGAAGATGCCGCCCCGGATAATGAACTTTCTTTCAGCTTTTTTCTGCTCCTGGGAGGCGAGCGGCTGCGGGAGGACTTTAAGGGTGATCGAAACAGTCGTTTGTAAGATAATCTTTGTCTGGACTTGGATTTTATTTCCGAGCGAATTTCTCGCTAAGAGAGAATCCCTTTTCGCTTTTATTTTCGCCGAGATTAACTTCCGTAATTTCGTATATTAAAAGACGCTTTTTGATAAAGATAAGCGATATTTTATTGATTGAAATCACTGGGCCAATTTCGAGGTACAACGCAATTTTGGTGTAATATTCACTCAACAGCTTCGCCAAAATCTTCGAAATGTAGTGACCACTCTAGAATATGCATGCAGCTACTAATTAGTGCGAACCCCTGCTGTTGCCAGTTACATCAATCAATCGTATGTTATTACTGATTCCGCAATGTATTCTGACGCTTCATTGTGTCAATTCTCGCTTCAAGTTTAATAATCAATCATGTTTCATGCCTTTTAA
>JAWWEM010000054.1:15873223-15887347 GCA_035582935.1 Ormyrus thymus | reverse complement strand
AAAACCATTTCCAATGTCGAATATTCACATGCTCTACTTGTCATACGGTGGAATCGATATACATATATATATATATAGGCCACTTATCATAATATATTTTATAACAAATTACTTTGTTTACACATTAAAAGACGAATTTACAGTGATTTTCGTACACGATTTAAATTGCCGATTAAGCGCTTGAATGGACGATTAAGTGATGGAGATTTAGAAATTTCGGCTCGTATATTCGAGTTCAAAACGGCTTTACTTGGAAGTCAACGTAGACGGAGAAATAAGGAGTTTTGCGATCGTGAGAAAATATCTAAGACTGGAATTCAATGCTCTCGATATATATACGTTTTGAAATCTATGTAAAGGTAAAACGGGTATATACGTTTATAACGCTGTGCGTCTTATGCAACTATTTAAATAGTTGACACGGCGCTCTCATTGTCTCGGAAACTCTGTTGCAAACGAGTCCCTTCTGCGGATAGACAATAGAATATATGCAGCAGGCCCCCCGAAAATAGATTGACTAAAATCCAACCAAATTTGGCCACTCCTGCGCAAACTCCTCCGCGAATCGCGTACTCGGTTGGATTCTTTCGCGGCGCAAAAGCGACAGCGTCGGAGCTTGACAAAGCGAATTCTAAGTGCGATTATCGTGGCCATCGCCGAAAACAATGCCGCGTAACTTAGCACTGCTCGGGAAGGTCGTCGCGGATCGCGAGTAAAAAGGTCGCCACTCTCTTTCTCTGTTGCACTTACGTCCACGTTTGAGGATGTAAACTGCCGCGGGCTTTGCCTTGTTCCGTATAGACAAGAAGCTGCATTTCATTTTCAAACTAATTTAGTGCAGGTTTTTAATTGTAACCTTAAAATTCGTACAGTAAATTGTTAATCGGTATGAAATATATTACTTATCGCCTCTGAAAACAATGAAGCGAAAAAAATATAATATCCGTCCGCATCACATAACGATATTTCTTGCAAGGCTTTCAATCGTTTCAGCTTAAGCTTCTTGCACAATTATTCCTCTCCCATATCGCTGAATAAAAATATATCCTTTCAAGTAAACTGTACCTTTTCACGAAAACTCAAAGCGCACTCTTATTATTCCAAAAAGACGTTGAATCCAAGCTCAGATTATCAATTCCGCAGGTGTGTGTGTGTGTGTGTGCGAGAGAGAGAGAGGGGGGAGCGAGAAAGGAGCGCGATATTTTTCATTGTGACTGCGAAAAACTCATGGGCCAAACAAAGCTCGCGTCTCCGGTCGCTCTCGCACTTCTCAAGTTTCTTCCTCTCATTTTCATGCGTTCCTCCTTCCTCCATCTCTCTTTCTCTCCGGCTCGAAAAGCGCGACAGCTGTTGCCGCGCGCGGCGCATTATAGAGAGAGAGGCGAATAGCCTTGCCTCGCTTCGAATCATCGTGTTCGCGTAACGCGGCTCGCTGCATACGTGTGCGTGTAAGCGCGCGAAGTAAGTGAACTTAACGATCGGCCCGTTCATTTTTGCGCGCTTTTTCGTTTGATTGTTTCTTCAAAGTCGCGACTTGCGAGGATTTATCGCCTTTGCGAGCGGTAACCGTGATTTTATTCTCTCGACCGGGAGCAGAGCTTCGCGTATGCCTTTTGAGATGTATTTTGAATTCGAGTTCGTGAATTGGTTGAGTTGCTTTGATTGCGGAATTTTGCTGGCGCTTTTTGTCGAAGAAGAGCAGCCGTACTTTACGTTCTTTAGTTTGTATTTGATCCGTTTTATAAAATTTCACGACAAATCAGTGTAAACGAATAATGCGTGCTTGAATTTCGCAAAAAGTATCGAATTGAACCGGTGTAAAGAATATATTTTATCTTAATCGAAATTAATTGACGCATAAAGTTAATTTAATCCAGAAAAACGAGCTTTTTGTTTAATTATTCGCTCTTCCATAAAATTTCCTCGCTTAAAATAAGTGAAAAACTATACATCAAAGACATATCAAAAATGAAATGGATAGTTTATTATGGTCGCAATGTAATCGAAGACGTCGTCCTCGTAGTATTTCAAGACATCCGAGCATCATTTCGGTCACGATATTCTTCGATTCATTTCACATTGCAGTATACGATTCAATGCAGATTGAATCATTTATTTTCTGCGGATAACTTAATGAATTCCTCTTGTTTATAATTCTTTTTTATGGCGAGCATTGCGGCACACGTTCCTCTGCCCCGAGAGCATAAATTTACATCAAAAAACGTTCGTTTTCAGCTTCAAACTTGATTTACGACCAATTGCACAAACAGCCTTTCTTTATTTTATATAATTGATCGCGCCGCCGATCGAAAAGACGAAGAGAGCTCGTCGTTAACAAAGTTTTTGCCCAGAAAGCCCGTGGACAAAAGCGCAATCGCGCCCGAGCGATAGCAGTCCAAGTAAGACGAGACTCCTGCAGCCGGAGCGCAGAGATGTCGAGATCGACAGGGTACAGGCGTAGAGCGCAGCGAGACCGAAAGAGAGATATCCACGGCGAGAGAGAGAGAGAGAGAGAGAGAGAGAGAGAGACAGAGAGAGAGAGAGAGAGAGAGAGACAGAGCTCTGGGAGGCGGGAAATAGGTCGAATAGAGAGTGTTTCCCGTTCTGATAGCCGGCCGCGCTACCAGAACGCCGCGCTTGCCGGATAACGATTGCAGGTGCAGCGTCTGTGTTGCCGCACACCGCACCGACGCTCGCCGATCGATCAGCCGATCTCGATTACGGGCCGAGGCAGAGTAAGCGAGCGAGCAGAGGCCTGATAAATCACTCTCTCTCTCTTTCTCTCTCTCTCTCGCTCGCTCGCTCGCCCGAGTAAGAATCCCGGAGTTAACTTAATGCGAGCTTATCAGCTTAGCATTCATCGATATGTCGGCTTGAGGTCTATTTGTCAGCCGGCTGTTACTCTTTATTTACGATTTCATTGCCGGGAGAGGAGAGCCGCGAGATCGGCGGGATTCTCTGGCTAGGCGAGATGATCGTAAGGTTTGGCGGTGCTGCTGGCTTTCGCAGTGCTGGGTCAAGGTTTCAGCGCTCGATCTCTCACCTGTTGATGCTTGCGTAATTTGCATTTTAATTGAAATAAATTAGCGTTGTTTGCAGATCGCGGGATAAGTGCTTGTCTCCAACTAAAACGTCGATTGAGACTCGATTAATTCGGATAATCGAAACGTAAATTTAAACGTGGAACGCGTAATTAATTGTATTTAGTATATAAAAAAGTCGATTAAATTGTTAAAAGACTGAATAAATAATGAAGTTGACTCGGCAAAGCGATGAAAAAAAAACAGCTTCGGATTTTACAAAAAGTTTCCACTCCACTGTGTAGCGAGGTAAATCGGGAATTTTTCACGGTCTTCTTATCAAAGCTTAAGTAAATTCCAGGGCGTATTCCCACGAGTAAATCAGCGCGGCAATGACGTCTTCATAAGCGTCTAATTACGCCGCGGACTCGTACTCGCGATCGGCGCGCGGCGCATGAAAAAGAACGCGAGGACAAGCACGCCATAATCGCTCAAAGTCCACGGATTCGGATTCATCGAATCGCCCGGCCTCTCCTCGGCCTGCGCCTTCCCGGCAAAAACTGCCTCCCCGGCGATCCGATGCCACCGTGCAGGAGTGGTGCGCGTACACGGCGCAAACAAGCCGAGAGCGCGTATATATACGTACACAGCACGCGGAAAGGACAGACCGCTTTTTGGCTTCTCGGAACGGGATTTTTAACCGACGTGCTGCCGCGAGCGCGAGCGGCCGAGGCTCTCTTACCTTCGGAGGGAAGGCTCTCGAAAAAGCAGAATAAACGAAGAATCGAGAGGAGGAGGAGGAGGGGCGACGAAGAGAGAGAGAGAGAGAGAGAAACGGGCCCGACACCCAAGAGAGCGAACGCCGCAGGAACCGGAGGAGAAGAAGACTCGAGACGACGACGACGACCGACGACGAAGCAGCAGCAGCAGCAGCAAAAGAAGAGGAGAGCAAGTAAAAGCCGATCGCCGAGAGGGCAGGAGGGACGAGGGAGTGGAAGGATGGACGACGAAAGCGGAGCGAGAGAGAGAGAAGCGGGGTATGATCGGGGGCCCTAAGGCCCGCGCGCGCCACTCGGAATTACTCTCTTGGGTTCTGGTTCGGCTGGCTCTCTTCCCCTCTCTTTCTCTACTTCTTCTTCTTCTTGGGTTCGGTAGAAAGAGACAAGGATAGCCGACGCGGAGAGTCGCTCGCGCGCTTTCGTTGGCAATCGTGTGTTCGGCGCGTGAAGGTCGGGATCAATGGCCGTAGGACCCCAGAAACGAACGCGCGCGCGCTCACGCCGTGGTGGTGGTGGGGGCAGGAGAGCCAACGCGGGACGACGACTCTTTCTCTCTCCGGGCGCGCGGGGAGCGAGAGGGAGAGGGAGGGGACCCCTCAGAAGTTGGGTACCAAAAGAGGAGAAATTGAGTTGAGTTCTGGCGCGCCGAGGCCTGCCGGGCCCCGAGGGGCGACCGAGGGAGGGGAGGAGCGGGACGCATGAAATGGCGCGCGGCCCGCCGGCGGGGAGAGAGGGGAGAGGCGCAGCGACGGACGGATTAAAGGTGGGTTTACAGTGCGTCGAAGAGGCAGGGCCTAAGCCGTTTTTGTTAGGACGGCATAGAAAATGGCCGACGGGATTGGGCGTTTAGAATTTCGTCGTCCATTGTCGGGCGAGTTTTTGGCTTAGTTTTTCTACAAAATGTTGCTGTATTTTCTACGAAAATTGATACTTTTAGCAGAATTTTGGATAATATTGTGGATACTCTAAGTCACTGTTGAAGCTTAAATAATTTTTATGTTTTTCGTAATAAGGAATGAACACCATGATGAATCTTCTTTCATGATAATAAAATTTAAAATAAACCAAAAAATTTTAAAAATCTTTTAAAAATAATCTATCGTTCACCTTGTACACGTTACGTTTTTTTAATTTTTTAGGCGCTTCATTACCTGCTCTTGTATCAAACATTACGCGAATGCCAAAGCAAATTCGTCAGCTTCCTCAAAAACAATTTCTAAAAAATTATTTTCCAACATTTTTGCACCAAATATCGTTAATCCCGACACCTCATCACCGTATTGTCCGTCATTTCTGCAGAGCAAGATAACAGATTCGTCCCTAAAAAAAAAGTCTCGGTGTGCGAGGGGACCTTACGTCCCAGCGCACACAACCGGCGCGCCCCGGATAGCGCGCGTGCACACGTATATACCATAAGTTCTATGGCTCTTCATCCGGTGTATTTCTGAATCGCGTTTCTTCTCCGCTCGGCCGATGCTTTATTATCCCGCTCATGATTCTAGCCGTAGGACGATTTTTCGTTTCCGCGAGCGCCGCGGGCTGTTTTTGCCTCGCGGCCTCCAGGAAATGATGAATTATAGCTGGCTGTTTGTGGAGTTTCTTTTGCCTCTCCTTCCTTTTTTCTGGCTCGGGCTGCCGCCTGCTTATTCGTTACGAGGTAGGAGTTTCGCGATTTTAATTCGACGGTCGTAAGACTGGTGTTTTTTTTCTTTTTTTTAGAAACTTGACGACCGTCTTGATTAATAATGATTCGCAAATTGAATATGCGGTGACAAATGCTTCGAAATTGAATTCGGAATGTAAATATACTAATGTATACAAAGTACAGCGTAGATTAGCCTCTTTTTCCGACCTTCAATATCGACTTCTTCACGTATGCATCTCAAAAGTTACTCAAAAAGTTGTCGCAACTTTATCGCAGACGAATGACGGGGACGGCGGCTCAAAAAACTACGTGGCAAGTTTTCCAGATGCAAATACCACTCCCCGACGGCGCGGCGAGAAGCTACACAGTCGGACTATAAATTAATTCGCAAGTACACCTCGAGCAGCAAGGAGGATTCGAGGCGCATCCGTTGTCCGCATCTTCTTCAGCGGCAGATTAATCGCCGAAAACTTCCCCGCCTAATTGAAGCGAGCAGCGGCGTCGGGGAGCGCCGAAAATTCTCGAATCGTGCGTCAGCCTCGGCGGAGCGGACACCCTCGATTTCGCGCGGGGCCGCCGCCCACGCGGGCATCTCCGCGCCCACGCCGACGGATAACTCGAACGCGGATAACTGATGGACGCGTACACGGGGCTTTGTTCACTTTTCTGGCGAAATTTCGCGGTAGAGCGGTGTTCGCGGAATAGGTGAATGATTGGCGGAGGGGTAACAATGAGCGGGGTAATGAATTGGGAGATTAAAAACGGCATGGTTGCGCAAGCGGGTGGCGAAAGCTGCGGATTTCGAATGCGGCGTGATAAATCGCGGTAATTAACTGGGGAGATAGGGAATTTTAGTAATAGATTTGACTTGTTCTCAGTCGGCGCTGCTTATGAAAACAGTCGAAACATTATCCACACCAGTCGCGGATTGAAAAATTCCATTGTGCCCTTCTCAAAGAAACGCAACCTCCAGCCGCGTCTCGCTCGAAGCCAATAAAAATCTCTCCGAAATCCGCACCCGGAATCCGGAATGCAGCTCGGACGGTGCTCGTCCTATTAAAAAAAAAAACTAAAACTCCCCGCCGGTCGGTCAACGAACACGCACTGGAAGCTACGCTGTTTGCCTAAGGTAGCAACCGCAGCGGCAAGTGCGCGAGAAAACGAAGCCCAGGATATATATGTATATATAAGCGAACGAACGCGGAGCGGCAGCCTGTTACTGAATTGAGTGACGTAGAAGCGTCGGGGGAAGGCGGGCGGGGGAAGGGGGGGAAGCTCGGACTAAGAACATAATACGTATAGGAATCGGTTGCCCGCGCCTGCGCGCTTGTGTGTGTGTGCGTGCGTGCCACGGGATGCAGCGGAAAGCGAAAGCGAACGGGAAGCAGGAGGAGAGACTGAGAGGAGAGAGAGAGTTGGGTTAGGTCGGCGCTGGCTAAACACGTGACGGGGGCCGCCCGGAATTTGGGGTAGGTCGGGAGACGTCCCCCTCCCTCCTTTTCGGGAGCCGCTGACGCGTCCTAATTCGGGCCGGCCCTGATCTTACCCACTGCCGCTGACGCACGCGGCGCGCGGGCCGAGCCTCCTTCTTCTTTTATTCTCCGCTTCCTTTTTCTTTTTCCTTTTTTTTCGCTCTGCTTTCGGTCTTTCCTGCTTCTCTGATTCTATGGCGGCTTTTGAGGCCATGGCGTTCTTTATTTTCGAATAAAGGGGGTATTGTGCGCTCGAAGGTTTTGTCGGGTTAATGGAATGATGAATTTGTCTAATTTTGGGTTACGTTTGTTAAATGAAAAATAAGGTGTAATGAGATTCGAGCTATAGGTTTGCGTCAACGTCTGAGAGTCGTTGTTGATAACATATGTTAAATATTCATATACACACGGCTTTTCTAGTGGCTTGAAAATTCAAAAATAGACGTCGCCTCAATCTGGTCAGAGGGAAGCTAAAAATCAATAAATTCTTTTAGCTCTAACGTTATATATCCACATAAAATTACGCAACAAACTAATCAATTTTTTTTTTCCGCGACGAGGCAAAAAATAGCCGCTCTGCGGAGCTCCTTCAGAAGCCATCGCCACGAATTTGCATAATTTTCTCCCTGGAAAGAAAAATAACCATCCGACCTCAAAACAGTATTATCAAGTCGAGCGAGCGAGTTGAGGCCTCCGAGCATAATGTGCGTTTCTCCTCTGTCATCGAGTCTCTCCTTTTTTTTTCTTTTTTTTTCAAAAAAAAGCCACCACCGCCGAGAGAGTCGCTCGAGAGCCGGCGATTTTTTTTCGCAACCCTCTCCGGGCGTCGCCGCCTTCGCCGACGCGCGGAGCGAGCAGTGCCGCAGCACTGATTCGAGCGCTGAATCAATCGATGACGCTTTCCCCGTGCAAAAAAAAAAGGGAAAAAAATATTAGCGCGCCGGCACGCCAGTGATCCGCTTACACAGCGCGGCGCGGGGGGGGGCGTTTTTAGCGAGCGCTTTTGCGCGCGCGCGTGCGTTTGTGTGTGTGTGTGTGCGTTTTCCGGGCGCGGAGAAAGAGAGAAAAAAAAAGGGGTGACGTATCGCTCCGGGCGTGTCCATTACTGGTTATTATGCGTGGACCCCTTGGCTCTTCAATGATGAGTTTTTATGCGCGCCGATCGGCCGAGGGGGCCACGGATGTGCGTTGCGCTCGCGTCTGTGTGCGCGGGAGAGGAGAAGTCAGAGAGAGAGAGAGAGAGGCGGAAAAAAAGAGTTCATTTCCCCCGCGATGATGAGGAAAATGACGGGAGAGCCGAGCGCGGAATCGAGCTTTATTTTTAGTGGGATAAGATTTATTGGCTCTTGATTAATGCCGCGCTGAGAGAAGATGCGCCGTTTTTAGGAGGAGGAACGAGCGCGTCTGTTTATGTCTCGTTATGTGGTAGTTAACCAAGAGTGTGTTCAGGAAATATAACGAGAGCCAGTTGCGGACGAGGCGGTTTTTCGAAATTTGCGAGGCTCGTTTCGAGGCGATTATTTAATCAATTTTATGAGCCTCCGCATCGCACGAGTAGCTATTTGTATAAAAATATTAGCAAAGGTGTTCGGTTTGAAATTGAAAGCCTGCTATCTGCGACTCGGATGATGTCATTCGCCGCATGTTAATTGCAAAATAGTTCCGGTAAATTAGATAAACTCTTGCGGGTATTCCATGTTTACGACGACGGCGCACATAACGCACAGTCTCTAAGAAGCATTTGAAAACGGCGTAAAGAGCCAATGCTCCGCCGATCCTTTCGTAAATCCTCCTCGTACCGATGCCGGCTCGGGCCCCAAAGGTACCAAGCTTCGGGGCGGCGATGGCGCTCGTCCTCGTCCCTTTGTGCCCGTCGATGAGACTGCGCTCCGGGAAAAAGCGCCTCTCTCGACTCGCGCGCCGAACGCTCGGGCGCAGACGTGCGCGCGCGCGGCTTATGGTCAAAGGGAAATGCATCAGCCGAGAGCAATGCATAGACGAGCCGCTGCCGCTGCCGCCGCCGCGCGTCCGTCCCCGAGCGAGGAGAGCGCGTATACCGGGTGGGACCGGCGAAACGCCGCCGAGAGAGAGAGAGAGAGAGAGAGAGAGAGACCGAGTGCGTTTCGGGTCTTTGCACTCTCGGGCGACGAGCCGAGCCGCGCTGAAAGAATCCGGCCGAGAGCGCCGGCTGAGAGTCGCCGAGGCGCGCGGCGTTTTTGGCGTCGAGGAGGATCGAGCGCAGGTATATCGCGCGAGCCGCGAGCGGCTTTCCACCGGATGCGAGGCTGCATTTTGCAGAGGGGGGAGGGGGAGGAGAGGGGGATCCGATTCGCGGGAGATTTTTGGACGAGAGCGGGAGATGCGGTTCGAGGATGAAAGTTTAACTTTTCGCTTTCGCGGACTACGTTATTTTAACGAGTGTAAACGTCGTAAAAGTTTAACGATCGCGCGACACTTTTAGTCTTAATAAGGTTCTCACGAGCGGTTTATCGACGCGTAATTCTCGATACTCTTGTAAAGGCAATTATATGAATTTCGAAACTCCTTGTAACCTTATTTTAATGACAATGTCAATAACAAAATCCAGCGCGGGAAAACCGGTTTCCAGCCTCCAATAAAGATATCCTCCGAGCTGCTGCTCGGAGACCCAAATGAACTTTCAATTAATCGCAACAGTTTCTCTCTGCATTCGGCGGCTCCCTCGCAAAGGCGTCGAAATTTCAGGCCGCCGAAACTGCACGCCCGGCTGCTGACGAGCACAATATAACTCGAAGCCAGCCGGGCCCGCGCGCGTATGCGATTCGCATCGGCGCAGATGTGCGTTAATTTCGCGAGCCGCGGCGGCGGCGGCTTCTCGGGGCTCAGCCTCGCGCAGTGATATCATCTCGCAGTTGCCGCCGCTGATTGACAAAAGCCCGCAGTCGGCGCGGGGCGCAAAGTCAGTTTGCCGGGCGAGCGTATCGGGGACGACAAGTGCGATTCACGCGGCTTTGATAAAAGCAGGAGCTGCGCCCGGAGTTGTCCTTTCACGCGGCCGTTTTTAAATAATACCGGCGCGCAGTCCCCTCGTACGCGAGAATTTCGCCGCGGTGAGTCACCCGCTCGAAAAAGCGAGGCGCGTCGTCGCCTCGCCGAGATAATTACAGTAAATAATCCACCTGTGCAAAGACACGATAAATTCGAGTCGGAGCCTCGTCGCGGGGCCCATTGTTCGGCTCTCGCGGCTCCGAGAGAGCCGTCTTACGGCCGCGGAGCGCACGCACCGCGCGCCGCGGCGTCAAATCGAATAAGGCACAGTTGGCCGGTAGCCGGTTCGACGGGTGCATCGTTCGGCTGAAAGACGGCCCGCAGCGCGCGCGCCCACCGGCGCGCGCGCGGATCTGGTAATCTTGCCCCGCTTCTTCGCCGCAGCGCAGCAGGCCTAAGAGAGAGAGAGGAGATAAGGAATGGAGGCCGATGGACAAGAGAAGGAGAACGCGAGAGCGAATGATTGAAGACGCGCGAGGGGAAAAAGCGCTCCGTGTGCGTGGATGGCCGAGCCGATGCTAGGAGGTTACATCAGTTAAGGGCTGCGTTCGGCTTCTTCTCGCGGGACGAGAGACGCTTCGGTCTGCTTTCCGAGACCGAGATCTTCATTTCGATCCGCGCGGCCTGCGTTTGGCTCAATAAAATTTTGCGAATCTATGCGCACTTACGCTGCCGCGCTTTCAACGTCAACGATCTCGTTACCTCGAGCGAGGCGGATGAAAAGCCAAGCTTCGCGCCCGACTCCCGGCCCGCAGTACAACTCACTCGTTCCGGTTCGCTCGAAAAAGCGGAGCCTCTTCCTCCGCAACCGGCCAAAAGTGAGACTCGAGCGCACTCGCGGCGATAGGGATCTCCCGGAGACAACGAGGAGGAAGAAAGGAGGATCCAGCGGCAGGTGTCCACTGGCCGGGGCCGCGGCCATAAATCCGGGGCTCTCGCTCTTCGGGCGCCGATCCTTAACTCGGCGGTGCATGCGCACGCGTCCGCGGCGTATGCGAGTAATCGAGTCGTAACGCCCTAACGGATATATAAGTCGAGTGCGCTGCGCCAACGAGCCGCGCTCAAGGTCCTTTCGGCTTTTTCTTTTCCGGAGCGAGGGGCTCTCTCTCTCTCTGTCTTTCGAGCTGGGAAGCCGCCGCGCCGAGTTCGCTGGCGGCGGCGAGGAGGTTAGGTTGCGCTTCCTCGAATCGCGGACGGGCTCGCTCTTCATGGCCTTTTAATAGCTGCTCATTGCCGGCTGCCGTCTAGGGCGAATCTAAGCTCTCCGAGTGCAGCCGCTGCGCTGCGTAAATTGTCGAGAAATCGGTAAACAATTTTCTCGAAACGAAGCTCGAATTGGGAAAGAAAGAGGGAAGCTCGATCGATTTTTCAGATATAGACCGAAGGCCGAACGCGCGAATCGTCTGCGCTAACGGTCTCGAGATCCTTTAAGTGGCACGTGGACACGGGAGTTACATTAGCCGCTTCTGTGTAGGCGGTGATATTCGACGTTTGTACTGAGCTCGGCGTTCATTAGTCCTTCCACGTGTAGGTACCGAGACTCGCGGCTGAAAGACTTTTCAGAAGAAGATTTTAAGCGCTCTCTGGGAACTTTCGAGAATTTTGCCGCGGATCGCAAATGATTTTTCGCCGACGTGGGAATTGCTCTGCTTTTTAACATTTGTCACAAAGCCTTTTAGGAGTTATACCTACTTCGTAAGTATTAAAAAAAATATAGAGTGTCGTATTTTAAAGAAAAATTTTGGTTTTAAAATTATATATATCGTTCGAGAACAAATCCAGTTCCTTTTTCTCCTTTGACTCGAACTTCGCTTCCTCTCCCATTTTACTCGCGCATTTGCGGTTTGGCATCCGCGTCTTTATTGAAGCGAAATTATGCAAAACGTAATATTTTTGATATCAAAGGAAATCATCAACGTTTTACTGCAAAACGATCTTATCCGCTTGAACCGAAAAAAGAACATTCTTAAATAACCTGAAAACTAAAGCGCTTCTCAACGAGAAAACCCTAATCGCAGAGCTTAATACTTCGGGCGAGTATATCCCCCTCGCCAAAAAAGCAAATTCCCCTCCGAAAAAGGCTCGATCCGGCGGCGAGGAGGAGCGCCTCGGCTCTCGGCGCGCAATGAACAAAAATAATTCCCCTGAAAAAAGGCTAACAACCAGTTTAAAGCCATCATCATCATCCCGGTCGCCGTCGCGCGCTCTCGCGCCTGTGCCCGCGTCCGTGTCCGCGTCCGTGCGCGCGTGTGCGCGCGCGCTTGGGGCCGAAATCGCACGCGAAGGAATTACGCTCGGCGGAGCCGCTCGGCGCTCGCCTGGGCACGAAACTCTCCATCTTGAAGGCTCGCTCGTCCGGCCATGACCTATCGCAACCAGATTCCATCCGTCCAAAAACCCCACCTTCTCTCCCGCCGTGGCCGCCGCCGCCGCCGCCGCCGGCAGTCCCCGACCCGCTCAACGCTCCTTCTCTCCCCTCCTCCGCCGCGGAGCTGCCGCCGCCGTCGCCGCTGCTGCGCCTGACTCGCTGTGTATATACGCGCCGTGCATTTTCTGCGCCGCGCGCGCTCACCGAAAAGCGCGAGTACGAATTCTTTCGGACGGCGGTCGTTCGGTGGGGAATTTTCGGTGGGGTTTTCACCGATTTTTCGGGGGGAGAGGTGTTGAAAGATTTAACTTTTAACCCGGTGTTTTTTTTGTAGATTTATTAGGTCGATCGGGGCTTGAGATTTGTTGCACAATCGAGCCTTAATTGGATTTATAATCGTAAATAGTTGCAGCAAGCTGTTTAATTTATTTTTTAAAGCAATGACACAAATATGTCAATTTCTTTTCAATAGAAAAATGATGTTTTTGAAAAAAAATCAGTTTTATGAGCGAATTGAAATGAAAGTAACGAAGTAGACTTTTACACAAAAATACTGGGTTAGCACCCTCGTGCTGGGACATTACTCGCGGCCGAGCCACCAAATTTGAACTAGATAGCAGCAGTTTACACTGAATAAAAATCTTGCCACGCTGAAATATTGTAGGAAAGAAAAATCTGCCGATTGATATTGCGCGCGCGCCCAGAAACTCCGCAGTAATGTAATAAAAGAGACAGATTTTACGAGCCGATAAAAAGTGATGGATTTCGGCCGTATTTCTTTCTCAAAACTACTTGCCTTCCCAGTTTCGCTTTTCAGTCGGCGACACCTCCAGCGAATTTAGTCCTCGTTCCTCCTAGAAAAGCGGCGGCGGTCCTGCGAAACGAGCGAGCGGCATCTCCATCGAGAGAGAGAAAAAGAGAGAGAATCGAAAGGGAGAAAGACGATATATATATATATATGCATATCGGCCTGCTGCCCAAAGAGAGAAGATAAAAGAGAAAGACGACGGCTCGGCGGCGGCGGCAGCGAGTAAAAAAGCCCGGAGAAGAAGAAGAAGAAGAAGAAGAAGCGAGGCGCACAGTGCGATGGACTTGCAGGGAGAGGAGGAGCGCGAGGAGGAGAAACGAAAGAGGAGCTCCGAACGAGGGGGAAAGAAAGGGGGGCCTTTCGGGCGGTTAGGTGGACTCGATGTACGTGTGTGCGTGAGAGAGCCCGAAGCCAGGCGAACGAACCAGAGCCGCTGCCCCGCTGCCTCTGCCGCCGCCGCCGCTGCTGCTGTGCGCTTCTTCTTCTTGCCACGCGGCCATTTTACACCTGATGCCGGCCTTAGATGCTAAATTGCCCCGGCCGTTTTAGGACGGTGAGAAAAGTCGGCTGGTAAGAGTCCCTGCCGAGGTGTATTCCGAGGGAAGGAGGTCGAGGATTAATAACTTTTTGTCGGGGACGGGTTCGGCAGCGGGCTGAAATATTCAAGTGACGATTGAACTCGTTTTTGCGGTTATTATAGGTGCCGCTCTCAAATCCCACTTCCGACCAGCGGAAAGATTTGATTGTCGCGAGGAATGAAAAATTTAACTCTCTGTTTCTCTCTCGAATTTAGCTCAATCTTTTCTTCCAAATTTAATCCGGCAATTTTTATCAAATTCCAAACTGCAAAAAGCTGCAGCCAAAATTAATACCAACCGCCAATAAAACTCCCGAAAGCAGCCTGCCTCGCGCGAAAACACGGCGAGCTCGAATTTTTCGCGAGAGATCCGTTCATTACTCATCGGCTCTCGAAAAAGCGATTCGCAAAGAGAGAGAGAGAGAGAG
>JAWWEM010000054.1:15836908-15873123 GCA_035582935.1 Ormyrus thymus | reverse complement strand
AGAGAGAGAGAGAGAGAGGCGCTCGGTTAAAGTGCCGCGCTCGCGCAGAGGGGGAGAGCCACATTTTCGCTGGCCTTGACGCAACGGCGGAGGGCGATGCACCTCTCTCTCTCTCTCTCTCTCTCTCCGGGGCAGCTCTCCGTGGCGAACGCGAGCGCTGCCTGCCTGCGAAAACCGGGACCAAGCGTCGTCGTCGTCGCCGTCGCGCCGCGCGCGCACACAGGCCCGCCGCGATCGCGCGCACACGGACACGAGCGCGCGCCACCAAACTGCAGCCTGTTGAGCCCGAGAGAGAGAGAGAGAAGGGGGGGGGAATCTTATTCGGCGCCGATGCTGGCCTTCTTTGTTGCTGCTGCTGCTGCTGCTGCTGACGCTGCTCGCGGGATGGGCTGGGATCCAAGGCTCGCGCTCTTGGCTTTTGGGTTTTTTGCGCGCGGCCTGCGGCTGCGAGGCTTTAATTGATTTTAATCGACGTCACGCTTTGTTTGCTGAGACGCGGAATTTTTTGGCCGAAGGGGCGGGACAATTTTGAGAAATGTGCTTCGGAACTTTACGGTTTCTAAGTCGACGGAATAGTCGGGGGAAAATTCATGTGAAATTTTGCATGAAATATTCGAGTTTTTGTACGAGATTTGAGTTCGGATGCGGGAGGATTTTATTGTAGGAATTCTGCTTAATTTCATAATCCTTTATACATAGATAAATTGTAGTTTAGAAGGAAATTCACCGCCCAGATTTCTCGCTCATCTAATCCTCGAAACAAAAACTTTAACCGAAAGAACTCTCATCCACATCTTTACCACCCGACAAACACTTTCCTCCCAAAGTCTCATTTCCCGCGGCCTTTCTCCTCTCCTCTCCGAACCCCTTTAGACCAGCCGACCGTCCGCAAAAACGCCATCATTAACCGGCGGGAAGAGCGATCCGGTGTCCGGAATCGCGCCGCCATAAACCTCCCGAACGAAAAAGCGCTCTCTCGGGCCGGGCTTACGTACGCTCTCTCTTACGCACATCGCGGCGTGCATGTTTTCAGTCACGCACGTACATCGGCCCGAGCGCATTCTCGTGCCTCCTCGCTCTCCTCCCGTGCCCGCGCGCACGCACACTCGCGCGCGGCGCGCGTGCGCGGACTCGGCCGCGGGCCTGTGTGCGTGCACCGGTCTCTCTCTCTCTCTCTCTCTCTTTCTCAGGCCCGGTCCAAACGCTGCTCTCGACACTGACCTCACCCAACTGCTACTCCGCTCCGCTCCTCTCTCTCTCTCCCCCTGTTCGGGTACACTGCCTGCCAAAAGCCAAGCGAAGAATTCGCTCGGGGAACGGAGCCGCGGCGCGAGGGAACCGAAGCCCAGGAAGGAAAGCGAGAGAGAAAGAGAGAGAGAGAGAGAGGAGCTTTCGACGACGCTCGCGGAGAGCGACGCGTAACAGGTGCGAGAGAGGTTCTGGGAGGTGGGTACGTATAGGTATGCCGCGGCCCGCCCGACATCGTCGAGCGCTTCTCTATGACGGCGTGCCGGCTGCCTCTGATCCTCTCTCTCTTTCTCTCTCCCTCTCGGCGTGATCTGTGTGCTTTGCTCGGCTCGCCGGGCGATTCTCGCTTCCGTCGGATGCCGGGATTTTCGGTTGCGCAAACTATTTTGTATAATGTATTTTCGTAATATCTATCGCCGAGCGATTCCGTTGAAAGCAAAAGAAGGCCTCGCATTGCTTTTATAGTGTTAATAAAAGCCTTTCCTTTACGATCCGACTTATTAAATCAGTTTGAGATATATTGAAGCTTTAATGTCCCATAAACTTAAATCGACCCGCAGCCTCTCGCCGCGTTTTCTCCAATTTCACGTCGCCTCCCTCGCTCCCGCAATTTTTCTCCGCGACGCGCGATGCTTAAATAATTAGTGCCCGCCCCCCCGACGAACGAACCCCTCGGATCTGATAAATGTAGGCTCGAAAAGTAAATCCGATTACTCATCAGTCCGCGAAATCTCGCTCGCTCGTCCTACCAACGTAACGCATTACCCCCGGCTCGCCATCAAGCCACCCGAACGGTCATATATAACTTAACATCTTTCTCGCAAAATAATCGCGTGTCCTTAATCACTCGCTCGCTCGCGCGCGAGCCCTCTTCTCTCTCTCTCTCTCTCGTTGCGCGCCTAAAAAACGAGAGAGAGCGAAACAAAAATCGATGCCGCGCGGCTCGTCGGCATTAGCTCGCGGGGCAGGGGGGAAAAAAAGAGCGCGTCGGCCGGCAACTTCCATCGCCCGCAAAAATCATCCTTAAAACATAATCAGCATTAATCTTCATCCTCGTAAAAATGGGCGTAAAAAAAGGGGGCAGGCAGCTGGCGAGCCGCCGCGCGCGCGCAGCCTCAATTTTCCACTCTCGGCATTATAAAAAGAGCCATCAAGCTCTCTGTCTCTCTCTCTCTCTCTCGCGCGCGCGCGCATTAACTCGGCTCGCCGCCGTATTTTCCCAATTAAACGCGAAAACGGCCCGTGAGCGCGCCAGCGCGCTTTGATTATCGCGCACGCGAATGGATATATAGGGAGACGCGCCGCCGCGCTGATATTTAGCGGTAAGCCCGCCCGCGAGTAATAGATTATACCGGGCCCGCGAGCCACGGACGACTCTCGGCCGCGGGGTTAATTGCGGATAAGTTCCGAGCCCCGGAGGCGGCGGCTGCTCGATTCGTTCGGGCCGAGGCCGAAGTTTTCGGAAGTTGACTCGCGAGGAGATACTTGCTTACCGCGGCGGCACGGAAAATGCGAGCGCGGCTAATGGGCACGAGCGGGGATTGTTCTTTCGGTCGTTTCGCGGAATCGTAATTAACGACGATGCACTCGGCGAGCTCGGGCATGGAGTTAGGATGCATTAATTGAATTATGAGTCTAATTGATGGGAGTACGTTCTCGTTTTCAAGGAAGAACTGTTACTAATTTAAGGTAAGAATTGGGCTGCTTGAAAATCTTAGATAATTAATGAGACGTTGAAAGTTCCTGCGCTGTTTAGCGCATGACTTTTCAAGCTTCTGCAGAGTCGTTTACGATTGCATTATTCGGATAATTACTTCCTATCGCTGAAATTAATTAATAAAATCGAAAGCGAATCTTATTATCATACGATAATTATCGTCTGCAGATTTCAATATACCGCAATCCCACATACCATTATAAAATTAACAATACAGGCAGGAAACAGTCAATTACGAAGCTGAAACTCCCATTCCGTTTCCCCATTATCGCGAAACTCATCGAACTCGCTTAGACGCAACGTGGCAATAACACTAACCGACACCTCATTCATTAATAAACCTCTCCTAAACCCGCGGCAGGAATAAAAACGTTATCCCATCCGCGGCGCCAGTCATCAATCACGCATTGCGCAATCCATTCTCTCGCCGTGCGGCCCGGCGTCCAATCATAAATCCGGCAAGTCGCCTCGTTCGAAACCGATTCACTCGTCATCGTCGCTCGGGGATAAAAACCAAAAAAGGAAAAAAAAAACCCCCCAGGAATCTCCCCCGCTGACTTTATTCCGCCCACGCCGCTCGCTCGCTCGCATGCATTAACCCATAGCGCTCGGCGGCGGGGCTCGTTAACGTCGCGCGCCGGACTTTACGGCCGTTGTTTCGCGAAATTCGCGCGCGCGAGACGGAGGGAGAGAGGAGGTCGCATCGGAAATCTTCGAAGGTGTAGGTGCGCGAGGAGGTCGCCCGCGCGCGCATTATGCAACCGGGAGTTTTAGTGGCTCGTATAGTTACGCCGAGGCGGCCGCGCGCGCGCGCGCTAATCGACGTCTCTTGTTTGTGGGTCGAGGGAGCTTGCGCTCCGGGTGCGGGCGAGCATGCAGGCTTTCGGCGGGAAAAAAGGAAGCTTTCGGGGCTTATTAGCGAGGTGATGTACGACGTCGGTTCCGAGGTGTAAGAGGGCGGGGCGTAGCGGACTCGATGTGTAAGACCTGCTTGTTTTCTTGCGGATCGTTTCGGCGTTTTGTTTCTGCGGCTGGAAATGCATTGGATTTATCGGTTTCTGAGTCATTTCTACATAGGCGTCCTAATTGTTTACTGGAACTGTTAATATTGTCGTTTTGACTTAGAGTGGATTACTTATGTGCATTATTTACGCTCGATATTACAAAAATTAAAATCTAATTTATATATCCTCTTTTTCTATTTCATTTTTTAATGAATTTTGTAGTGAAATTAAGGTCAACTCGAATGCAATTTTAAGCGTGTGTAAGCAAATAATTTTCTGCAATGCAATCGTTATTAATAAATTTCATTTATTTCAAATCAATTACATGCATGTCGAAAGTGTTGCACAGAATTCAAATTTTTTCAAAAATATTCAAAGTAATTTCATCACTAAGTAATAGTTTATTAATGGATTATGATGGTTTTTGCAGGTAGTGCTTGATTTTTGCAGTACGAATTATTTTCATTTTTTAAAGAAACATTAATTGTTCATTGATGTATAATAAATATATAAGGTTGCTGAAGAAAAAGGTATTGAAATTATTTTTTAAAGTTCGGAATTTACATCTTTACCTGTTTATGGGGACAATTAAGATAAAGAGTTTTTTTCAATTAATGATACTTGAACAATTTATCAAGCAGATATAAACTTTAAAAAAAAGTTTATAATTACAGTAAGTTGTCCACAGTACTTATATATCGATGTCAGTCTACAATTTATATCGAGTGGAATGCTTGATTGAAAATAACACTCGAACGACTGTTAAATCAACTTTTAAAACGAATTAAAGCTCATTTTATCTAAACATTTAAATAAAACGACGCTCGTAAACGGCCATTATTTATAAATTCATTAATTACGAGAAAGGCAAAATTCCTTCAAAGCAAGTACGTCGATCGATCCCCTGCCAATTTCAAACTACAAAGTATCCGATAAACGTCAAAGATATATACAGCAATATTGCGCCGAAGAATCCTTGAAAAAACAAAAGGAAAAAAGGAACGTTAATGCGCCCAGAAAAAAGGATGCACGCGTAATTCCCGCTTCCCGAGTCGATCGCGGCAAAATAATAAAAAGAGGCCGAATCGACCGCACGACACGAAACTGTAGCGGTACTGGTTTTAAGTACACTAAAAGTTCCCCGTTCGATTACGCGCGGCGAGGCGCCTCCACTTCGGAGCCGCTCGCCCGCATTCGGATAAGCTTAGCCGCCTCGAAAGTATTCCCCTGTCCTCCGATTCAGGCGGCGTGCGCGCGGGGACGATTTCGAGCGCGAATTCGCGCTGCGCTCGCGCACGCACGCACACGCGCGCGCAGAGGCGAACCCGAGCCGCATGCAGGCACGCAGCCGAGCGTACGGAGAGTCATTGCGAGCTGCGAAAAGCGCACACGGCGCGCTCGAATGCGTTTCGCGAGGGGGCGAAGACCGAGGAGCAAGAAAGAAAGAAAGAAGGTGGGAGAGGGCAAGGACCGCTGCCGCCGCCGCCGCCGCCGCGGAGCTGGGAGAGTAACTGGCGCAGTGGGTACAGGCCCGGGCAGCCCCGGCTAAATAAATAATTTTCTCCTCGATCCGCGGCCGCGGCTGAGGACTGCTGAGCGACGGAGGTTCGCTCGTTTTTTTTTTCTTTTTCTTTTTTTTCTCTTGCCGCCGAGGCTTCGAGCCACCGCCAGAGTCCGACTCGTGATGTGCTTCTGATAAATGTTATGTTGTATTACGAGCGAGCCGGCAGTGGCGGCGCAACCAGGGGACCGGACCTGGGAGAGATGTTTCAGGCGGGATTCTTTGTCTCTTATTTGGGAGAAATTTTAGTTTTCAGGAGAATGGAGGTTGAATGTTTTTCAGTGAGTTGAAAATTTAACGTGTTTTGTAATCGAATAACGAAAGACAATACCCAAGAGAGTTAAATTTACTAATACACTAATTATTACAAGTATTTAATAGTAACAAATTTTATTACCGCTATTATTTTCGCTTACGTTTATTTTCGATAAACAAAGCAGCTGTTTAAAATCAAATTTTTCGCGCGGTATAAAGTTTGAGTGGCCAGCTCTTTTAATTGAAAGAGGTGTTATGCCGCGTTACCAGAGACGGCGAAAATCGACCCTTTTCGAGAGTATCCTTTGAACATCCTTGTGAGATCCGATATAGAGTAGATTCAATGTCAATATACGTGCGAGTAAAACCGCAAGCTGGCCTGCAAATTCTCGTGCACTTTTTCCACTGCCTGCCCTGTTATAAGATATTTTGTTACGGAAATAACTTTAATCTTCGTCTACGAATACATTTCAATAAAAAATGCGATGCTCTTATGAACAGACGATTTTTTTAATTTATTTCCTTATCTGTTTTGGAAATCAACTATTTCTAAAATTATATATGATCTGTCAATATTTTGACACCCTTTTATACATATAAATTAAAGCTGTACTGAAACCACTACAGACAGCCTTATTGATTGAT
The DNA here is from genome assembly GCA_035582935.1 of Ormyrus thymus. Lineage (NCBI taxonomy): Eukaryota > Metazoa > Arthropoda > Insecta > Hymenoptera > Ormyridae > Ormyrus > Ormyrus thymus. The sequence continues at coordinate 15,866,693 of JAWWEM010000054.1, read as the reverse complement.
TTTACAGTTCAAAAATAGCTCCACACACGACAAAGCATTGAATTCGCTCGCAGAATCAGCAGCCAGACTCTCCGAGCAGCGAAAAATTTCTCAACTCCCGTCCGCGGCGTCGTCGGCGGGAAAGGAAGCGCCCGGCCCTCGCGGACCACGATCCCGATAAAAGCGACCTCCTCCGCCTGCGTTTTCGCAGGCACATCCTTCGCAGCGTCCCGAGCGAAGACGCCTCGCTACCTCGAGCGCGCGAGTCCGCCGCTCTCGCGCACATCCATACAAATAGCGTCTCATTAAGGTCAAGTTGAAAATCGTTTCACGGACTTGCTCGGCCTCACCATTAACCGAGTGCCCGAGTCCAAGCCAGCAGCAGCAACGGCGGCGGCAGCAACGGCGGCTCTGACGTCATCCCACGCGCGTCGTGATAAAGGCGAATCAAGTTCATTGTCCTTCGCTCTGTCTCTCTCTCTCTCTCTCACTTCGCTCGCTCGCTCCCGCGATTATTTCCCTCTTTCCGATCGCCTTCTTACTTGCGCGTCTCTCCTCTTTCGCGGCTGCATTACGGACCGCGCTCAAGTTAATCAAGTTCATTACACCCCGAGCGAAGCGCCAAGTCGCCGGCGCTCCTCGGCGAAGGGGGAGAAACGAGCGCTTTTCGGCTCGGGCCGACGCCTCGCGGCGACGGAGACGAAGATCGGGGCTCGATACGCGCGCGGCCCGTTGCGCGCGTGATTGATTGATTTTATTAGGTCGGGCGCCGTTAATCTCTCGGGGGGTTATCGCGAAATGCGCGCGGTAAATTATTTGCTCGCTCGTTTGTTTATGGAGTCGCGCTTGCGCTTTATTGCGAGGATTGCAAACAGCCGCATTATCGCGGCCTTTTTTTCTTTCTTCACCCGGCCCCGCGCTTCTCGCTTCAGCTTTATTGATTCGAGAAGCGAGAAATCACGAGCGCTAAATTGTTTTGGTTTCGAAGTGTGTCAGGCTCGCGAGACTTTCGCCGGTGATGATCTTGACGGCGAATTTGAGAGATCAAGCGATTCGACTATTGGAAGTCCGCGGGGGAAAAATTATTAAAAAGTTTGCCGAGAGGTACCGTAAGACTTGTAATTACAAGAGCACACTGAAATCTGAATAAGAAGAAAGAGGTATTGTTGCTTTGGGAATTGAATTTTTCTTGAATACTTTTGTAATTACTCTCCCTCGCAAGTATACAAAAACACAATTGATAATCACCGTGTAATTTAGGATTTCGTATCCTTCTGCTGGAAATTATCGCAATTAAGTATGTTAATGCGAATCGCGGACTTGTAATCTTATTGTGCGAGGGGAGGCTACTTTGGTAGCTCCATCAATCCGTAGTTAGTTTCTTGATGCGCTTCGACTCCGAGCGATTAACTGAAACGGTTCTGAAAATTCTTCCACCATTAAATTGTGCGTTTACACACAATAGTTTAATCGTCGCCCAAGACCGCAAACTGAAAACGCTCGTAACTTTTCGATCGCTTATGATTGCTCTTATCTGATAATCTCCCCGCTGCAATTGCATTTCTCCATTCGAGTCATATTAAATTAATTACCGGCTAATCAATCTGCTACGGTTTTCCATTTTAAGTTCAAACCGCAGGCTCATATTCCGAATGAAATTGCACGTCTCCGAGTAAGTTTCCTTTTAGTTAGCCGTTTGATCAACGAATTATTAATTATACTTGAAATAGATTTAGAATTGTGAAAATTCACGGAAATTTGATTTTTGTTAAATTTTTGCAGTAACTTTAGTTCGATTAATTATTAAAAAGAAGAATAAAAATTATTCTGTAATTCGAAGAATGAATAAGAATGAATACTATTATTGTATATAATACATCCGCAAATCCTCTACGTTCTTTTTTTAGAATAGGGCTTATCATTGACGGCCGCATCATATCTAAAATGAAATCTGTAATTCATGTTTAAAATTATTCAGCAGTTTTTCATTCACATGGATCTGATGTGCGGCACGTCTTGATTTCAGATGAATCACTTAAGCGGATGCAATAAACCGTCTAGCAGTTTTATTAAATCGGTTTGCAAAAATAATGACAGAAGCGAATTTTAAGCGAAATAGTAATAATCCATCCTGCCCTTTGAAATATCAAACGTCCAGACGTAATGTCAGCGGCTACCGAGGAAAAAGTCGCATCAAAATAACGAATCTAAAATTCCAAGTGGTAGTCTACCGCCCGCAAATGTTAAACGGTGCAACGATGGACACAAGTTTCGATACCGTCACTCGGCTTCGGTCGAAAATTATAATTGCACGATGCTCCCGACGACTTTCCATCGCACGAAGGCGCTCGCCACTCCCCTCTTCCCGTTCCCTCCTTAACAAGCGGCGCAATAAAATAATTCCTCTTCTCGAAATTAGCAGCGCGCGCGACGGAGGCAGTCAATAATTAAGCTCGGGCGAGTGTGCGAACGGGGCAGGGAGCTCGGGGGGGGGGGAGCCCGGCGGGCACGCACACAACTCAATCGGGGACTGAAATGAAAAACCCTTGAAAGCATGCATTATTAAAATGAAAAGAGCGCTCGAGCGCGCATCGGAATTTAAAATAAAGCCGCGCGCGGCCGACGAAAAGCGGCGCCGGGGAGGAAGGAGGCGAGAAGAGCCGAAGGAGAATTCTCGTCGCACGCCTCGAGTGCTGCATGCAGACTCGAGCTCCTTATTACGGCAACCAGGAAGCCCCGCCGCCGGGCGGAGGGGGTTAATTTCGTTCGCAATTCGAATAATTTTTCCGTCTAAAAGATCGGGAATCAGAAACTGAGAGCCGTGCAATTTAAAAAGAGAGGAGCTCCGAGCTCTCTCGGTAATTACGCGCGTAAACAGATTAAACGAGGAGCAGCGTGTTAACGCGCTTCGAGCGCGCGGACTCGGAGCTCGGCAATTACCCGTGCGCCGCGGTATAGTACTCGATATACAGCTACCTGCCCTGGGAGAGAGAGGGAGAGCGAGCGGCTCTTATATTTATTATTAATTCATTATTCAGCCGACCTTTTCCCAATGAATGCGGATCGCGCGGCGAAATCTATTCTTTTTCCCCTCTGTATCTCGCTCCGTCGATCTCCGGGGCGATGCATCCCGCGGGGGACGGGGGAGGGGAGGAAGAAGCGCGGTTCGGGAATACTAATGCGTATATAAGGCGAGAGAGAGAGAGAGAGAGAGGCAGCTCGAAACAATTGCGCAATCATACACACACTGGCGGTGTGCGTCGCTGGGGCCGCGCGCCGTGATTATACGCGAGGAGGAGCGCGCGCGCTCGCGATTCGCCGCCGAGATTGAGAGCGTGCGAGTTAAGGAGCAATGAAGATGTACTTGGCGGAGGTCAGGAATTGTAACGACGCGCTCGCGATATCCGAGCGCGCTGCGCCGCGGGGTATACGCTGCCTGTTCGGCCGGACATCTTTCGCGCGTTTCGCCCCAAAGTTCCGTCGCTTCTCGCAGCCGATTGTCCTCGAACTTTATCTCCGCCGAAAGCGCTCCTCTTTCCTCGCGAGGAGCTCTTTCCGACCTCCGCTCCTCAATATCCAAAATGATTCCTGCGCGCCGCATTCGGGAGTACGTCCCTCCTCGGCGCCGAAAGTGCTCGCGAAAACTGGAACAATGCCCCGTCAAAAAAAAAACAAAAAAAAAACACACCCGGCGGGCCTTTGTCCGTCCTCGGCGCGCGTGCACAAAACCGCATTCATCCCGCGAAACAAAGTCCGCGCTGCACTCCTGCGGATTTTCTCCGTGCGCGCGCGGCACCGTGGGCTCTCGGAAAGTTTATGCGCGCATACGCAGGCCGGCAGCAGCAGCGGCAGCAGCAGCATCAGCGGCGGCGCGCATATATATCCGCGAGGCTCCTGGCGGCCGCTTCTCCCTATCTTTTCGCCGGATCTCCGTTTCTTCGAAAGAAAAGCCTACTATTTGTTAATACGCGAGCTCGTGGGCTATACGCCGCCGAGCGCATTGTCTCGGCTTCGCCCACTCGCCCTCTGGGGACTGGGGCGTGTGCGCGTCCGTGTGCGCGTGTGCGTGCGTATGCCGCCGAGGCATTAATCCACCGCGAGAGCGACGCAGACGAAGAACGGAGATATAGGATAGATTGGATTTTGTGCGTGTTAAGCGCGAAGCGACGTCGGGGCTTAGACGCGCTCGAGTCGAGGATTGCCTTCTTTGTGAGGCTGACTTTTTATGGGCTCGGTCCTTTGGGTAGCTTTCGAGTCGGGAGCTGCTTTTGTGGAGTGACGGGGGGATATGCGGGGGCCTTATCGGGGAAATAAATTCTGCGCTTCGAACGGTGCCGTTTAATTGAGCGAAAGCGCTCGTTGTTCTCCGTTTAGGAGAATTCTGCTGTAAAGATTGCGTATAATTTGTAAGAGGAAAATTTCTTGATAAGCCTGCTTGGAAAATGATTCGAAAAATCGCTTTGTAAAACTATAACGAAGATTTGTTGAGTTTGTCGTTTTGCAAACCAAAAACGCGAGTGGCTTGTAGTGTGCGTTATAAGATTGGCTAAATCCTATTTTTCGCAAAATTATGAATTTACGCTCAAAGTATAATCAGCTCGCCACAGAATAATAACAAATTTAGTTAAAAGTTTAATCCCGAGAAAAACTACATTAGAGCTCGCGTCTGATGCAATTAGTTCCAGTGAACGAGATTTCAAGAGTCCCCCTTTTCCATTACCCGCTCTTCTGCCAATAATGGATTATTAATAGCGAGGAAGGAAAAAAATGCAGTTCCGCTTCAGATTCGCCGAAACCTATATTTAGCCTATCTCCGATCCGCGAGCCCGTCGAATCAGGTCATCGAAAGAAAGTGTCGCACAAAAGAGTCGACGAGCGCGCGCGCTCGGCAACGCGGACGTGTCGAAAAAAAAGGCGAGAGAAGCTCCCGGGACGAAAAAGAGAAGGAGCGCAAAAAAGGCGAAGGCCTGCCGACGACTCGCGCGCATATTTGAGGAGAGGGCAAAAGAAGGCGAGTGTCCGCGCACAATGCATTTAGCGCAAGCGAACGCAGCCGTTTATCGCGCCTTCGCACGCGCGCGCGACCGGCCAGCTTCCAAAATAGCTCCGAGCGAGGAGCTGGACAAAAAAATGCAAAAAGCACAAACTGGGACAGGAGTGGAGGAGCGAAAAATGCCACTCCGTCGCTTTGGCAATGCGAGCGTATGATTTGCAAATAAAATGCGCCGCCGCGGGTATTGTGCGCCGCGCGGCGAATCTCTGGATATCGATTCGGCGACAGAGGCGCCGGACGAGGAGGACCGCGGACAGGCCGCGGGCGTCGGCGAGACGGAAAGCGGCTTTAGGTGCACCGCGTGCGCGTCTTTTCCCGCAAACCGTTTCATTCCGCGAGGTTGATTTAATAATTTTTCGGAGTAGCGGACGAGGAATTAGACGCCGGCCGGCGATAAATCAATCGATTCGTTTGCGAACAAATTAACGACTCGCGCGACGCTTCGAAAATTTCTTGGGTACGAGCTGCGACTGCGATTTATGCACTCTCATTCGTGAATTAATCGCTCGTCGCAAGGTGAAGGAAGATGAGTTAATGTCGACTTTCATTAACGGCTATAAAAATTTAATATTGTAAAGTGCATAAACTTAATGCCGTCGTAATTTTCTCAATGTTTATTGCCCACGGCAAAATAATTCATGATTCAGCGGTCAGATTTTTTACTGCTATTTACATTTTCGATTTTTTATCAGTACAGTTTTTCCGAAAGTCTTGAAGTGCAAACGCGCGACGAAAACATAACGAACGAGCGCGAAAAACCTGTTTCACAAAGAACAAACAAATTAGCGTGCACTTGCTTCGCGAACCGAGGCGCGAAAAGCCTTCCTCTCCGAGCCCACGAAAATCCCGGCGGCACCTTGGCTCCTCAATTAACGAGTCCCCCTCCCAAATAAGTCCCGAAAGCAGCGCCGAAAACTGCGCGTATCCTTCGCGAGCCACCTTGAACGCGGCCGGCGTCCGAAAAATTGCCGCGGCGGCCGCGGCGGTGGCGGGGGGAAAAAAATGTAGGCCAGCCGGCTCGAGGTCACTATACCATTTCGGCATCCGAAAAAAGAGAGAAGGAGGAGGAGGAGGGCGGCCTGCATCGGGCGCTTATTAACGAAAACGAGAGTGCAGCGTGCGCGCGCAAGGTCGGGGCCACTTCCCTCCCCCCCTCCTCCCCCCGACGGCCGCTGCACATTCGGCAGACGCGCGGCCTCGAGCCCGCCTCGTCAAGGCCGCCCGTGCAGTTTCAGAGTTCCTCCTTCTGCTTCGTTTTTTTTTCCTGTTTTTTTTTTTTGTCGTCCCTTCACCGGGCCGCTCTTTTATACGCACGCGCTTTTTGCGTCTCGCGCCGAAAGGCTTTGTATTTCGAGAGAGTGATTTCGAGAGTCCGGGCTTTCTTGCGCGCTGGTCGACGGGGAGGGAGGTAATGAATCGTTGCTTAAGGACCCAGGATGCGGACTCGACTTTTTCAGACTTCTTGTTTGACCTTTTTCTCGGTTTAATTCGCTTTTGCACGGAGATCGCTTTGGCGACGGAACGTTTTTCTGGAATTATTTTTCGAGCACTCGCTCGCGGTAGGGATAAGTTTTGGTGAAATTATTTTAGTGTAATATATTTAATAATGTATTGTAAGATGGCCGTTCGGTGTCCCATAAGAAGGCGTAGTACTTTAAAACTTTGGGTTAGCTTAATGCAACGATGGGAGTACCACTTCAGGTCTCTTTATAGACTGTTGCATATTTTATTCAGAGGAAAAATAAACCTTTTACGGTAATATCGTGAATCTTAAAATAGATTGTTAAAAATTTATGAATTCACTTTATAGCGAGGATGTTTTTAAATATTATACAAATATCTAAAAGTTATACAATCATCAATTTAATTTTGTTCAATTAAAAACTCGAATCGGAAAAGAATTTAATTTTTCTTGTTCTTTCATTCAAAGAAGAAGCATCACTAATCGAAACGATATCAGAGAGATGTCAGAAAGTCGAACGATAAATTAACATTAATTCTTATTATAATTTATTCAAATTTTGATTCCGTTCTCTCATTCACTCTTTTTATTCAATTCTCGATAGGTTATATCTCGAATTATCTAATGTAGACCACGTGAATTCTTTTCTACTTAAAATTATTACAATAATTTGAATTATGAACAGCGGCTCTCATCTTATTACTGATTTCCAAAATAGATTTCTAATCAAATATTAATTTTTCATGAATAATGTATTCTCATCGGTTGGAGCATATAAAATATTGTATTTTTAGTTTTGCCCAATGAGGAGTAAGAATGGCTACGTCGCAGGTACTCCTGCTTTTAAAAAATATCAATTGAATCCAGTTGTGAATTTTAATTATTTTTTCGTTATTTCAATGTTCAAAGTATAAAGTAGTTTTTCTCAGTTTACTAAATTTAAAAGACGACGAAGGAAGATTTGAACGATATCTATTTAAATATAAAAACTCAATAAAAACTTTGATGAATTAATTAAGTAATATATTTTAAGTTCTTGCCTGTAACTAAGCAAGATTACTAAGTAAATAAATATGTATTTAAATAAATTTTTTCTAATACAAAGCCTTTCACAAACTACCGAGTAAACGAATTTACAAAAGCAGAATGCCCGTAATGAAACGAAAAGTCCCAGTTTCAAACTTTTTTCAGTAGATGGCGACATCTGTAATTCAGAAATATTAAATTGTACTGTGATAGTTACATAAACACCGAGATTGCAAGAAAATTTCTTCGCTGCTTTTTTTTATTGTAATGCTTTACAACATCACTGTGCTTTTTTTTTTAAAGATGGATCTGTATATAAAAGAAAAAAGACACGCTGATCAATCAATATTAAATCCCACCTTCCTTATATAAAAAGTACATTTAAATACTTCATTCAATTTCTTCAAGAAACCTTTAAAAACCAATATTCATACCAAAAATGAAGCCAAAACTCATTCGCCTTCGAAAGGCGAACTTTTAAATCTAATACCCACTCTCTCTCCCGAAGGAAATCCTCCGCGTCCTCGTCCAGCTCGAGCCCGGCAGGCCTCTCCACCCTCGTCCCTCGGACTCTCTCCTCGGTGTCTTTGATTAATTGATCGAAATTAGAGCGGGCTCGCCGGCTCTCGCTCTCTTTCTCTCTCCTCCTCGGGCGCTTCATTGACGTATATGTATATACCGGCGGGCCCCGGTTGGGTGCAATGACCGCGGCGTGCATTCGCCGTCATCGGCAGCTCTCTTACTCACGTCCACCGCGCATCGGCAGAGAGAGAGAGAGAGAGAAAGAGAGCCGCGGAGCGTTCGCGCGGAACAACAAAATTTTATTGTGCAAACAACGCGCGTACAGCGACTCTCCGCTATCGGCGACTGGCACACCGTTTGCACAGACGCGATTCGGCGCGTCGTATCGAAAATGGGATTTCGGCGGCGGCAGGAGCTCTCTTTTTTTTCTTCCCCGCCCCCCCCCCTTCCGGACAAAAATTAGCTTTGTTTGTCAGGCGTGCCGACGAACCTGTTTATTTGGATGTCTAGAAGAGCAAATACCGATGGTAGGCGACTGATTTAGCGGATGGGGTTGTCCGCGCGCAGGTTTTTCCGATTTTTTCGATCGCGTCGATCGTGGGCTCTTCGCTGTTTTTATAGGCAAGGTGGGAATTTTTTACCGAAGCTATTGTAAATCATTGCTTTTTAAGAAAAAAGAAACAAAGCCGTTGCTATAAATTTAGAAAGCCAAAACAGCTCGAATCTCAAATCCTACGTCAATTTATAGTCAAAAAAAAAAACAAACGAAACTTATCACTGAAAACACTTTCGAACAATGACAAGGTTAAGAGTCGCAGGCACAATAAGACGGGGCAACTAGAAAAATCTAGCACCGAATCAACGTCAATAAAGAGGCTTTATCAATCGCTGGCCGGATACGAGTTTATAAGCTCGCACGTTCGGGCTAACTAAACATACCCCTTTTTCATCTCCCCGCCTCCTCTCTCGCACATCCGAAACAATATTTACAAAAATACAGAGCGCTCGTCCGGCGATTGTCGCCTCTCGGTCACGTCGAGCTTTTCGGCGCTTCCTCGTCCCCCTCCCCCCTCTCTCTCTCTCTCTCTCTGTCGATATATACCTTGGCTGCGGATTTCGCAATTCCAACCTCATTTTTGCCTCGTCGCCTATCGCGCCGAGCAAACAGCGATAAATCGGCCCCTTTATCACTGGCGAAGCGAGCGAGCGAGCGAGTTTACGCGCTATCAGGGAGCTGTATTTTTTCAGGCCAGTCGAGCGCATTTTCGCAAGAGGCTGTTGCACCTCGCTGAAAAAAAAAAATTTCGCAATCCAAGTGCAGGCAGTCGACTCGATTTGTTTTTTTTTCCTCTCTTTTCATTACTCCGCGAGTACGGAGGCAATTGCCGCGACTCCCGATGATGCTCTTTCTTTCCGAATGCGTTTAATCTTGCCGCTTTGTTGCCTGATTTTGGATCCGCGCGATTTCGATTTCTTGCTCTTCCCTCTCGGCTGCGTCGATAAAAATTGAGCGCGAGGTGTTCGAGATAGCTCATTATCTTATTTTCCTGAATTGTGAAAATGTACAAGAAGAAAAAATGGAGTGTTTAAATTGTCACGGTCTCATTTTTATTTGATTTCAATCACGGAATTGAGATAATGACACAATAAATAGTGAAAAACTCTTATCTGTCAGGTGATTTTAGATTTCGAATTCTTATTCCCTCTAATCGCAATTCTCCAAAGTTAAATTTCCTCCTAAGGTTAACCGAAAAGCTACACGCGAAGATCGTCTTGTTTTTGAACGATTCGTACGTGAAGTATTAGATCGATAAGACGCGCGAACAAACATTACTCAAACGCAACAGTTTGCAAACCACTTCCCTCGCAGGCGGATTTTCAACGACTAAGAAGATCCCCGCGCGGGTCAATGAGCAGAATTTCAACCCGGAAGACATTCATCCCGTTCAATGGGTCAGTGTTCTCCGGCGTATTCCGCAAATACCTTAACGCGGCAGTAATTAAAACCCGCGCGCTGATGAGCGCGTGTAGCACAGAGACACGTATAGAAAACTGCGAGTCCCCCCGCCGCCCGATAAAAGTCATTCTCCAACTGCAGGCCGCAGGATCCAGCTCAATTAAGCGGCGCAAAAATATATATATATATATATATATCAACAATGCGATTCGTAATTAATCGAGGTTGACCGAACAATGGGCCGAGGAGGAGGAGGTTTCATTAAAATTCTGTCCCCCCCTCCCTCCTCGCTCGCCGGGCGCAAATAAAATCGCGCAATTGTTTTCTCGGGAGGTGCCGCAACAACAGATTGAAAAGCAGCCTCAAAGGATCATCATCGCCGTCGTCATCAACGCGCCATCATCATCATCATCATCTTCGCCACATGCGTTTTCCTCCGAGAGACGCCCGCCGGGGGGAGGCCAGGACGAAAACAGAGGCGCGGGATAAAAAGGAAGATGAAAGAGGCAAAATGGATAGAAAGTGAAATGGAGAAGCGGCTTTGCGCCGAGAGCCGCGGAGAAATGGGCTGTGCAAATGTTTATGCGCGCTCGATTTTAACGCTTTGCGGGTCGGGGGATCGCTGCGAGAGCCGGACGGGTTCGCGTTCCTGCGAGTCGTCGTCGTCGTCGTCGATTAAATTTTCGCTCCTAGGGATCCCGGTCGCAATTTTCGAAGCACTCTCTTATTGAGCGCTCGCTTCTGATTAATTTAGCACCGCCGCGGGAAGGATCAAAGGGATTTTTTTCATCGCCGTATGAGGAAAGGCGTCTCGGCCGAATAATCAATTACTTCCATTGCCGTCGAATCTAGAATCTTTCCGAGTAGCGTGCATTGAAAGTGCGTTCTGCGAAAAAGATCCAAAATATATACGGTCGAAAACAAAGCTTGCGCAGCGGCTTGGAAACGAGCATGTCAAACATCATCGGCGCAGCAAAAAAAAAGAAAGGCGAAATAATGATCGCCATCGAGTCACCATCAGTCATCGAAAGCCCAACCTAGACGGAAGTTCGTGTATATAGGATCGTCAGCGAGGGTCTTTCTCTCCTACCGTCCTTTTTCCTACCCGAGCACTTACCCGCGCACACACGCACACGCGCACACTCTCACCGGGAGCAATCGCCGCTGGATCGGCACACTGTAACGTACACGTACACGCATACAGGCGCAGGAAGAAAAATGCTCAAAATTGCACGCGAACAAAACGCGCGCGCAGGAAGGCTCGCGGCGTCGTCTACGTCGAAAGAGAGAGAGAGAGAGAGAGAGAGAGAGAGAGAGAGGAGTGCACATGGAGCGCCAGATGGTGTACGCGCGATGCAATAGCGCGAGCGCGCGGTAATTGTCTTTGTGTGTGCGTTCGAAAATAACCGCGCCACGGCGAGCCGCGCTTCGCTGCGAGAGAGAGAGAGAGAGAAAGGGGCGTACGAAAAGAAGGGGACGAGAAGAATGAGAGGAAATTTTCTAGCTGGAAATAATATTACCGGCCAAACCGTTTTTTCCCGGGTTTTTGTTTGCCCGGACGCGCGACGGGGTTTCCGGGGACGGAAAATCGGGCGGGTTGCCCGCCTCGACGAGGGCGTCGTCGCGAATTTCGAGTGCGAAGAGCGTCGGAGCGGAGCGCGATGTTGCCTTTGGACGTAAGAATGATAATGATCGGGCGCCGATAAAACGGCTCGAGTGGGAAAATTTTACTTCAAGAATATATATGTTACTGGTTCCATTTTCGGTCGATGAAAAAATTAACTTTCAATGCGCGCATTACCATAAAATATGCATAAAGACATTTGGTATTTGCGAGCGCGCGGCGTTTTGAGCTGTAAAATTGGGTAAAAATTGGTTAAAAACTCGTTAACATACTTACCGGAGTTATTGCAGTCTCATTTAAATATCAGAAACACGAGGTTCCGCAAGGTTCATTCGTAATGCTCGGACTCGGCTCGGTGTTTAACATTGCCCGCCGAGCAGCGCAAATATTTGAAGGAACGTCGAAAGTAATCTGTTAAAATTAATAAACTAAAAGCAACAATACCAGGAGCTTGTTTATTTTTTATTGACTTAATTCACCTACTATTATGCATTTAGATGGCTTAATGATACCCAAACATGTAATATACTGGAAACGAAAAGCAAACATATGAAATAATTACATTCGTCGAAAAGACGTGACGACACGACCCGCACGCAAAAATGGTATTGCTCAGGCAGAGGGGGAGAGAGAGAGAGAGAGCAATTTTTGCGATAATTCGAAATTACGGGACTTGGGGTAACTTTACGACGTGGATTGAAGGTCGTAATAATATTTTGTTTGCCGTAACATGTGCTCTCTTGCTTTTTGGCGGATCCTCGTGTTTCTGCTGAAAAGCTATACCGGCTCGCAAATTGCCGGCACGATGTTTCGATATGATCTGAGGGGGGACGCAACTCATCGTCAAGTAATTTCAAGATGTACTCCTCGCGAATGCTTAAAATTTTCGACGTTATATTATGGATGTGTGCTTGAATTACTTGATGATCGGGTATGTCCCTGCGGACGATGCGAGCAAATTTCAATATATTTCGAAATGCATGCTTTTATACGGGCTTTTCAATGGATAGCGTTCTTTAATTCTATTACTTCAGTAATATTTGTTACATAAACTGAAATACGAGAGTTTGAAAGATTTTTCACTCCGACTCGCTATTCCAGTTATTATTGTATAAACGCTGCGCGCGCAGTGCGAGTCAGAAAACATTTAGACTCCCACATTACCAATTTCATTTGAAATCGATCACGCGGCAAGTATACTCCCTCGATAGGTCATTCGTTTACCAAAGCGCGCTCCTTAACGCTTGCGCAACGCCGGAGCCGTCCTTCCCCTTTTTCTGCCCCTGCGAGAGATAAAAGTTAATATCTGGGTAAAGAGCCCGCGAGAGAAGGAGCGCGACTGCAAACTCCGACTCCTTGCCCCGACTCCTCACGTACAAGGAGACTCCTACCCACATCCGCGCAGACACCACTGCAGCGGCGACGGCGGTGCAGCGGCAGCTCTCGGAGTAGCGTACAAGACGGTGAATGGAAACGTGAATGGAGCCGAGGATATCGGAGAATGAAAGTAAGAAGTGTCCGCGTTCTCTCTCTCTCTCTCTCGCTCGTCGACGTCGGCGTATATATTCGCCCTCGAGAAGCCGGGAGAGGATGCATGCATACAGTCGGAGCCGCGGAGAGGCACGCGTACCAGCCTTAGAAAAATCCTCATTAAAATGGCGAACGTGTTTCCATCTCTCTGCTTTTCGCCGGTAGAGGAGGAATCAATTACTCCGCGAGAGCCCGTTTTTCCAACGGAGAGCCGCCGCCGCCGCCAACGCCGCTGAATTATGACTATTGCGCAGCTTTGACATTTGAGCAACACTCGGCGAACGCGCGGAGGAGGGGGGGAAGGGAGAGAAAGACACAAGGCTATTATTTCCTATTTCATTGGCCCATTGTGAAGGAAATCGTCGTGTTTGTTCAAGCTCAAGCGCTACTCTCGCGCACACAGCCGTAGGCTTCTCCGCTTTGCCTCGGCTTCGATTGGAAAATCGAGATTCTATTTGGAGAGCGATCCTTGACGCGCTGCTTGCCTTTTGTCTTGGCGAGCGCAGCGAGTTCGCCTTTTTGTTTAATTATCGCTAGTCTCTGTAATCGCGGTGGGAAACTCCTCGAGCGCGGGGAGATATTTCCCGAGAGAAGGCAAATCCGCGGCCTCGATTTTTCGACGGCGTTGCCGCAATTTTTTAGGCGGCCGGTCGGTGGAAAATAGTTACCTGGATGTAGGATTTGGAAAGGTTCTTTGGGTCGGCCGATTTTCTAAGGACAATTAGACGGACTGTCTGTTAAAGCCTGGCAATCGCGAAATTGTTATCTCGACTTCATTTTCTTTTATTTGCCTCTCCCGAGACAATCATCGACGTTATAATCTCGAAATAATTCTTGATGAACGAGAAGCTCGAAGGAAAATTGCGAAAGGTTTTCTGCTTATCGAGTCGAGGCTCGAAAAACTTATTTCCTAAAAAGAGCATAAATTTTCATCTTTTACGGCTTCGAAAAGCCCGAGCGCATAAAGTCCCGTCCAATTTTTCAAAATACGGCCGAGGTACATTACTCACAACAGGAAACAATAAATAAGCCCATAGAAAATGAAAATCGAGCGCGCTCATAGATTCAGGGAGATTAGGTATCGGCGAAAAGAGCCGCGCATTAACCTATAAAACGAAAATAAACACCGAGGGGCCGTATAAAAATTTAACAAGCCCCGGAATCTCGTCATTAAATTTTCAACATCTGTCGGCCGCCGCCGTACGTATCCGCGCGACTGCGGAACGAAAGTCATCGCCGTTAAAATAATGCTATATCGGAAACCTACTTAAGCAAAGTAATAACACTTCCCGCGCGGCAGCCGCCAGGTTGCTGAAATCAGGTTCTCCCACTCCGCGCGTCGCGCGGGAAGAAAGATCTCGGCCGCGGGGAGGGGAGCGAGAAAAAAGGAAAAAAAGAGAGAGAGAGAGAAAAAAGCAAGGCTCTCGGAGGCGAGAGCAAGCTACGGCGTCGGGCAATCCGATTGGACTGGCATCCGCGAGTCCGCCGGCGAAGATTTATCGACTGTATTATGACACTGTTAATTTCATAATTCAAACATTTTATAACGAAAGTTTTAATCTCCGCTCTCGCGCGCGGCCGCCTTTCGGTGAGGAATTCCTTCGCGCGGGATTCACGAGGGCAAAACGTTACCCGATAGTTCGTTGTATAATGCCATCTAAATTAGATGCGAGATTAAATCTGAAATATGAGACTAATAAAAAGAATTTTTAGCTCCGGACGATACGCCGATTTCATAAAACTCTTTGAGCGAGCCTTCTTTTTTACAAATCACAAAAGTAATGAATCTTCGACGCCCATCGGCGCTTAAAAGCGAACGACCACCCCCTTAAGTAACTCATCAATCCGAAAAAGAACGGCCCCATGCAGAAGAGCAAGCGCCGAGTCCATTACTCATCTCCCGCGGCCGAAACTGCACCTTTCACGGCGTCCAGTGCAGCCTCTCGCTCCGCTCGCCGAAAGAGCCTGCGGTAGGAAAGGAAAATCCAGCCGCGGCGCTCGGAAAAAGGTCTCTAACTCGCTCGGCAAGACGTGTCTCTCTCCCTCTCGCGGGGAGAGGAATTCCAGGCTCTCCGGCTCTCCTCCTTCTCTCACGATCGGCTCACGGGCTAGGTTTCCGAGTCGGCCACGGGCTAGGCGGCTGCCGCTGCCGCTCGCGCGGGAAAAACTCGCCGGCGTGTGTGCGTCGCGAGACCGGGAATTACAAAGGCAAAAACGACGTGGGCTCGGGGACTCGTGTGTAAGGGCGTCCGTGAGCGAGGCGGTTTCGAGTGACATTCGTATGGGAGCCGCTGCTGCTGCCGCCGCCGCGCCGATGTGAATTGTACGACGCGCCGCGCTCTCCGCGGCTCTCTTTTGCGCTTTTTCTTATACCTGCCGACTCCTTCGACTTTCCAAAGCTCGTAATTCAAGTATTACGAGCGATGCTTATGCATATAACGATGCATGACTTTAATTTAGCCTTTTTTGCCGGGGCTCTCATCGCTGTTTGTATACGCATTGATTTATACTTTTGCGGGCCGCTCTGAAAAACGTGGAATTGAATTAAGGCGCGCGCGAGGGATTGTTAAGTAGACGGTTTAGAATGCTGGCGTTTAAGTGCTTGAAAATGGTTTTTAAATTAGCGAGCCGGCGCTGATTACACGACGATTGACTACAATTAGTTTCGAGTTTCACAAAACAAACTAATTTTAAGAATCTTTAATTTTTACAAGCGTTTTTTTTCTAAATAAAGCAATTTCTTGTTAATTATTAACTTTTACCTCTCAATAACAAAGAAAACATTACTTTCAACCGACATTATGTTAAATAACTCTGATGCGTTCAGTTAAATTGCGGTTATATTGAGTAGAATAATGATGAGCTTCGAATTTCATTTACCCGCTCACTGTTTATTTATTGATACGTCGAAAGAGTTGCAAATTCGGCTGTCTTGTTATGAAATCATGAGCACTTGTTCGATTAATTGACACGTTTTTTGATAGCTCTTCGAAATGACTAACACAACATTTTTTCGGAATTTCATGAATATTTCTAAAAATAGCAACATAATGCAAAGTTTTCATTCGATAAAGTCACTTTTCAACGAATCATTCAAAACGTCTAATTATTTATGCCTACATTAAACAGTTTGAAGAAACTCCCACGGCTAATTCGCGCTCCCTCGATAATAAATTAACGAAGCCAACTCAATTCCCTGATTTTAATACCAACATTTAATTCACCGATCGCCGATTTTCCCCGAGATTTATTAACAAGCTAGAAAATTATTAATGGCGCCCGTAATGGGAACTCGAAGACCGGCGTAAGAAGATACTAATGCCGTTTAACTCGGTAGAAGGCAGAAACTGGTTTCGAGTCGCCGGGCCGAGGGGGGAGAAACCCCTTTTGCGTGCGCGGAGGAGACGCCCAAAAGCTGATGGATATCACTCGAGCAGCGCTGCCCGAGACTATTCCCCGAGTCCCCACCCCGAAGTATTTGCATTTCAAAGAACGGGCCTCCCTCCTTAGAATTTCATTCGGCGCGGCCGCCATGTTCCGCCCGATTTTTTTCTAGTCGGCTCTGCCAATAATAGTGCCACATTTGTTCCCCGCTTGTTGCGCCGCGATGGGCTCGGAGATGCTTCGGAGCAGCCATGCTTCACACTTGCGGCCCGGAATTTGTGAGGATCTAGATAAAGTCGCCGGAACGTTCCGCGCGTTTTTTCGCCGGTTTTTTTATACGGAGCTTTTCTTGCTTTCGCGCATGAAAAAGACGTTTGATTTTATCGCAAAAGGTGCTATAAAAGCAAACAATGAATTTATTATAATCGATTATTGCAACTACTGGTAGGTAAATACAAGAATGTAATCAATTCATATCAAGTGGGATTTGAATATTCATTTCCTTAAAACAGAAAATTCACTCCGAAAACATTTCCTGAAAATTTGAATCGCCATTTCGTGCATTAATTTTAATATCTGAAAATGCGACCTACTTTCGCTTAATTCGATGTAGGTATGTCAAAACTGCATATTCTCCAGCGTGATATCTCTGTCTGGGAACTGCAGCCATTGTTCTTTAATCGATAAATATCCACACGTGAAATTGACGGGCTGTAAGATTTATAATCCGCAAAAATAGCAATATTTGTAATGTAGCTGATGTAACCCAGCCAAATTTCAAATGAATTCAGGCGCCTATTTTAGAACGTTTAAAGTGATTTATTATTAGAGAAGAACATTTAAACTGCAGCCAGGGTAATGTTTAATAAAATAAGAATCTACAAAATTATTTACGTGAAGTAATCCGTTAATTAGATGCACAAGTTAATTACATTCCATTTATTATAATACAATTATGGTTTCATAATTTTATAATAATCATTTCGAACGGCGCGAAGATGCAATTTTTCATCAAATTTTTCACGTCTCAATTTTGCATTTATCGCAAAATAAACTGAAAATATTAGCATTCGTCGTTCGATAAATTACGTTCCCCAGATCAAAACAACATGTACAAATGTTCGCACATGGCACGGGTAAAAATATATACTTTTCGCGTTAGCCACAATTCTTATCTGGAAAATTTACATTAATTAAAATCCAAAGTTTTACAAGACGCGCATAAAAGTAAAAGTCTCGGCATTAATTCGAATCGCAAACAAACAAGCCGCGGCAATCCTTTCGAATCGACGCGGGGCAAAGCGCGCTTTCCGTCAATCCTCCGCGCGATCGTGCCAGTAAAAGAAAAAAAAATCAGGCCGAATCAGCTTAGCGCACAATGAAAAGCAGAAACACATTATCGGATCGTATGCGCTCCGTAAGTATACGCGAGCTTGTTCAGTGCCCACACGCGCCGCGCGGCCTATTCAGCGGGCGCGATATTCGCGCGGCGGCCCCGGCGATCCTTTGACCAAATTCATTTCAAGGAGTAAAAGGCACCACCGATCGCATAAATCTATCCATCGATCTATATTTATCTCGGGCGCGCGGCCGAGCGCGTGGAATCTCGCGCGTGCAAACGCACCCTTCGCGGTCCCACGACTAAGGCAGCTCTTGCCGCCGCCGCCGCCGCTGCTGCTCTTGCTGGCCTTGTGGCGTGAAAGGCACACGGAAACCGCGCGCGTCCATCTTGTTACGTAACGTCCAGCGCTTTTCGCGAGAGATATCTTGGGTGTGCGTCCGAGAGAGGCGGCGAGTCGAGGATCGGGGATTGTTGCTTGCAATTTGGGCGCGAGTTTTGCCGTTGTTTCCAGTGGCTTTTCAGGGGAACGCACGGAGTTTAGTGCACGATTTTGGCGCAAGCGCGCGGTTTGCCTCAAACCGAAGAATGTTTATTTAGTGCCATTCAATTAAAACAGAATTATGAGAACAAACGTTTTTACGATACTTATCGTTTTATGATTTTGAAACTGCGAGCTACAACTTAAATAAACTATCTAGAATTAAGGATTAAGACTAAAAACAAATGGCGCAATAAGGCGAATAAAAAGTTTCATAAAATAAATTATAATTTTATAAACGTGCATTAAAAGACCATTAATATTAGATTTGTTAAGAACTTGGAGTTTTTTTTCATTCAGATGCGTGATCTCCGCATTTTGAAATGCTTTGGGCAAAAAATAGCGAATTCTCAAAGAATTTTACCTTGGCGATGTCAAATGGAAAAAACACCTCCGTCGACGATAAATGCCGCAATCTTTTCTATTATTAACGTTTTCCTTTTTATTTTCTTACTTCTTCCACGGTACTTTCTACCATTGATTTAAAGTTTATAATTTCAGCTTTTATGATTTTGATGCGCGTCCTTTTCAATGAAAATCCGCGGTGAATGAAATGACCTTCGGTTTAGAAATGAAGTGACGGGCTGCTTAGAGTTAAAGCGACTTTTCCAATGGGTACAAAGTATAAATTTATGGCCGTCGTTATCCAGCAGCTGTTTACAAATGAAATTGAAGGTTAATTTAACGTACATAAAGCTTACTAAAATATGATTTCTCGGCGATTCAAAAATTTAATCAACGAAGAATGAATTATAAAATAAATGCGGAGCATAAAACTTGGCGTTTACGTCATAAAATGTTTTATTCAGCATCCGCTATTTAAAAATCAACAGAAAAATAATAATTTTGACAATTCGAGCTCTGAGCCTTGATTCATTCCTTTCTATAAACTTGCCAAGGAAAAACAACTTTTAAAGACGCCAATTTCACGTTTTATTGCTTGTTTTTCGAAGCAGAGTGACCTTCGTTTTAGAAATGAAGAGCTAGACTTTTTATTTAGCACCGTTAGATAATCTAAAAATTCTTACAAAACTCTTGCAAAACACGGATTCAGATTAAAAAAATTTAGTGCGTCATCATTTTCAGTGATTGTGCAACCGAATCCTAAACTCTTGCAAACTAATTCTTTAATTAATAATTCATTTACAACCAAAATTCTCAAGTGATCTTCACTTGTGAAACGAATCCAAGTTTTCCATTTTATACGCTCTGTAATTATTCTCAACAAAGCATTTATAAATAATTCAGCCGTGTGTATATTTTACAAGATTCGCGTTTCATAAAATCAGCGCCTAAATAAATAAGTTTAATCAAACGTTTTGCTAAAATATTGTAATTGACAGATTTCCATTTACATAAGCAGATATAAAAATAGAAAATCAAGCTGAACAATTATCAATTAAAAAAATCAATTACCTAGCTTTTGAAACCAAAGAGTTTTGCAATTCAACTTTGAGAAAATCTTTAAGATCTACAATTTAAATGAACTGAAAAGAGACAAGATTTTTACGAAATTCTGATTTATCACAAATTGGTCTTTAATATTCACGACACGGTTTCATTATTAGAAAAGAATAAAAACAGCCAGCTAATAGCAAATAAAAGACGAAAAGTCCGAAGGCAAGCAGTCTTTTCAATTAGACTCCTGCTTTTATTAGACGGCGACGAGTTATTTTGATATTTGAAACAGCTGAATCTGAGACTAGCCTTGCTACACCTGACTGGTACAAGAAAAAAATTTAATGTTTTCCTTCCAAGTAATCTATTTTTCAAGATTGAAGGTTTCGATCGCGTACGAAGAATGAATTACTGTATTGCAAACGAGTGACTATAGCTACCAGTCACGCAGATGCAGAGGAATGCAAGAATTAATTCCTTTTCTAAGGTCATTTTCCAAGTGATTTGAAAATTTTCAATTTCCTACGCTTTTTCTGATGTCATTGCACAATGCGCAGTTTAACGTTCGATCCCATTTTCTCAGGGATTTGCCTCGTCGAAATCATAGACAAGCCTTTTCTTTCGAGATCTCTGCTTATGAGTCACTTGTATTTCTCGTTTATTTAGTAAAAGTGATTGGTCAAAAAATATTTATATTAAAGCTTGGATTTCCCCGTTTCAATCTACTCTTAAAATAATGGAGTAGACTTTTCCTCGAGTTATTTATAACAAGCCTTAGAGATGTTATCAATTTCACGATAACGTTTTTCCTAAAATTTAAAAAATCACCTTTTATTGAATATATATCAAAATTGTCTTTTTCATTATCCACTTTGACCAACACAGCGTTCGCTTTAAAATTCGATAAAATTATTTGGACAAATTCCTCCTGGACAAAGCTTTTCTAAAACCTAACCAAACTCTTCTACAAAATATTCCACTAGACCGTGTACAGAGTCGACTTTTCTCTCTAATCGAATCCCCTCGAGTGGCATTCCTCTAATTACTCAAAAATACCCTCTAATCTCGGCCGGGGCTCGATAAAAGATTCGCCGCGCGCGGAAAAGAAAGAGTGGGGATAAAAAAAAGGCTGCTCGAAAAGAAAAGATACAGAAATCTCCCCCCTTTGAAGCGCTGCCCGGCTCTCTTTATCGACTCGGGCGATCGCTTAGGTTCGCGTTTACGCGCAATCTCAAAGCCCGGGCGGCTGTCGGACGTTTTTCCTTTTTTTTTTTCCTTTCGCGATAACGACCGCGGAATGCATATCGCAGTCTCTCCCCTCCTCTCTCTCTCTCTCTCCAATTGGCCTTTTTTCATCGGGTTTTCCGGCGAAGGTTACGCGCGCGCTTATCGATGTGTCTTTCGACGTTTTTCGCCGAGGACAAGCTGCTGCCGCGGCGATGATAAAAATCGCAATAGTGATAAAGCCCCCCCGAGCTCGAAACTCGGAGGGGCGCTCGAAAAATCTCCCGTCGTATACATATTGCGCCGATGAATCAAGCCTTTTTTCGCGGCAAGGACGCGGACGAGCGCGCGCGCGGCTATATCCTTTTTTCTTCCCCGGGCTTCGTCGGCGGCGGCAGACTTTCGTACTTTCGTATATCCGGCGCGCGTTTTAATTTCGACTCGAAGGTAGATTTATGCCTCGAGAGGGGATGCATTTTTATTGCTGCAAGGCGGCGGATGCGTAATGGCTTTTCCGATTCGTCGCCGCAGAATTTTCATCAGCTCTCGCCAATAAAAGCGTCCGCGCCGCGCGCGCGGGGGGGGGGGGATATTAATTTCGTTAATGCGTTATTTTTCGAATTCTCTCGAGTGTCAAATGTTTAAAGCAATAAAAAGGCAATTTACAGCTCCGGCCGCTCGCCCCCGGTGGACAGTATTAAGCGTTTTATTTTATGAAATTCGACGTCCAACCCCGTCGGCGCTCCTCGCGTCTCCGCGCTGAATGCGCGAGCGGGGCCGATTCGGAGAATAAATACCTTCGATTTTTCCTCTTTTCCCGGCGCGCTTTTTCTCCCCCTTTGTTCTCTCGCGTCTTCTCCTTTTTTTCGTGTTCCCTTTTGTCTTCCATTTATTCATCTGTCAGGATCTTTCTTTATCTTCGCTCCTTCCCATTCTTCCTCTCCCTCTCTTGACGACTATTTTTGTCGCTCTTCTCCCGCGGCGCGGCGGCGGCGGCGGCGCGCGCGCTTTTTTGTCCGGCGCTTGACGCGTAAAAGGCGAGGATGCATCCGACAATCGAAGTCGCGCGCAATATCGACGACTTGGCGACGCTTTATGACGAGGGGTCAAGCGCACTTTGTCGCCCGATTGTGCGCGTGTACTTTGCAAAAACGAAGGGGAGAAAGAAGGCGCGCCGGGCAGAAATACCGTCGGCCGCGTCGAATTCCCCGATGGAAAATGCGGGCCTCGCATAATCCGATTTTCCAGCGAGCGAAATCATCGCGAGAGACGGAGAAAATAATGGCCGCGGCGTCGGCGACAGAAGTGCACAGCGCTCGGTGCGCAGCTCGTTTCGTCAGATAAGAGCCGCGCTTGATAGTAGACGATTCTCAAAAATAGATTGCAATTGCATTTCGACGAAAACACATATTCGCGTGCGCGCGTTTGACGTAAGATTTTCGCGGTGAGCGGCATTAGCGTCGCCGCGGATAAATTGCCGCAATTTCGATAAAACGTTATCAGCCCCGAGCGTGTGGACCTTGCTTTCAGCAAATACACCAATTTTTCGCATTTTTTCAAGCTTCGCGCCGGCTGATAAGCGAGAGTGCATTTCAAGTGTCAAATTTCTTTTCGAATTCGAAGCGCTGCACAGACTCGGATTTTAAAATTTCGCGCTTATCTCTGTAAGATACGTAAGGAAATGACTGTGCATGCGCTAGTTTTTATTATTTTTTTTTTTTTTTTTTGGAGAATGCAGCGCGAAAATAATCAAGCAGATAGTCGCTTTTTGATTATCTAAACCGAAACAATAAAGTTTAAAATGTTACATTTTAAGTTTTTTATTTTTAAAATTTGTAAACAAATCTGGTTTTTACCCTCTTTGGTTACTTTATTATATAAATTTAATTTGGTTCACTATGAAAATTACATCATTAAAGCAAAAAAAAAAAACGTTTATACTCCGATTATCAAATACCATTTTTCGCTCGAAAATCATGCTACTCAAACGGCCATACTCTCGAAATATTTCAAAGCAGTCATCCCACGGTAGCAACAGCAGCAGCGGCTTTGAAAAGCTATCCGCGATCCTTGGTACTCCCGTCCGAACCGCCGAACGAAAAATGTAAATGATTTTTCAGACGGCGGCAGCTCTCGCAGCCGAACAAAAGTCAGTCATCAAAAGGGAAGCATCAAAAAAAAAAAAAAAAAAAAGCGGAGGCAAAAAAAAGAGCTCGCGGAGGAAGAGGATCCCTCCTGTATAAAACATCGCGCACAGATGATTGACTTCTTCAATTCAGGCGTCGTATCTCTCTCGGCGCACGCATTTTGTCATTTCCGGTCCCGCGGTGCTGCCGGCCTCCAAACAATGACTCTCCCGCGTCATTCCCATCGCCGCGCGCATTAAAAATCACTGACAAAAAAAAAGAAGCCCGGCATCATGCTTCAACCTCCCCCTGCCACTTTTTCCTGCAGCGTATCGCCAATATTTTTCTTGCTTTAAAAAAAAAAAAAAAAAAAAAAATATCCAACGGAACTGTCTCGCAATCATCAAGGCAAAATCTCTGCCCCTCCGCCGGCAGATATTACATTTCACCTTACTAGGCTACGGGGCGATGTTTGCTCGGGCCGTCGGCATCCACGGCGCATAATTGAAACGTCCTGTACTCTTTCTCTCTCTCTCGTTTTTTTTTTTTTTTATCTCTGCCCTAGCCTACAAGGCAGAAGGAAAGACTGTAACATCAGTACAGCCCCCGTTGTAGTTCATCAGTCATTCGAGGAAAATATAGGAGAGAAGGACGGAGTCATCGCAACCCCTCGGAGCGCAAAATGACGTCCGTTGCCGGCGGCAGCGGACCGGGGAGGGATGAAAAGGGACAGGCCGCGGAATCAGAGAGACAGAGAGAGCGAGAGAGAGAGAGAGAGAGGGAGGAGGAAGAGAAAAAGCAAAGGATTTACTCGTGTATGCTCGTGGGATAGGTCGTGATTGCTCGGCGATACAAAGGGTGGACAGAGAGAGAGAGAGAGCAACCCCCTAGGCACCCTATCCTTATTACGGAGGCAGCAACCTCTGAAGCAGCGCAGGAACGAAAAGAGAGAGAAAGAGTCAGGAATCGCGAGGTCCATCCTCTCTGCGAGGGTGGGAGGAAAAAGGGGTAGGCTCTCTCGCTGGTGGGGTTGGTTGCGGATCGAATTAACCGATGCGCGAGAGAGCCTGCCCCCTCTCGCACTCCCTCCCCCCTCCTTTTTTTTCTTTATTTCTGGATGCACCGAGCTTTATGGAATTGAAAAAAAAACATGCCTGCACCCGGGAGAGGGAGCATCATTTTGCGGGGGTTCGCGAGGCTAATTGGGGTAATGCTCGATGAAGAGGCACGTGTTTATGCTCGATGATGAGGATCATTTGCGTGTTTTAACGGGATCTCCGAGGGCTTGCGGGTATTAAAACTGTGCGCAATAAAAGCGCACGGGTTTTTTTTTTTATCACTATTTGCAAAAAGAAAATTCATCTATTTCGTATTTAATAAAGAAGTTTTAAACTTAATGCACAAAATGAAATGGAAAAGTGAGTAATAAAAGTTTAATAATATGCTTAAGTATGCTGTCCATCTAAAATGTAAAAGTGGAAGAATCAGACAAGTTCTAATGACTACTTGACTTTTGAAAAAATGTTTAATTTATAATAACACCCCGTCGCAAAACACAAAATTTGATTGCCCGTCGCGATCAAGTCTGCGATGAGTCTTCAGCTCAAATGACGCGATCCCCCGATAAATTATAAACAAGGCACGGATGCTACTCTGTGCAAATATTCCATAATTCAATTATATTCACCATTAAAAAGTCATCATTGCCTTCTAATTACCAAACGTGCAACATTTATCGAAAATCCCCCCGACGCAGCCGCAATTCTTACCGGCCGCCAGAACGAGCGCATAATCCCCCCCGGACTTTAGCCTTAGGAATCGAAAAAAGGCCGCCGCTCTTTCGAAGCTCGTCTCGCCGCGCGGCGAGGCATTAATCCGTCGAATCCTCTCCCAGCGGTGCGGCAGGCCTCTGTAACCTGTGCATAGCTGTGCGGCGCGAGCCGGTCGGCCGTGCGGCGCGCAGAAATCTATCAAATTCTCCGCGCGACGGATCAGAAACGACGACGGGGCAAACCAGTTTGGTCGGTTCGAATGACCGGGTTGCCGCCGGGGAGATGAGCCAAGTGCGCGCAACGAGAGAAGGAGGCACGTACGCGCACGCACACAGGCGCACGCCTGTATATCGGCAAGCTGCGAGCGAAGGAGCGCATGTCCTCTTAGTTAAAGTCGCGCATCGCGGCGAGTCTCTCTCTCTCTCTCTCCTGCGAGCGAGAGATGCATCGGTGTGCGCGATGGCCGATCCGGCTCTCTTGGCTCTCTTTTCGCGGGATCGCTCTCGTCTCTGTCGGGCTTTGTGCTCTTCTCTTTTCGAGCTCTCTCTCTCTCTCTCTCTCTCCTCCTCCTTTTTGCTTTTTCGTCCGCTCCGCTGCGGCCGACGTTCCTTTCGCTCGCTTTTTCTCTTCCTTGCTTTCGGCGCGGGGGGTGGGAGAGAGAGAGAGAGAGCCCTTTGCAGATGAACCGCGATGACGCGGTTATTGTTTCGAGACGCCGGCAGGAGTGACATTTGAATCGACGTTCTAAAATAGACGTAATTGAATGTCATGTTGCTGGCTTTTTCCCCGAGTCCTTTGATACCCACGAGATGATGTTCTCGGGCTGGCTGCGAGCGCTCGCGCTGCAGGTGCTCGATCGAACTTTTCGCGAATCGCTTTTATAATTCAAAGCTGTCTCCGCGCCGCTACATAGCTGCAGGAAAACTGAAAAGAAAATACAAGCGGTTATGATACAAACATTTTTGAGTCGCATTGGCAATTTTGGAAAGTAAATCGGAATCTGGGGTTTGTTGGAAATTCTCGCGCTCTCGCGGGGATGTAGAACGATTTGTAATAAATTAATCTGTTTAATTAATATTCCGAGAAAAGAAAACATGTACACCTGATACTATACAGTCTAACCTGCACGTAAACCTTTTTACTTTGAACTTTTACGTGAAATAATAGACGTTTAATTAAGACAGCTTTCAGCGCAGACGTTATTGCCTTTTACTTTGAATATATTTCGTTCGCATCGTCCGCAAGGAAGCAGAAAAGTAAAAAAAAAAAGAAAACAAAAGAGAGAGAGAGAGAGAGAGAACTTGAGCAATGTTTTCCCGTAAAACATAACTTCCAGCTGAACTCATCGAGTGCTTTTCTTTCGCTTCCTCGTTGTTTATACTCCTCTCCCGTGCCTTACTTTCCCTCATCCCTCCGACTTTTCCCTTCATCTCGGCCCCGAAGTACGCGCGGCATCGATTTCCACATCAGCGGCCACGATCTCTCTCCCGCGTCACCTTAAGGGCTTCGATATTGCGTTTCTCGAACGGGAATCTCCCTCTCTCTCTCTCTCTCCCTCCTCGAGCTTATTGTTGATTTACATCTTTAATGCAGGCGATGCGAGGCACTTCTGCCCGGAGGAGGGAGTCTTTTATCTGCGCGCCTCCTCCCCGCCGCCCGGAACTCGGGCCGCTTTGTCTCCGCGCCTTTTGGGAATGCTGCTTTCCTTTTTTGCGCGCTCGATTAACGTCGAAAAGTCGTTAAGAGCAAAGCCGCGCGCGGAGCTCTCCGTTTTCTTCGGTAGGCTGTGGCTCGGGTTACTCGCGCACGTGTTGTGCCCGCCGTAATATGATTTCGTGTTTATGGCCCAATTAAGGACGCTGGAAAAGTCTCCGGTGCGCGAAAGACGAGGGAAGAGAGGAGGAGGGCATCGGGGTTTTTTTTTTTTTAACTTTTTTGATTAATGGTGTCCCGTTGGGAAATGTAATTGGAAATTGTCTTTTTTTCGTAGAATGAAAATCACAATTCGAATTGTCGAAGCGGCGAGAGAAAATTATTTTTTGAAATTCATAGATAAATTTTAGACACTTTTCTTATCGGCTTATACATTATTATAACTATATTACTTAGATCTAATACTAAATATCGGAGTAGTCATTGAGTACTTCCTTAATAGGAGTAGGAAAAGAAATGAAAGAAATAACTTCTATAAAATAATGATATTATCAAAATAATAATTACAAGTTTGCTATACATTATAAGTATTTAAGTACGAACTACAGTTCATTATGTTGAGTTATACTAATAGAGATCATGGTACCAATATTCTTACAGCAACTAATTAAAGAACATATTATGGCCAGACATTTTAAGACTCGTAAAAAGCACAGTTCTTACATTAAAAAATGCGCGACTGATCAGTCGTTTTTATTCCACACTTTCGGATCAGTTTTTACCCCACCGGAGAACTTCTCCCAAGATCGAATGAAACCCGAAGCGTGCCTCCGACGTTTTCCCATTTAAATGAGCCTGAAGTTAAAATCAGACAAATACACGGCTTTGCGCGGCCAAGGGTTTTTCCTGAAATTTAATTAACGGTCGATCAATTAAGGCAAAAAGAAGCGAGGCGGCTACAAGGAGCTGCGGAAAAAGCGGGAAAAAATCCCGGGCACTGACGAATGAGACATTGAAAAGGCGATCGGCATTCGTGCTTATATACTCGCGTAGTCGGCTCTCGGTGTATACAGAGGACGGACAGTAAGAGAGAGAGAGAGAGGCGGCAAGGATGTAGGCACGAAGACGAGGACAACGCGGATGCTGATTGGACGGTGGACCGGGGCAAAAACTAGGAGCGCTGGCCTGCCCGAGGGGGATTATACGTCCGCCGCCGCGCAGCGAAAGAAGGAGGATATAAAGCGGAGGTACTTTTGTACGTGAGCGCATGTAGCCGATCCCCGTGTGTGATCCCTCGCTGATTTACCGTACCCGACTGATTCGTGACATCGGCCCCGATGATGCAGCAGCAGCAGGCCTTTTCTTTCTTCCCGAGAGCGAAATTATCAACTTTTATTGCCGGCGAGCCGAGAGCTGCCACGGCTGTCGCTGTCCCAGGGAGCTTTTATTTCATAACCGGAGGGGGGACGGGGAATGCGGGAATTAAGCCATTTTTTCGATCGTCGAGCGATGATAAATTTCTGGGCGCGATGGTTGAGCGGGACGGCGATACGTAAATCAGTCGCGTTTGTTCTCGGTAAGAAGTAAATATCAGTAAGAAAGGTGGATTGCCTTTGAAGTTAGTGTTTATTAGAAATCAGCCAGCATCGCAGAAGTCGACTTGGTCAATAATTTATTTATAAAAACTGACAGCGACGCTCCGAAATTCGATGCTTCGATGGAAGTCCGATAGAATGTGAATACTTAAAAATCATGAATCGCAATTAAAGCTGTTATTAGGAAATCGTGGAAGTGAATAATTGGCGACTAAGCATACTCGGCGATTCATAAGAATTAATAAATAAATTATTTTATTAAGCACCAGACGATCCGCGCATTCAAGAATAAAATCAGACTTCGGCATTGCACCCAATCGACGATCCGAAGCGGACACATGAATTTTAATAGTAATAAAAGTTCTTTGCGCGTCTCTCAAATTAGTAATTTAAAACGGATGTTTGGAATATTAATATACTCTGCCATTCCTGCGATCGACTAATTTAATAAATTGCCATGTTCGCGATTTCGTGAGCAGCAATCCGCGTTACATGTAATAACGGAAGACTTATTAATAACTCAATCCGCGGTCAATTACGGGGAATTTATATTCTAATAACAAAAGGTGCAACGAAGATTCTAATTATTTTAATACATTTTTTTTTTTTCAAACGAATAGCTTCATCGACTTTATTTTAATCTTATTCATATTTGAAATTTTCGCAAAGTCAAAAGTATAATTTGGACGTAAAATTGAAATATGCAACTTTTGAAAACAAAGTCAAAATGAAATTTTTGTTCAAACCACAATAATTAATGTGCATTTACGAACAAGCTGCGGATATTATGTACGTCGGAAAATAAATTTGTCTCCATTCAAGCTTTTCAATGAAGTAAAGAAAGTTCAGAATTATATTTCTTGTATTTTATGTAAACATAAAATACATTCTGTCGATAAAGAAATTTCCAAAATAAATGAACCTTATTTTCGACTTGCCTCCGCCTTCCAAACCTTCAACATTTTAATAAAAGCCAATCCGTAAAACTCCCAACAACCCGACCCGACAAAGTATCGCCATCTAATCCGCAGCCTCGAAATCGCTCAAGCTCAAAAAAATCCAGCTCTCGCGTCGGCTCGAAAAAGTCTCGGCGATCAATCATCGCAATTATAACATTACAATTTGTCGGCGCGCTAAGCCGCTAAGCGCATCCGCGCGTGCGTCTCCATTAAGCGAGTCGTTAAGCCGCTGCAGGATGCATATAGCGTGCCGCTGCTGGCGGATAAAGCCGGGAGAGAGAGAGAGGGGGGGGGAGAAGACGACGGAGGAGAGAAAAAACGGCGAACCGTCGAAATTGCGTAAACATCCTGCAACGCGGCCGATTACCACATCGAGAGACTCCGGCGGCGGCGGCGGCATTCACCTTTGCTCGGGCATGTGTGTGCATGCGCGAATTTTTCTCTCTCTCTCTCTCTCGGCGAAAGACGGCGCGCCGGGCTGTGCGCGCTGCTTCATGCTCGGCGCTGGTTGTCATTGTTGCGGGTATTAAATAATATTTCGTAATTGGCCGCCGTTTGCCTAAATCTTAGGTACTGCCTTGTTTTTTTTTTTTTTTTTTTTTTTTTTGAGAAACGTTACTTTTTGGTTGTATAGTTGTAAT
>JAWWEM010000054.1:15800885-15812716 GCA_035582935.1 Ormyrus thymus | reverse complement strand
TATATCGGCTCTCGCCGGATTTTCCGCTGGAATTCTCCTCGACCGAGATTCGAGGTTTTTAGAGGCGAGGATTAGGCGGCCGTGATTTATTGCTAGAGGCGTCAAGGAGGCTTTTTATTGATGCTGTTTTCAGCTTGGGAAATTTGAAAGTACTCCACTGGAGGATTTTTGGCGATAAATTTATTTATGTTTAAGTACTTTTAGGTGAACTTTGTACATTATGAGAACATTTTCGAGTAGAGATTGTATTTTTGAAATTCAAAAAATTACAATAAAGCTGATCATTGTTCCTGGTAGATGTAATAAGTCTCGCACCATTTAACTTTGTCTTTGTGTTTCATTACCAGACTGTTGCTTATGATTCCTTAACGAAAAAGTGATTTTTAGTCACTTTTTGTATCTACAAATTAAAAAAATGGTTAATAACAAGAATTTAAAATGCATTAAGAAAACATTAGTCGTTTTATCCAGGAAAATTCAAACAGTTTCTAGCATTTTGTCGTGAACTAGTCATCAACTGGATCAAAAATAGTTTTGATTTTCACTAATTGTAAAATATATGTTAAGCCTATAAAACTTTATTCTCGTATTAATAAATTGAATTGGTGAAAAAAATAATTTAAAACACTATAAAATAATTTTGTTCAATGTTTTTTTTATTTTGGTAAAAAGCAACAAGTTGTTTCTTTTCTCTGGAAATGCTCTGCTTTTAAACTTCCACCAACAGTATATTTTTAAATGAATCCAGTCAGTTCACATCGATTCAATAGAAAAGAACAATTCTCACGAATTGATTGAAATTTTGCCACTGACTGCTCGCCTATAATTTCCTATATATTTGATTGCGGCAAAAAAAGGTAATATTTATATTACGCAATAAACCGTTCAAATTCAATTTCCAAGAAAGTTCTAAAAAAATCACGTCCTAATTGCGTTCCAAATTCTTAAGTTACTTCGTAAAATAAACCAACGATTACCAATAGTTTAGCAGCCACTTAAACCCTTGAACAAAGCTCCCTTTTCGCGGTAGAACTCGTCGAAAAAAAGCCGCTTTGAAGCCGGCGAATCTCAGCCGAGCCAGAAAAAACCAGCCGTTCAGGCGGGACGAGCTTTCGAAAAGGCACGGGCCATCAATCAAAACACCGCGTCGGCTCGTCGAAAAATCCCCGAAAAGCGAGAGGAATAAAAGCTCTCCGGGCTCCCGGTGCGAAATAAAAAAGGCGCACACCCCGCAAAAAAGCTGCAGCGAACGAGCAGCCAAAGGGAGAGAGAATCGAGCCTCCGCCAAAAATTCTCAGCCCCACAATGGGGGAGGGGGGCACCTGCCTGCACTCGTGTTCCGTCGCCGGTCTATTTGCGTACGGGCGTATATATAAAGCTCGAGCGAGTGCAGCCGCTATATATATATTGCCGTATATACGTATATATACGCTCGGGCGCGCATCGAGCGGCTCACCGACGCAACAAGTAGGTGTATCCCCGAAATGCACTTTGGCCGTGAACCGGATAGCGGGAGAGAGACAGACGGATCCTCGCGGATATACATGTGCACACTCGGTGTGGGAGTATCTGCAGACTGATTTGCAGGCGCGCCCGATTTTATATCTTTCGCCCGCGTGGCCGTGCGCGCGCGTGTGCATGTTGCGTTTCGGCTGATTTCGCTCGGAGCGAAAGAGCGCGAGTGCCGCCGGGAGATGGAAAATTGCCGAAGCACGTGCCGCGCCGCGTGTGAATTTTAGCCCCGGCACCCGCGACCGCGTGACACTTGTTGGAAGCCGTATTATATACACGAGTTCGGCGAGTTTCGTTGAGGAATTTTTCTCTCCCGGCTCTGCCGGTTTTTCGGTCGAGAATGAATTGCGGAGCAGTTCGTCGGGGGCTGCGGTGATTTCGGGTGATTTCGCTGATTTTTGACGGGCTGAGGAACTTGCACTTTGCGTTTTGGTCGTGCTTGAATCTTTTTTGGTAATGTGATGAAAAAGTTTGAAGGTCAATTTAGAGCCTTGTTCTACCACCGTTTTGAATACTTTTTTTCGTATCTTTTGAAAACAGCGATTTTTGGTTGGAAAATATAGGAGTTTATTTAATGCAATTCCTTTTTTAATTAAAATGGTGTTTTGTACAATCATTCTCGACTCGAAAAAAATACAATAATTTCAAACATGCATTCCAATCTCGGCTCTCAATTTGAGACAATCAAGCGAGCTTTACCGTTATTTATACAAATTTCACCGCGTCATCGGAGGTAAATTTTTTGTATAAATCTTTATTCAAGGCTCCCCTAATCAAAACAATCAAATGCAGCAATCAATACCGCTTCCTCTTATATCCTCCGGCAAAAACCTACACGAACCTCTCTCAAGCATAACAAAACGCCTTCGCCAAATCTGCATAAATCGAGAGGCAAAAAGCAGCAGCAGTAGCTCCAGATGCAAGGCAATTCCCCGCGCCGATTTACGAAATCTTCTCCGGCAGCCGAGAGCTTTTTCTCTCACCCTCCGCCGCTCTTATATATATATATCCACCATTATCGCATACCGCGGCTAAATAATTCCGTTCCAGCAAATCTGCCGGCTTCGGCTCTCGCGCGCTCGCACACACACATCGCCCGACTCGTAAAAGTCCCTTAACGATAATCTAACTTTCAAGGCTAGAAGGCGAGCAGCGCAAGTTCGAGCGGCGCTCGCGCGCGCGGAGAAAGGCGATGATTGACGCGCGAAGGTGCGAGAACCGAGAGGCGCGCACACACGCAAGCCCCCCTCGATTACGATTATTTACGTAACGCCGCGCTCGCGCTCAAGATCTCCGCGCGCGCGCGCGCCAGCCGCGTAAACAGTCCGCTCGCCGCGGTGTGCAGACGTGGATTTCGCTGCCGTCCGTACACGTTCGAGAAATTAATACTCCGCGAGAGGCGCGCGGACGCCGCGCTCGAGACTGACGGACGAGGCAGACGGTTTTAGTGCACGGCGATTATTGAACCTGAATTTGAAAATTCCTCGGAATTCTTCATTCATGCGCTCCCCGTTCAATGAACGCCGCGGCTTCGACGGAATGAGCTTCATTGAGGCTTTCGCAGAATTTCCTTTTCCAGAATTTGACAGGGGGGCGATGGAATTTTTATAAGCATGCATACGTCTCTGCGGGGTATCAAAAATCCAATACAAGAACGAAGAGCTAGACTCGATTCTATGAAAGCGTAAAAACGCTCTTCCTCGATATTCAATGGTTTTACGGACGTAACAGAGCTTCGTCAATCTTATTCGTTCTCATAATTCACTCGAAAGTCTAATCAAGCACAAATCCCCGACATTGTTTGCAGTCTGCGGTATACCTTCGTAAATTACGCGCACTTTTTATAACAGTTCGTTAAAAGTTTTACTTCCCAATAAAATTCATTTACACGCGCGCAATTTAAAAAAACAAAAAAAAAGACAGATTTTCAAAACAGTAACCTATCATCCACTTACGCAAATATGCCAATACAGTTACATTAAAGAATGCAATAACAGTACTTGCGCGCGCAAAATAGTAAATTATGTAGGCATTTACATAAATGTAATAAACCTTTTATAACGAGAGTCGGTGAGAATTTCAAAATGCATATACAACTCCAAACATCAATAGTCCATTTAAATAATTCAACCGAGCGCCCCTCTCTCTCCCTCCCGCCAATGATTATAAGAAAAAAAATTCCGCAGCGCGCCGCGCTCATTATTAAAGCGCAATTACACCATCTCTCAACCTTCGCTCGACGAAATCACCGAACCATTTGCATTTCGATCGTCGCTGCTCTCCTCGCCGCGCGAGGAGAGCCTTTCTGGAATATCGATAAAAGCAGCGACAACGACGAGGCGAGATCGCCTCGTTTAATTATGTTTCCAGCTCCGGTAATTGGAGCTCTCCAAACAAGTCGGCGGCAAAATTTTCAGGCGAGGAACAATCGGGCGAGCGGCGAGGACGGAACGAAAACAGAGGCATTCGTCATTCTAACGTTGGAAGCCGCCCGTCGCGCCTGGAACGAGATCGAGTTGCAAAATATCAAAGAAATACGAAATTCTCGCTCGTAAATTAATTTCATAAATCCAAGCTCGACGTCGCGCGGCCATTTGCATAAAAGCGCAATTTGTAAAACGCGCGGCCATTAAGCGGCGAGAGCGCGACTGCGAAAGTCCGCCGGAGAGGCGGCTCGAAAACAAAAAATAAATAAATAAAAGGAACGCGAAGAAGGAAAAAATTGGCAGTTCACCAATTAACCGTCCGGCGGCGCGGCGCGGCGAGTCCCCCGGCGAGAAAAAAGGGGAAAAACGCTCGACGCGTCAAAGCATACAAATGCCGTAATACCAAAGAGCTCTCCTCGTCGAAGACAAAGAAAATCCCAAATAAGAAGTCGCTTCTCTCCGCACGCCTGCCGGCGCATACTTTCCTCCTCCTCTCGTCCGTCTTCGTCTCTCTCCCCTCCCCCCCTCCGGCGTAAAAAGGCGCCGGAGACAAAGACGCGTCGATAGAAAAACGAGGAGAAACAAAATCAGATAAATAGATAGATGCTGCCGTCCCGGCCGCTGCTGCTGCTGCTGCTGCTGCTGCTGCTTCGCGTCGGGAAGGGGGAGGGGGCAGCTGCATAGAAAGAGGAGAGGGAGAGAGAGCCAGTGCCTCGCTCTCGCTCTCGCGCGGTTCCGATACGATAAGCGGAGATACGGTCAAGGCCTCCTCGGATGCCGGCGTCCGTTCTCTTTCCGACAGGCTTGAATACCGGCCGCCGCCGCTGCATATGCGCCGAATGCACGCCGCAGGCCGCCGCTGCAGCGAGGGATTTTCTCGAGCGAGAGGGAAAGGAAGATTGAGATTCTTTTTTGCCGATGTCGCGCGAACGAGCCCGAGTCGATATGTATATATGTGTACGTACGTATGCCTGCTCGGAGGAATTCCAGCCGAGCAGCGTAATGAAGTCGACGCGCGGTTTGGCTTTATTATTATTATTCTTTTTTTTTGAAGTTCTTTCGCTAATCCATCGGAGCTTTGGGCGCTGAAATTCTGCACTCGGCTCTCTTCGAGGATTGGAAATAGGGGCGGGAGTCGACGGTGGCGCAAATTAGGTGGTCCCGAAGGTGTTTAAGCCTGCACGTATCGGTAAATGACTGCTTGTGCGAATTGCTATTAGATTTACAGAATGCGTCGCTAAGTCGCGAACAAAGCACGATTGCTCCAGAGCCGAGCAGCTAATTTCCCACGGATCAATATTATTTTTAAAAAAATTTATCGAGCTGCGCCACTTTGAGATTTTGAAAACTCTTTCGGATCGGTGTAATTCTTCGGAGCCTACCTTAAGGCACAGCCGGCGCGAAATAATATTATTGCACCCTCGAAGACATCGTTCGGCTTTGTTTTCAGCCGATTCCGTATGCGCGCGGCGGTAATAATTTACGCGAGGATGTCGTACTGATTGGTTTTATTAGCGGACTTTTTATCGCCGAGCGGAAACGAAATGAAACTCTTTGCTTTCAAACGAGCCAATTAATAAAAAGAAATAATACTTTATTAGCAGCAACACCAGTCCCGATTCCCTCTCAATGGGCGCCGAACGCGTCTAAAAAGAGTGTCCAGCGCGCATAAGTAAGGCCTCCTCTCGATTCCGAATAAAAAGCAGCGCGCCGTCACATGCAAAAGCGAGGCTCGAGAGATAAAAGCGGAGCGTCGGGCTGCTTTGCACTTCGAATTCGGCGCATCTCCGAGCCGCCGCCGCCGCGCACCGAGGCCTGACCCAGTGCACGGCGCGGGGAGGCGCGACCTTGGGCCCGAAAAAAGGGGGCCGCGCGCGGCGGCGCTTTCTTTTTCGTTTCTTTTTCTTCTTTGTCGCTCGAGCGGCTGGCTGCCGCTTCCTCTTTCTTCCTCGCTCGAGCGACGCTCGGCGCGTATGCATTTGCACGCGCGCGTCGCCGCGCCTTTTTTTCGCGAGAGCGTCGTCGGCCTGCCGCGAGTCGATCTATTTTCGGAAGGAGAAATTCGGACGCGGAGAGACGATGCTTAAACGGCGGACTAGGCGCGCGGGACGGGTGGGTTGTTTTTTTCTGCTTTTCGCTCTCGACCTGGGAATATATGTTATCCGAGTTATTTCAATTTGCACGAGGCATGCAAAAGTGATCGTTGAATTATCTCTCCTCTCGGTAACGGCGCCTCGGTATAATTTGTGACAACCGCGAGCCCGATGGATGCATTGTTTTACAATAAAACAATGAAAAGTTGTGCAATTTCCCGCTCGGTTGAGAGCGCGACTCGAAAAGTTTAGAGGAAAAATTTTATCATTCCGTTTTATTTTCAAATCCCAAGAAACCCATTGAGCAATAGTTGTGGGATTCAGCTTGATGAAGAAACATTTTTGCGGCGCTTTATTTGACGTGCATGTGTGCTTCTTACTTGCGCAATAAAGCCGATGCTACAGTTTTTATTCCAGTATCCCTCGCACAGACACGAGCGCACACGAACCTTTTTTGTTATAAACTATTTTCTTCGTACGCGCCGAGGTAAATTTCCTAACGTTTCGTCACAAAAAAAGCCGAGCTCTCAACCGTTTTCGAAGGGATACATTAATCTACGAAAATTTAGCGCGTCGCCTCGTCGCGGGCCAGGGCGGCGCGTGAAACAAGTGCGATTGTAAGTACCTGGCAGTCAGTCGGCTTGACCTCATATAAGCTCTGGCGGGGGGGGGGGGGACTTACATAAGTGCGTACAGAGTCGCCGCGGCGCTGGTTCATGCACCTATAATGAAAGGTGTAATTGAAAAAGCGCGGCGGCCGCGACGCCGCCGCCTCGCTGCGCTCGCACGGATTTTTTGCCGGTTTTCGAAAGGGAGGAATTTGTAGGTCAATGCGAGAGCGCTCGAGCGAATGTTTATTAGCGAGACTTTTAGACGGAATAGTTATTGCATGAGTGGCTAAGCGCTCCGGTTTTTTTCTCCTCTTCTTTTCCGTTTCTTTTTCTTTCTTTCGCCGCCGCCGCGGAGCGGAGCGCGGATAGAGCAATTTCGCCGTACGCAAAACGAGCCTGGGCATTGTGCGCTGTTTAACGGGGAGATTTATCGTCGTAAAAAAAAAAATGTAATTCACCTCTCCTGGGGACTTTTATTTTTATGGATTAGCAGCCGCCTGGATTTGTATTACTTATGCCGGAGTTACTCGCACTCGTTAAATCTTTTAGAATAAGTCATTTTGCGTGTATATACGAGGGAAACGTAAAATGCTCCGTATTATACAAGTTTACGGGTGAGCTGACTTTTTTTTTTGTTTTTGCAACTTCGGTCGAGTCCAGTGGAAATTTTAGTCTTGGGATCGAGGCGCTTACGAAAATGGGCTCTAATCTGAAACGCGCGTTAAAATAATGTTTATCATTTAAAAATGCCAGATAAATGTTCATTATCGAGTAAGCTTGCCTCGCTCAACCTGGCAATTTAATTTAATAATGATTGTTATCACAGCAAGAAATAAGCAGATTGGTAGAAGTAGTAAACAATTTGAAAGAAATATTTAATCTTATCTAGTATATTTACACAGATTTTATTAAACTTGTTATCTGGTAGTCTATGCAGCGAAACTGGGATGGAATATATTTAACGGCCACTTTTCATATAAATCATACAGTCGTAATAATTTATCAAGTAACTTTTTAATTCGAGCTTGGGAGAAAAATTAATAAAATCCCTTTGAATCGACTGCAACTGTTACCAAATCGTCATTTTTCACAATGCAAAAAAAGAACCTCTTTCTAAAACGCCGAATAAAAGAGGGAAGAATTATCAAAAAATTGACGCGCAGAGCAAAATAGAAAGATACGGTAATCAGGCACATCCGCCATTTTAGTCCTATCTCTAAGCACGGTGCCAAACACGGAAGCTCGCCGACCGAGCACGCATCGAAGCCGCAGTTCCCTTCCCCCCGCGCTTCCCCACCGAAAGAGTCTCCGGGCTCCCGAGCCGAAAAAAAATAGGCGGCGGCCTTCCCCTCGGGATCGGGTATCTAAGTCGGCGCTCGGCTCTCTCTCTCTCTCTCGGCCTGCGAGAGAGGAAGATTTGGTGTGTGCGCCAAGCGGGCTTAGGCTCCGCCTCCTACTCCTATCCGACCCATTCTAAACAAATGAATCATGCTCCAAAATGGCCGCCTCGAATTTAGACGTCACGTGGCCCCCCTACGCTCGAGCGCACGCAGTTGAGTGTAGAGCGGCGTGCTCGCAGTCGAGCGAGCGGCAGATGTGACGGCTCTCCGGCTGTGTGTGTTGGTGCGAGAGAGAGAGAGAGAGAGAGAGCGTCGTAACCGAAAAACGCCCGGCGGTGCGTGTCAGCATTAGGCGGAGAGTATATGGAACGTCTGCTGCGTGTTAGGCGGAGGGAATTGTTTTGTCGCTCGCCGTTGTTCATTGCTTTTTTTTACGCGAATTGAGATTGGAGACGAAAATTAATGCAAGTATTCATGTGCGCCGGGAAAAAAGGCATTTTATGTAATTAGTTGTGCAAGCAATTTCATTAGCAAAATCAAATAGTTTATTAATTGGTGACTGGATTGTAAATTTACGTGACGGCATTAACAATCCAGACTTGATATAATTAATAATAACTTTGATTAATACCGTTATCAACTTAGAAATAAAGGCGGATATTCGCGCGATGAATAAAAATTGCGATATTCATAAAAAATGGGAGGGAACCGAGACCGAGCGAAGCGTGCGCGGAGATTAATGTTTTATAAAGGAAGTATGCGGAGGAAGAGGGGGGGGGGAGTGACGGAGAGCAAAAAATAGTAACGCAGAAGACAGCGAACCGCGCCCGCTCACGTTTCTGGCCCAGTGCGAGAGACACGATATATATCGCTTGCTGCTAACAGAACGACGCAGCGACGATCAGCGGCATCGGAGCTATTTTCGCTAATTAATTTTGCTTTTCCGCGAAATGTCGTTCCTTAACTGCGCCGACGGCGGCTCGGAATCGACGGACTCGCCTTTCGAAAATAACCGAGCTCCGGCTCTCGAGCGAACAAGTGCCTGGATAAACCTGGCCGATCGAATTATTCGCCGAGGATCGAGAGCGGCCCTCGATTTCGCAATTTTTTTTCGCGCAAGCGAGACATCCATTGCGAGGGACTACCGTATATTTTACGTCTCCATCGAGGCAATATCCCACCGCTGTTATATCTCGACGCTTCGTTACGGAGCGGCCCGTTAAGTGCGAAAGTAATGAGAAAATTCCTGAGATTAATACATCCACTTTGGCGAGATTATAACAAACGCTTTTATTCGCGAGAGCCTTACTCCGGCGGACTCGAGCATTTTAAGCAGCAACAATAAAGCGCGAGCAAGACAGTCGGGCAATTACACCGCGCGGGCCTGCGCCTGCGATTTTCGCCTCGGCGGCTCTTTTTCTTCTGCCCCTCCCCGCGCGCGCGAGAGCCCGCAGCCTACATTTTTCGCGGATTCCCGAGCCGTTAATTTTTCGCTTATCAATGCGCGTACCCGGCGAGAGACGCGCGGCGCCCGAGGAGGAGGAAAAACGAGCCGTGTGTTTGTTTATTTCGCAATATTACGCGCCCATTACGGGAGTGCGTCAGAGGAGGCTTGGAAAAAGTCTCCATTGAATAAATGTGCAATAAATAACGCCTATCTCGAGCTCAGGTGTGATACTCTCCTATAAGCGATATATACCTGCCTCGAAACGCACACCTCGCCGTTTCACCATTCACTTTGTTTCTCAACTTTTCATTTTATAAAAATTATTGTTGTTCCCCCGCCAGCTTCCCCGGTCTCGGTAGGCGAGAGCGGAGAGCTTTTTTTCACTTTCGACTGACCTTGCGCGTTTGTAATGCGACTGCATAACGACGTATGAATGGGATGCATTGAAAAAGTCCGCTTTATGTCGGTTTCTTATGTAGCCGAGCTGCTCGCTTCGATCGATGCTCAAAAAAGCAATTAAAAGTCGATCTGATAACAGTGTAACGCTGCTTTTGTCGCGGAAAAATCAAGCTATTCGCGTATCCACGTCTCTTCAATAAATTGAGGAAAATGTGCCGAAAAAAAGGTGTCGTCCAGAAACAGTCTCCGCAACCCCAATGTCGCGTGTCGACGCGAGGTGTCCAAGAATACCGGCTGAATTCGGTCAGTATATATGAAATCCAACGAGATACAACGAAAACCGCGCCGACCTCGATTACATAATTGAGTTAGGCTCACCGACGCCGTTAATCGCGCGACAATACATCCCGACGCGCATAATAATTGCGCGCGGAGAGCTCTCCGGCGCAGCGTTACGGCAGAGAATAAGCGAAAGCCGGGTGAGGAATTTTCATCGTAAAACCGCGCGCGCCTTTAAATGTGTAATCCAGAGCGCGCGGCGCCGCGGCACTGTGTTAGTGGGACGCGAGGCGAGCGGCTGTAATGTCAAGATAATGGAGCTAGTACAGCGAGCGAGAGAGAGACGGAGAAAGTTCAGCGAGGGACGGGGAGAGAGAGAGAGAGAAAAATCGCACCCTGAATTTGCATATTCATGGAAATTCTTCGGTTTTAGCGGCTTCGGATCTCTCGCCGTGTTTGGGTTGGCTCCATTTTTACTACTCGCTCGGCTGCTTAATTTTGTTGTTAATGGTTACGTTATTGGCCGAGTGATTATTAAATTTGGCCGCGCGGGGCGAGAGCTGCTTTTATTATGTTGGGCGTTAATGAAATTACGTGCGTGACTGCCTCGCGGAGATGAATTTTATTACGTTACTGCGGCGGGGCGCTTCCGTTTACTCGCCAAATTCTTTTATCGGAAACTTAAGAATCTCTCTCTCTCTATTAAAACGCGGGTATTTCGAATTCGCTTTAATGCACTAATTAATCGTACGCTCCATTGCAAATAAATAAATAATTTAAATAAAGTATGTAGGTCGCGCTTAAGTACCGTTCAAGAACTCGTTTATTGAAAATTCCAAACACTGAAACTGCCGCAGGTTAAAAAAAATATTTTCCCAAATAAAAAAGTGCCCTAATTGAATGTTTTTTTAAAGAACGTTTTTCCGAGATATTCAAAAGAATATTTATCGACATTTAATAGCATAACGACTGCATTCTAACGAACCCAATCAAGTAACAAGCAGCTCTTACTTTCATGCACAGCTCGGCGAACGTTTCCCACCGAGCGTCTAAATCATCCTTCCAACCGAAATCAAGCAAAGAATCATCGCAGCAAGAGCCGGCCATCCTCGTAAACTCGGGCTTCGCCGACGAAACCGAGAGCCGGCGCGAATTTTCATCGCGCTCTCTTTGCCGCCCGATTCTAAGGCGTCGATTATGCAAATCAATCGCGACGGGCGCGCCATCGTATCCGCGCTGCGGATATTTAAATAAATCGTTAAAACGAGCAGCGAAACAGACCCAACGGCCTCGGCGAGGCTCGCAAAGGTGCCGAGAGCCGTTTACCGACTCGCGGCGGCGGCGATTGTCAATGACAGTGAAAGCCGCGCCGCGCGCGAGATAATCCGAGCGCGGCGTCAAAAATGCGAGTGGGAGACTAAACATTAGCCGCGGCTTTTATCGATCCAGATAGGCCGCTTTTTATGGAGACGCTGTGGGAAATCGCGCGGCGATTTATCTCGTTTATTTTTAAAAGTTAATTAAAGTATACGTAAGGCAGCTCATATTTTCAAAGTGTATTAGAGGAGGAAAAATCGGAGATCGCGAAGAGGAACACCGTTTCGCAATCGACTGATTTGTTTGTTATCATTTTGATTCTCACACGGAGATCGTTGTGTGCTGCGAATCCGAGGCACACTTAGTTGCGAGAATGTCTTACTTTACGTCGGGGGAGATTATACGCG
>JAWWEM010000054.1:15776678-15800785 GCA_035582935.1 Ormyrus thymus | reverse complement strand
GATCGTTGTGTGCTGCGAATCCGAGGCACACTTAGTTGCGAGAATGTCTTACTTTACGTCGGGGGAGATTATACGCGAGTGTAAACGCTCCTCGGTGTGAGTGATCGCGGCTTGTTTAGATTTTTTATTATGCCGTTGATTGTGCCGACTGAGAAATAAAGCAATTTTATGCACGTTTCGTTATTTTAATTGACTATTCAAATTCGATAAATTCTTGGCGCGCTATTTTTTGTCGTGCGTTTTTTAATTAAGCACTTGAATGAATGTTGCTACACAGTGCATTTTCATTGATATTATTATGACACAAATACTTCCTCACTATCCGATTAAGAAAGTTTAAATGGATCTCGAAAGATTCGCATAGGAAATTTATCGGAGGACTTAAAAGGCACCTTTAAGACGTTGCATAAAAATAGAATCAAACAGCTTATTGAACAATCATTCAATACCATTGCGCGCCCAAGACGTATAAAAATATATTGCGTTTACTAACGCACGAAAAAGAAAACCGGTTGTAAAATCAAAATAAAACTTTTCCAGAAAGCCGAACGAGCCGGCATTAGAGGAGAAAACGAGCTCGGGAGAAAAAAAATTCACGCATGCAAATCGCACGACGAAAGAAAAACACCAGCCAATCACTCGACGAATTATCTTGTCCTTGGACAGATCAATCGATTCGACGCCTTATTCCTCTCGGCGGTTTACGATACGCGAACCGTGCAGAATGCAATCTCTTCGAACTCGCAAGAGGCGAAGCGTTCAGAGCGAGCTGTGCAACTGCTCGCGCGCACGTCTGACGCGCGCTCGTGTGTGCGCGCGAGCAGAAATAAGCGATACATTACGCGCGTTTGTTAATAGTTTTGTGGAAGAGAAATGAATAAATGGCGGAATTGTATTGACAGTTTTTTGCGGCTGGACGGGAAGAGATGCGCCGTTTTTCGAGTTGAGAAACTGGGAAGGTTCGAGGGGAATTTAGCTTTTTTTCTTTTTTCATTATTTTCAAAGGAGGTTGAGAGTTCTATGATCGGATGTATGTAATTATCTGAAAGTCTCATGGAAATAAAAAATTAAAAATAATTAACGGAGTTGCAGCTGGATATATATAATGACGCAATGCTTCGGCTAAGGTATACGCCATGAATTTTAAAATAAGATGATTAAAAAAGTTAATTGAAGACGAAACTTGCAATGCTAAGCGCGCGGCGCAAAGATATATACTCTTAATCTTACAGTGCGATATTAGAATTTTTTCGAAAGTCTGACGTAATATTTGTCTAAAATTACACGCGCGACCGTTACTTACAATGTGTTTTTTTACGAGCGGTTTTCAAAGTTTTGCTTTTTTATAGAAATATCGATTATAGATTATTATTTGAGA
Organism: Ormyrus thymus; assembly: GCA_035582935.1. Lineage (NCBI taxonomy): Eukaryota > Metazoa > Arthropoda > Insecta > Hymenoptera > Ormyridae > Ormyrus > Ormyrus thymus. The sequence goes on along the minus strand of JAWWEM010000054.1, from coordinate 15,799,407 downwards.
TAAGGGATAAAAGTAGACTGTACTTGCGTTTCATTTATTTTTAAAAATCGACGAAAAAAAAATCGTTATAAATTTCTGAAAGAGCCGTTCCTTAATTTGCTCTTTGCAACTGAAACAGCACCAAACTACCTTACAAATCAAAGCTCTCGCTTCTTTACCCTCCGTTCCGCGGCACTCGAAGCTCTCGCCTAAAAATTCCCTTTCCCCAGCAATCCTCTCTAATCCCGTAAAAAAAAAAAGAAACAGACGCCCGAATCTCGCGCCGAAATTGCTCGCGCTGCCCGCGGCGGCTTAGATTCTCGCACTTCGCGCAGAATCATCGACGGCGCGCACAGCGAGAGCCGGTGAAGAGAAAGGCGCGCGGCGAACGGGGAGGGGAAGCCGCGCGCGAGAAGGCCGCTGGAATCTAATGTCAAGTCTATAGGGAATCGAGCTCGGACCGCTCGATGTGTGCATTCGAATGGACTAATGGCTGCTTACAGCCAGGCGAAACGTACATTAATTTTCGCGATTACGTAACGGCGCCGCGAGAGCGGCTCGTGCACTTGGCGCGGAGGGCGCGGGCGACTTTCCTCTCGTTGCCTTTTTTTTTTTTACTTTTCTTAATTGAGAGCGATGTGGAAATTACGAGCGAGGCTTGGCGTGCATTTTCCTCTATTAATGAAATCGAAGGGGGAGGGGGTTTTTCTTCGTGCTTTGGAGAAATAAAATGGGAGTGAATAACGCCGGGTTTTTTCAGTTCGCGTATATTGCGGACGGATCGAAATTTCATTCTTATTTACTGGGGAGAGCTAAGTGTGTCATGCACGTTTTATGACGATTGGTCAACCTTATTTGCGCAAAAGTTATTTCAAACGCAAGATCAAATCACTAGAACATTATTTCGCTGGATTGAATTTCCGAGCATTTTATCAATCCCGTCATTGCCAATAACTTGTCCGGCGCACACTTTTTCACAACGAGAGAGCCGAGACCCAGTAAATAATTAACAATCCGTCGACTCGGGAGCTATTCGAAAAATTCTTTCGACTATCGAGCCTCCTCGGCTAAATTCCGTTTATAAATAATTGATATTTCACTGCAGACGTTAATGTTCGCGGTATCGGCTGGTTTTCCTGCTTCTAAGCGACTCCGATCGCTTCGGAAGAATTTTATTTTCGTCGCTAGACGAAAAATGTAGCGTCCGCCGCACGTGATTCACGAATCTATTATATAATTCAGTGGAACGCACTAAAAAGGCGGCGGAAATTAAAAAAAAAAAAAAGAATTATTCTAAGAACGTGCAGATATTTATTATTTAAATATAAGCAGACTCACTTATGCGAGCGTATATGTATATATATATATATCTTTTTCGATAAAATTTCGCGAAGGAAAACTGGATTGACTCTTTTTCACCGCGAACTAAATTCAATCGTTTTTCTGCGTCGTATTTCTATCTTGCGCACAAATTATTATCATCATTAGCCTCTACTTCCGCAGATAAAAAAAACTTGATTCATTACGCCCCGATAGTATATGGCGAAGAGCAGAGGGAGCTTAAAAAAGGGCTCCGCCGAGCCTTTTAATAATAAACAGAAGAAACTGCCGATCGGCCGAAGTTGGGCTCTTCGGAAAGTTCGAAAACTGCCGGCCATTAAAATGTTACGAGCGCGTCCTCGCTAATCCCCTAAAATCCATCGATGATGCCCATCAAAATCCCGCTTCCCCCCGCTCGGCTCGGGTCATTTCCATGCAATCCAGTTGTAGTGCACCGCGCGCGGGGTAACTTGTCGAAAAGTTGCCGAGCTGACGATGAGCTTCCCCCCTCCCCTTCCTCCTCGACGCCACACACAATTCCGGGATATCTAATCTCTGTACTTTCGGCTGCCATCTTGTAACGCGAGCGTCGGTCAGCCTTCGAGCCGCGGAGCGCCGGAGTTTCGCGCGTCTGCGTGAGCCTCGCGCGCGGCTCTCTGTGTGCGAGAGAGCGGCAAGTACGCGCGAAGGCGTGCTGCGAATTTTCGAGAGACAAGACGAGACTCTGTCTTCGGCGGCGACGGCTCGGGACATTGTTTGGGATTTTTCAGCGCGCCGCTCGGCTACGGGTGGGATGGCGCAACGCGCTCTTTTCTGCGACTAATAACCGCTTTATTTCAAAACAAATCCCTCCCCGACGCTGCTCGCGAGGCGCTTCGGAGGCTCGTTATAAAGATCAATACTAAATCGAACCGCGAGCCGTCCGGCGGCGATCCGCGGACAATCGCGCGGCGAGAAGCGCACCGCGGGAAAAACGCAGGCCGACCGGCAGCGGCTTCGAATATCCCCGACACCTCTCGAAATCCTCCGTCGCGCGGAGCTTGAAATTTTCTCTTGCACAACGCGAGAGCAGGCGCACAACAAAGGAGAGGAGAGAGAGAGATAGAGACCAAGCCATGACTAACAGAGCGGCGATCCTCTTACGTCCAGGAAAAAAAAGGCTCGAAAAGGCATGAAAAATTTTCGCAACGAGCCGCGCGCGCGCGGGCACAAGGTTTCTTTTGTCAAGCTCTCGCGGAGCTGCCGCTGCTCCTCCGACTCGAATTTCTAACGGTTCAACACACGCACGAGGCCTGCTCTTGATAATCACCGAGCGGGGCATATGTATATGTATATATATATATTTCTGCACCGCGAGCTCTTACGCAACCGTCTTCTCTCTCTATTTTTTGAGCTACCTCCTCCTCCTCCTCCTCCCGTTCACGCGGAGACACGCGATTGCACTTTGGCGATTCACCGTCGAAAACAACTCTTCTTTTTTCTCGTAGTTTTCCGCCCCGTACAGTCGGCGGCTCGCGCCAAACGCGATTTTATTAATCGAGGGTCGCGAGATATGCTTAAAAATCGTTTCCAGACGAGAAGAATGCTGCATTGTCTCTCGACAATCGATCGCGGCTTGATTTTCTCGACGGTGTACATTCTTCAGACACGCGTTTTCGAGTATAAAAGTTTTAGTATACGCGCTTGTTGGAAGTTTTTCTTTTTTTTTCGAGAATAAATTAGCAGAAGGTAATCCTTCAAGTTTTCCTGAAACTGCAATTGTGTTTTTCTCTTTTTCTTTTTTTTATTTGAGACCGCTAAAGTATTTCCATTGTCTAAAAATCGCGAGTAAATTAAATGCAAAAGTCCTGAGAAAGTGTGCGCGTTGCGCAAATGCAATTTTGAAACGATATTTATTAACTAAAACGAAGGCCAGCCTCTAAATTGTATAACTGAGAACGCAATTAGTGAAAACGGGCGTTTGAGCATTGATAACCAATGCTAAGGTTGCCAAAGTTTACGAAATTTTACTTATTCAGTCGCGGCATGCATAATATTCGCAGACGACTATAATTTGCACAATTTCAAGAGCCGCCATTCGAATGCTATCTTTCATTCCTATTAAAACAATTGAGCGCACGGTTATTAATCTATACCATAAACCCGAAGACGTAGAGGCAAGCCCCCGATGCACGCATCGCGCGCCGCGATTAAGCTACGTCCAATCCTCCAGCTTCGCCCTCGTCGGTCGGAACAATTATCGCCCGGCACCTCCGGTCCGCGTCAATTACCGAAACAATCAAAGCGGCTCGATCAACCAAGACTCCGCGGGGAAGAAACGCTCCCCCGGCGATTTCTTCAGACTCTCGCTTTCCCGCCCCGCCTAATCGCTCGGCTCGATATCCTGACCAAAAGCGCGAGTCTCTCGGTTCCGCGCTCGGAGAAACCAGTCGCCCCGCGCGTGCCCACGCGCATCGCGCTCCATACAAAGCGCTCGGGAGAGAAGAAACCGGCAGCGGCGGCGGCGGCTATTAGCGGCCTTTAAATTTCAAATCGCAGCAGCGCTTGCCGGCAGCTGCATGAAATTGTCTCCTATTAAAAGTGTCATGGTCGCGGCTCGCGCGCCGTTCGCTTCGGAGAGCCTCTCTTCGCCCGGAGTGTGTGTGTGTGCGCGCGCGAGTGCACGGCGAACAATGCGCCTGCGCAACGCGAATGCTTTCGTTTTCAACGCGCTCGATCGCGAGCGAGTGTTTACGAAACGGCGCGCAAAAGTCTCCCTGCCCAGGCGCCGATTCGAAGCCCCGATTTCCGATGGAGTTTCGGGGGCCGATCGAGAGAGAGAGAGAGAGAGAGAGACTTTGTTTTCGAGCGTCGGGGGGTTATATAAGGTTAGACGAAAGAACGGACGGCTCGTTGAGACCGCTTTTAATCTGCGCCGGCGTTTTATGGAAAGAGTCGTCGCTGCGTCTTAATTGCGAGTCCTTCGCGCCGACTTGTGCGAGAACTCGTGCGATTTTATAGAAATTTCTGTAATTTCTGTCGCACGCTAATCGAATGCTCCTAATAAAGTCGGTGATTAAGACTTGGCGCAAAAAGTTGAGAAAAACATATGAATAATAATAGATTTTAATTTATTGCTCAAACTCGAGTGCGAGACGCTTGCGATTTGAGAAGAATCTATTTTAAAGATATTTTTTATTTCTCACGAGAAGCGAGTAATTAAATAAATCACATTATACTTATAATCTTAGGTAAAAATTATTCACTTATATTGCGTGTTTTGCAATGTACAATTTCAGACCTTGACGAATGTGAAATACGAACCTATATTTTAGTGAGAATAGACTATAAAAAAGTTGTGGTTGCGGCAGCAGTAATGTTTGCACATGCACTCTCATATTTTCAGTAAAAATAGAAGATATAACGACTCGTTAACAAGTAATTTTTCCGTTTTTTTTCTTTTTTTTGAAGCTAAATCATGTTCCAAAGATTGTTTTTGTGAACGCTATTTATTGCGATGGAATAAAATATACGTATCTAAATTGAGGTCAGAGGCAACTGTAAACAAATTGCTTTTTACGATTCTCCGAGCGCTGGTGTGTTTTTGAAACATTTCTCAAAAGTAAGAAAAATGTCGAATTACTCGGCCATTAAGAAAAATTAACATTTCTTACTGCATAAACAAGCTGCTTTTCGAACCGACCGAGAGTACAAACGTGCATTAAGATCAGCTCGTCAAAGTCGGGGCACAGAAAGAAAAAAAAAACTGTCGTCCTTACATAATTTGCAGGTCAAATTCTCAGGATTATCTCCTCGGTCCGAGAGCGAACTGTAATCGGCTGAAAAACCCGAGCCGCTCGGCGACGTGCTTACTTCCCGGGCGCAAAAATTTTTCAGCGCTCGTCGAAAAAGCGCGCAAGTTCAATTTCAAGTTAGATCCGATAAGGCTAATCGCTGAAAGAACGCGCGATAAATTTCCCCCTCTCCCGGCGCGGAAAAAGCGCCGAAAGGACCAGGAGAGAGAAAGAGAGAGAAGAGAGAGAGAGAGAGTCGCCGCGATAACGAGCGAGCAATAATAACAATAATAATGCATATGCAATTGGCAATCGTCGCAAATTACAAAAGGCGATAATGCGCTCGGCGCGTTTCCTCTCTCTCTCTCTTTCTCTCGCGCGCGTAATCGCGGAGTGGCGCAAGTGTGCGTGCGCCGCCGTGTGTGCACGTCCATTGTGCGTCGAACGAGGCCTCTTTCCGACCGATTGAGGGAGAGAGAGAGAGAGAGTTACGCAAACCGAGGAGCGCTGCTGCGGTCGCGAGCTTTTTCGGCCTTTGCTTCGCGGCGCTGGACCGGCGAATCTTTTCACGAGCCGTCCGGCTTTGTTCGCCCGAATTGAGATGCACTTTTTTACGACGCGCGTTGCGCACTTTTCCGCGAGATGCGCGCTGGCTCGTCTGAGTGTTTGCCGTTTTTAACTTATTTGCGAACGTTTTTCGATAGGTTACTGTACGATCGAATGGAGGATCGAAGATTTTAGAAATCAATCGCCTGGAAATAAATCTAAAAATGTATTTGAAAGCTCTCTTTTTCGCATTTAGGTTTAGAAGGCAAAAACAAACTTTACTATAACAAATATAATTAGTTTGTTGACGTTTGAACATAATTGCATGAGAACAGAAAGTTTTTTAACGGCCTAATTTTCAATGTCGTTACATAAGGATGACCTGTTTAGATTTCTAGATTTTACGTCCCACCATTTCCAGGTATTATCTACTGCTAAGCGCTGCTGAATTAGACGCATCATACGTTTCAAATTCGACTCGAGCTGCTGAAGCATTTCCAAGATTTCAAAGAGTGCGAAACTCGAAAAAAAAATATTACATCTATTTTCATCGAAAGAAGGAGCACTCGTTCAAAGACTGAAAAATGTTTTCCCAAAAGTTGAAAAAAAATTTCTCAAAATGCACGCGAATTTTCGCGGCTCGGAAGCGAAACGGCGCTCGAGTCGCAATATATTCCTCGAAGAAGAAAAGTCGCATCATCGCGTAAGCGCATTAAAAAAAAAAAAAAAAAATCTGTCAAAAGTCCCTGAATCAGTGCGCGCTTTTACGTCGTATTATGCATCGCACCGCGCGCGCAGATAAAACACGCGCACGCACACCCTCGTCGATCCCTGCTTTTAAGCCAGAAATGAGGCGCCGCGCATAAAATTCCCATGAATTCGCGCCGGCGAGCGCAATTTTTTCGCAGCGGATAAGAGTCCGCGCGCGCATTTGCAAAGCCCGCGCGACCATCGATCCCGTCCCGCTGAAACGTCACCGGCCTATAAAAATCTTTTTCACTCGTCGGCGACCGTGCACGCTTACTTTGGCAGAAGTTTCCCTCGGCAAAGCCGCCGAAGAATCGGGGAAAAGCGCTCGGTGCGTCTCTCTTTCTCTCTCTCGGAGGGTCTGCTACGCCGGTCAGAAAGAGCGAAACGCACGCGAGTCCGTGTGTGCGGGCGAAAAAAAAGTTCTCCTCCAAACGCGCTCTCACTCACACAGAGTCAGCCTCGGCTCGCCTTTGCTCGGCCAGTGCATCCCCACGTGTGCGCCTTGCTGCACTTGCACTTGCACTCCCTCTCCCTCTAACGGCGGCCACGCGAGAGAGAGAGAGAGAGAGAGAGAGAGCGACCGGGAGCGGGAGCGGGAGGGGAGAGAGACAACGACGACGACGGCGGCGGCGGCGGCGGCGGCAACGGCGGCGGCTACGATGCCCGCCTGGTGGGGGGAGCGGCTCCGTCTAGCGGCGGCGGCGGCGCTGCCGCGCGGCGTTCAGTCGCCGACGCGGATGCAGTTACGGGAGCGCAGCGCGAGCCAACGCAACGCGACGACGGCGACGCATCACACACGCACTGGCACTGCACACACGCTTCGGGGGACCGACGACTCGTAGGACTCTTCTTTCCTCTTCTTCTTCTATACTACTGCTCCGCTTCGTGCATCCTCCCGAAGGCGAGCCAGCAATTATTGGTCCTCGCCGCTGTTGCTACTGTCTCTCGTTCTCTCATTCTCTCTCTCTCTCTCTCTCTTTCTCTCTCTGTCTCTATCTGTCCGGTGTGCGGTGTGACTGATTTTGAAATTATTGCCGATGACGATAATGCGAGGGTCCTGTGCTGAAACGAACCAGTGTACATAGTATACGACAAACACACTGACAACGCGCGTCTCTCTCACTCTGTCTCCCATTCCCCTCCCCTCGGAAAGCCGAAAGTCGAGTGTGATAAAAAAAGTGCAAGGATTTCGATATCTGGTGGAGTGTACACGTATATATTGATATATACTACTTACTGCGAGGAGACAAACACACCCACACCGCCCACGAAGGATCAGAATAATCTGTCGAGTGAGAGTGCAATTTGAAGAGAAATAAAAAAAAAAAGAAGAGAAAAAAAATTTCTGTTGGTGCGTAACAGTGATAAACCTTGGTTTTTAGTTCGTATGTATTTTTTGAGAAACCTGTGATAAGTAGAACCGAGAGAGGCGCCCGCGCGAGCCGAGTCCCCCTCCGACCTCCGGCTATCCACGCTCTTCGACCTTCGGACGCGCAAGGATTTTCCTCCTTCCTGTCCCCGCGCGCGCGCACGCACCCTCTTAGCGAGGAAAGAAGCGAGAAAAAGAGCCCCGCCGAGAGAGCACGCGGAGGACAGTGCCGGGGATATATAGCGCGCGCACGCACACACACATATATCCTCGCGGAAGCGGAGGGAAAAAAAGTGCCGAGAGAGGGATGACGATGTCGCGATGAGGAGCAACGGGACGACGTCGTCGTCGGCGATTCGCGCCGATCGTCGGCTGCTGCTGCTGCTGCTGCTGTGGTCGCCGTTTAGCAGCGACTGCTGAGAGGGGAGAGCAGCGACGGCACGCTGCCACGAGTGAGTACCACGTCTTTTCTCAGCCCCTCCGGGGCCTTATTCTTCTTTTCCGCTCAACAATACACCCAAAAAATTCCGCTGACGAGCCGTCTGGCTCGCTATTCGCCGCGAGAGGCGAGAATCGCGGCTGTCGCAAGTGAAATTCGAGGCGCGCCGTCTAGACCGGACTCGCGAAACTCCTCGCGCGACCCGGCAAGGGCAAAAGTGTCGAGCTCGTGAGAAAAAGCCAACGGCGAGCCGCCGCGTCATCCGGCGAATCAAGCGGCAAAGGACGCGCACGTCCCAATAAAATACCGATCTATATATCAAGCTCCCGAGAGCGGCCAATTTAGCCGAGCGCGCGTATCGCGACGAGCATCGATCGCGTCCTCGGCCGGCGCGAGTGTTTTTCAAAAGCGGCGCTGGAAGCCGCCAATTTAGGAGGCGAAGCTCGCGCTCGAAATTGAACCCGAGGCGAAGCGAAAATTCCTCGCCGCGGCGGCCGTCCGCCGCCGCCTCCCCGCGCTGCCGATCTCCCCGCTCCCGAGTTTCCCGAGCTTTTCCGAGCGCTCGAGACCGGCGGGAGCGGAGCGCGCGGGGAGCTTGCGCGCGGCGCGACCACGTGGCGGAAACCTGTCGCATTCGGCGCTCTCGCGCGCGCCGCGAGCGTCTCTCTATCCGGCTGGATTCGCGCCAGGAGCGCGCCGCCGGCGTCCCGACGCCTGCCTCTCTCTCTCTCCCTCTCGCTCGCTCCCCCGTCCGCCTCGATTTTCCATGCGCTGCGCCAGCCGAGTTTTTCGGGGGTCGGCGCACCGCCGCGATTTATACGCGAGAGCCTGTTGCTCGCTCGGCGGTAATCGAGTTGCCGTTTGTTGTTAAAGCTTTCCCGCGCGCTCGAGGAAATTGGGCGAGGGTGCCGGGCTCGGATTTAATACTTTGCCGTCGACTGGCGTGTGAAATTTTTGGCCGGAGTTGATTACGGTCTCGTTGTTTTGGATTTTCGGGGGGAGCTGGGAAGTGGATGGGAAAGTTTGCCGGGAATCGTTGATGAATCTTTCGGGTTCACGATTGGTTGGAGTTAATATTAAACGTAGACAGTACTGCAGTGTCAAAACGAATTAATTAGAGTGTAATTTATGGGAATCAGTGCACCTTCGAATAAAATTCGCAGCTACTTGCTTGTTACGAAAAATTCAGTGAAACGTTTATGCGCAGTAAAATTTTAAGGTTTTTTAATAAAAATTTTTGCCAATTCTCACTTTGGTACTTTCGTGCGTCGCAACGGAAGGACGAATGTAAATGAACGTTCTGCTCAAGACTAACGAAAAAAGTGTTTAACTTTGACTAAGTAACCTGGAAATTCAAAGTATAAAGCATGCAATCGCTCCGATAAAATCGATCACGACGACGAAACAGTTGAAAAAATATACACAGCCCAGACGGTCCGCTCCAATTTTCGTCTCGTTCGATACCGATAACCCGTGTTTCGTGAATTGTTGTTTTCGTCGATATACGTGCACGCCGAACTCTCATTGTTTCGACTGCGCTGCGATCGAAATTTACTGTTTCGCATGGCTCGGTGTGTTCGTGAATCACGTTGATAAGATTCGTTGGCTTGGCGTTGGTTTAAAAAAAAAAAAAGTTGCGCGTATAAACTTTTGGAGTTAGAAAGCGGTAATGCGAGCTGCTCCACATTTCTCGCGATTCCAAGAAAATACTCGGAGATCGTCGCGGCATATTGTTTCAAGATCTTTATAAATTAGGACACTTATTCTAATGAATAACAGAAAAATTAGTAAGAAGCGCGTTGCGCAAGCTGAAAGAAATTGAAATCTGTTTGCGAGTCGATTAACTTAAGATTAAATTATGTACCGAAACTTTTCAATTAATTGATTGAAAAATTTAATTGAAGCACTAAAAAAAGAGAGCTTAAACTGAAAATAGAGCAAAGGAAATTATGATTGACGTTTAAAATCTTGCGAAGATATTTTCGAAATCCACCAAGTGGAAAATGGCAGAGAAAGAGTAAAGTAAGTGATTGAAGAACGATAATACCATTAAGAAATAATTGTCCGTATTAAAATCTGTAGCAAAGAGAACTTCATATTTTCCAAACCCGAGAAAAAGACGAAAATACATTATGCATACTGACAAGTGTAAATTATTCAAACGTTTATTAAACGAGAATTGACCGTCAATTTAAAGGACGTCCGTTGTTAAATGAAAAAACGTAACCTCCAAATCAACAGGCATTATTGTCCAATTTCCCAAGTAAAAAAGTATCAAACGAGAAATATTAGTTTGCGCAAGTGTAGGGAAGTAAAAACCGACGCACCGACGAAAATAATTCTAAAAACTATAAATTTCATTTTCGTTTTCTCGAAATCTTTTCAAAATAAGCGCATATAAAAAAAACAATGAAAATCCAAAGCGTCAACTTGCAAATTCAACATTCCGGCGTGCCATTACGTTCGCGCGCATATTATCTCCCACATCAATTTATCGCCAAGTGAGCGCAGTCCGACGTTTTCTATAATGTAAGAACAATTTGCTAAAACTAATTTGCGACTAGAGTAAACACTCCAGCGCTATCGGGTCGAGTAAATTTATCAGTGTCTCTCCCATTTGATTAAGATTAATTGCCTCGACAAAAAGGCTTTTATTCGCTTCATCATCGTAACTGCAATCAACGGCGGGCGATTATAAAATGCATAACATCGACATAAATCCCATAATCGTAAACGTAAGACTCGGCGCCGTGAACTTGATGAAACTACGCGGCGCGCCGAGGCGGGAAGAATTTCGCCGGGCCGCCGTCGTCGTCAATTCAGCCGCGAGTTTCATCTCTCGACGAATCATCATTTTCGCGAGCCGAGCGATTAACGTCGTATTCCTCGCCGGCTCTCTTTGCTCGCTTTATAACCGGTGCCGAAAATTTCAATTGCCGGAATTTCCTGCGCTCGCAAATTGGGTAAGTCGATTTTCGCCGACTGAGAATCGGACCGACGTACAGCGGTCCGCCGAACATCTGAAGTTGGAATGAAGCGCTGCTTACGGGACCTGGGCAGATTTCAGAGTAATTAAGCTAATCTAATAATGCGATAATTAGTTGTCAAACTCCAACTGTCCGTGTCGCGCGCGGTTAAAAAATAGCAATTTTAGCTCGGCGTTACGGCAATACCCTTCCAACTTCGGTCACTTCTATTTTTTTCCACTCTTCTTCTAACGCGAAATCGTAAAACGCGGCCGTAAAGATCGTCCGTAAAGCGCGTCTAGTTAGTCAAAAGAAAGAAAAAGAGAGAGAGAGAGAGAGAGAGAGAGAGAAATAAGGCAAAAACCTCAAAGTCGGCGATTATCGGAGCCGAGAAAAATTCCCCCGTTTCGAGCAACGACAATCGGGCAGCGGCTGCGCTCGCGAGTCACTCGCAATTTCCGTTAGGAAGAAAAGATTGGCAAATGTCCTTGACCCGACGGCGTCTCTCTTGTGTGCCGTGTGCCGTGCGTGAGAACGAAAACGGAAAGTGCGTGTGCGTGAAAAGTGGCCGGATAAAGCGGCGAGGGAGAGGATGTATGCAACGGCCGCGCGGAGAATAAGATTTTCTCTCTCTCTCTCTCTCTCTCTCTCTCTCTCTCTCTCTCTCTCTCTCTCTCTCTTTCTCTCTTTTTCTTCCTTCTCGAACGCGCAGGCAAGAAACGAGCGTATATACGTACGCGAAAGCGATTCGTCACTTAGCGCGAGGTAGTGCAGTTATACGGCGTTGCGTAACCCGGCCGGCTGACATTCGAGGCTCCTCCTATGTCGTTATCTCGTCCCGCGAGCTTTTTTTTTTCACCGGGGCGCGCAACCGGACGAAAAAATTTTTTATCAGCCCGCGCCCGCGGGTTGTCGCCGAGGAGGATATTAAGTTCGCTTTATCGGCGAGCTTTAATCGCGCGCGAGCGGCCCGAGGGAAAAACTGCCGATAGAGCTAATAATCGAGCTGCCATTGGCTGGCTTCGAGAGCCGACCGCCACTTCTCGCGATGGCCTCGACGATTCTGCGGAATCGGACTGCTCCGACGATTTCCAGGACCCGCGGGCTTTCCTAGTGGCTGCATTTTGCCTGAAATTTTTGATTCTCGCGTTCGTCGAGTTTAGCGTTTACCTAATTAGTTATAAACAATGAAGGCTGCAAAGAAGTGCTGTGACATTGAAATTTCAAATATTCATCATAATTTTATTGCCAAAACTTTTGGTTAGTCGTGCTTCGGGGAAATTTCGGCTCTGTTTCTGATGAAAACATCGTGTGCTCATGTAACGCTGCTGCCATCTAAAGTATCTTCGACGCAACAGCGACACTTAATTTTTAAGATCTGATCAGAGGCCTTAATTCATCACTGTTGGCTTACTAATAGTGCTAAATAACTAATTTCATAATACTTTTTTTTTTTAATTTTCATAGTTTTTTAACTTTCGTTCATGATAATTTTACCATGCAATATTATTGAAATTATAATTAGAGCAATGAATTCCAGACTTTCTGAAAATGTAATTTAATAAAAAGTAAAGACGAAGGATTTATAACATACATTCTTAGAACATTCATTGATATCTACACTTACGAATACAATCGAGTTTTATTTAAATAAATTACTTAAAATAGTATTTTATTATTAATATAAGGTGTATTTACAATATAAGGCAGAACTTTAAAAAATAACCTCAAGTTGCGTAGCTGTATTGATTCTGCGATAACGACGTTAAGTACATTCATATTATGCACTTTGTGTCAACAAATTGAATTATGCAAAACGACTTTACAATTTATATTTATAAAACTTCATAGTACGTAAAACTGGAAATAAAATTAGATTAGCAATGAACTATAGATTGAAAAAGTTTGCAAAATATATACCGCATAAACAGAACAAACGTATCTAATCCACAATGTCTGACTAGTCAAGGTGAGTTACTACTTAAACCGGATATTTTAGAATTTATATCTTGACAGTGTTGCAATTTTATGAAATTCCATTATCGATCATAGAAGCAATGCTCCAAGCGATTAAATTCATTAATCTCATTAAAACTCCGTTTTAATAAGTTTCGATCGCCGCGAGCTTAATAGTGAACAAACAAGTTTATAATGACAACTAAAAAAGTTATACGGAGAAAAACGTTTGGAAGATTTAATTCCAATGATTTTTAAATCAGTTGACGACTAAATAGCAACGTTGAGAAATGTAGTGATTCCTTAAATTTGAAGTTTTCGCAAAATTTTCCCGGAATTAATAAATTTAAATTCTCTTTGGATCGTAATTGCTATTCTATGAAAATTTCAAAATTATCAGTTGACTCACAATGCATTGGAAGCATTCCAAGAACAGTTTATCGAAAAGCCTTCTACAGCACTTTTCAATTAAAATTTTAAATTTCGATAACACTTTCAGCTTGCACAATTGACAAGCATTTGAATTTCCGAACCTCGAATTTTTCGCACCGACGCCAAACGCGCCAGCAGGTCTTCCTCCGGTAAACTGCGTTTCACTCCACTTCTAAGCCCGCTAAAACAAGAAGAGCCGTTCCGCGCGGTCTTTGAAAAATAAAAGCACCAATCCTCTCCCGTTACCTGAAAATCCAGGAGCGATCGAGCGAAATTACCGAGCCGCGGCCGCATCCTCGAGAATCCGCGGGCGAAAAAGAAGGATCGTCCGCGAAATGATAAAGTCCGGCGGACAGGCGTCGCGTCCATGCAATTACTTAAGAGGGTCAATCCAGGCGCTCGTCGGAAAAAACGCGATGATCGCGTCTGCCGGCGACTGGCTTTTACGATCGCTCGGGCAAAGGCACACACAGCGCGGCGGCGGCCGGAGGGGGAGGGGAGAGAAAAAAAGGACGGCGGCAGCTTCCGACAACATCTCGGCTGGTGTTACGCGCTCGTGCGCGTCTTTTCTCCCGCGGCGGCGATGTGTACACGCGCTTTAGAAAGCTAAATTCGCGGACGTCCATTCAAGTAGTAGGTTAAAGTAGAAAATTCGGTTTGACCTCGATTTAGGCCGACCGGCGCCGAGCGCGCGTATCGTAAATTTCACGGGGACAAGCCGATGGCTTTCCTAAAACGACACCGGACGACGAGGCCTCGCTTCTTGCCTCGGCGGAGCGGGCTTTTTTCATGAAATCCCAGATGCCGCGCGGCGCGGAAGATGCGAGCCGACGATTACGAAACCGAATAGGCTGGTTAAGTCGTTCCCGACGGCGAGGTCGCGAGCGATGATTTGCGAGGAGATTCCGCGCGAAAGTTTTCCCGAAATCGTTATCTTGCGGTGAAAATGCGCGACGTGAACTTCTGATGCGTGCCTGATAGACCGGTGCTAGCAAAGTACAAGCACTCTTATTAATAACAGTGTTAAAACAACAAATGGAAAAATTAGAATAATTATGACCTTGTATAAAACGTGCAATACATTTTAAACTGTTTCGAAAATGGAAACTAGCAGTTTTCCATTATTAGCGATAACAAAGCACACTTTAAACTACACTCTAACATTATTTCAAAAGCGCCGAGCTCGAAAAATCCCACACCGCGCGTTCGCAGCGCGATGAAACGCGAAAAGATTTTCCCGTCCGAAATAACTTTTCGGCTCACTCGTGAAAATGAAAATCGGCAGCTCGCAGCGTCGGCCGCAATCGAGGCCAAGATTTTAATTGGTCAGAGCGCCGGATTCGCGGCCGCCGATCTTTGATCTATTTCCTGATCAAAAGGAACGAGCGCCCGAATGGGCGAGCGCGGACAAAGAATCAGAAATCACTATGATATTACGGCTTTGCTCGCGCGGCCGCGTTACTTTCCAGCGGAAAAAAAAAGAACTCGCAACGGTCGCTAATCTCGAAATTGCGATGTTGGCGCGCGCGCCTCATATTCGGGTGAAAGCTTTGATTTCCTGTTTTCCTTTTTTTCTTCGCGCGCGCCGCTCGAGTTTTCAATGACCCTTTTCGGTCTTCGCGGGACTTTCGAAAATTACTCTTTCTTTTTTTCGAAATCATCGCGAGTTTTGAGCGCGAAAAAGATTTGTATCCTTTGCAAATGCAAAATCGAGTCGAGATTCGGCTTTGCCGTAGTTTTTTTTTTTTTCTTCTGCAAAGTTTATAAGCAAATGTAGGGCCGTAATTTTAAGCTTATCGCACAATCTCAATCTAGTTGGAAGTCGTCAGAACAATTTTCCGCGATCGGTTACCAAGAAAGTGTACTTTACGTTCAGGTCGCACGTAAATAGATTCTCAAACTATCCACCTCATTCTTCTCTCTCCGAGCACGCGCTCAAAAATATCACCGCCTCAAAGCGAATCTCCGAAGTTTTCGCGTACCGCAAAAATACGAGACTCGAACCGAAACCTCCTCTTTCGCATTTCCCCTTAAAATCCCAGCTTAGTCACGCCTTTATCGGTGCCGCGCGCGACAAACTTGTCACGAAAAAAGCGCGTCACACCGATTTTCAAAAAAAAAAAAAGGAAAAGAAGAGAGGAGACCTGTCGGTCCGGCTCGCCGTCGCATCAATGACCCAAAAAGCGTCTCCGGCGAGCCAAGCTAAATTATCGAAAATTTCGTGCGAGCGCAAACTCGCCTCGCGGCACGCAAAAAAGCCAGCCGAGCCTCGCAAACAATCGTCGCGGGGACGCCGCAAGTAGGCTATTGATACTCTCTCTCTCTCTCCGTCGCCGTCGTCGTCTGTCGATTTTCATTCTTTCAGCGTTAATGCGCACGCGGCAGGCAGATCTAAGGGAAGAGCGGATTTCAAAGAGCTTTTAACAATATGGCGACCTAAATCCGAACCGCATTCAGAACTCGCGCCTCGTCGCAAAATGGATATAATAGCGGCGCGAACGCCGGGGAGAGAGAGGGGGAGACAGAGAGAGAGAGAGAGATGACAGACACACTGCGTGACGTGCCGTCGCGGTTACGGCGGCAGCGGCATTCAGGCCTTCAATGGATTATACGTATTTATACACGGAATATGGAAATACAAATCGGCGAGCCGAGAGATCCGAAAATCGCTGGCGCCCAAGACTAGGCCGACGCCAGGCCGCAGCCGCGAGATTCGTCGCGGACACGCGTGCCAGGCGAGTGTCGAGCGATCGTGCACGCGCTCCTCCGCGAGAGAACGCGCCGGCTTCGATTGGCTCGGGGGCGGGGGGTAAGGCCTGAACGTTCGTCCTTGCGGCCGACGAGTTTGTATGATTCGAATTTTATTTAGAGCGAATGCTTTCGTCGAGTGAGTCTTCACCGGTGGGCGATGGTTTTGTGGCGCTCTAGGCTTTTGAAATGTGGACGCGAGGATTTTAGGTCTTGAATCGTGGGTACTTTTTGCGCTGGGTGTAAGGCGAGCTTCGAACAATGAGGCTTGGAGTAATGAAAATTAGATAAATGTAATTGTGTACGTTACAAAAAGTGTCCGTGACACGCTAAACAATATTTTCAGTTCCTCTGAAACAATGGACTTAAAATGCCGCTTACGAAAATAGATTATGCTTTTACGTTTTGTGCGTTGTAAAATTTTTATTAGTGATCTTCTTTAAAGAAGAAGAAATCACTTTCGTTACTTAAGAAAGCCGTTAACTTTTTTTCCACTCTCCTTTGACAAAAACGTTGTTTGCCTATTAGCTATTCGCAAGTAGCATATTATTTGAATAATCCCGCAGTCATTGTACTACTTTTATATCTCTAATGAAGTTCGAGTAATGTAGTTAAAAACTTAAACTGCTTACTCTGCTTGACACAGTTAGTAAATGCTCTCGTACTTATACTTCAACGGCATTACAAGACGTGAATTGCAGAAACGTTTTAAAGCATCGATTTTTAAAGTACCAAGCGAAAGGCAATAGTTTTTGAATCGCACTGTTTTTCCTGGGTGCTGCGGAAGTGCGATGCGATAAATTGCGCCTTGTACCCGCTCGTGGCGCGATCCTTTTGCAAAAATCCAAAGCCTAATGATAATGTAGAAAATTTTTATTTCAATTGCGAGAAATCGACATAAAACGAGAGCGAGACAATTGTTTCCCCGCACTAAACTTTTTACAGCGGTATCTTCCACCGACGCGTGAAAACATTTATCGAGTCTTCCAATTTCGGAATCGGTCGCTCTCAATCCTAAAAAAAGAGCTTGAACTTTTTATACCCACTAGATTGGAGTACAAAGCCTCGATTCGATCGAGCGGACTATAAAACTTCGAGGGTCATAAATTTTTTCGGTGCTCGCGTTCGCGCTTTTCGTGCGCCGTTGCCGGTTCCATCGTCCGGCAATCAAATCCGGCTTTTCGCGCGCGCGGCGCACACCTAGTAAAGCGCCCGAAAAATGCCGACTGTTCGAGAGAGGCTTCATCTTTTGTCTATTGACTGGTGGTAAGCGACGCGGTTAGTCACTTACTTTTTATGGACGGTAAAAAAAAAAAACGACTTTTCTTTTCAATAGCAGCGTTATATTTATTTTGTTTTAATAAACAATTTTATAAATATGTAAGTTAATCGATAATATATTAATAGCGTATATTATTTAGCGTTAAATAAAAGCTACAGAACTTTTAGTAATTTTTTAACGCATTTCTTTGAATTATTTATTTCAATATTCACGGCATAAATATTCATTACACTTTGCAAAATGAACTTTAATGCGATGCAAATTTCTTGAATGGATAAAGAGCCAAATGTCCCGGCTGAATATTAGACGTGTCGAACTCTCAGAAAATCCCAAGATCTTGCGAATTAATTAATTAAATTAAACTTGCCCCAAAGCTGCACCTCGCGCACTCTTCGAACTGTTGCAAAAAGGCAATTTCACACCCCGCACCTAATGAAAAAGTCATTTCCACAACGCGGGTATAGCACCTGGCCGCCCTCGCGGCGAGCCCGACTCGCTCATTCTCGAGCTCGGAAAGGCAATATCTTTTCAAGCTCGAACAAGAGGACTCCTCGAGATTGGGACAATGAGTCTCGGCGCCGATAAGATTTATCTGCCGATCCGAGAGAGCCGATCCGATCTCGCTCGAATTCCGGTCAAACTTGCCTCGTCCCCGCGAAATTTGCAAGACGCTCGTTCGCGAGGGAGATAACGAGGCGAGAGCGCACGCCGCGTTTTCGGCCAATGATGTCGCGCGCTCCACTTTGCAAGTTGCGCCGCGGCTATTGGATTCGCGGCCTGTAAGCGCGCGATATCGGAGCGCTGAGCGTAACAGGTCGGACACGCCACGCGCCAGATGCGCTCCTTTCCTTCGGCGGCAGAGCTGTTTTTCGAATTTGTCAATTCATTTTTTTTTTCTTTTCTTTTCTAAGATTCTAAGGAGGCGATGGATTTTAGGAAATGGGAAATTAGTTAACAAATTGCGGATAAATCAATAAACGATTGACATTGAAGATGCTCCGAAACTCAAGATAAAAATACTGCAGTTTTGTCTGACTAGATTCGATCATTATCTACTTGACAGAAATTAGATATTAGATAATATTTTACGCTTTAAAATTAATCATAAAAGAATTATTAATTTATGTGTTTCGATTTTTATTAAATTCAATTTCTTTTTTATCGCCATAGTTTCCGAATTCAATAAAAGACTAGTTCGCGATTTAGGTCTGACCAATTCCATTTATTCCACTTATGCGCATTTAGAAATTGAGTATCAAATTATCTTTGAAAAAAATTTTAATTACCGCAACATTTATAAAACTTGTTACAAATAATTAATTACACAAAAAAACGTGTGCAGAGAAATTTCATTTTTGTAAACATTTAAAACCTAAAAAAAACAGCTATAAATCTTAATAATATTGCAAAATCATTCTACCGAATGAAAAAAATCACAGATATTTCATAGAACAAGAGACTGAACGTGAAATTTTCCGCCGAAAGAAAGTTCTCGTTATAAATTATGCATACCTATGCGCAACTCTTACCGTATCTTTTATTATAGCCAAGAAAAATCGATAAAGATACGCGCATTTCTTCGGCTACAAATAAAGTCTATACCGCGAGAGGTCGACATTTTACTCTCCGGCTCAATAAAACCAGAGCGTTGCGTGTCTCCGGCAACGACGGATGCCTTCTTTAGCATAGATGTCTAGATTCGCAGTCATTACGCTGTCATTACTGTAATATTCCGCGATAATGCACAGTTAACTTATCGTCATTCGCGAGCAGATAAAGTTATTATAAGATTGCCCGCGACTTATAATACCCTCTAAAATTAAAACGCCGTAATTGCCAATAACGCAGCGAGCGAGCCGCCGGCCAACTTTGTGGATAAAATTAAAAAAAGAAAAAAGAACCGAGCGCAATTTACGTAATGACATGCGCTTCGTCGCCGCGTAAGGCCTAAAACCGAGAGCCGACGACTTTTCGCGCCGAGACATTCGACTAGTAAACCCGGCTTAATAATTAAGCTATAAAAGCGCGGTTAATAAGCAATGGTTAAGGCGATATTTATTCGCGCGCGCCGACGTGTATTTATGACTCCGAGCCGGGTCGTACTCGCTGCTCGCAGGCGCGCTCGCCTTCACGGTTAAAGCTACAGCGACACTCGAGACGCACTTCGAGAAAAAGGAGGACAAAAATTAGACAAAGAAGCGAAGATAAGAAAAGACAAATAGCGCAGTAAGATGGAGGCACTGGCTTTTTTAGCGACACCGTTTTTCTCCGCACGTACTCTGCTTTCTGCTTAGGAATTTCTTTCGAAATCCAAGTTTTTGTCATTCTTCGCAGATTTTATTTCTTTGTCCTAAAATCAATGAGAACTCTAATTTTGCAAATTAATGTTAAATTTCGATTTTCGTTAATTGAAAAAAAAAAAAAAAAAACAGTTTTGCCAACAAACCCATCTTGACTAACATTCAAATAAATTGCGCAGCGTCAATTCAATCGAATCTCGAACCTCGTTAGAATTCTCGCCGAGTTATATCACACCTTTTTTACGATCCCGAAAAAATTAGCCGAATCCAACGAGCCCGAAACAATCGTCAGGCCCATCGACTACCCGTTCAAGCGTTCAAATCCGCGCAACACGTGCACAAGACGAAACGTCGCGCTGCTCCGCAGAGTCGGCGGCGGCGGGCGGCATGTTTTCACGTCAGTGAGTAGTGGGAGAGGAGCAGCGACGGCAGCGGCGCGCATTTCACCGGATGCTCGCTGTCAAGAGCGCGCTCGCGCTCTCGCGTCCCCGTTCTGGCTCGGCTATCTACATCATTAAGTTTACGTAACCGCACAAACCTGTCAGCGGACATTTCGGAGCCGGCCAATGTCCCTCCGCCAATTGTGCCCCTCTCCTGTGTCTGCGCGCGCTCTGCTTCTCATCGAGCGGACGATCGACGCCCCGGGTGTCGCTGTGATCGCCGCTGATTTAGGCGCGATTTTCGTGCCCGCGTGTTATTGATTAGATTTAATGCGGAAAGTTCGGCTCGGATGTGATTGGTGTTACGCGCGGTAATTGTCGGACGTTTCGACGACGGCTCGAGTGCCGAATAATACTATTTTTCAATGTGACGGGGGCAGAGGAGCTTTTTGTACGGAATGTCGGCGTGCATTTTGTAATATTCTTATATTATACCTGTTATATTCGAGAACATGTTCAAAGGCTGTTATTTTATTGAATTATTAACTGTGAATTATTATGATTGCACTGATCTAGTCGTTTTTTTGTTCTTTTGACTACATTCATTGGTTTCATTACTAATTTAGGCAGTAAAAAACTTTTGACAATGAATAATTAATCTTAACGTATATCAAAAGAGGGAAGGTGGGCGTAATATATTCAAAGCTTGCGCCGAATCACGCTCGTTGAGCGCCGCTGTTTAAATTTCGGACAAAACGCAAAGAATTACTACGCTTTGAGCAAGGTAAAACATGATTTAGTTTTCTGAAATGTACAAACGAAATTATTAAATGTAATAGCACTATTATTAATTAATTATAATGAATGTGTAGTATTGTAAATTTTCTAATACACATTTTTTATATTGACTCGCAAAATGTATTCATTTTTTACATCTAAATCTACTTTATAAAA
Source organism: Ormyrus thymus (assembly GCA_035582935.1). NCBI lineage: Eukaryota > Metazoa > Arthropoda > Insecta > Hymenoptera > Ormyridae > Ormyrus > Ormyrus thymus. Next base: position 15,778,213 of record JAWWEM010000054.1, on the reverse strand, counting down.
ACGTTACGGTGATCAAATAATAATTGAGTAATAATAATTAAGAATAAAGGAAAAGTCGTTTAATAGAACATCTAATGCCATAAAATTACATATTCTTAGAGCATTTTACATGCTTTATACTCAAATAATGGGTTTGAATCCAACTGCAAGCAAATTACAAGCAATAAATTTTGGGCTTGTACAGCAGGATGACCAATTTACGTCCAAGAAAGTTGATATATTACCGCCTCCAGTCGATGACTTAATACCAAACTGAAACTGTAAAGTCGGTTCAAGGACAACATGTGTTGGTGTTACAGCATATATACCCTGCTGCTTGTTTTGCTTTTGCTCTAAGAGACGTACTTGCAAAAAGAGTATTTAGCAGCAAAGTTAAAACTACACTTCAGATTTTCATCGTAAATGAGCAACTTTTTATGTATAGTAAATTGCTTACATTACTTACAAAATCCTCTGAGAACTTCTAAACCGCTAAAGTTAGTAAAGTTTTCTTAGTGTGCAAACACGTATAAATATATTAGGTATAATAAACTCTTTAAATAAATAATCAAAAGTCTTGATAGTGAGACCTTCCGTGAATATTTAATTTCGAACAAAAAGTTACGGCGTAACATTGTTCCTCCATGCAGATAACTTAAAAACCAAGCCGTACGCGAATATTTAAAAAATATGCATAGCGCCTCGACTCGATCCGCGCTGAAAAAATGTTCCCCGGTTTCCCCCCCCCGGCAATACTTTCAACCCTCCGTACCCTTTTCAGAAAAATAGCATTATAATAATGTCGACGATCCTCGCTGCTTGGCGCTTTTCAAAGAATCTTAAACTCTCCATTTTTCCGATACCGCACTCTAAAAAGGCGCTCGCTCGCTCGCCGGCAACGGCGTTTAAAAAAAAAAAAAGAGAGAGAGCGAGAGAGGCATTTAAAAAAATTCCACCGCCGCGCGTCGTCGCTGGAACTTCTCCCCCCCAAGCCACTGCAAACAATTTAGCATCGACGAAAAATTGCATCCCCTCGATAAACGCCATTAATCTAACTCGATCGTTTAAGACTCTCGGGCGCTCTCGGCGCTGTAATTAATTTCATCCTTAACTTTAAAACCAATCCCCGCGCCGACCGGCGACCGGAGTAACGCCTTTCCATTAAAACCGCGCCGTTAATAAAGAGCGAAAAGAACGAGGCGCGTTAAAAAGACGAAGAAGCGGCGGCGGCGGCAGCGGCGGGAAGACGAAGGAACGAAAAAAAATTCAAGCTCGCGCTCTCGCATATAGTTTTAGCGAGCGCCAACGAGATTATTGAATTCCGCGAAGCCATCGTCCCTCTCTCTCCCCCTAGTTTTTAAGCGGACGGCGCTTTTTTTTCCGCCACTGCGGAGAGAGAGAGAAGAGTACCGAGGCTAAAGGAATCCTCCCCCTGCCTCCGCCTCCTTTTTTTTTCTCTCTCTCTCTCTCCACCCTCCGCGCATAATTTTCACATGCCGGGAAATTAGAATCTGCGTTTAAAAAAGTCGGCTGCATAACGGAGGCACGTAAGGGGG
>JAWWEM010000054.1:15746882-15763325 GCA_035582935.1 Ormyrus thymus | reverse complement strand
CGTCGTTGTCTCTCTACTGGCGCGAAATCGATTTCGGTGCACGGAGCGAGAGAGAGGGAGAGAGAGAGAGAGAGAGATATCGTGACGTTAGCGCGCGCGTCCACACGCGTGACCGAATTATCAATAGCGAGGATCAAATTCATTTGCGCCGGCGACGCATGCGCACGGACGCGCGGACGTTTCGACCTCGTCTCCACGCCGCGGTTCCTCCGCGGGGCCCGAAACGGGAATTAATATCGGAGGAGACGGGCACTAGAAATTCCCTGATTGAAATAATATAATGATCGCCCCCGGAGAGACGAGGTAATTAAATACATTTGCTGGCGCAGGACCGCTGACATTGCATTGCACAGCTGTTGCGATACGCCGCCGATGCTCATTGCGAGCAGCCTTGAGGGCTCGGCCACTGGATTCAACCAAAATACGATATGTGCGCTAGATTTTCTCGTTTTTCCGCTATGCTTCGCCGGTAAACGGCGGCCGAACTTTTCTGCGGATTGTGCAACGGAGCTGCGGGAATTTTAGCGCTTTTTGGATAATAAATGTTTAAAAGTGCGATACTGATGCGCTCTGCATTTAAGCGCGATAAGTCGCGTTGGGTATCGATTGAAGCCGTGGTAGGAAATTATCTAGGTTTATCTAGATATCCAGTTAGCTGTGGGTATCTGCATTAATCAAGTAATTAATGTAAATTTTGAGTCTTCGGATAACGCTGACAGAAGTCATATAGCAGTACCTCGTGCCAATTTGATTTGCTCAGCTCGCCATTATCGCGAAATTATACGGAGAATTTTAAAAAATTACTGCGTTTCAAAACATTGACGCCTGCCTTTAAATATTAAAGGTCATAGATCGCTAGAAAAACCATAATTTGAAGAAATTATTTCCGAGCCGTTTTCCTTCTCCATTTTGATTTTAAATTTTCAGTAAATGTAACCACCGCGCTTCGGGCTCGAAAAAGTCGCAGTTACAATCGGCAAAATAAACTAATATCCCGCCGTGTATGCAGTATTGATTTCAGCGGGTGGAAATCGATGCGCGAAATTAGGGTTATTGCACATGCGGTGCACTTCTGCGACGCGTGGCGTGCATCGCAAGTACAATAATACGTATTGACCCAGGCTGGGGAAAAAAAAAAATTCACCCGGCACTTTCGTCATACTCCGCTCGCATCGCGAAATCAAAACCGAGCGAGGAATATTCAATTCCGAAATTTTTCCTGAAAAAAGCGCGCTGCTTTTACAAGCGCATAAGCAGTTTTTATAGCTCCGGGGAGGCTTCCCCGGGAGCGATATTTTTTTTTTTTATAGCGTGATAATTTATTTTTGCATTTAAAGCAAGCCAAAAACGTTTTTGCCGCGGTTTGTAATAAACATAAAATTTTTCTAACCGTCAACGTTTTACGGCTTCCCCGTTTGTAAAATTTTAAAACGCTCTCTATAACACTCGCGAAGCTCCCTCAGCCATATCCTATGATAAAAACTAACTTTATAACTTTCGAGTATATATTCATTTTTTTTTTTAATCTTTTCATTGCCGATAGTTCGAAAGCGCGATTTTTCGCGAATCAGTTTCTCCAAAGAATCTTGGCTGCAGTCGTTAAAAACGCCGAATTAGCTAATTCATCGTTAACTTTCTACCACGCCAGTGATAAGGTGGTAGTAAGCCGTGAATTTTAGTTGAATAACTATCAAAGCAATATGCTTGACGACATAAAAAAATCAATCGAATTATTTGAAACTCGTCGCGGGCCGTTAAATAGTTGCTTGGCAACAAAGTCGAGAATTGCTCGACGGAGCTGCGCAGCGATTCATTAGAAAATCGGTGTACCTCCTCGCTATCCTGCCTCGTCGTGCGTCTCTCTCTCTCTCTCTCTCTCTCAAGTATGGCGTAGCTGCAGCAAACTGCACATGCTCGAACGTAAGCTTATTTCCATCGCGAAGTCGGAGAAACTGAGCCATCGGAGCGGAAGCTCAAAATTCGAAATTATCACCCGGTTAGCCGATAAGTTGTTAATACGGATAATCCGAACTGACGCGCTTGATATTAATTGCCGTAATTAACGGCAGCTCGAACCAAAGTTCGGTGAAATTCTTTTCCGCGCGTTGTACACCCGCGCTCAGATGTGCCGAGACGTTAAATTGTTTTGAATTAAAAGCTCTATATGACGGAGATAAAAAATGGCAATTGTGCCGGAGAATTAATGTACTCTCACCTTGATAATTAAATTAATTAGTTTAAAAAAATACAGGTACTAATTAAGCGCAGACCGTGAACTTACGTATAGCTAGAAAATTATTTATAAAGATTAATGGCGTTTGCTTTTCGTAATTTTGAAATTATTTCAGAAAGAAATTTATAAACGCCGGCCTCACTGAATTCATTGAATTACATGCTTCTTTTGAGAATTAAGTATCCATCGTGCATTTTATAAATAGATTCTGTGAAACCTTACACTGCTTTGAAGAAATATTCAATTACGCGAAATTTCCGTTTCATATTATGTGCAGCTTCACAGCTACTTATGAGCCAACGGCAAAAAAAAACCTATAATAATCGAACGTCGTCCGTAATTATTTTTCAAATTCGAAACTTTTGCCGCGACGGTCGCGACGAGGAAGCGCTATTTTTCAGAAAATTAAAATTGGAAAAGCAAACGCGGCCTTCATAATTTTGCAGCGTAATTCACTAATGCATTTCGGACATTATCGCCTTTACTATTTTTCATTATCCGCACGCGAATCCACAATTATAAAGTCAATTATTAAAAGCGCCCCGCGTAAAAGCCTTAGCTCCTCCCGTCCTGTGCATTACTCGTCCCGCGCGCGGCCAATTTTATTAACGTAAATGAAAAGCGCCACGTCCGAAAAATCAATTCCCCCCGCGGCCGCGGCGACACCCCCGAAAAGCTCCCGAAGCGCGATATCGGTTCTCCTTCCCGGACCGTCCCCTCTTCCCTCGGAAAAGGCGAATTAGCTCGGCGAGACCGCCGGGGGTCCTTGGCACCTTACGAAAAAAGGGGACGTCGAGAAAGAGAGAGACGGAGATGCGAGAGAGCGGGAGCCGAGCGAAGAGCGCGGGGGCGGCGGCGGCGGCGGCTGCTTTGGCCGGGGAAAAGAAAGAGAAAAAGAGTTCCGCGAGTGGGTGGCGGCGGGTGGAGGAGGAGAGGGGCGGCGGCGCGATGCAGGTGGGCGAAGGGATGATGCTCGAGGGACGCCGGCGGCGAAGGAGACGCAGGACGCACGCAGCTGCTGCTGCTGCAGGTGGAAAGGACGAGGGAAGGAGGGGGAGGGGAGGGACGAGGGGGGCGCGAGAGGGGCAGCAGGAGGAGGAAGGACGGATGAAAGGACGCTTACCAGCTACTACCTATTGATCGCCAATTCTTTTTCTCTTGTTGCATATTAGGCGGCCAAGCTCGCTCGATTTTTTCGCTCGACGCTGCCGCGTCGCTCTCTCTCTCTCTCTCTCTCTCGCCGAAAGATGAGGCTCTCTCTGTCTCTCTCTCGGGAAGAGTTGGGTGGCAGGCGAGGGAGTGCCACCCCTACCGGCGCCCCCCTCGCGCGCCCAAAGCTCCCCTCTGGGCTCGGAGACGACGACGACGGTCGACGCTCTTCTTACCGGCAATGTTTCATTTCAAGTAGTACCTTTCGCGAGAGGGTGGGGCCGCGATCTCTAGGTGTGCGTGAGGCGGCCAAGCCGGAGGGGCTGCGGGGAAAGGATATCGTCGCGCTGTTGCTCTGCCTCGCCTCTCTCTCTCTCTCTGTCTCTCCCTCTCTCTCTCTCTCTCTCTCGAGCTTTGGGGAATCGAGATAACTCTCTCGCTTTCTTTTGTCGACGTTTCGCTACTCGCGCTTTGCCGCGAGAGGATACGGATGGATGCCGAGCTGTTTGTTTTTTTTTTTTGTTTATTCGAGGCTCGTATCTTTCTCTTCTTCCTCCCGCTGTCTCCTTCGTGTATTGTTTATTCCGCTGCGTCTTTGTAGAAAAACTAATTGCGACTTGCCAAGGATTACAAAAGTTCGGAGAGAGAGAGAGAGCCTTTGAAGTCGCGGAGCTCTCTCTCTCTCTCTCTCCCCTTGTGCCATCGAAATTTTTATCTCCCGCGCTGCTGCTGCTGTTTTTGGCAGATCCGCGCGGCGGCTTGCTTAGAAAAAGGATTGCGAATCTCTCGCTTTATTTTCAAACAATTAAGCTCGGCTGCTGCTTTCCCGGGGAAAAGCGTCGCGGGGGAGGCGGGGGGAAGAAGCGTTTAAATTTCCCGTCCCAGTCGCGGAGCGAGAGCGCGGATTATTCAGCGCGCGGCCAAGTGTTTTGCCGCAATAAACACGCGCGACAAATTAGTTAATTCCCCGGCGGAATTATTTCCGAGGCCGGAGGGGGGAGGGCCCCGTTTAAATTTCGGCTTTTCGCCTTTTTTCAGAGAAAGAGCAGGCGAGCCGGCTAATGCGATTCGTCATGCCTCGAAAATCCATGCAAACGGACTTTCCTCCTCTCTCTCTCTCTCTCTCTCTCTCTGCCGCTGCACTTCGTTCGTGGTCAACTTGTTGCAGCGACGCGCGCGCCCGGAGCTTCGACCGACTCTCCATGTATTATGCACCTACGAAAATCGCATTTTCGAATTGTGTGACTTATCAGGGCCATTTAGCGCCCGGTGGTTATGCTAATCCGACCTGTTTAACGCTTCGGCCTTTGTTTTAACGAGTCTCGGCTCTTTTGCTTTTTCTCGAATAAGGACCCTTTTTACATTGACGATAAAATTTGAATCTTTTAATTAGACCCTCTATCCTATTAATGTAATACCCAAAGATTTATTGTTAAATCAGATAAGGGATATTTAAACGCACTGCTAATCTCCGACTAACTAATTCGTATGATTAGACACGAGCCCCTTAGTATCTAACGATAACATTACCCGAAATTCCCTTTATCTTATTATTAAAATATGCACCTTGATCGCCAGTAACATTAAGAAAACGCAAACCTCTGCTTCCAGCTACCCGAAACAAAGACGAAGAAACGAAAGAAGCCAAGAGAACGGGGACGAGGAGGGCGCCTGGCATCCTCACCCAATCGAAGCTCCTCGAATTAGAAGAAAGAAAGGAACCGGGGAACCAGACGCCACCACCGGCGGCGCATCCTCGTCCGCGACAAGGGACGAGCGAGACTAGATTAGTAGCCTTGGCTGCGCGGCCTCCGCTCCCCACCGTCGTGAGCCAGCCGCGAAGGAAGCCGACGAAGACGGCTCAGAGGCGGAGAGCGCGGAAGCCAGGCTCCGTAGATTAGAAGTCCCCCCGCCGCTCGAGGGACCGAGGACCGAGGCGGGGAATTAGAGGTCGCCGCGAGGCCTGCAAGCACGACGCGCAACTGGACCTGCCGAGCCGGAACCCCCAGCCGGGAAGGTGGAGGTGAGATCATTTTTTCTTTCCTTTTCGCTTCCCAGCGAGTAATTGGATGGAGAACGCTTCTTGGATTCGGCGACTGTGACCTTTTTTTTATACGAGGGAGTTTAGCACACTGGCGCGGCGACCTTAAAGTAAATCAGTCGAGTCGAGGAATTTTTTTTTCTAAACTTCCTTAACGCGGTGCGCTTCGTAATAAAGTTTTGTCGAGAGTCTCGAAAGCCTGACGACACTGCAGAAGCTGAATATAGAGAAGGCCTTTCAAACTGCGATTCACTTAGCAGTCAGAATTTGAAAAGCACTAAAAAAAACTTGATCAACACGTTGATTCAGATCGCTCGACCTCGTAATAGAAAATGAAATAACACAATTTCCAGCATTGAATTAAGCAGCATCGAAGGCAAAGATCGTAAAACGCGCAAGGTGTGCCGGGACGTCGCGACGACAAAACTATACATTCCCCCGACGGAAATCACTCCGAGCAATTATCATCTCCCCTCCCCCCGATTGAGGACAATCGACGGGCATTAATTTAAGCGAGCCCGATCGACTCCGATTCTCCCTGCCTCTTCGCCGAGTACACCGATGGGTTGAAAATTGCCCGCAGGTGGAGGTGGCGAGTCGACGCGGGACCGTCCAAACGACAGGGACGAGGGCAGCGGGGGAGGAGCACGGGCGAGCCCTTGACACCCAAGGCCGGCCGGGACACACACACATCCTAAGATGTGATTTTAAAAATGGCGGATTGCCCCTATGCCCGCTGCATACAGGAACGGAAACACATTCGCCGTGAGCTGCTGCGATGGACAAAGAATATGGTCTTCGTAGTCGGTGAGTTGACGACGCCCGCTGGAGGGGGCGGATTTGTTTTTTTTTTTTTCTTCGACACCTGCCGACGAGCAGATATTTCGAGAGATGCATGCGCACGCCGACCCTTGAACGTGCCTTTCCTATGTACACGGCGTAAACTTCCGATTTGTCGCCTGCTCGGAGAAGCCGACAGCGCGCAATGCGGCTTGCCGGGAGAGCTGACTTGTTGTACTTGAGAACGAGCGGCTGGAAGGATTCTCTAATTCGCAGTGCTATTTTTACGATACCGCGCGTTTCGCTCATCCTGCTGGGATGCGATATTTTATCGACGGTACTGACTGCTAATACTTTTGCGAATTTCTTATGTACAGAAGTTGCGACTACTACGGCACGGTTATACCTTGCTAATAATACGCTGCAATACATGATGATTATATGATTCATTTATGAAAATAATGGCCGGAATAAAACGTTGACCACTTAACTTCTATAAATATTCATTGAAATTCATTGTTAAATTCAATTCGAACTTGCAAAATTAAAGAGACAGTTCGACAGTTTCTCGAAAGTTCGTTTTCCATTTTTATAAAATATATTAAGATCGTTTAAAATAGCAGGCTGTGCCGGCTCGCAGAGTCTAAATTTACAGCAACTTTGGGTCAAATCGACTGTCATAGATTTTTAACAGTCAATACTGACTAAATGAGACTTTTACGAGACTGTCGAATTTAATTTATTTTTCATGTAAATTATTTGAGCTCTCAAACTCATCAGTACGACACGTCAGAAATCCTCACACATTTAACGAACAATCTTACTGTAGAGAAGAGCAATTTTTCAAGATACACCTAAAAGCGCAATTGCAGAAATTGCGCAGTTGAGCAAAAGCCGATTGAATAGCGCCGTGAGTCACCGTTCAATAATAAAACAAACCGGAATTTCGATAGTTTAAAGACGCGCGAAAAAAGAAAAAAATTCCCGCTCTTGCCTCGCAAGAATCATTCCAAATCGCGCGCGACCTCAGCCTTTTCGCCGGGCAAATTCCTGAAAACGTTCAAATCCCTAATAAGATCTACCCCCCCTTTCGACGTCGTCGATAAAACCCAATGAAAGTCCCATAAGCTCGTCGGCGAGTTAAAATTCTAGAGCCGTGCAAATAAAAATCTCGTTAGCCGTAGAATCGAGGAGAGCAGAGGCGGGCCGGGTGGCGATTCTTAACCTCGGCGTATAGAAATCTGGGTCATTCAATTCATTGCATTAGGTTCTTTTCGTCCGCTGCGGCGGAGACTTCGTGCCGGCGAGTTTGAGCGCGTCGCGCTCGCGATGTTTTATTGATTTTTTTCTCCGCTCTCTCGCCGAGGCTCCGGGGCTCCTTCTCTCCTTCGCTCTCTTGCACTTGCTTAAAATGTTTACAGTCCGAGCGGCGGAAGGCCTTTTTGTTTAAGGGCTTATCGAAGCTGCGCCTTAGCTGGCTTTTTCCCTTTTGCCATTTCTAAGCAAGCCTGTGCTCGCTGCTTATTTCTCATTTTATTCGTTACCACGAGGAGTGTACGTTGGGCCAAAAATCTAGTAGTAAAATACAAGTGTCGGATAAAAAATATGGATAGTACCAAGAAGCCTATAAGAAATAATAAGTATTGTCTTGAAATTGTTACTGGTTTAGCGACTGGTTGGAGTGCTTACTGTAACTGAAAAAAAGCACACGATTGGTAAAAAAGCTCCGAGAATGAAGGAAAAATTAATTTTTTAGATCTACCAAATAGCTTATAATGGTTTGAAATGTCTTGCTCGGGAAAGCACAAATTGTGAAATTCTGATGCGAATAGACAAGCCCACAGCCATATCGTGTATAAACCGAATGGGAGGTATTCAATTTCCCAAACTCAATGATATTGCACGAGACGGACGGCAACGGTGTCAATCTCGAAAAATGCATCTATTTGCATCTTACATTAATACCGAAGAAGAAGATATCCAAGCCGATAGATAATCGAGAACTTTACCGCTTGAAACGTATTATTTTTCTAATAATTGTAAAATTATGATTCTATATCTATCGTATTTATAGAAATGTAGTATCGTTTAACGATTTACTGAATTCTCAATAAATAGATTATTTTTCTAGCAACCGTCGAGTCGTGAAACGGCGAGGAGTTCACCGTCGCCGAGTCCCGAAATCGAGAAAGCCCCCGCGAAAAATGACGAGAAAAAACAAAGGACCGAAAGCGAAAGTGAAAAGAAAAAAATCAAAGTGCACTCGCGGAGCGTCGCTCTCGTCACTTATGCAACTTCGCGTCCGCAAAGCGCACACGTCAAAGTTCGTTGGCTCTCTCACACGTACGAGGCACACGCGCGGGCAGGAGGCAGGAGGTGAGGAATGGCACACAAAAGAAGGGGGGAGAGACTTGCTTTTGTGCGTCCGCCGTAGCATATCTTTTAATCGCGGGGAGAAGGAGAGAGAGAGAGAGACGGGAGCGAGGGAGCCTCGGGGGCGCAAAATTCGGCAGCAAGCGCCGGGCGATGTGCGCTCGGGGAGTCTCTCCTCGCGCTTTCCGTCTGTCTGCTTAGATTGCCGCTGTGCAAAGAGCCGCCGCCGGAGAGCGGGACGAGGCAAATGTGCAGGGCGGCCTGGGGATATTGGCGCGGCGGAGGTCTATCGGCGATGCTGGGGAAACGGAGGAATTTCGCTTCGGGATTGTTGCTCCCCCTCTCTCTTTTTTTTTTAACCTTGCCGATGCCTTTATTTACTTCTTGGTGAGATTGAACGAGTTTTTAAAGTTTTTAATGAAACGTGCTTTTTGGCTTTATTTAATACGGGCGTTTAATTTTAAATTATCAGTTTGTACTGTAAATGAATGGCAAACTAAGTGGGAACCAAAACGTGAGTGGTTCTAATGTAAAACTACAATGTTGACTTTATAGAATTACGTAAAGTTTTTACAATATATACAATTTTAAAGAGGAATGTTGCGAGATGAAATTAGAGTTTAGCAATGGTTTAAAGGGGAATTTTATTCAAAGCAGAGCACTGTCTAAGTGAAAGATCATGTAATAGATCTTCATTTAGCAAAATCAGTTAAAGATATGCTTTGAGTATGCATGGAAAACTATTTTTAGATTATATTCCTTACTTTAAATTAACAGCATAAACGAATGAATTACTTTTTGATTATAACTTAATTGACTGTTCATATTGGCTTAATGATAAACAATTGCGTTAACTCTTGTTAAAGAATTCGAACTCCAATTTTCAAAAAATGTTCGAACGCTTAAAAAAGAAATTAAATTCGACCAAACTTTTGCTTTATACATTTACATCGTTACGCAAATAGCTGTAAGCTTGTAAGAAAATTTGGAAATTTCCATCTAAACCTTTAATTAACCAAGCTCTCAAAAAAAAATCCTCATAAAATTCACGCGCCCGCCCTCGACGTCAGCTCGCCCGTTAACAACGCCAAAAACTGCGAATTAATTTGCAAGTCCGCTCGATTCGGGGCAGCGCACGTAAGTCAGCAGCTGGCTATAACCGCGTTGCGAAAGCTCGTGTGCGCGCAAGCTCTCTCTCTCTCTCTCCCTTGCATACAGCTCCGGGAAGCACACGAGGCTTTCCATGTGCCGGAGAAAGAGATGGAGCTCGTGCACGTTGCTCGTGAGACCTGTTGCCCGCTCGCGTCGACGCCTGCAGACACAGAAACGCCGAGAGAGAGAGAGAGAGAGAGAGAGAGCGGAGCAGCCGCCGAATCCGGACGCTTTTTGCCGGGCCGTTTTCCTTTTTTCTTCTCCGAGAACGGAGCGCTTTCGTTTATTCAAATTTGAGCTTTCGACCGGGCCGTTCGTGGCCAAGGATTACGCAAGCGTAGACGTTTCGGGGTTATCGCAAGGGTGGGGAAGTCGAGCGCTCGTTTAAGTTTATATTCGTCGGTGAATCCGGACTTGTATACATACCTACAGGAAGTGGGCTCGAAAGGACCAGAATTAAGGATTGCGCCTACATATTTATCAGTCTAAGAATATTTAACCCACTGAGGAGTTCCTTGGGAATTCGTAATGCCATCGTGCCTTAATTTAGCATTAATCTTTAAATACGCCGTGAATTAAACAGGCGCAATTTTTGTTTTTTTTTTCCCCCGAGGCGAGCAGCGTTTTCGAAAAAGACTCGGGACACGGCAATATTTCAGCTCCGAAAAACTCGCTAAATATACGGAGCTCTCCGTTTTTGTCTCTCTTTCGTACATCCGAAGCAAGGACGGAATGTTTTCCTTTTCCGCCGGCGCTGCTCTCGGCTGTCTTTCTTCAACTTGTTTTATTCATTAACCCCTCTTTCGTTCCTTTATATTTTATATATATATATATAGTTTTCCCGCTCGAGCTTCTCCGGTTGTCCGTCTGCGTTTTATACTTTCGCGGGCTTCTTCGGGCCGAGGCTCTTTGTGAGGGAACGGGATTAATTATGTTTTCGCGAGAGCTGTTCGAGCCAAGTTTTCGGAATAATGGCGGAAAAAGAGTTGAAACTCCCGGGGTAGAAATTCGCGATGAATGTAACAAGGTACACCGCCGACTCGGAATTTTGAGCGATTGTATTATTCTGCGCGCGGGGGGAGAATAAATTTTATTCCCTCGTCGAATTGATTCTCAAAGAGATATTAGTTCCCTCGAGGATGATGCAACAATGATTTTCATTCGCGAGCTTAAGCGTTACACTCGAAGTAAAGCGAAAAGTCTCATTGAATTCACGCGGCGAACAAAGGACGCAATTTTTCTCACTGCGCGACGACTGCGGAAAAAAAAATATCGTGTACTCGCGCATGCGTGCATACGCAGGACGGCAACGACTTCGGCTCACAGTCATGCAAATTGGCTCTCCGCGAGAAAAACGGCAGTAGTGACCCATCGATCAAGGCGACGCGTCCGCCCGAATCCGATCTTTTCACACACGCACAAGAAAGAAAACACCGGGAGAGGCCCCTTTTCATTATTTTTTCATGGGGTTCTCATGAAAAATCCATCTTTCCCGGGCTCTCACAATCGAATAATGAGAGAGAGAGAGAGAGAGAGAGGCCGTACTGCGCAATAATATGAAGTGGCGGGGGGAGAGACAGAGAGAGAGAGAGGCATGGAAGACCTTTTATAGCGGCCGGACCGAAACAGCATCGGTTCCTTTTGTGCGACTCGAGGTCATTGTATCAGGTAGGATCTTTGCGCAAGTAGCCTCCGCGTACATGCATGTAAGTGCATATGCGCGCATGTACGTGCGTGCGCGCGGCCGCTTCTTTCCCTTGATCGAGCATTGTAAGCGCGATTGTCTTTACGCTCTTTGATTCAATTATTTATGCGCCAGTTGCAGCAGAAATTCAGCAGTTCGTTTTTTTTTATATCGGCGCGAAAGGCACTTTGGAATTCGAGACTTGTTTGTGACGCTTTGCGATCGCAGCTTAAAAATGATTTACGAATAAAGAGACGTCAAAAATCACCTTCGGACCTTTTAAACCGGCCGGCAATGAAACGCGCAACGGTAATCCATCAAAGATGAAATATTTTAGCTAATGAGATTAAAACGTTAATGCATTGTCGGTAGGAGTAACTCAGCCGATTGCAGTAACGAGTGGACAGAGATAATATCTCAAAATAATTAATTAATCAATATCCGGCGTGAGCAATCGTCAAATAATTCCTATTAGCGCGCATTAGTACATCAGCGTTTTCTAAACTCCAGCGAAATCAGATCCACTCCCGGCTCCCCTGCAGTCGGACGTGAATTTCCAATTCCATTTTTATCAAAGCAAAAATCTTTCCCCGACACATGCATTATTGATCAACAGCGCTCGATCGACGAGTCTCTCGAAATAATTCCGCAACCCCGCCTCGTCGATAATTCACCAACTACACCTGTTCCGCGCGCACTTCTGCACGGCGCGGAAAGTCTTCGAATCAGCCGAGACGCGAGAGTCGCAGTGTGTCTTGCCGAAAAGTCTCTGTCTTTCTGCGGCAGTCGCGTATACCTGCAGCTTGACGAGCTCAAATATTTATAACTCGTTTTGCTGCCACTCCGTCGGTGCCCCGGCAGAAGTACCGTCCGAGCTGTGAGGGAAAGTTGGAATTTCCAAAGAGCGAGCCGGACGCAGGAAATAGATTTTCGGCCCCCCCCCCCCCCACCTTCGGCGAGAGAAGCAACAGCGTAGACGAATTTTCGCCGCTGCATGCCGGAAGGGCGGAAAATCAGGGGTGGCGGCGAGCAGAAGGAGAAGCTTTCGTATCCTCTCCAGAGCGCTGCGCGCGTCGTCGTCGTCGTCGTCGCCGTCGTCCTCGTCGTCGTCGCGGCTTCCCCTCCAGCTCTCTATCTCTCTCTCTCTCTCTCTCTCTCTCTTTCGCTCCCCGCGCCTTTTGTTTCCCCTCGATGGCTTCGTGCGTCACCCTCTCTCGGGCCAGCCGTCCGTCTTTGTCTTTCTCGCGCTGCCGCTTTGTCTTGGGCGAATACTTTGCGAGCCTGCATCTTTACCCTCCTGCTTCCAGATACGATGACTTGTTCGCCGACTGTTGTGCAATGTTTGCTGGTTTTTCACCTTCTCGAAAAATCGGCTTTCGAGGCACGGGAGAGCTGGCTTTTGGAAGAAATCAGCTTCTGCGCTGGTCAGCATGGAAGGCGAAGAAGATTATGCAGAAAATTTTTTTATCGGAACGCAAAATTGATCCGGTTTTCAAATTTATTATATTTTTTAATTCAAATCATCTGGAGACGTGTCCCGGAAAATTTTTACAGTTTTTTTCTTTTTTCAAATGTCGATCAGCAAACTTTATCTACACTTCCCAAAAGTTTCGAAATTCAATGCCAAATTTAACGAGGAGCCCGCAAAATCGAAGCAGCGCGACGGGACAAAGACCCGAGAACCTGCCGCGGCATACCGCTGAAAATTGCAAAAAATCTTCCAAAGATAATTAGAAAAAGAAACGGACCGGAACAGGGGAAATAAAAAAAGAAACGGCAAAGAGATAGCCGGAGCAGAGCAAAGAAAGAGCGGCGCACGCAGGAGCCGAGTGTACGCGGAGGGGCACACTCCGCTTGCTTGCTTGGGTGTGGGTGCAGTAGCTGTGCGTGCGCGCCTTGACCACAGACAAGCGTATGCGTCGTCTACGTCGTCTGCCTCTCCTCCGCTGCCGCGCCCGAAAGCCTCCTTTTATTCGTCTTACCGAAACCTCCCCTTCGGCCGGCAGTCGGCCCCCCTACTCGGCCCTTGCCCCGTTCCCCCCCAGCCCCCCACCCCGCCCGCCGCTTTCCTCCCCTGCGGCGGCGCCGAAGCGTATCCCGCTCGCGCTGCAGGCGCGTGTGTCTTTGGCCTCTCTCTCCGTCGGTCACTGCGCGCCAACCCGTATATACTTCATCTTTTTCTATATATCGACGTTTCTCTCCGGCCGCCTCTCTCTCTCTCTCTCTCTCGCTCGCTTCCTTCCTCCGTCCCTTTTCCTTCCTCTCTTTCCTACTTTCGCTCCGTCTCTCTCTATTAATTCCCTTCCCGAACGGGCGAGCTTTTTTATGCCGTAGTCTTTATTACGCTGTACGTCGTAACGTTTTCGCTGCCCGGGAGGTGGGGGAGGGGGGAGGGGGGAGATGGCCCGAGCACACTCCTTTTTTCCTTTCGAGAATTTTTCCCGAGCGCCGAGTTACGGCCGGTTTTACCCCGACCGGCCGAACGAGATTCCCCGACTTTCCGATTTGCCGCCGCCGCTGCCGTTTTGTTTAGCGTCGTAAGGACGTCCGGGTAATTTGGCTAATGTCTTCATTGCGCGTAATTTACTCGAGAACGATCGCTCATCGAAATGGCCAACGTTTTCAGCTGGAAGAAAAGCTCTCTCTCTCTCTCCCCCTCTCTCGCGTACAGTGGCCTATAGCGTCCCGCTCGTTAATTATGCAGCTGCATCAATTTAATTTTCCCGGCTTGTTAATGGGGAGGGGAGGGGGAGGGAAAAATGCAGGGCCCGCATAATTCGAAAAACTATTAAGCTCGTTAAAGTAATCTTCCGGCGGCGGCAGCAGCAGCCCCATACATCGATCGAGCTCTCCTATCCCTTCGAAAATTGGAGAACCGGCTAATCTTCACTCTAGTTAAAGTGAAAAATGAAGACTCCGTCCCCCCTCCCTCCGCGGCCGTCTCTCCTTCGCCGTTCGCGTCTCACACTCTCGTCCCCCCCCTCCACCCGCCGGCGCTTCCACCCCTCGAACGTCGTTTCTGCCTCTCGCGCCACCTTCCCTTTCCCTCTTTGGCTATAGCTCGGATTATATCCGGGCGTCTCGTTAATTTTCCTTATGTTCGGGCTCGCCTCTCTCTCTCTCCCTTTCTTTCGCAGCCCGTAGGAGGGAGCTTTTATTAGCAATTTTGAATTTGTTCGCAAGATTTTCGAGTTCTCGATTTTCGAGGGCTTATCGCCGGCCGTGAATTTCCCGGGAAAATTATGGTCGTTAACCGGCGTTCGCGTGGTCAAAAGTATTGTGCTTTCTTGTTTTTTTTTAAATACGGCCGTACGCGCTTTGCTTTTTATCTGGATTGCGGCGTAAAAAGGGGCAATTACAGCTGACCGAACGCGCGTTTATGCCACTTTTTGGGATTACGATTATGGAATGCATGAAATCGGCGGAAGAGGGGGGAGGGAATAAATTTTTTAGATCCCCGCTTTCAAGCTGATATTTATTGTTATCGCTCGGTGTCGGCATTAGATTATGCAACTAAAAGCTCGTCACGGTCCTCAAGTTCGATTGTAAAACAAACTCTCCACCGAGCGAATCCGTAAAGTCATGACAGCGCACTAAACCGTGCATAATTTACGGAGCAGAGAGAAAAAAAACAAAAACAGAATAAAGCCGAACGAAGAGCAAGGAGCTCGTGGAAAAAAAAATACACACACACACACACACACAAGCAGCAGCACGCGATAGCACTTCGCTTGTTGCTCCGCGGGGCTCGAAACATCGGCTGAATTCGAGGATGGCAATTCGTGCTATCACTTAATGACCCAGAGAATCAGAAACTTTCCGCCGATCGATTCCCGGCGCTGGCTCGCGTGCACTACTTTGCATGCGCCCCGCTTTTGCGCCCGTCTGCGCGCGCGCGCGCGTGTGTGCAGCCGGTAGATACATGCGCCTTCCGCTTCCTTTCTAATGCCGTTTTGTCGTTTTAGCGGGGTGTCGCGAGTAAAAACTGTGTCCTGGGACGGGAATCGCTTTTCGATATATACGGCCGCGGCGCTAAAAGCGGCAGAGAGAGAGAGAGAGAGAGAGAGAGAGAGACGAGAGTTAATACTATGCAGATAGAATTTTCGGGGAAAAAGGGGGCTGGCTGTACCTGTTGCTTCTACTGTGTGCACTACTCTCGCACTCGGCTCGGTATTTTCGTCGCGGCCGAATCTAGCCGGATTTTTCGGCTCTCTCTCTCTCTCTTTCTCTCTCTTGTTTATGCGACGAGAATTACCCTGTATGCGCGAGCACTGCTTTGTCGCGCGCCGGGGCAAATTCAATGTTTTATTTGATATACTATTACATTTTCAACGTCGCCCGTAATTCGCTCATTTGCCGTAGTTAAATATTTACCGGGGACTCTCGCCGCTCGCGTAATGACGCGCCTTTTCGCGCTCAACATTTTTGGCACGCGTCGATTTCCGCCTTGACTTCGGACTCCCGCAGTCGAGAATGGAAATTAGTTTTGCCACTGCTCGCCGGGAACTTGGGGAAACTTTGTCCTTTTTACGCGGCGATTCGTTAAAAATTTTATTGGGTCGCGACGATCCAGCCCGAAGGTGTCGCCCGCGGAGAGAAGGATTGAATATTTTAAAGAAATAATTGTTTTTAGTTTAGCCGCCGTAGGATTTAAGTGCTGAGAGGGGGGCTTTCGCATTCTCATTAATTTTCTATTCTCTAGTGCGAACAATAAACATTTTATAAAGGCGGACAATAAACCGTACGCACATTGCATTCATATAACGGCATTAGCGATAACGAAAATACGTCGTAAAAAAGGCGAAGAAAAAGCGCGAGCCTAAAATATCCTTTTCAAAGTAACAGAGTAAAGTGCCTCCCCCCCTCCCCCTAGCCCTCTTTCTCCATCCCCGCTGCAATAAAACACGTCATAAAAGCAGCAGCCGAGGAAGAAGAAGAAGCAGAAGAAGGAAGGGAAAGGGAGTCGGGTAGGAAAAAAATTTTTTTTCGAGCCTCTGCAGCCATCCCCCTCTTGAAAATCTTCCTCTCTTA
>JAWWEM010000054.1:15732356-15744519 GCA_035582935.1 Ormyrus thymus | reverse complement strand
GCCGCCGCCGCCGCCGCCGCCGCTGCTCTCTCAACCCCCAGAGTTAAATTGACGAAAATGACGCGCACACCTTCCCTTCTCTCGCGCGCGCTACACCCTACTTTCGCGGCGCGCTCACCTTTTCCCATCGGCTTTCCCTCCTTTTTCCCATCGGGCTTCCTTCCTTCTCGCGCTTTATCGGCGCGCGCCAGCGGCGACGAAAAAAAGGAGAGAAGAGAAAGGGGGCACGGCCCCCGCCGCCGCCGCGCGCGCGCAACCCCCGATGGAAAGAGAGGAAGGAAGAGGCAGAAAAAAGAGGAAGGAAGGAGGGCCTCTTCCCCGTAAAAAGTCTGTCGTTACCCTCTCTTTCCTCTTCCTCTCTCGCGCGCGCTCTCTCTCTCGCTCGCTGCGTCGAAGGCGCCTCTGGACCACGGTGGCGGCGGCGGCGGCGGCGTTGTCGTCGTCGAGGCTCCTCCGCGCGGACCCTTTTTTGCGCCCCCGTCGTTGTGTCGCAGGTGCAACAGCGCGGCGCTTCCCTTTCTTCGCGCGCTCGCTGCCCGAAGTCCCGAGCGCGCGCCGCCCAGTGTACATACGTGCCGTTCGCGATAGTGTCCGAGCGAGAGCCCCGGTGTGTGCTGCAGTGCGTCGACCCTTTTTGACTTTCCGCTCTCCTCTTTCCTTGTCGTTCCTCTTCGCCCCGGAGAGGTGCGCGTCAGGCCGAAGATGCTCGGGGGGCCGATGAATTAGTCCCGCTCTCGAGCTGCTCCCGCTGCTGTCAACGGAGGGAAAGCGTGGAGGGATTTTGGTGTAAGTGTGCATGCTATTGTTGTAGTTTGTCTATGCGTGCTACAAGTGGTTTCGCTAGTTTCTAAGCGCGAGAGGCCACGCTTCTCGAAAAAAAGAAGAGCAGAGGGGACTCGGGCGACTCGGCAGTCGCGGCTGGACGATAGAGGCGGCACTGCAACTAGATAGTCGGCCCGTCACGTGACACGCCGAGATCGCCTAGTGTTATGTACGTGCGACTCGGAAGTGCACGGTTTCGACACTTGCGCCGGCTGTGCTTTTTTCGTTCGGCGAATGAAACTTCTCGGCGCGCTAATCTCGACCGCTCTCGGGACGCGATTATACCGAAAGCCGCGGCTTGTTTTTCAGAGTATTTACCCATTTAAATTTAGGGAATTTAATTTTTCCGACGATTAATCGTGCACCGGACGGCAGTGTAATGTAAAGCTAATTAACGAGTAATTATTCCGTTTGCTTTATTACGTTTCATTTTCTTAGGTAATCAATTGTTACGCGAACAAACAAGTAGTCTCGCTCTCGAAGTATTTTAGAAGTGAACATCCTTTCTCTTATCTCCTCTATTCAAATATCTTTTCCTCCTCCGCCGATAAGTTTCATTTTATCTCTCATTATTTTCATAGCTCGTAAAATTACGCGTCACTTATCTTGTTTGCAAATACCGACGCTTCTAGTTTGACATTGAGGGAAATGAAGCTCCCCGAAGCTTTTATAGTTTTCCGCGCAGCTTCCTGGGAAAAATTCACCAAAATATTTGGTATATTGCTAACCCCCGTACCGTCTCGCGTCCATCCATTCTCCTCTCCTCCTTTGTCCACCGGCATCTCCCTTCCCCTTTTCTTCCTCTTTCTCACACATCTTTCTTTTTCCTCTCGGTTCTCTCTCTTGTCGCAGTCATTCGTACGTATAATCGCTTTATTTTCAACGATGTGAATGCGCGTCCACCTCGTGCACAAGACATTATTTCGGCTTACGCTTCGCATCCGCGAGTTGTGTTATTACGAAATTTTTAATTAACGCCGTGAACCCCCCCCCCTTCACCTTTCTCTCGACGCCGTGTTCGTCCAGAAAAAAAGGTATATCCTCCGCATGTTTATCCGTTTCGACGCAAAGAAATCGTCGAAAACAACGCGCCAAGCCTGAAAACTATCTCGCTCCCGGCGACACTAGACGTCGAGCCAGCGTCAGCCGCCGCAGCGACGATCAAACAAGTAGCGGTGGCACTATGCACGTGCTCACCCACACGCTCGCAGCCGATGTCACAGCGACGGCGTAGCCTCGCTCTCCCGGTCTACGTTTGTGTGTGCGTGTGTGCGCGCGCGGAAAGCCTTGCGAATCGCTCGGCTCATCCGCGAGAGATGTGAGATCGTACAGAGACGGGACGGAGAGAGAGAGGGAGAGAGAGGGAGAGAGAGGGACGTGCGTGCGCGCGAGCGCGGCTCTTTCTTCGCTCGCTTTTCTCTCTTTCTCTTCTTTGAAGTTCCGACTTGCTCTATCTTTTTGAAGAGGCCTCCTCCAACCGCCGCGGGTCAAGCACCGTTTTCTCTCTCCCGTTTTTTGAAGTAGTTTTGCACTTTTCAACGAGCCGACGTTTACCCTTTGGCGCCGTAAGTGAGTGGCTAATTCGTCGTGAAGAGCAAGTCGGAATTCCGAAGGTGATGCATTGTTTCGCTTGAATTCGCGCGGCTTGCGGTTCCCCCCCTCCGAATAGGCTGCCGTTCGCGAGGGGCTTCTTCGCCTCCCCGTTAATTACCGTCAATTATACAAACTACTTTAAGTCGTCCCTGAATTTCCCTCCGCGAGCTTCCCTTCCGATTCGCGACAAATTACCCGACCCGCCTCGGGGCGGCTAAAAAATCTACTCAACAAATTGCGGCCTCGCGGATCGAAGATCTCCCTCGGAAGATAGCAGCTATCTCCCTCCCTGCGCTTCTCGATTTTCCCGTCGCGTTTCTCGTTTCGCCCGCTCGGCGAAATTCTCCGTCTCCGAGGCACTGTTGCGCCTCGGCACGTGTACGTGTGCATGTGCGCGCATACGTGCATGTATATAGGAGAGCGCGTGCAGTCCTCCGCGGCTCGATTCCGCCTCCTCGCGTCTCCTAACGCGAGGATTGCGAGAGAGAGAGAGAGAGAGAGTCCGCGCCGTCGTAAATTTTTGTTTGCGGCCCCATCTGCTTTGTTTCTCGCGCTCCAGGTGCGAGCTGTCGCTTATTTATGCCTGGCGGATTCGTTATTGGATTACGCGCCCGGTGCTGATTGATTTTTATTGTGGCTTTGTTTTGTCGAACGGGCCGAGAGGCGTCTTCATTCGCCGAGTGATCAATCATTGCGCAAGTAGACGAATAGCTTCGCTAATATTTATGGACGAGCATCCTCGCTGATCTTTTATCTTCTTACGTGACTTTTCCTCCTTGCTTCCACGCGCTGGAAAATTATTTATTCCGCGATTACTCGCCCTCGTGCATTTGATATAGAGATTCGTATCGTAATTGCATTAATTACTATCTCCGGACGAGCGCGTAGAAGAAACTTTTTCGCCGCGCGCCGCTTCAAGGAATGCCTGGCCGGGACGTTAAAATCTGCATACTCTTGAACGTCTCACGTGCACATCCTTCCAACAACTCAGCAGAAGCTCGGAAAAAAGCGTATACATTTCCTGCGACGAGTTGCCCGCCGATAAGAACCAAAACTCAATCCCGAGAGGCGCCAAAACACACCTCGCGGAACTCGATTGCCGGAATCGGGTAATTCGAGTCGAGCCGCGAAAAGCGATACGCGAACGTGCCTGAAAAAACAGGAGCCTTCTACGCACGAAGAGGGAGGGGTGGAGGGGAAAGGAAGCTGCATGCATATACAAGTCTCTCGGTCTAATGTCATTCCCGCGGGGTAACCGTAGACGCCGAAACGCCGCGAGCAGATATAAATGGGTCAGTGAGGCGCGCGGTGTCCGATTCCCGCTTACTCCGGGAGATGCTGAGCGAAGCCGGCTTGCGTGCGGCTCTTTTAGACGGGGGGATTAAAAATGCCGAGGGGGGGAGGGATCTGCGGTCGTGGTAATTTAGAAATTTTCTTCGTTTCGGCAGAAGCGGTTCGAATTATAAAGCGATCCGCGTATAGTTAGTTTGGTTCAATGTTTTCTAAAGGACGAATAAATTTGAAGACATTGTTCGAGGGATCTTCTCGCGCGTTTTGCTCTACTTTACGTAAACTAAAACCAATAAGAAAACCGGCGAATTAAACGAGATAATTTATAAACACTATACGTTTCTCGCTGCAGGTATTACGTCATTAGACGCAGGACTAGAGCGATCGAAAAAATTCATTTCGCATTCATCTTATTAAAAAATATTGATCGCATGTCCTTATACAATTTAAACGTAAAATATAATTGACGTACACAGTGCACTTGGCGATTGAGGTTTTTTGCCTGCTTCTTAGAGCAGGAAAACCGGATAGTTCCAATGCCACGTTTTCATCGTCAAAAAACCCGTCGCGACTTCATAGTTTATCCAAAATCTAAAAATTCATTATTTCGACGTTCTATTCGATGATCGCGCACATATTTATTAATGAATTTTTTTCGTTGATATTCAAATTGCCGTGCAAGTTGCTTATGTGTGCGTAACGATTCATCAAAACTACTTAAAATCGTTTCGGCTCGAAAAAACGAAGCAAAAAAAAATGGACTCGACAAAAAATTTTCCGCGGATTAAATTCAGCGAATAGAATTCAAACCTCGCGCAGCACTCGTTCTTTCACTCGTCAATCAGAGGCCCGTCAACAAATATTTACCGCGGCTCGTAAGCGCGCAAAAACGCCGGACTAACCGCGGGCGCTCGGGTGAAATTCATCGCAATTCACGAGGCTCTTTAACAATTCAATCAATTAACGCCGCCAAAGGACACATCGGCGCGCCGCTCTCTAAGATTCGTATAAACCGCGAGCCCGAAGCCCGGCGTCGTCAATTTCTCGCTCGTTAACACATCGAGCCATGCGAAATTTATGGCTAAATGACGCTTCGAAGGACGTGCGATGAATTATTCCGATCGGTGCAGCTGTCATTGTTCGCTTGCCGCCGCCGCTGCTTCGCGCGCGAAGGACTTCCCGCACGAAAAAAAAATAGAGCCGGCGAAACGGCTGCTAGAGAAGTCGGATACTCTCACTCTTTCGGATATAAGCCTTTTTCAATAATTCGAGAGACTCGCCAAAGTTGAGGCTGCTTTACGTAAACTTGGGCTTTTTTCTTTTTTCTTCTTTCTGCAAACCGAGGCGACGCTAATCATTTAGCATCGAATTAAGCAAAGCCGCAATAAAATCCAGCCGCGGCGGAGCGCCGCGAGACAAAAGAAAAGAGGAAAAATGCTAATGCCGACGCGCAAAAAAACGCCGCGCGACAAAGCAAACACCAGCCGGCGAGCCGCCGAGCGCGCGGGGAACGAAGGAGAAGCAGCGCCGGAAAATTCGAGGCATTATAGAAAGGAAAAAGCGAGGCCGTCGGCCCGCGCGGATATTTTTCAGCGAGGTCAGAATTTTCGCGCGCGCGCGAGCGGACCGTCGATGTGCGCGAGCGCGACCATTAAAGAAGAGAAGCCTCTCAATAATGCATCGGCTTATGCCGGCCGGAGTGCCCCGTTCCGCTATTCGACTTTGCATTTTCTTCGCCGCGCAGATCGCGGTTTCGGCGGTGTGTGTGCTCCGGCGCTTTTTGCGACACTCTTTTTTACTACTCTTGCTTCCCGCGTGGGAAAGACGCGTTCCGAGGCGGACGATTTCGACGGTTTTCGGGGAAAATTGCGCTGCCCTCGCGGTTTAAATTCAATTGAACGCGACGCGATTGTAGTTCGTTTTGAGAACCATTAGCTCGCAATAAATTCTGTAAATAAAAATATAAATACGACTATGTAATGGAGACTTTTTCAGGACGGATAATAAACCTCTAATGGCACCAATACGACGTAATAACTATATTTACTGTTTGTCAGAATCTGTTGGACGTGCTTTTTATTCGTCCTTCTTTAGAGGAGAAAATTAGCCACGAGATATTCCTCACATAATCGGCAAGTTTTTAGAGACCGGCGAGTCTTTGGGCCGTGAGATTTTTCGAGAGTCTTTGTTGTGCAATTCCGCGCGAGGCGATTTTTCCTCGCAATATAAAATTCCTCTTATGAATTGAGTAAACGAGTCGCCGGTTCTTGGAAGAATTTTGTAAAATGCATCGCCTCCTTAATGCGCACAATGTTACCAAATCTTTTATGAGTTTTTAACGACGATTATTGACGTCTACGCGAAAATCGACTCGTTTGAATTTTATCAAATCTAGCTTCGCGAAGGAGACTGGTAATTTGATGTATTGAAAGGATAATTACTTCGTAAATCATGTCAAGGTTACGAAAAATATCTGTCTAATAATATCATCCGAAACTCTATTACGCCTTAGATAATTCACAGGATCGAGCCGGCCGATTTTCAAGCGCGCTTTAATTAGCAATCCAGCGGCGCGAGATCACTTTGTCCTCAATTTCAAATGCAAAAAGTTGATAATAATTTACCCAAGCATTATCGTGCAGCATCGAGCGAGTTTCCTCGCCGACTGCTCGAAGCTCCGCGACTCGAGTATAACAAACCGCGGAGCTCGCTGTTTTTTTTTTTCGCGGATATGCACCTCAAAACCGGATTTCACTTAGCACCGAGAGACTCCGTCGAGGAGTAATTGGCCAAGCTGTGAATTGCGAAATTGCCTGAAAAATCCGCGCGGGGCCGGCTCACAATCGACATCGAATGGCAATTAGAAGCGGCGGAAAAAACCGAGTAAACGAGTCTAAATCGACTTAATATTTCGCGAACGATTGCGTAAGCCTTGGATGTATAGACAGCGGCCTTTTAGCTAGAATCTACATAAGAATTCTGGATACCGTTTGATTTATTTATCATTAGAATTTCTTTCCCCAGAAGAAACACATTGGCACAGCAAAAGAAAATCGAAAAATCCAGTAAAAACTAGATAATTTCGGCGAAAGTCGTTGAAAATTCTAAGCAGACGCCGTCTCCATGCCGGGAGTCGAAAAAGAATGTCGTTAACGTTCCGACGCCACGCCCGAGCGTGACTCCGCTCGCCATCTTCCCAGCGCCTAAAAGCGCCGAAGAGAGGCAGTAGCCGTTGAAAAAAAAAAAAGAGCCGGCGGTCTAGAAGAATATGAAAAGAGAGGGAAGCCGCGCTCACGCACGCCGAGCCGCGTGCGCGCTCCTAGTTTCGGACAAAGAACAGCCTTGTGGCTCGCTCATTTCGGGCCCCACCATCGCTCGCTCATCCTCTCTCTCTCGCTCGCACTCGAAAAGGCGCGCTTTTCTAAGCAGCTCTCTCGGCCGGCGCGGCTCGCCGCGCGCCATTGGCCGAGGCCGATTAGAGGAGTCCTGACGCACACCAGCTGCTCGCCGAGGGGAGCGGACTAAAATTGCCGGCTCTCTCTCTCCCATTGGCCGGGGTCGCCGAGGCCGTCGCTCGATTCTAAATCGAACGAGTGCCTCCAGGCCTCTCCTTAGCTTCCCCTCGGCGGCGGGAGAGTAGGCCGATGCCTTATTTACCGATCAGCGCGCGCGCCTCGGCCCGGTGCGTGCGCGCCGGGCTCTCTGCCCGTGCATGCCTGATTGTCCGTCCGACGGCAATTGATATCGATGGGCAGTCGGCCGCGGGCACGAACGTGTCTCGTCCGAGCTGCCCGGAGGCGGGGATGCAGATGTCGTACGGCCGAGTCGGGCGAAAATATGCGGGATTGGAGAGTCGTTTAAAAATCGGCGCTTCTTAAACGATCTGTTTGCTTTTGTTTTTTATCGAATCTTTTTAAGTGACTAAAATTGCACATGTCCAAGTTACGTAAAGGTCGCCGGTTTGGATTATAGGAAAATGATATCAGCTCGCGGAGCGCAGATATAAGAGCACGTTGAAGGCAAGATTTATTTCCACGATTTTAATAAAAAGCTGAAGTTCGAGAATTTTTTTATTCCTCGTTATTATTACTAGTAATAGATGAGCGCGCTCCGCGCGCCGATGTTTCGCGTTCGTTATTCAACTGTCGCTCTTTCGGCTGATGATCTCAAAACGATTCGAGATTCTCGAGAAAACGCACTGTTCGAGAAAACGATAGATCTCGAACGGGGTTTTTATATAAAGGAAACGAGTGGCGACATTTTTTCTCTCGAAATTTGAAATTTAGAAGAGTATTGATTCTTAAAACAGCAAACATCGACGCGTGAATTTTTTGTATTCAAAAAAAGAGCTTCAAGTTTTAAAAGATAAACTCATTTTATGACTCGGTTTAATTTGATGAAGAAGCCCGGCTGCAACAAAATTGTTTTAGCTACTAATTTAATACGATAAATCGATCTACGATACGATGCGATCAAATATGCATCACTTTATTAGTTAAACATTCGCGTAAAATCGTAATATTGACAGTTATCGCAGCGTCGATATTTGATTTGCACGCTAAGGCAAGAGCCATTCGCGAAATCTGCTTTTTTCTTCAAATTTATCATGTGCAAACAAGAAACGGAAGGTCAAATTTAATCTGCTCGCGCGTAAGCTACATTAACAGCGAAAATCTTGGTTATAATTCGCTCTTAAATCTTCTCTTTTTCCAATCGTGCGCGAGCTTAATAAACACGCTCCTCCGTTGCGCAATCATTAAAACGAGCGCCGCATCCGTGGAAAACCGCCAGGATCGTAATTAGAAAAGTCTCCATGCACGCACCGACCGAAAACCTCGAACGACGACCTCTAAGGTATCCGAAGCGAACAATGACACAGCGCGCCGCCGCGCAGTCCTACTTAGCCGCGGCCGGAGTCGCAGAAAGTACAATCGAGAGGAGCTGCTCGCCAGCCTTTATCGCATAACCCGAGAGAGAGAGAGAGAGAGAGAGAGAACGCCTCCTCCGCAATTTTCCCCGCGCTTCTCTGTCGCCTCCTTTCTCATCGCGCCCAACTATACACCTCCGATTATACACATCGATCGGCGGCTCGCTCAAATCCCCAGCTTCCTCGGCCAGGCTGTGCGAATTCCTCGGCGAGCCGCGCGCGTTGCGAAAGTATCCGCGCGTTTGATGCCCGGCGACGATTGTCGCCGCCGCCGCCGCGCTTGCGAAAGGATATATGCGCCTCGATAATAACATGGGAACTCGGCGTCGTCCGTCGACGCGCGAGCGGCCTTTTTCCTTTGTCGCGTGCCGATTTTTATCTGGCCGTATGTACGCTTCTTTGTGCCTATTTTTTTTTTTTTTCTGTTCTCGAGCACGATCCGCTTCGCATCGGATTTATTGGGAGGCGTCTTAATTAGGCGAGGTAATTGCTGGCAGATCGAATCTGAATCGCCTCGCCTCTGGACTGCCGTCCGTTTGCCGATTTCTTAATTTTGCCGTTTATTTTAATTGGCCGCGGTATGTAAAAGGTAGAAAGCTCTCGACGACGGGAAAAATGGCTTTGCGCGCGACGATCGGTATCGGCGACCTGCGCCCGCGGACGCGGCGAATCGCAGATGTTTACCTACGATAAATAAATTATGGATTTTCGCTCGGTCGGCTCTTTAATCTCGAATGCGATCTTTATTTGCGAAATATAAATGTGTTTTTTCAAGGTGGAGAGATGCATAGAGCAGCGATATTTTCCCCAGATTTTCACTCGGCGGCGGTTTAAAAAAGGAGAAAAAAAAAATAAATCGAAAACTTAAATCCGCCGACGATTTATTCCGCGCGGAGGAGCGCCGGAGGAAAATTAATTTTTCCCGCCGGCGCTCGCGCGCGCCTTTACCCTTTACGAATTTCCATCGTCGATGCACGAAATTCCTTCTTTTTTTTCTCCCGCCGCTCCTCCTTCGCCGAGGCGATGAAGCTGCTGCCGCCGCCGCTGCCCTTTGGAAAAATAAAATGCGAGAGGAGAATTGCTCGGCGTGCGCAAGTCCCCGGAGACCTTTAATGAATCCAATAACTCTTCGGAGTCTCTTGCCGCCGAGCATGTTAAGCATTTTTTCCTTCCCTTTTTCTTTCTCCTTTTTTAAAAATTCCTTTTATAGGTATAGTTTTGAAAAAATAAGTCCTTCCCGCCCGCAGTTTATTAAAGCGATCCATTAAAAAATTTTCCACCCCCCTCG
The DNA here is from genome assembly GCA_035582935.1 of Ormyrus thymus. NCBI lineage: Eukaryota > Metazoa > Arthropoda > Insecta > Hymenoptera > Ormyridae > Ormyrus > Ormyrus thymus. The sequence goes on along the minus strand of JAWWEM010000054.1, from coordinate 15,734,599 downwards.
TCCATTTTCCCCGCCAGGCGCTACTCCCCCCTTTTATTCGAGGGCGCAGCTCCTCGTTTTGCGCCGCGTAATGTGTTTAACAAAAAAATTGCTCGCGCGCGTATTCCTGCGAAGCAAGCAATCCTCCGATCGCGAGCTTTCCTTCTTTCTCTTTTTTTTTTTCTTGTTTTTACATTTTTTTAGGAGACGTGCATTTTCCGATGGCTCGTAGGTTGCGCGACCTTCTCTCGTTACCCGACGATGCGCATCGATTGTTTTTCGTCGAAATTTCGCGCAAACCTCGGCGCGAAGGAGCTTTCGCCGTAATTGCATTTGAATAAATAAAAAGAGCGCCGTGTCGCGTCGCTCAATTTTCTCCCGCGGCCGCGGCCGAGGAAATTTCAATACTGTACAGATTAGTCGGCGAATTAGCATCGCTTAAAACTACAAACAAAAAGCCGGCGATAAAGCGCGGCCGCTGATTTATACTTCGGATGCATTAGCGCGGCGCGTTTTTTTTTTTAACATATCAACGGACGATATCTCCCTAGTTTGCATGATGCACTATTTTCTTTATCGCGGAGAGTTCGGCGAGGCGGAGCCGCGGCCTTTATGCGCGCGCGGCTCGCATAGATTTTTTTTTTTTTTCGTGCATAGGAAAAATTTCGCTCGATTCAGCGTTCTTCCAGCTCAAAAGTCCGTCTGCTGCTGGTTTTTTTCTGCTTCTTTTTTTTTTTAAACAAAGTACCACCGTTGTATCTCCCCCCCCCCGCCGGTGATTTATGAGGACAAGACACGGTTTTTATCCATTATCTAGGCGCAGATGCTAACTGCATCGCGCACGTATTCCGCGCGCCGACTCGATGCGTTCGCTCGCGGCTTCGCGACAAATATCTCTGTGAATATTTAAATTCGAAGCGAGCGCCTTCCTGTGGGTGTTCGTGCGCGCGGATGCCGGCAGGTTGATTAGTACTTTTTGAGTATTAATCGTCGGCGTTTGGAAGTCGAGCCGCTCTCTCTCTCTCTCTCTATCGCTAAATATTTCCAGCGAACTATTAATCACGCGGCCGTGTGTGGCTTCTTTGTGTTTTTTCTCCGCGCCCGTCATTACGAGTGCGAAATGAAAAATATTCAGCGCCGTTTAGTGAATTGCGCCGTTTATTTCGACGACCTCATTCGGCGCACAAGCGTTTTCTAATCGTTAATTTTCCTAATTGATCTGCGCAAGAGCGGACCGACATTAGTCGCAGTGAAATTAATTTCGATAATTTGCCGATATTATACTCGCGACGAAAAGCCTTACCCCGCACGCGGCGACGTCGCCATCGATTTTTCCGGCAAAACTACTTGGACAAATCTATCCTCCGACAAATTAGAAGCGACCGTTCCCGGCCGGGGACGTCGCTCGTTGCGTCAATGCGAAAAATAAAAAAATCCTTCAGCCGACCTTTTCATTAGCTCGATCGGCGCCGGAAAAGTCGTCGAACGCGTCCAATTGATTTCGTTTCGGATTCTCATTACTCATCGCTCGACCTTGAGCCCCTCTCTCTCTCTCTCTCTCGCTCGCTCGCCCAATGACTCGTCGGGCGAGTTTGCAGATGGCAGGAACGGAGCTGCAGCCGCTCGAAACGAAGCTGCGCCGCGCCGCGCCGAACAATGAAGGAAATTCACGACTCCGAGAGAGCGAGGCGGCCCTCTCATGCGAGCGAAAATTACGAGGCTCCGTTCTTTTTCGCGCGCGGTGCGTCCCCCTCCTCTTTTTATTGCCGTCGATGTGAACTTGATTTTTTGCCGGCTCGATTAAGGTGTTTATTGCGCTGGAATTCGGGGATAAAGTGGAAGGAGTTTTTCACCGATTGCTATAAACGTCTGGGTTTGGCTACGATTCGATTCGATTTACGAGCAGATAAGTTGAAATTGTTAGCTAAAGCGTTAAAATATTTTTGCTTTCAAGGACTCGAAAAGTCGAAAAATAACAACTGATGTATATTTGTAGTTCAACCCAAAAAAACGGAAATGAAAACTCGCAGTATCTCAATCATCTCGAGCCAAAATTTATTAGAAAATCACGTATTCGCCGCGAGCGATATCTATCCGAGTTCCATTCCGGTCATTCTCGTTGCATATTTTCACGTATTCCGTAATTTTTTCGCGTCCAAATGACGCGCGACGGACATATCATCCGGCCGATTTTCGTCACGGCGAAAAATGCGCGCATGCGCCTCGATTATCGGTACCGGACTTTTCCAGCTCTGGTCTCGGCC
>JAWWEM010000054.1:15707221-15723183 GCA_035582935.1 Ormyrus thymus | reverse complement strand
CGGCCGCCGCCGCCGCCGCCGCCGCCGCCCAGCACCAGGAGAACCAGGGAGCAGACCAGCCGCTCGATCTCTCCGCCAAACCCAAAAACTCTCAGGTCAGTCGTCTTCTTCAAGTTCTTTTTTTTTTCTTTTTGTTTTCGTTCGTTCGCTTCTTAGCTTCATTTTCTTTTTTACTTAGTTTTTCTTTTGTTCATCTCTTGAGTTCTTGAGTATGAGTCAGGCGTTTAGGGAATCTTGATTGTCACCGACTTTTAACCATATTATTCGAAAGTTTCAGGTCGATTTCCGAACTTGATTGCCAACGGAAAAGCTATGTTTGGAACTTTTTAAGAAGTCCTTTCAATTTTAAACTATAACATTTGTAATTATATTTTCTATAGAAAGGAGACGAAAATTTCAATAGCTATATCATTCGCGGAACGCGCTTTCGAGCGTTCAAATTCGACGCAAATTAATTACACTTGTTTAACAAATTGTTTTAATTAAATTGCCTCAAGTGCCATTTTGCGAAAGAAAACTTTACAGTAAATTACAAAACTCGAATGCATCAGTTTTTTAGTATGGAGGTATAAAAGGCATAAAGATACAAAAAAGATGAGTTTCTTTAATGGCTGTTCTTCATTAATTTTGTTATAAGAGTTGTAAAAGATTAGGATACGCCACCCAGGGTTGATGGACAAAGTGTTTTTGGGACACCTTGCAGCTGAATTCAGGGTGGTCAAGGTCAGGATAATGTAAAAAAAAATTTTTAATTCACATTTCTTTTTGCTAGACCGCCATATTTAACAAATGGTACCAGACAGCATCTACATGAGATCAGATTGGATCAATTCAGACAAAAATATAATAAGAGTAATAGTTTCAAAACGATTCATTGGTTTTCTTTTCAATAGCAGACTGGAGAAAAAAGGAAAAATTCAGGGCATTTCAGGGCGGCCAAGATTAGTCAAAACAATTGGTTAAATGAGTGTAATTAATTTTCGTCGACTTTAAACGCTCGAAAGCGTGTTCCGCGAATGATAAAGCTATCGAAATTTTAAGAATTTCGCAACGCAAACATTTGACGATTGTTTCGGTATTATTGCGCTGACGCGGCCTTATCGTCCTCGACTTTTTTACGACTTAAAACCCTTGTAATTTTCTATTGCAGGACAACAACATATCTATACTGGAACAACAAAAGATACCTCTACGAATGTCGGCAGCTATCGATCCGAAAGCTATTTTCAAGTAAGTGCACCAAAATAAATTCCACCAAGCCTCATCCGCACGCATAAAATGGCAAAAAAAAAAGAAAAAAATGACCCGTTTCCCCGAAGTCATTAAACGATAGCCGCGCAAACCGTTCTCACGGCTGAAAAGAATGATTAGCTCGCGGCAATAAAAGATATTTTTCGCGGTATGACATTTATTGAATTGGAAGTAGATTTTTAGCTGTGAGCGCATCGGCCTTGAATGGAAAAGTGAACCTTCGGGTATTCGCGAGCTTCCCAGTACAGTTACTGCATCGCAACGTTTTACGACTCCGATGAGGATGTTGATTATTTCTAATGTTAATAAGTTCCGCTTCGATTGAATTTATATCGGCGGCTTTTATCTGAAGAGGCGGCTTAGGAATAGAGGAGTTACTTGCGTCTAAAAACTCGTAGGTACGCTTTGGAGGCGCATCACGATCGCATTATACTTTTTATTACCTGTCGCACCGAGGCTGACATTCATTATGAAAATTTATTGGCTTCTAACAATTATGACTTCTTTAACTCGTTACTGCTGCGAAAGCGTGAAAACTATTATTTATCAATAAAAAAGTAATCGAGTATTAAATAGCAACGTGACAAATGCCGTTCGAACGCTATACCCGAAAAATTGTAAAAAGTTTTTTAAATACGATTTATTTTTAAACGATAATTACACTGAAATAAATGCCTTAAAAATTTCATCGACATTTCCACGCTCCAGGCATTCCAGTATTTTTAGCAAACATTTCTACCGATTGGGTCTGCCGAAGAAACTGCGTACTAAGCGAGTATCTCCGGCGGATGACTAATTAATAATCGCGCCATTGGCTCTCCTCCTCCGCGACGGAATCGAGGCGCAGCAGTCAGGCGCGAGTTACGAAATCGCCGGAATTATTGTCGCCTCTCCATAAATAGGGAAAGAGAAGGCGCGCGCGACAAACCGATCGAACCCCACATGTCTTCGGGGTCGATGACAGGGGGCAGCCTCGACTTCCTTATCCAACGGCTTTATCTCTTTCGCGCGCCTCGTCGTTTCTTCTTCTCCGCTCTCGTCTGCGCCGCGAAAAATTTCGTTGGAATTTCGCTCCTCGGCGCGCTCGGGCATAGTAGCGTCTATTGTGTCTATTGAAATTGCTACGCGGCTCCGTCAGAATTTTCCGACGGCCACTTCGATGCAGTTGCTAAAATAATCGCGAGGCGGTGAAGGATTGAGGATAAAAAGCTGGAAAATAGAAGCTAAATTCAAAACAAACATGTTTTTCTCGATGAATTTCTCGAATTCTTAATCATCTCAGGCTCGCGCAACGAGCGCTTCAATTCATTTACGGTGCTTGCGACGTGTTCGTAAGCACGCGATGCATGGAAGAAAGTGGGAGAGGGACCGCCGGAGAAATCTACGCTAGTTTTGCGAACCGCGACGAAAGAGGAAGACGATTGATAGAAGGCCAAGAGGGAACGAAGAAAAGTGCATTGCCCTCCCAGTGCGGCGGTTTTAGACGTTTTTCGTCGGTTCGCTTTTCGAATGAATTCGCTGGAATGCATGTGAAATTGAATTTTCGAATTCGCTCTCTCGAGCTTCATTTCGAATCGACGACTTTGACGCGCGTGGAAAATGAGCGCGATCGGTAACGCTTGTAAATCTCCGAGGCAGCCACCTCGCTGCGGAAATAAATTCAACAAGGCAGACGTTAAAATTATTTACGAGCGCGGCATAAAAATTCTTAGGCGGGAATTAGCCGAGTTTTTGACGCAAGATTCTTTTATTGCCGGTGCGCTAACAGTGCATTCGCGCACGAAGCGATAAGGAGGCTTTCACGTGGGGGGGGGGGGGAGGTGGAACGATTTCGAGCCTTGGCTTCTTAAAAGGGTCGATTGTTATCGGGCGAGTTTCGTCGTTATTATCTAAACTGCCTCGCTTGCCGCGCCGGCCCCCGCTTTTTTCTTTACGCCTCCTTAGCGAGCTTTAATGTCTTAATTGGCTTTCCTTAAAGCTCCGCGGAGTATCGATTAATTCGCGCGGGAAAATAATAGAGGTATAAAGGCTTAAGGACTTATTTGTGAATTTGACGGCCTCTTGCGCCTGTAATCGGATTTTGAAGAGTCTAGAAGGTTGCGAGCGTTGCCTCTTGCCATTCATCCGTGTTCTTATTGTTTTACGATGTTATTAACGCAATAAAGAAAAACGATTCGTCTCGAGGCCAATGACTGAAAAAAGTGCATTTTCGCAAATCCATCTTGAACGTGTTATTTCCGAGTGACGAATCATAAATAAGAAAAGCACGCGATGCTTGATAATCTAATTGAAATTAGCGCTACGTTTATGAAAAATCAATAAATAAAAACTCCTTTCGATTGAAAATACTTCATATTGCACGCATTAATGTAATTAGTAATTACTTACAGAAAGAAATTATTTAAGCAGATTACTCGTTAGACTGTTCGGCTAATAATAATTGCAATTATTTAACAAAATTTCATCATAGTCGAATGAAACGTCTATTACTGTTCCTAATGCAGCCGATAAGAGCAGCAATAAAAGAAGCCATTAACCTTGATTTTCGAGACCGCCTATCATTTAATTCTCCCGCTCCAGACGCGCTTAACGCCGCGCACTCCGGCTAATGAAAAGGAAGCAGCGTCTCGCGATGCTTAGCACGATCGCCTAGAAATCCCGAGCAAGAGCAACAACAATATCCCGCGGCACCGAACGAAGCGCGGAGGCGGCGGCGGCGGGAAAAACGGAGGGTATATAGGAGGCTCGCGCTCCCGCACTTTTATCTACGAATTCTCTCTCGGCGGCCTGCTGCTCTCTCGCTCATATGCGCGGCTCTCTCACGCCGGGGTCGACGAACTCGCCGCGCGGCAAGTATACATACGAGGCGGCCGAGGGAGGCAAACGAGCCGTCGTCGTGCCGGGCGGCGTGTGCGTGCACACACGACGACGACCACGACGACTCGAGGGAGGGCCATCGTCGATCGTCGTCGTCTCGCTTTCTTTCAAGAGAGCGGCGTCTGCTGCACACGAGCGCCTAATCTTATCGGCGGATAGTCCCGAGAGAGAGGGAGAGAGAGAGCAAGAGAGTAATAAGGTTTTTCCGCTGTGTTTTCGATGTTTATCGGTCAAGCGCCTCGCGCCGAGTTAAAGCCCGGGATGACGCGCCTTTTTACGCGCGCGGGGGATCATCCGGAGTGGCGAGAGCTTTTCGACTGCGAGCTTCGAGGTGTGCTTAGTTATTGGAATGAACGGCTTGGCAAAGCTGTTTACACTTGGCCGGTGCCTCTGGATCTGAAAATATTTTCATGGAAAATATAGCGGAATGCTGAAATTAAATAATATTTTTCTATCTGCACTTTGAATCACACGCTCGTCTCGATTAAAATAATTGCTCGGCTTTTTTTTCTTATTGAACGAATTCAGTCCTTGTTTTGAGGTGTCGTTTCTGCGATATCGAGCATTTATTTATAAATCCGTAAGCTCTCGGATTTTTTTCGCTTGCTAAAACGCGCGGCGATTAAAAGAATGACATTTGACACCGAATCAATAAAACGCGAGATATTGATTTAAAAAAAAAAAGAAAAAAGAAAAAATGCAAAACAGATGTTGTTAATTTTCTCAATTTCAAAGTAATTCTTTTGCTTTTCTGGACACGTCGCCTCGGTTGTTCAAAGCAACTTTGATGGTAGCAGTACGCTTGCAGAGACTTGTTTAATCGGTTTATTAAAACCAATCTAAGCCATATTTGAAGGAGTTGATCCCACGTTGCAAAAATACTGATAACGGCAAACGTCTTGGTTTATCGTAATCGGCAATTCCCAAAATTGACGTTTGCCTTATCAAGGTCGTTCACCGAGAAGTTAACTTAGAAGTTTGAGTCATTGACTTGCGAGAAAGTCATTGCATTCCGATTAAGCGCAATAATAGAATAAACACCATGATATCGATTGAAAAGTTTTTCAATTAATTTCAACCTCATTTGTACGAATGGAGAACATATATTATTTTTTATATGAATCTTCAACATTTCGATCTCTTAATTCAATTTTCATCGGGTTAAAACCAGTTTCGTTCTGCTTTAAATAAATTCCACTTACCACCACCTCTGTTTCGCGCGTTTAAAAGGTTATCCTTTCGAATCCAACAATAATCCATTAAATTTTAATGCCTCGAAGGTAATTAAAAGATCCTCTTACGCAAGAGCTTCCTTATTTTCGCGAAGTCGCAAAAATTTCCAGAGGCTAGCGATATATTTATATATATATACTGTATATATATATACATACACGCGTATAATGGACTTGCAGGCGAATCATCTCTCTCTCTCTCTCTCTCTCTCTCTCTCTCTCTCTCTCGGCGTTGATCACGAGCTCAGCCGGCGGGACACGTGATGCTCCTGGCCGCCTCGACTCGATTGCGGCGGCTCGCGTGGCGCGGAGAAAATTTCGCCGCCGCGCGCGCTGACGTCAGTCGCGGAATTCATCCGGACGTGTCTCGAGCGGCACACAACGAGAAAATCGAATGTTCCGAGGAAGGACGGGTCATTCATTGCTTCACGAGCCGGTGGCTTTTTTTTCTTTTTCTTTTTTTTTCCGAAACGGGAATGAATTTTCGAGAGCTCGTCGAGTGGATTGTTACGGTGTTTGGATAAACTAGACGACTTTTTGGGTAGCAAGCGTTGCCAGGCAGAATGGATTAGGATTATTTATTTATTTTTGTTCTTCAATTTGCGTCTTTCAAAGCGCGAAGTGCTTATAAAATGATAAATACGTTTGTTGGCGAAAAGTAAATTAATTCAAGCTATTTAGATGATTTTTTAAAGTACTCAAGAAGACTTGATTAGATGCTAATCAGGCAGGCGTCCGACTAATTTCAGCTATTACTACTTAGGGATTTGTCATAATAGAATGTATTTTAATTTACTAGTTTTATATTGTTAGACGATTTTTTAAAGTTTATTTAAAAAAGGTTTAACAAATAACTTCTCTTTATTTATCTAGTAAAATGCCACCGACAACCACGTTTATTTTAATAAAGATGAATAAGAAATATTATTCATGCTTCTGCCTGTTAACTGCATCATTACTAAAAAAAGGTTTTGGCTACTTGGTACCCTTTCCAGATTACTAAAACAATTTTATCATATTCAGTTGCAATAATAACAAGAGTCAATAACTTTACAAGTCAATAAATTCAATTCAATTTCAAATTTACAAGAATTCGCTGTCTTAAAGAACCAGATATCTTGCGAATAAGGGTAATTAATAAAATCTTATTTGAAGTAAAAACAGTCAAAACAATTGTCTTGCAAAGAATTTTTTTAGTAACTCGAAGATGGAAGACCAAGTAGCCGAAATGTTGTTTTAATAATAAAACAGTAAATAGACTTCTCTTTATTATTTTAAAACTGTGTAGTATCGAGCATTACGATTATAATGTACAATATTTTAAAAGAAAACATGACATTATTTTTATTAAAACAATGCGATGTGAACGTTTTCGTAAAATTCTGAATCGATCGTAAAATCTATTGTCTAGTCAATCTGGTTATACCCGAGTACGTTTTTTATAGAGCAACTGTGACAAATGTAGGTCAAACTCGGCGAATTTCATGACGAAATAAACGTCCTTACGGCTAATGTAAGCTACAATAATTTTCCTATCAGTAGACGATCAGTGATTCATAAGCAATTTCCCCTTCGTAAGAGTAGTCGATAGCGTCATTATTGAAAAAAAAGTAATAGATAAGCGTTACTTTGCACGAAAAATAAACAAAACTGAAACTTTAAAAATGAATAACTTTGCTTTTTGCTATAAAATCTAGTTATTGGCAATTTGAATGTGAATTTGTTTAATAAATTAAAAACGAGGAAAATCGTTAAAATCGAGTGTCTGACATGACGTTTTTCGCAATCGAAGCATACAATTAAAGATTTTTAAGAAAATTCAATTAAGATTCCAATTTATGAATAATCCCGATAGTTGCGTTTAAATCAGCTAATTTAAAAGTTTAATAGCGTTGATTCATCAAATGTTGCACATTCAAATGCTTTTTTAAAGGGGGCATTACTTTCTGCGGTTATTAAATTAGAAACATAATTAAGTACTTAATTATTGTAGGAGCGAGCGTTAGCTATTAAAGTAGTGTGTTATAATCTTTCAAAGGTATTTTTGTCCAATATTGTTTTCATGATTCACTTACTTTAGATTAATTAGTACTTCGTAAGAATGCAAATTCCAAGCGTTGCGTTTTTGCCACTTTTAATAATTACATACAATTATAACAATTACGAGACGGTAAAATACCGCAAGTTCGAAATAGCTCCAACAATTATAGAAGCGCAACGAAATTCTTGAAAAATCGCCGGAAACCAGTGAAAAATGCCGAATTTATGCGTGTGGATCCCCAGGCACAGCGTTCGAAACCTCGAAACACTAATTTAAGACCATCTTTGAGATAGTAGCTGGCTGACTCAGTCGGTTAATTAACATGCAGAAAATTGAAAAATTGCAGCAGCACGTGCTACCGAGCGAAGCCCAGGGTAACGGGTCCAGTGTCGGGTACGGGCGTGCCGGTGGTCGGCACGGGTGGCGGTGGCGGCGGCCGTCGCACCTACACCGAGGACGAGCTCCAGGCGGCGCTGCGCGACATCCAGAGCGGCAAGCTCGGCACCAGGAGGGCGGCCGTCCTCTACGGGATCCCGCGCAGCACCCTACGCAACAAGGTCTACAAGCTCGCGCTGGAGAAAGAGAGGGACGCGTCCCTCTCGTCCCAAGCCAATGCCGCCAATGCCCCCACCACCACTAACAGCGAGGTGCCGGGGGCGAACGCGGCGAACAGCAATGCCCAGACCCCCTCTACCGGGGCTGCCGGCATTGCCGCCGCTGCTGCTGCCTCCACCATCGCCACCACGACCACTACAACCACCATCACCACCATCACCACACCAAATACCAACCGACAAAACGCCTCCGCGACCCCGCAGGCGGACGAGGTAGGTTTTGGGGACGTCACGTGTGTCAGGACAAAGAGAGAAACCAAGACGCTTACGTTTTTTAATCTATCCACACGCGTTCCTGATTCGATTCACCGATCCGAGAGAGTCCTCTTTGACGATGTAAATATGTATCTCGTCCCGGGTATATGCTCATCCGAGTTGGAAATTTTGTAACTTTCGGCTGTCTTTCTAAATTCAAGCTCGAGTACTTTTTCATCTTCTAGCGGATGCGCAACCGAACGCGGCTAAAGGGAAGGAAAAAAGAACGACCTCTCGCGGCCGATTCCTTAACGAAACGGAAAGAAAAACCGACTACCTTTAAGTGTGGTTTTGGCTCGGAAGAACGAATGAAGCTTCCCCAAAACATACCTCTGGCATGGCGATCGCCGAATCTCCGTAGACCGAGCCAGCAATCCATCCTTCGCGCGACTGTTAATTCAAAAGTTGCAGGCTGCGCTCCTGGGGTCTACGCGTCTGTTCGTGCGATCGCCCCGAAAACGTCGCTAGTCTCCTCACGTCTTACTTGCATGGGCTGTGTTTCTGTTTAAAAAAAAAGCATTTCTTTTCTTTCTTGTTGTAATGTCACCTGTTTTAGTAGTCGAACTCTTGGCCGCTCTCAGCCTTCGCAAGGCACGAGGTAAGTTCTCTGGAATCATCCGGCGTGTGTTGTACATGCGCGCGAGACACGAACGTTTCATTTTCAAAAGACAGCTTGCATACTCACATCGGATTGAAAGCGAGAGCGGAGCGAAACGAGATGTTGAACCTTCGAACGGAGATATATATCTTCCTTTCCGAGATGCACCGTCTGTGCCCGACTCGCCGTCAACTTTCTTTCAAATCCAATTGTTTTATTAGAAAATCGTATTATGCGAGGCCCTCAAGATTGGAGCCCCGACGTAACGGAGTACGTATAAATAATTCATCGAAATTTTCATTTTCAATACTCGACTCGATTTCGCTTTCGACTCTCGGCGTTCGCTCGCCCGCAAACACACGAAGACACGGCCTTGAAGTTCCGCTCGCGAAGTACGTTCTTTTTTTAGTTTCCAGATAACAGTTAAGAACGCAAGAACGGAAAAAAAAACAAAGCGAGCATATTTCTCCGCTCGGCTGAAAAAAATATACATATAAATTCAGCGCCCAAGGAGTTTTTGCCAACGTTAAATTTCATGCACTCGCGCGAGTCTCTCGCAGACGCCTCTCCGCTGAAAAATGTTATCTGGGATCATTGTCCGACACGTACGATATGTCTCGTTGATCGAAGATTCGTTTCTTATACTTTATTTATGATCGACGTCTTCTCGCATGACGCTTCTCTCACACTGCCTCGAACGCGAAATCTGAAACAGAAAACCCAAAGGAAGAAAACAGAAACGACACCCGTCCTCCTCGCTCGCATTATGTATATGTATTACTTGTTACGTGAAATGTTCTGTGTCAATGCTATGTTTATAATGCACGACGAAAAAAAAAAAAGGATTAAAAGAGGAAATGCATAATGTCCGTCAATGTCGAACTGACACACCGCACGTGATGTTCTTGGTTTGATTTCGTTTTATTTTGACTGTTACTTCAGTGGATAGACGTACATGAAACCAGTAGAAAATGTCTGTTTAATTATTTCGTTATATTATACATTTCTGCTTAAAATTTCGTTCGGCGAATGATTTAAATTGAAATTTCAGTCGCTTCGTTATATGGCCTTGATAAACGCTAAAAATACCTATATACAGCTGTGAACAGAAATTTTCTATTTCATTCGAGCGAAAGTATCTGCCGTACGAGAGCCAATTTTCCGAAATAAAGCATCCTTTCGCTCGAAATAAAACCCCCCGGTAGCCGATGAACTGGACTGCGCATATATCGACAGTCCATTCCATCGGCCGGGAGCAAACGACACTCAGTAGCTTTGAATACGTCCGACGGGGGCGGATAAGTGCGGAGAAAGACGCGGGTCCCCGGCAATGGCAGCGGCTAGAGTTTTTGTTTCTAACTTGCGTTCGACAGGTGGACGACAGGGAGCTCTCGGGCGCGGAGGAGGAGAAGGAGGTGGAGAAGGCGCTTCAAAAGCCACTGCTCTCGATCGAGGACCTCGTGCGGTTCTCCAGCCTCGAGGGCGGCGGCGGCGACTCCCTCAGGGCGCTGCTGCAGCGCGGACAGGAGTCCGGGGCCGCCGACTGGTCCGTATTCGAGCACGCCAACATCGGACCTTACATCCAGAAGATGCTGGCTGCCGCGGCACCCTTTAAAGGTGACGTTTTATTTAATTATACATGTATATATATTGCATTCTTCATGCAGATCGTAGCTTCGTCGTACTGGCAGCTAATAAAACGTATTTCAAAGTTTCTAAAAGTAATAAACATTGACTGAAGTACTAAAAATATTATAAAGATAATTTTAACATAATGTCACATCATATAAAATATTGTACGCACTTAACATAAGTTACATAATTTTGTGCGATAACTTTATAGCACAATGATTATTTTCTATAAGAAAGAAGGTCAGTATTTTTGGATCCGCCGAGTTAAACAATGGAAAAACCGACGGGAACAGCTGTCGCTTCCCCGCAAAAATCGAATCCACCCAGCGACATCCGGCCGGTGACGTTCATGTGCAGCGTCGCGAATTAATCGAGCGAAAGCATCATCAATTGCTCGGCTCGCGAATTCGCACGCAGTTCCAAAGTTCCCCCTTGCTTCGATCGGCCGACGAGCCGTCGCGCTTACCAACAGACGCGCGCGCGCGCGCGGGAGAGAGATAGACAGAGACAGAGACAGACAGTCGTCGAAGCAAAGGGCGGAAATTGGGTCAACTCGTGTCGTTTATCCGTACGAAGCGTACGACTTCGCGCTCGGACGAAAGTTCAAAAAGCAACGACGGAGCGGAGAAGAGAGGCCATGTAAGTCTTCGCGAATCGATAGAAGCCGAGGGCCTGATGACATAACGCCCCGGCAAAAGAGTCACTGCCGTCAGCAGCGCCGGTTTTTTTTTCCTCTCCCCCCGAGCGAGCCCCTCCCGCCAAGAAACGCCTTCCACTTTTAGGAGATTTCGAGGAAGCCTAAAAGTTCCGAGCCTGCAATTGCCGCTGATGCTTCGTTAACACACAACGCCGTCGGTTCTCTTGCTTTTATTGTCGCCGAGGGTCACGAGCGCTTTTCACGAGCTTTTTCTGTTTATTGCAAAATCGAATTTTGCAAAGGCTTTTATGGGCTCCGTTGGCTTCAAGGTTAATAATATTAGGCTTTTAATTTAATAATGAAAAATGTAGGTTAACGAAAAGTTATCGACAATTAAAAGAATATCAAGTATCCTTGAAATATTCAAAATAAATTCTAAGTTGTATTTTCCAAGTTGCTGTCTAAATAAATCTTACCGTTTAAAAAACCTTTCAACTTGCATGATTAATTCAAAAAGACTGGCAATTTGGGTCCAAATAAAGCCTTTAAATAAAAAAACTGTGAAGATAATTCGATACTCCTGACAGTTACGCGTTTGTTTAAATTATCTTTTTAAATAAAAATATCGGTTGCTGCTGCCCAATGCATTTATTGTCAATGCAATATTGTCCAAGTCTCGACCTGTCCTAGATTATCTTCAGGATCAAATGATAAAATTACAAGTAAACCAGCACTAATTTAAAAACCTAATTTAAAAAATTATCATCCCTATCATTATAGCGAAAACAATAATTTTAGCAAGATGAACATTGCACACTAACGGAATGTATTACCTTCACAGGAATGGAGTCACAAGATTACAGAATCCCGGAGGTTATGCGTCGGCTGATGAGCGATGACAAAAAGCTCACCAAGGAGACTATAAACGGCGACCAGGTACAGCAGATTCACCATGCCTCGCTGCAACATCGTCTGCCTCAGGTACATTCCTAAAAGAAGCCTCTGATGAAAGATAAAGTCAAATACACCCAACCCTCCCTAACCCGTGTAAAATAAAAATTTCCAGTCGGGTCATCGAGCTCCAATGACGAACGACGACTTCAACCCGGCGATCGAGGAGGAGGCGAGCGACAGCGGCCAGGGCCGGCCGATACTCAAGATTCCGTCCTACAAGCCGGCGAGCAGCGGCGGCGCGAACAAGAACGGCGCCGAGCCGTCGGGCCCCGGCAGCGCCACGGCCTTCGCTCAGAGCTTCGCGGCAGCCGCGGCCGCGGCCGGCGGGAGCCCTGCCCTGCTCGAGCGCGCCTCGCCCGCTTTCTCCGGCACGAGCTCGCCCACCAACTCGCTCGTCGGCAAGGGTATGGCCGTCAACTTCCGCGACGTCATCGCCAAGAGCATCAGCGTCAAGTTCCAGGATGGGCAGCCGCCTACCGGCATGTCAGGTGAGGAATGATAAATTTTGGGTCGATTTCTTTCAGGGTGAGTGGGTTTTTATTTGTCATTTATAGATTGCCTCGCGAGGTCGTGAGTTCAGAAAAATATTTTATTTTAAATCAGCCGATTAATCAACCTACTTGACAAATAAACATTAAGAATAAGTTTAATAAGCAACAATATTAGCTATTGTAGAAATGACTTGACGATAAATTAGATTCACATTTCATTACTTACTTGAATGAAAGCAGTAAGAAGTATCCTCGTATAAAAGAAGTAATAAATCATGTCGTTTGATCAGGTCAAGGAGCTCAATCGGGCCAGTCTATGATCTCCGAACCAAATCCATACAAAAGGGGTCGGTATACGCCGCCGCAGCAGCCCCAGCAGAGTGCGGGTGGCCAGGGTCAGCAGTCGAAACAGTCCCAGTCCGCGGCCCAGTCGCAAGACAAGAACAAACCCAGCACAGGCGGTAAAGGCACCCGGCCGAAGCGCGGCAAGTATCGCAACTACGACCGGGACAGTCTCGTCGAGGCCGTCAGAGCCGTTCAGCGAGGTGAGATGAGCGTCCACAGAGCTGGCAGCTACTACGGCGTTCCACATTCCACACTTGAGTACAAAGTCAAAGAGCGGCATCTCATGAGGCCACGAAAGAGGTTGGTTTGAGAAGAAATACGCATATCGTTACTACCCACGAAACGCTTACATTCTTGATTTTTTTTCCTATTGAAATTAAGAAACTCGTTGAAACTAAAATTCTAGTCGGGTAATAATATGAATCGTGACAAGATTAGTTCAGCCAGATCTTACTTACAAGACAATTGCGACGTTACAGGGATCAAAAGCAACCGGACGACAAAGCAAAGGACACAATGGCAGCAGGTTCAGCACTGCGCACGACCGCGGCGACGACGCCGGACAAGAAGCCGCTGCTGAAGCCCCAGAAGCCATTCACCCCGGCGGCCGGTAGCGGCGGTATGCCCGGGCCTAACGGGCTCAAGATGCCGCCCTTCATGGAAGGCATGCCCCCACTGCCGTTTGCTCATCCCTTCAACTTTTGGGGCCCGGCTCCGTTCATGACTGCGCCCTTCATTCCGACCGGCGGACCCAATGTCCCGACCATGCTCCCGGAGCAGTACTTTGCCTCGCAGCGCATGCGCGGTCTACAGGAACAGCAGCGCAACGCCATCGCTCAGCAGCAGCGAGACGGCGCCAATACCGAGCAGCCAGGTATCAATCCTTAACCTTTCTCGATTATGAAAATGTAACTATTAATTTACGCAAAAAAAAAAAAAATTGTTTAGTTAGAAAACTTTTTTGTTAAATCCAATAAACGTTGATTTTATGTAACGTAAGATTGTTGAGAATGGTTTTTGTAAATGTAGCGATAATGTAGAGCACTTTTTCTAAAACTGTAAATTATATAAAAAAGAGAGAAAATTTATGTTGAAAAATATTAGACTGGTGATCAAAATGGGACCACTATATATTATAAACCTCCTAGCTGTAACAGATATGTAATTATATTTTAAAGACTTTGTAATTATATAGATACTATTTTAATTGAGATTTAAAATAATTTTGTACCAAAGATACAGTTATAAGTAATATAATTATGTAATTATGGCAATGTATATTTTCATAAAGCCAATAAAACTAAATTAAACTAAACTATCAATCACTGATCTTGAGAAAATTTCAAGGGAGTTTTGGACCCACTGGTGTAACTCTTCATGTCCTTCATGAATTTTATTTAATAATATTTAATAACAACTATTCTCTCAACAATTTTATTCTGTGACTTTTACGTACTTAATGAACTTCTGTTCAGAAGGATTGTTCGATTGAGTTTAAAAGTGAAAGATTCTGATGAAAATGCGTAATCATGTAAAGTGAGTTTTATAAGATTTTTTCAATAATTATGAATGTACTCAAAAACCTTCTAACAGAAGTATTCAACTTTTAATAAGCAGGGATTATTAGTTACCTAACGGCCAAATTTGACTTGATTGTACGTTCTTCAGGTACGTCGAACTCGCGGAGCACACCACTGATAAAATCGCCGCGCGAATTGGCCGAGAGTCTGTACGACGGCACAGCGGCGAACGGCAGCTTCCTGGACAGCCTGATAAGGTCGAGTCTGGAGTCTGGCATGCCGCGAGACCGGACGATGGCGGACGCGCGGGGCAACGCCGGGCCGCCGCAGACGCAGCCGGAGAATCTGGGCAGCAGCAAGGTCCTGATCGACCAGCTGTGCAGGAACTCACGGCGCACGCCGCTGCCGCGACCGATGCAGCAGGACAGCAGCGAGGACGAGGCGTCCGCGGGCAGCTACAGGCCGGGCTCGGCGCAGCAACGGCAAGTGCCCGAGCGGCCCGAACGAGTGCCCACCGTCGACCTGAGCCCCTCGCCCTCGGAGCGGGCCCGGGCCCAGGACGAGGGCAGCGACCGCGGCCTCGCCTCGCCTCCCACGCCGCTCTCCCTCTCCAGGCTCAGCGGCTCCGGCAGGGAGGACGACACCACCCGGGACTCGAGGAGCAGCCGAGAGCGCGAGGTAAGAAGCAGCGTTGCCGTCAGCTTGGGTCTTGGTGCTGGGGTCATAGGTGCTTCGAGTTTTCACGCATTTATGCCCGACTTGCGGATCTACTTCCCCTGATGGGCATAAATCGTCTGATTCACATGGAAAAATGCTTATTGATTTTCATCTTTTTAAATGAATCATTACTTCTATAATAACTAAATGGCGGCATTACGACTAATTAATTCCAATTTATAATGTCGTCATTTGGGGCTCTAAAGCACTTTGGCAATCCCTAATATCATCTCTTATCAAACAAGACAAAGTCATTGTTATAGAACGCAGTTAAATTAATACATAGTAGACAACAATTGTGATTGACGTTTCGAAATTTTGAAAAGACATGATGGTAGGGATAATACTCCTTCTTAGTTAACTTTCAGTAGTTAAATCTTCATTTACTGTATTTCTGTAGGTAGTTTCACGAATAGAGACTGTAATGGCTTCTGTGGGACACAACGGTGATAGTTAAGGGTACGGTTAACTTCATTGAATACTCGAATCGCATAGTAGATTATTGATTTGAAAATGCTACTAAACACTCTTCTATTGTACTTATATTAAAAATCTAAAAAGATCTGTTGAAAATCTAAAAAGTAACAAGAGACAAATAAATCTAAAATTTACTATACGATTCGTAAACATCCATCTTCAGTCATCTCGCAAATCTGACAGCGCATACTAATTGATCGATTTACGGGGCTCTAGGTACACAATGGCGGCGGCAGCGAGAAGACGGAGGACCGCCCGGAGTCCAACAACAAGAAGCTGAACCACTACCCGGACATACACAACCTTTACGCCGTGTCAACT
>JAWWEM010000054.1:15673390-15707121 GCA_035582935.1 Ormyrus thymus | reverse complement strand
CGGAGGACCGCCCGGAGTCCAACAACAAGAAGCTGAACCACTACCCGGACATACACAACCTTTACGCCGTGTCAACTGACAAAAAAAGTGCCTGTGATAGTAAGCTTATAGTAGATCATTCGAACCAGAAGACTCAGCAACACAAGGATTTCGCGGCCGGGGCCGGTGGCCTGGTGGTGCAGCTGCAGCGCAGCTACAACAGCAACTCAGCCACGACGGCAGCCGGCGTCGTCGTCGTCAACAACGCCAACAGCAACTCTGCCGCCACCGGCAACGGCCGTCCGGCCACACCGAACAATCAGGAGGACGAGGACCTGGCAGCGACAACAGCGGCAACGGCGCCTTGTAGTCCTCCGCAGACGACGACGACGACGACGACGACGACGACGACGTCGATGGAGGAGGAATCGGTAGAGCAGTAGAGTGCGAGAGAGAGAGAGATTGAGAGATGAGCGATTTACTTGACGACGAGGCGCAGATATATAAGTACTACTGTTATACGCTTATGATGTAGAATTCAGGGGCGGTGATGAATTATTCGATGAATTAAACTGAACGCGCGCAGTTTACACACACACTAAATAACGTTCTTTCGAAAAGCGAGTCTTTGCGAAGGAAGTTTAGCCGAAGACGATGTTGAGAAAGAAATTTTGGGTGAAACTATGCTAGCTAATTTTAATCGAGAGGTGAAGGAGATGATGATATGACCCTTCCGGTGAGGCCCTGGCACGATCAAACACACGTTTACACACCGTACATACGTACACGAGAACGCGTACACCCTCATGTCCGACTGTTCCCTTCCTACGTAGAGCTCCGCGAGATATCATATATATATGTATATAAGTATATATACACAACGTCGCCGAGGTCCTTTTCTTTGGAGCTATTTTTCGAAGCATACAGATACATTCCATAACGGAAGTCGCACTGTGAACTTCCAGACGAGACGGTGGCCGCCTCTATCTCTGCATCTTTTCAATTTTCCATAATATCGAAGTGATTACTCAGCTATATTAATACTATATATTCACCAGACAAGTAGTTAGTTCAATTGTATATTACAGTGAAGTACATAGTTCAATTACATATAAAAGCTCAGCACGTGTGAGATTTTAACTACATAACAGACTCATTTATACAGTTAACTCGACGGTCCTACACCTTTCAGAATGGAGGTTCACGTGCAATAGTACTTCAGGAAATACAGTATATATAAGCATTTCCCTCTAATAGTTAAGTGCATTTATAAAATACATGAATAGGACTGTATTTCTAACTTTACTTTTAACTTAACGACGTCAAATGAATACTGCCTAAAAATTAGGATTTCGGTTTCGACGATGAATCTTGACTCATACCGGTCTATCTGGTTTCATCTTTATCTAATACTCCTTCATCTATATATCTGTCAATCTGTCGCAACTCTACACCCTGCTTTACTCTATCTCTGCACCCTAGGAACTCCAACCTGTCATACGAAATTCAACCTCAACTCCCTTCCTACACAATCCTAAACAGAAGCAGCTAAATTACGAGAATGCTAAAGTTGAACGTTGCCGATCTCATGTTATTGCACAAAAAATATTGAAAGGAAAACATGAATCACGTATCACTGTCCAAACTGATGACCGTTAAATAAATAGGGTTCCTCACCAAGTCGATACACACAGCATTTAATAAACTTTAGTACCAACGGAGAATTTTCGTGCAATACACATCAGTCGGCGACCAAAGAAGGGCATTTCCTTCATTACTAAACATTAGGTTGAATTCTGAGTCTCGAGACAAGCCAGAACGAAAAACTGTGAGTTAAACATAGAGCGCCAGATGATGAATAAAAAAGCGAGCTAAACAAAAACCGCGTATGGAATATGCGCCATACGACAGCAAACCACCGTCAATACCCACAATTCCGACAGTTAATAATCGCCGCGTCTCACAGACTCGCGCGCGAGCGCCGAGCGAGAAAGAAAGGACAGCTTTCCTCGACCTCGACCTCGCGCGCAATCTGCGCGGTACGAATCTTTCGATCACGGAGAAAGAATGAATACGATGAGAGAGTGAGAGAGTGAAGAGAGAAAGAGCGAGTTAAGATAATATGGTACCCGAGACGATTCGAAAAATAGCCGAGCGAAGCACGCCGTGCTTCAACGTTTGACACTTTTAAACACACACATGATATACACATGGACACATGTACACGAATTTAAAATGAAAAACAAGAAAAAAAAATACAAAAAGATAACGTCTAAACACCCGCGCAAGACTGCATGACCCTGTCGAACATACTCTGAAACCCCTCCCCCGTTAAAGAAAAAATTATACGTGTGATTTGTATAAAAAAACGGTCCCATGTATGCGATCACGAAACTAAAAATAAAAATTATAAATAATATATGTACGGTTAAAATGCAAGAGAATGTCGGTGAAGTAATCCAGTGGAAGGAAGCAAGTTCACCGGATTAATCCGCACTGTTTCTTATTAATTGTAATTAATCGATATCGTGGTTTTATCATTAAAAAATAATGAACGAAGCGTTAAAAACGAAGCGAGCTAGATGAAACGCTATAGGAAGGTTTAAAAACAAATTGACAAGCGCAACGTATTTTTTTCTCTATCACTGTAAAACTACCTAACGTATGGGAAAAAACAACTTATACCTACTATTAGACACTACTTAACGTTTAAGGAGGCAACATAACTATATAAGAATGATATATTATATATATACATATACATATACATATATTTTTGGTCATTAAAAAAAATGATGAAAAAAAAGACAAAGAATTAGAGAGAAAGAGATAAAGAGAAGATAGAGAGAAAGCGGAGGAGACGACGACGTTAGCCAAGACTTTTGTTTGGTGCGCGTCAAAGCGTGTTTTTTCACAAAGCGACAATATTCTCTGATGTCTCGGTTTTTTCGGGCCGACGTTTCGAACTTACACGAAGTATAACGAAGCGACGATGGACGCGAAGCGGAGGAACAAACCTAGAGAAGATCTCGACGGAGGAAGGACAAGGAATTGCCCTCGTCGCGCCACCGATGGAAGAAAGAGCAGAGATCGGGAAAAGGAAGCGAGAAAGTCCACACCTTTTTTATACGAAAAGCCGCAAATTTTCTACCGCTTGCGCGAACGTTTTTATTGTAGCGACGAATCGACACACATCCTACATCCCTTTTCCCGCCGGTCGGACCGAGAACAGAACGAGGGGTTGAACAGGAACTGAATCTGGATCGGACTTGCTTTCTCTAATCGCGGACGCACAACTCACTCGGTGCCCAACGCACGAAATGGCGGAGCGCTCGACATGAAATTTTTAAACTAAATAAAAAAAAAAATAAAAAAAAAACAAAGGTTAGTCCTCGTCCATTGTATTTTTCATGGTAGAAAATTCGCGTTTAAGACTATTTATCGCATCCTGAATTGTCAAGTTCCTGAAGCGCCGCTCCCGAGCCGCGCGTCATCTGCAAAGTTACTGTAAAAAGAGACAAACAAAAAGGTGAAACAAAGAAATTGATGATTCCTTTGCGCTCCGTCGAGTTGGGCGCGCCCCTCTTGCGTCCGAGGAGGAATCCCCGAGAGTGTCGAGTCCGATCCGAACGTCCGACGACAAGTTGATAGTGACTATTATCGAGGGAAACAGTTGGAAAAAACACGAAGAGGATGAAGGAGGGAAAGAAAGAAGGGCTCTGCGCGAGAGGAAGACCACCCTTAATAATCAAAACGTAGATGAAAAAAAAAAGACGGAGGACGATTGTAAGTGAAGAAAAGCTTTTTAAGAAAAAAAAACTAGCAAAAAAATGTAACAACCACGCACTCATCATGACTCTTATTCGACTGAATCTTTAGGCTGTAAATAAACTAAGGCATGTATGTTCGGTGTTTTAAAAAAAAAAATGCAAGCATCTCCTTATTATAAAGAATATTTAAACAAAAAAAATTACTATACACGAAAAAAACGTCACGTATAAATGGCAAGGCTACTCTCTCGGTGTTTTTTGGAAACTTAAACTTAAATTTATTCGCGCGAAGCAGTGCGCGAGTTATATTCGAGTGTGTAAAGAAGAATTTTTAAGGTCTCACTTTAGGCTAAAGAAATTAAAACAAAGACTTTCTCGAGGTTTAAGGAAGTATATAGGGAAAAAAATATAAAAACAAACACGAAGACTTATGGGAACGACAGAGAACGGAGAAGCAGATAATCTGTGTGTGTATAAGCATCGCCTAAATAAAAATTAAGGATGAAGAGGATGTTTCGACGGCTGAGGAACTTTGGCTAGACATTCCTCACGATGAAAAAAAAAAAGTAATTCGCATTCGGTGTCACTCTTTGGACATTGTTTATAAAAAAAAACTCTTCATTCTAAGTGTTCACTTTTCCCCCTTACCTGAAAAAAAAATCGAGAAATTTAAGGCCCTTCGAGGAGAAAGATTTTGAAACAGAGGCTTAGGTGTATTACACAGACACACGATACATTACACACTAAAAAATATCGCTCATGCATTATGTATAATGATATTTAGGAGACATTATATCGCGTAATCGTCATCTTGTGCTATAATTGCATGGCTGAATGAAATTACGATGTGATATACCGCTAAAGATAAACTGTTGATTTTTATTGATGGCTAGTTCTAAAAATGTTTTCTTTGCATTGGAATATCAGACCAAACTCAAAATCTGCTTCCACAAAGGGGATTTTGGCATTCTTTTTTACTTTTGAAAGTCTGATTATGTGAAAATTAACGATTGACAATATACAAAGCGAAATATTTTCAATTTCATTCAAAACGAGGTCAGCAGTTTTTCTTGAAAACGCTTTAATTATCACACACGTACACGAGAAACCCACACACGATCTATCATTATATGTAATACTTTTGAACTCGAGCGCGAGCGACGTCGATACTGAAAATTTTCCAAGAAAATACACAAAAAGTATTTTTAGAGAATTCGAAGTCTAAAGTAACGATCTCAATTTTCTAAATATTTAGCATCAACCGTTAAAGTTTTTCCGGCGTGATGAGCACAAAAACATTAATCTACAACTTCTTAAGAAACAAAGGAACCAAAAGTCTGATTAATCTTTACAAGCAAGTATCAACATTCGGCGCGCTCGAGGATCAAAAAAAAAAGGAAGGAAGGCAGAAAAGCACCTTCATCACAGAACAAACGACACTTCTGATTACGGTCCACTCGATCCCTTTTTCCCGGACACTCAATTTTCCCGAGTTCACTCAAATGCGAGCCAGCTCTTTCTCCCCGAGACTCATTCTCTTTAAGGAAAACAAATTTATCGTTAGATGTGAAAATTATATATTATTATATACAAATGAATCTATTGCTATCGTGATTGTCGTTTTTAAAAATAAAAAAAAGTTACGATTAAGAGACTCGTTGTGAAGCGTTCGCTGGAAAATTTAAGAGTAAACAGTAAGATATATAGGATTAAAGAAAAAAATAAAGTAAAGTGTAAGAGATCGTCTCTTGGACTCGTCCGAAGCGTTTCCTCAATTCCGAAGGCTGAAACGCATCGCCAGTCGAGCCTCAAAAATCAAAGTTTCAAATGGTCGCTAGGGATTTAAACCAAACGATAAAGTACGAGATAATTAAAGCAAACAAAACATACGGAAATTGGTATACGATCGCGCCTTTCGACGCCTTCGAGGGTCGCGTTGTCAGGACTTCTTTCTGTGATTATCGCGAGCTTAAGTACGATTAGAGTCACCCCTATCGAAAAGGTTCGTCACCGAAAGAAACTATTTTTGTAAAACCTGAGGAAACCGATTTTTTCGCCATATTTTCAAAGCGTTTGACCCTGAGAAAAATCTTCTTCAATCGCTGACACTTTTATCCCTTCTCGCAAGTAAATTCCTCCTTTGTATCGAAACAAAAGTATACGGAATTTTTCTCAGTGCGTGAAACCAACCCGCCCTTCACAAGCACGAAGATAAAGTTTAGCAAATTTATGTCCTTAGGTCGCGTTCGTTCATTCGGAGATCAGCGTCAGCGAAATAAATCTACTAAACCGCCCGTTTCGTGTCCCACCTGTTCTACGAAAAATGAAAAATTCACGATCTATAGAAGTCGCTAGTTAACAATTGGCCCACACCGACCGTTTCGCACGACTTGAAGTCCAACAACGTGGCAGCTCGAGGCTTACGCACGACTTTTTCTTTTGATGAGAAAGAGAGAGAGAGAGAAAAACAAAGCAGAAGATTTCTCGTTTCTTCGATGAAATATCATCGCGGCTCTTTTTTGAGGAAGGCTCGTGCATGCAACTCTTCGACTTTCCCTCCGCGAGCTTTTCCGCGATCTCGCGATCTCGTTCGTTATTTTTTGAATCTATTAAAGGAAAGGGATGACGATGACGAGGTAAAAAAAACGTGAAATAAGAAAAAATGATAATTATACTTTTAGGAAAATTAATTAGTTGTTAAACACTTAATGCGTAAGTAATTAATTAATTGTGTAATTAGATATCACAAAGTTGCCTTTGAATGCGTGATTTTTTGATAATTTAAAGTGAAACTCGAAGTGTTCTAAAGATTGTATAAAGATTTTATTATATTTAAATATAACTTATCGTCGTGTGCGCGGGGATCCTACCGGTTGCCGACCGCGCGCACGTAAAATCAAAAAAAAAAGGTGGAATGCTGCGACTGAGAGATCGGGGGAAAACTCGGGCTGCGAGAAGGAAAGTCGAGGACCGGAACGGGCTCGTCGCCTTCCCGCGACGAGAGGCGAAATCGGGTATATATTATATATTAGTTGATCGATTGAAAGAGTACAGTAGAAAAAAAAAATGAAGAAACTTAAGCGTGGTAAGCGGGGTAGAGAAGAAAAAATTTTTAAAATTTAACGCGAAGATAAATGAATAAATATATTATATATATAAATATATATTATATTATATTATATTAAAATATCTGTGATGTAAAAAAGTAACAAAATTTTGATGTATATTTTTCACAAAATATCGTAATCCAACTAGTGTATACTTCGGTAAGATTATGATATATTGACTATTGTAATTAAAGGAGGCAGAAGAAAAAACGAGGAAGATGGGAAAATAGAAGTATAGGCGGAATTAAATGAAAAAAAAAAAGAAGACACGATTAAATGCGAAGCTAAAGATAAACAAATGCGCGCGAGACAAAGTTTATAGTTAAGGACATTTATTAGACACGGGGTCCACTTAAACCGGTAGTCGGACGGGACCAAGATGGCGGGCATCGCTCCAAGAGTCGGGCCCAATGATTCCCGTTTATCCCCCTTTTTTCCGCGTGAGAGGAAAGGCGAAGCTCATGGAATTTAAACTATTTCCCGATCCTCGATAAGTATTGCGTAGGCAGTCTTCGTTCCGCTCCCCAAACGCCGCGAGGAAAACGATCGCCGCCAAGAAGCGAGCGCGGCCCTTTCAAAGGCACTCTTCCGCTTTCCCCGAAGCTTTTTGCGTGAACATCTTGGGACTAATAATTGATGATTTTAATGCGTGAATTTTCAACAATCATTTCTGTGCCAAGCGTCGAAAGATTTCATTCGATCTCCGCTTAATTTTATAACGCAAAGCGACTGCTAGTTTTTAAAGCTTTCGTTCGGTCATAATTGGAAGGGAAATTGCGTTTGCTCGCGTACGTACAATCCGTATGAATTACACGCAAATAGCTTTCCGGCGAGGCGGAAAAAAAATTCCGAGCGCCGCGCGGCAGCGCGCCCAATTGACAAAAAAAAGTAATGCGCGGGTCTTTTTTGCGCCGACCCATTTTCCTGGCCGTGTAAATAAAAGCTCGGCGAGCTTCTCGGTTTTTCGAAAAAAAAAATAAAAAATAAAAAAGAATCCTGAAGGGCTGGGGATTGCAGAGCGGGATAAAAAAAAAGTTGTACGTTCGGGGCTGCACACGACGCGCGTTTCGAAATTCCCTCTCTCCGAACTCGGCGCCCGATGAAAACGCATTTGCGAGAAAGGAGAGCGCGGTGTGCTTACGAAATTCGATACACGGAAAGCGAAAAAGTTCGCGGCCAAAGCTAAAATTTCGATTCGACACTCTTTGCTGGTAATGAAAGAAATCGAGTACAAGCTGCATATTCCTCGAGGTACCTTTAGGGTAGTTAACGTTGTCGCCCGTCGTTTTTTCCTTCTTTTTTGCTTTTATCGAGACAACTCTGCAGTTGATTCGGCAAACGATTTATCGCCTAATTCTTACGAAAATCTCTCTTCCAGCTCTACGGTTTTGCGGTACTAACACTTTCAAAAAGTAATATTTTTGCGCGTTCATTTGACACATAGCAGAGACAAGATGTAAAAATAAAAAAAAAAATTAAAATTTCTCAGAGCTGAAAAGCGTTTTTCAAGAGATTCCAGAACGAAAGGAAAAACGTCCCTTCTTTGGGCAGTGTTGTCTTGACTCTCCTTCGGAAACAGGAAGCTTTGATCCGATTGGCCCTGAAACGGCTCAATGTCAGCTACCTCAACAGTTATCGCCACTTCTAATTATTCAAGCACAGCCCGTGCTCGGATGTCGATTCTGAAACTTCGCCAGGACACATTCAATTTTTTCCTTGATGTGCAACATTATAAAAGCTCCATTTCGAAATAGTAGAATTTATTTAAAAACTCGTGAAAATACTACCAGCTGATTAGTTTGAACTTTGAATTTACAAGCTTTCGCGCGGCAGTGATTCAAAAAGACTATATTTGACTTTAATCGATGATTATTAAAATTATTGTTCTCGTCGCGACAATATTTTCCCGACACCTACGGACATTAAATATGGTCTAAGCAGTTCCAAATTGTGCCTAAGTTTTTTTAGGATTACGTTTTTTACGACTGTCGGCCCAGTTGATTTACTGGACGGATGGACAAAGCTGTGTAGGGAAAGCTCGAAAAGCGCAGGAAGGTCCTTCGAAAAAGGTATATGCGAAAATACGGTCTATAAAGGTTCGGAAGGCAAAAGGAATCGTTTACAAAGGAATGAGTTTAATGAACTATTTGTACATAAAAAAAAACAGAAAAAAATGAAAATACGCAGAAAAAGAGAAAAACTAAAGAGACATGTACCTCCCGTGATTTCAGGGCCGCCCGGCCGCCATCTTGCGTTCACTCAACGTTATCCGCGTTCCGTTTTTTCTCAAATCTATAAGTGCAATTATATTCACCTTACGACGAGAGACCTTAACTAGAGGCGGGAAAAGGAAAAAAAGAGGCGAGAGTATAAGCACATCGCACGCAGGCATCTAAACGTATAATTATCGAAGGTAAAATAGGACGCGAGGAAAAACAATTTTACCCGGGGGGTGGGGGGGGAGGGGGAGGCGGAAGTTTCAAGGAGGAAAGAAAAACACCGCTGTCTACGCGGTGTTTTTTTTGTTTTGTTTTTTCTTTTTTTTTTTGCTTTCGAAAAATATAATCTATATTCTATATATTTTGGATTTTTTGCGCGTTTCTCGAGCGTTGAAAGATTTTTTGCGTCACGATCAACGAAGTGCTGGCCTGTCGAATCACGTTCGCGCGATGGTTAGTCAAAAGAGACACACGGAGCTTCTGAGTGGGTATTCGATGACGCCTCGTTTCAATTACTAGAATACGTCGAACGGCCCGTATGTTTTTTTCCTGAGTTTCTATTTTTCGACATTGCTTTTTATCCCGTGGGCTTTTATTTTTTATATAGGGACCTTGGCGCCGATTTGTTTGGATCATTTTTTATCGGAAAGTGAAAGAAAAAAAATTGTACCTAAACAATGATTGTCTGTGATATTTGTTACTAGATTTTGAGAAAATCTAGGTTCAAAGCTTATAAATGCTTTTTTAAGTTGTCAGCCCCTCGAGGGCGAGCTTACATCTTTTCGTCGATAAAAATAAGATCGTTTTTTATTGAAAATTAACTTTTTTATGCTTACCGCAAGCACAATGAATTTTCTTGATGTTATTGCGCAGAAAAAGTCATCGAATCTCAGTCGAAAGCTCGCGTAAAAGGTTCGAGCGCGAGAACGGCAACCCAAAAATTCTTGTCTGAAATTCGAGAAAACTTTGCTCAATTTATCTTTTGAATGAGCGCCTGCCAATCGGCCAAAAATCTAACGAAATTCAGAAAATCTTGGATCATAATAGTTGAATATCATTTAAAGAAATTACTTGATCGGCTACGATGAATCTGGAAAGAATTCGCCGGTGCTCATTGAAAATATAAGGAGATTTATAGAACTACAGCCATTGCAGCAATGGAATTTTCGGGTAAACGCAAAATTAATTGACACGACAATTTTGGAAAAGGTCGAAAAAGCATCCGATAAAATAGGCTCATTTCGGCGAGAAACTGCGAGTTGCGTTTAAGCTCGTTCTAATTAGTTCTTGAGGTAGCTATTTCTATGTAGGATAATTAAGGGAATAATGTAGCGCTGATGCTATTTCCGTATAATAGAATTGGCGCTTTAATTGTTTGTATATCGCGTTCTTTTATGCACTCTAATCCATTTGGTCCGAAAATCGCTGCGGCGGAACGCCTCGACGTTGCTTTTTAAAATTTATTCGAAAGAGACTGTATTTATCGCACTCATAGAATTAATTAGTGATTAAGATTTACTTAGAGAAAATTTTAATAAATTGTAAAGAAAAGTGAGCGGGTTAGTTGATCTAACTAGAAATTTAGTTAAGCTGTACCAAACGAACCATTGGTCCTTTAATTACCTAATTTGAGTGCCATTTATTCGAGGAATAAAAAACTGTTGTTGATTGTTTTTCGTTACGAAGTCGAGGCGAGACGCCGAGGCGGAAAAGTGGACGCGATACAAAGTTATTAGGTATAACTAGGCTAAGGTAATGCGACTTTTATCGTGAAGGTTTTTAAAATAACTATTTCAACTATATTAAACAGCGAGGAAATGAAGAAAAAAAAAAATTGATAATCGAGCTCCCGATAAAAAAAAAGTTCAGCCCCCCGTCATCATTAGCGTTTAAGCATATACCTATATTGCAAAAAGAATAAAAAAAATAGACAAACGAGCGTTTTTATCCACATTGAACCGCAACTTCATCAATTCCCACCGCGCAAAATGCAAAGCCTCCTACAGCGAAAGAAATGAAAAATAAAGCACACGCACATACACAACACACACATACACACACACACAAACACACTAACAGGCAGTCTGCTCTCAAAGCGTATATAATCAAACTATAAGCTAAATCCTGATACCAGGTCGTCTCCGTACAGTTTTAAAGAAGACAAGTCGCCCTCGTAAATGGCAAGGAGTCGGTGCAATTGCCGATTTTCGAGTCTCCCGAACCGATCGCTCGAGCGCCTGACGCTTTAAAAAAAAAAAAAGGAAAAAAAAAGTGCATTTCACATACGGAAAGGTCACATGTACACTTACGTTACACCATTCCGTACTCGAACGACCAACACTGATAAAGCATATCATCTCTCGTGGATCAAATCACCGGCGATTAGTATTTTTTCGAGTGCAGTTTTGTCGCAGCTTCATGGTACAAAATAAAGAAGGCCCTCGAGCGATCGGCCAATCGAGGCCCACCCGAAAACTCGGCGATCGATCGGCCGCCCTTGGACGTTTCCGAACCGCGCCGTCCTCGAACGCAGAAAGTGCCGCGGGTTGCATACTCACCCGGGGCACGAAAACCGGCTACAACTCACCAGCAATAGACGTGCCGACGAAGGCACACAACCAGGCAGCGATCGCCTCGCGGCCGAGGCTCGTCCCGACGATCTGGGACAGACAGGCGCCGGAGAGAGATCTCGGCGATCTCTCGAGCCCCGAGTCCGGCCGCGGCGACCCGTGAAACCAGTTCAACAAAATCTAATAGTAAAAACATAAACATGTACTACAGATATACGTTAAAAAAAAATAAAATAAAATAAGCAACAATATTCTACAGAAGTAAGGCATCATATCCAGCAGTGATTTTTAGCGAAGCGAAGCAAACAAATCTTGTAGGAAGCAAACGGACCGTCCCAAGTGACGGAGCTCCCCTCAAATCAAAACCTGCAGTCAGCACAGAAGTAACACAATAAGTGCAGATGATTAAAAATAAAAGTAAATTAAGATAAAACAAACTACTATTGTAAACAAAGATAATATATACATATGTATATATATACACGTACATATATATACATATTTATATGCATATATTATAAATAAATATTAACAAATGTAAAAGTATATTATTATATAAAGCAGATAATGCAAAAGAAGTACTATATTAATTATTATTCTTATTATTGTAATCATTATTATTGCTATCGTTTTTAATTATTATAATTATCATCAATCATCAACATTATTATTAGTACCGCAAATTTAAAGAAAGCAACAAAGTAACATTCCAACCGTCAATGTGCCACACAATTTTTATATTCTCTTGAAAAAAAAGTAAACGGAAGATCGAGGGAACTGAACAAAAAAAAAAAGAAGAAATTTGGATGTATAAAAATGCGAAGAGATGCAAGAGTACGAAACGAAAAAAAAATGTAACTATACGAAATTTCAGAGTCTTTTGTATACCAAAACATGTACCCAGATCCAGATAAACTAGATATACAAGAGAGAGAGAGAGAGGAAAATTGTTTCACGCGGAGCACGAAGGAGGAGAAAAATTGAAAAAGTTCGCTCCTTTCTTATGCAACAAGCCCAAATCCCCTTTACTAAGGACGAATTTTTCATGTACAGTCGTACGATTTAACGATACGCAAAACCAGAAGAAGAAAAGAAAAAAGACGAAAAAAAAAAGAAGAATAGAAAGAGGCACGCATCTTACGGCTACTTTTCGTGAGTCAACTGAGTCTTTCTTTGTACATATTAAATATCGACGACGTTATTATATACGAGAACTCGGGGAATGAATTGCTAGAGATGTCGTGCGAGGAGGAGACAATGCAAATGTAATAAACATTACCTTGTATCTTTATTTTTGTTCGTCAAACTGACTGTTCGCCGTTGCATTAATTACCATAAAATTAGAAGATAAAAAGAATATGCGCACCGATGAAAAGTGAAGAAGATGATGAAAAAAAAAAAAAGAAACTACACAAATGGACACGAATTTTCGGATTGAAGTAGACAAACATTTCGACGGAAGGCGAAAGAGACTGAGTGCACTATTTATTTGGTACGAAAAGTATATAGATATATGTACACATTGAATCTTCGAATTTCGACTCGTGCGCACGCAGCAGATTGCGATCATTATTACTGTACTGTAATTTAAAGTGAAAAAAAAAGATAAAGCAGAAAACAGTAAATTAAGGGGTGTAAGTATATTTACTAATGGATAATGTTTAAACGGGAGAAAAATAAAAAAGTAATCGCTACGATCATTGTTATTCTACGAGCTGCAAGCGAGTGGGTTAAGATGGTGAGAAATAGGACAGTGAGCGAATGGCGGATGCGAGTGATATATGAAATAACGTGTATGTATAAGTGTCCAAGAGACGCGTTTTAACGATCGTGCACCTTTTCTTTCGAATACATACATTCTAAATATTGTATATGCGTGTGTGTGCGTATTTGATCGGGATGAGAGGGGGAAAAAAAATAATGAAAAGCGGCGCGTGTGCGAATCGGCTGAGTGTATAGGCAGAACAAAAAATATATTTGCGCGGCAGTGATATATACATATATTATACATAAATATACATATACACTATTATTGCTATAATAACGTTATTATCGTTGGAGTACTGTCCAAGAGCCCGATTACGCGGAGTATTCCACGAACCTCTGAAAATCTATATTATATATAAATATATGAATATATATAAAATATATTATATATATTATATTATACACATCGTAATTTATAAAAAAAGAGGTGAACGAAGAACAAAAAACAAATGGAGAAGGGAGACGATAAAGAAGTATATGTATATGAAGAAAAAAAAAGAAGGGGAAGGGAGAAGAAGAAAAATTAGAAAAGAGATCGGTGGAATCCAGGCGACGATTATCAATTTTGTTATATCGCTGAGGAACGAAGGAAGAGGAGTGCAAAGTCGCCGATCGTGCAAAATATCTCTGTCAGACTACCGTGGTATAACATATATATATATATATATATAGTTTCGTACACGCGTGGCACACGCATATATACGTCGAGGTATAAAAAAAAAAAGGTGAAAAAGCAAGACGTTGCAGCTCTAGCTAGTAATCCGAAGGTGCACCCTTTCCTTTTGCTTTTGCAGTTCAGTGAAGCGCATATCTCACGCACACCCCCGAAACATCCGAGTGGCGCATCCACGAAAGCAGACGAACGAAATAATCGAGCGCGAAAGAGAGAGAAAGAGAGAGAATCTGAGAGCCGTCGATTTTTCGCTTTCTTCATGAACGAAAGGAAAGAAACTCGAGACCAATTGTGCAATTCTTAGCGATTTATATACATAAAAGAAGACAGAGAAAAGGAAAAAGACAAACCGGGCATTCTCCAATCGACTTTTCCGCTCCCGTCCTCCGACATTATATACATGATTATAAATAACATTGATAAGAACCCCCGATTTATATATATATATATATCCACCGAGTCTCTTCTCTTTGCGACTCTTTTTCCGCATGTCACCGTTGATGCAACTTGTCCGTTTCTCACTTTGCAATTTGTATATGTGTCTTTTGACTGTGTAGCCGAACTTTTCTTCTTTGTCATTTTGTCTGTCGTGCATGGCTGAGAAAGAAAGGCAAGAAAACTTGACCGGACCAAATACACTGAAGTACTTATACGCAGGACGAATTTCCCCCCCTCTATTTCACCCCTTAAACCGTTACGTTCGTTCATTGTTTCATTTCGTCTCGTCTTTTCGAGTCGAGAAGTGTGTCGCGCGCAACGCGAGCGTGAAGAACCTATGCTACAAATGGCGGAGACCAATCTAAACAAAACAAAATAACAAATCAGTATACTGTTTATCGAATTAGGAGGAAGAATGGTACAAAGGAAAAAAGAAATTTATATTTTTTATTCGAGCCTAGAATATACCTCTCTGTACAACATAACGTACGTTAATTATCCTTTTTTCGCATTTTCTTTCATGTGACGTACTCAAAAGCTCTTTTTATAGATGTATAAATAACCTCCGTGCGATAAACGAGAACATTCCAAGCTCTATTTTTTATTTTATTTTTCCTTTTCCACGTTTTTCTGTTTTTTTTTTTCATTTTTTTTTTTTTTATTATCTCTATACTTTATTTATTTATTTATTTAGAAAAGCGCGTCCGCAGCGCGTATACGAGATGTTTGCCAATAATGATTCCACGTATACATTATTATATTACTGTACACGTATACACACCGTACACACTTTTCTCATTCCAGAAAGCTTTTCCGACGACGTGCGCTTTTTCGCTCTCCCCTCCGCGGCGTTTTACACGATTCATTCCAAACCGCGTCTTTCAAATGACTTTTTTTCCCCACTGCGAAGAAGTCGAAAAACGTTGGGAAAACTTGTATACGTTTTTGCGTAATAATTGCTTTCCAGTTAGACTACTTTGTGCAAGAGTTTGTGTTTTTTTTTATACGTTCGCGGTTCGCCGCGACGGAACTTTCTTTGCGAGTGACTGTACCCGACGATGGACGTTTATGATTTCAGAAAGCGAAGCCCAACTTTCTCGACGATACCTTTTGAGAGTTCAGTTCTTCTCGGACTGCACCACCGAGTCCCCGAAAACAGAGATTCATTTACTGCCCTATTAAAAAAAGCAGACTTTAACTCGTAAGCAAACGCGCGTCGCGCGCAGACGGAAGTACCCCCGTTTTGAGCCCCGTTCCCGAGTAAAAGAAAAAAAAAGAAAGAAAATACCCACAAATCGTATACGACTCGGCTGCGACAGCCGACAATCTCGCGCTCGTTTCCTGACTCCGCCGCTGGATCGCTCGTCCTCCCTCCGCGCGCCCGTTTATAATTTCATCGCACGTCGTTACGGCTGATTCGCGTTCTCGCGCGCACCTCGAAGCACGCTCGAGGCGAGCCGAGCGCGCCCCGTCGCGGAGCTTCGAGGCGGAGATCGAGCCTCGGCTCCCGGCGGCGTTTCGGGGGAAGGCGGGGAGACACCTTGCTCGGCTCGACTCTCGCGTGCAGGCGCGCTTTTTCCACAGAGCCAGTTCTTTATACGAGTAATAATTATATATATATATACATGTACCCTTGCAGTCGCCGTGAAGCCATGGCTAGCCTTAAACGAAGTATACCGTCTTTTTACACTTCACTTTTTTATAAGCGCCCCCTCGCCCCCCTCCTGCCCCTCTTCGTTTCTCCTTCTTCTTCGGTTTTTATACGAACGCGTTTCCCATCCCCGACAGTCCCTCGTTTTTTCTATGATACGTAGATGTAGAGAGCGCGCCTTGTTCAAAAAGGCTTCGTCGTTTTTACGTACCTTAAGTTTTGTCGATACAGATGATAAGCTCGCGCGTTTCCGCCCCCTCTCGAGGTGCGCGAATCTTCTCTTTTTTTTTTTTTCTTTTCTAAGCGTTACTCATTACTTCGATAGGCTCTGTAGAATTGTATTAGCTTGCTCGATCTACGTTGTCCGGAGTCAGTACTTTACTATCGCGGCTCGTTTCTTCGCTTCTCTCATCATGTACGAAACGCTTTCTGTTTTTAAATACGTATATATCGAACGTCTCCAAAGACATAACAAAGAAATTCTTTCGTCGAAAGGAACCCGAGTTCTGTTGTAGAGAAATTCTTAGCGTACGTAGAGAATAAGGTGTAATTGGCGATCGACAAGAGACGAGACCGCGCGACGTTTTATTTTTGACCAATTTTTTTTTTTCCCGTTTAACTCTTAATTTTTTTAGCTCACTGCAGATGTAGATTTTCTTTTCTCGAGTCCCACCCACCGCTTAAGCGTCCTAAGAAGAGTGTTATCGTGTGTATGCCGGAGCATGTGGTTTATTTTTAATGTAAATACGTAATGCGTAAGGCTCGTAAGATTGCGTTTATCTTAGAGGTTTTTAGTTTATATTTTTTAACAAAGTCGATATAATTATGTTCTTCTGTCTCATGCCCCATCCTTCTTTACTGTTTGTAATATCTTCTCTTTTCACTGTTATAAACACGCCGTTCGATTTTATTAGAGACTATTTTCTGTCCTTTTTATGCAATCAATGCGTTAATGTCGCTAGAGTTATATACGTAATGAACATTTTTTTCTTTCCTTATTCTTTTTTTTTGTATAATAAAAAAAAAGTATAAGATAATTAAGTCAAGCAAGGCTTTATTTGTTATATACATAACGACTTCGATTTAAGTACGCGACGGATTCCGAGGTTCTCCGAAAGATCATTTTTTTTTTTTTTAGTTTATTTTAAATTTCGTCGAGGACGCGAGGAACGAATATTAATTATACGAAGTTTAAGAAACGAGGACAAAACAGACGAAAACACTTTTGTAAAGTCACCCCCATACAAGTCCGAGTTCTTGAGCATATATTTAAGGTATACGAATTGTCGTAAGGTTCGAATGTTCTGCAAATGGTATGTACACTGCGATCGCGAGGATATGAAATTTATTCGTTTTCATCATTGTAAGTTAACACGCGCACGCGCGCACACACACACACACACCCACACACACACATCACACGGATTTGTTCACTGTACTCAACGAACGACACTCTTTACGCTATGAATTATTATCACTTTAACGGGCACGAACGACGAGTCCGCTCAGAGATCGATCCAAGTTGCGATAAAAAAAGGATGGATTTTGTATCGTAAAAAAGAAAAAAACAAATATATAGTTGAAATTTTCTAATTAGCTGAAAGAGCATCTCTGAGCTGAGGACGAGAGCGTGCGCGCGCCCCCGCTAAAAAAAAAAAGATGGCAGACTCGCATAAAGTCGCGGTCTGTCGATAAATGTATAAGGCATCGATAGGACATATTAGGTTACGCCGGGAGAGGCGCAATTTACGTAAGTGAAAGACGGGGCCAGCGAGCGAGCGCGGAATGCAATTGACATTCCTCTCCTCGGCCTCGGATCTTTTAGTAAAAACTACTACATACGTGTTCTTTAATTGTATAGCGCATACCATAATTTTTACCTTGTTTCTTCATCATTCTTCGATTTCTGTGTTTTTTTTTCTTTTTTTTTTTTAAATTAAGGTCTCTGTCCATACCTGTTTCTTTGTGTACTTTCTTATTTTTATAAATTGTAAGAGAGCGAGAGTGCCGAAAAATGTGTTGTACGTTGCGTTCGTAAGAGCGGAGTCGCTTTTCCGAGGACCGAAGTCAGTTTGTTTTCTTTCGTTCGCGTCGAAAGCGAGTCTTTATACTGTACAGACGATGATTCGAAAGAGAGATAAGAGAGAGAGAGAGACAGAGAGCGAGAGAGCTTTGCAAGAGCGCATTCTCCGCTTTCGACGCGAACGAAGCCTCGGGCTGGCGACGATAAGCGATCGAGAGGAAATTTGTATAAACTTAAACTAATTAGGCGAAATTGGGAGAGAAAACAAGCAACCAAAAAGGCTAATCGGGACTGTGAATTGGCATTAACTTAATTAAGCGTCGTCCTTTTGTAAATTGGTTTTAATCGAAAGGGACGAGGATAATGTAGATTGCGTTTATTAATCACGCTCGTCTCACTTGTTGCTCGCGTACATTATAATGTAAAGGAAAAAAATGGGGTGGGGCCGTTTTGTACGCGTTTATACGTTAGGCAAGAATGTGGTTCGCACTTTTCAACAATGTGATACGTCGCGGTCAAAAGGCGCGGCCGAAACCGCTCGATTAAAGCGAATCGATTTCGCGCGCGGATTCGTTGCGCCTCCCGGCCAAGATTTATCTCTTATCGAAGACTCGATGGGTCGACAATTATTTGTACGCACGACAATGCGCAGTTTACCGACACCGGCCGAGACCGATCTTCTGGTACCAGTAAACTCTTGGCTCGACAGGCCGAATCGCGCGCGAAACTTCCGACGGTGCATCGAGTGTAATGAAAGACCGCATTGACAAAGTGGATTGAGCAAGGCAAGTCGACGTGCGATTTCGGCCTCGCCTGACTCGGCGCACTTTTTAAAGGTTTTTTCGACGTATAAGACGATCTTTTTGTTGAAGGTTGATTGTTGTCAAAATGGTTGTGAGGTTATAATCTATTGAAATATGTTAAATAATTAAAACAAAAAATGCGGACGCGTCCTCGAATTCGGCGATCGGGGAGAGCGGGAAGTCATTGAATTTCCGCGATCGCTCCGCCGACTCGAGGACTCGACGGTGGAAATTGAAAAAAAAAAACGAAAAAACCCTTTTCTTTCCTTCGATAACATTCGCTTTCCATTCAGAGATCTCCGCTCGGCACGAGAGGAGCATCGGTTCGCGAGAAAAGGTTTCTTTCGCCTTTTGATTTCCGAATAAAAGGGGCATACAACTGGCATTAAACGTAATTTTTACTACGTAGTAGTAATGCGTGACGGGTTAAGCGAGTGGCGATTGCGAGCTTCTCGAGCTCTTCCCCGACCGATTCGAGGAAGGACTCGAGACTCTCGCCTCGAGAGCAAAAGTATAGCGAGGAATGGCGTATATCACTTAAGACAAAAAAAAGAAACATGAGACTGATGATACACACAGTATTTGCGAAGAATTGTAATA
The DNA here is from genome assembly GCA_035582935.1 of Ormyrus thymus. Taxonomy (NCBI): domain Eukaryota; kingdom Metazoa; phylum Arthropoda; class Insecta; order Hymenoptera; family Ormyridae; genus Ormyrus; species Ormyrus thymus. Next base: position 15,687,521 of record JAWWEM010000054.1, on the reverse strand, counting down.
CGAGAATCGAGAGAGAGAGAGAGAGAGAGAGCGAGAGAGAGAGAAAGAGAGAGCGCGAGGAAGCAAGTGAAAGCAAATTCGTTTCAATCGTAGCCTTAATTAGATATACCAATTTTACCTGCGCTTTGAAAAGGCGCAGCGCGACGAAATTTATGTATACTTTGTATTGAAAAAAAAATTGGCCTGAACGAAGCGCGATACGTTAATTAGGTAAACGATGAAAAAAAAGGGTCATAGTGAGAATAATTTTAACGACTTAGGATAATCGAAAGGGATTCTTTTTTTTTTGAGAAATCGAATATTTAAAAAAAAAAATGCCAGTTGTACAAAGCACGTTGAAAAACATAGGACAAACGCATTGAGGATGGATTTGAAAAAATTGCGTGTCTGCATGTATGAGTGTAAGAGAGCGAGAGGAGGGAAATAAACTCGGCCCAGTGATGATCCGTTTCGGAAAAAAAAATAAACGCATGCGGAGCAAGAAATTACTGCGATCTGCACTTTGAAAAGGCGAGACTAAAATTGTACTGTATAGCTAAATCGTTCGATCCTGATTTCTGTAAATGATCTTTGTTCTCGTTTAAAATAAGAAGCAACATATTTCATCGTGTAATTGTCAGCCACTTGGCGATCACACTTCTCACACACACTTTTTGTCTTTGTTTAATTTTCTTTCTATAATCACTGCGACTATTGTATTTTCCTAAACGTAATTACATTGTGTATACGCGATAATTATTGACGGACAAATGGACGAAAAACTGATGTATACTAAAAAGCTGAAGTAGCTTGACAAAACGTTCAAGGATGCCCACCACTTTTACTCTATTTCTTAAACGAAAAAAAAAAACCTAATAATACATGCATATAGCCTGTAAACAATAGCTCTTTCTCTATCATGTACTACACAGATAGACCAACACATGAACACACGAAAGCGCGCGCGATTTATCCCATTTATATCCGTCATACATAATTAATTGTATCGATTGAGGACACGATTATTACTGTGCGATTGATTGATTTTTCTAACGGTTAACCGATTATTCCCGATATTACTGTCACTTATACACTGGAGAGAGCGAAAGAGAGAGAAAAAGAGAGAATGAGAGAGTGTTAAGGAGCGAAAGAGGAAACTCTTAATTAAGCGATCCAAGTTATACAAAAAAAGGACAAAATATACAAAACAAACGTTATGAGACAAGAAAAAATAATAATTAAATAAAGCAACAATGTGTGAATGTATAATGTTTGCAGTTAGGTGGGACCAAAAATGACTTTATATCTCTATGTGCATATCCAAGCAACGCGTAATTTAATTATGGAATTAATTAGTTAAAAGCATTATTAATTAATAGATGCAAGCGACGATCCTCTGAAAATGATCGAGAAGACGACGACGACGAATGATTCAAGTATATTATTATTATTAGCTTATTATGTTTGTTTATTGATACATTATATTCAACGACATTATTATTATTAATTATTAATTATTATTACTTTATTATTACATTTATTATTTTATTACGATTATTAATAATAATAAGGATAATAAAATTATTATTTAATTGACGTTTTAAGGCATGATTCTTTAGATATCGAGTAGAAACAGTACGTATAATTAATTCTAATTATTAATTATTATTACGAAACATTTTGTTGTATTATTTTCAATAAAATCGATTTAAAAAATTACTTTTCTTTGCGGGTTTTCTTTTATTTCTTTCTGTTTTTCTTCAGTTTGTTCTTCATCAGCGACACTACACCGCATTGAGTTCCCGTATTCGACTTCTCGCGTTTGCGCCTACCGCACGATATAAAAAAAAAACAAACTACGTTTACACCCGAGCCTGCGACTCTTTCACTTTTTGTCACTTTTCTAAAAAAAAAAATAATAAACAAATGGTATAACAAATATAATGCGAGAGCTAAAAACTATAAATTCGGAGGACATGTTCATCCTTGTACGTATACGAAATACATATGATACGAAACCGTGCTAAGTCTGGAGTTGAATAAAAAAAAAATGAAAATCGACGAACCAAACGAAACAAACTTTATATATATATATATACGCGAATCTCTTTTCTCTGTTTCTTCTTCTGTCCGTCAAACTCTTTGACGCGTTTTTCTGCCCTGTCCGAGCTAACTACACCTTCGAAGCGTATTGTATAGGAATTTTCGTGAAGCCGAGCGAAGAAAGCGCGAGTTAAAGCGGCGGCAGCCACGCCGGGAGAACAGATCCAAGGGAGAAAACAAAAGTCGACTTCGCGAAGGACACATAGCAGACAAAAAAAATGCCGTAATACGAATCTCGAGCGCTCTGTCGAGATTCCGTTTTTCATTATAAACATAATTATTATAAACGAGGGGATAAGAAAAAGAGTAGAGAAGAGACAATTGTAAATTTTACCGTACACGCGCATACACGTAAGTGAGAGTGCGAGTGAGAGAGAGAGAGAGAGGAAGAGTGAGTGCGAGAGCAAGAGAGATAAATAAAGAGAGATAACACACACACATGTATTAGGTAAGTTCATACTGCGTATTGCCTTTTTGACTTCGGTGTGAAAAAAAAAAAAAAAATATTCAAGTACATCGGCCGACCGCCCGTCGGACGCGCGTCCAACTCTGAAAAAAGCTCTGACGAAGCCGGGCTCGTCCCGACCCCCCAAAATTAGCGCAAAATTCTGTCAACGGAGATGATTTTCTGATCTGCCCGTGCCTTGTTTTTATGGGGAAAAAAAAGGAAGAAGAAGAAAAAAAAACGCAAGGCCTTCGACGACTCGGCGACGAGCCGATCAGTGGCGAGGGAGGGGAGGGAGGACACGACGTCGCGCCCTTCGTCATTGCTCGCGCGTCCCGCGGGCCGGCTGTATCTGTTTCATGTTTTTCAATATTTGTAATTTATCGATCAAATTATAGAAGGTATCGATACATAAACAGTCTAAAGTGTGCGCTACTACACATAAACATTATTATACATAAAGTATAAAGTATACATTATATACATGAATATACATATATGATATATATTATACGAGGAATATAATATATAAATATGTGTATATTATAAACATTGGGATTGGTGAGAATATACGGTTTTTTCGCTTTGGAGTGTTATTTTCTGAAAATATTGAACAAAATATGGAAAAAAATTAATAAAATGAATGAATAAAAATGAAAAAATAATTATTCACGTCTAAAGTTTATTCTTTCCAAGTTTTGCGTTTGACCTAATGATTTCATTTGTCTTTATAAAGCATTCTTTCTAATTCAATAATTTTATTTTAGATGACCACTCAGTTCTAAAAATTTTTCTTCATTTTTATAAACACACTTTAGCCGCAGAAAATCGTGATATTATTTTTTAGAATATACGTTTTTTGAATAGTCTTGCGTTCATTTAACCCTTATTATTTTATAGAGTTCATTATGCTTAAGTTTGTAAAATTAATTGCAACAGTGTATTTTAGAACTACTTTGATATGTAAGTAAGAAATAAGAATTCAAAGAGGATGACCAACGCACAGGGAGGTGGCTGCAGACCGGTTGAAGATGTAGCAATTCAAAATGAGGTGATCAACCGAAAATAACGACTTAGTATTAACGAACTATTTGAAATTATTTTATCACTACATTTTTTTAAATAACAATGCCTTAATGAAAAATTCATGTTTTTTGCAAAGAAAAGTGATATTGTTTTTAAATTAGTCTTATGAAATTAAATAATATTTTAAAATCATAATTTTATTGTAAAGCTCTCAGCGACGGACGACGGTGGCAATGCAAGTTTTGAGCAAAGACTCTTTGACATGATACAAAATATCCTACTTTTACCAACATATCAAGAATGTGATTCCATATATTGGGATATTATTGAGTTACATCATTTTTAAATTTTTTGAAACTTGAATGTTTTCGATTTCAAATTAAATCAAATACGTTTTAGATTATTATCAATATATTTAGAATTCAAAGATTACGAGTCGAACCTCATCTCAAGTTGGATTTTAAAAATAATAGCTCTAAAAATCGTGAAATTTTCTAAGGTGCTAAAGAAATGCGATTATAAAAAGTTCATACTTTGGTTATATGAGGAAATAAAACTAGTAACTACAAACAAAGGTAACCAAAATATTTAACAACTTGTCTTCCAATATATAATATTTATTTACTCGTATTATTTCTTATTAAAAATACAAAGATATGAAAAGAGAAGAATTTTTTGAGCTTATGATGAAGCTATTTTATCTAGCTTTGTCGAAAATTCTTGAAGGAAAAGGTTTGTGGCCAATGGTTGATTTGCTTTGTGAAGAAACTGAATGCGAAGAAGAATATATTGGAGCAAGTTCTACGTCAGAATGTGATGTAAATAATTAAATGTGGATTTAAAAAATTCTAGAAATAGATTGATTTTAATCCATGATTTTTTTGCCTTTTATCCATAAATCTATTAGGATTATTCGACACCGGTAATAGAAAACCGCGAAGAAGTAAACACAAATAATAAGTCAACGCAAGCGAAGCCACCACGCGAATATAACAAAGAGCACCTAGAAAATCTCCTTAACATTATTATAGAGTGTACTTATGACATGTAAGTAATGCTTTACTTTGAATAATTTTCTTACTTTAAAGACTAATACTTAATGCTGCAAAAAAGATTTGGCAAAGAAGTAGATTACTTACTCATTCAATCTGCTGCGAATGAAGAAAACGTTATAGAATATGTCTTACCGTATCATTATCGAAAACCAAGAGCAACAAAATTGGAATCTACTGCGAAGGCGACAAAGGGTACCGGTACTAAAAAGGATAGAGCTTCAAGGACTCCTCCTAAGGGCGAGAGTAAGTAAATAAATTCGATAATAAGTACATTGCAGATGCAAAAAAGTTCATATTAATTTATTCCAGATATTAATTCTTATTACAATTTTTTCATGTCTTTAAACCTTCAGAGGCAAAGAAAAGAAGAAAATCATCTAAACAGAAAAGCTCCGACAGATTGAATACAGACGTTTTGACGAATGTTCACGTTCAACCCTCTATAATTTTGCCACTCTCCGAAGCCGTGGAAGCTTCCGAAGTTCTACACGGTGGTTCAAAAATAGACGCTCAAGTTTGATGCAAAAATAAATTATTCCATGTCCACTGTAAATTCACGTTGCGTAAATGCAAGTGCCCCATTCGTTGCATTTAAAATCTTCCACCTTCGAATCGACGTCTTCAAGTCTTATTGGGACAAATTTCTTTATCGAAGGAAAGTCTTTTCTCGAGCGTCCCAATTCGCCGAACTTATTCGATCCGCATCCCCAGAGGTCACCAGTCGCTGCGAAAATCTTTTACGTCAGCTAAAGCTTTAAAGATTACAAATTTAATAAAATGAATATTTACCTGTCTGGATAATAGTAAATTTACTTCCGCATTGCGCTTTGGTGACGTTCAGCTCGATTGTTTCCTGCTCTTCGTTTTTAAAGTCGACAACCGTCGGTATTGCAGCCACGCTTTCAACGTCGGGCAGTCCTAACTCTCCTTGATGGTTCCATCCCCAAGTATACAAATCGCCCTGCAAGAGGACGACTCAAACTAAACTCTGTATTTTTTGAGAATTATAAAAGTAATCGATAAAAGAATGCTTACTTGATTTGTGACTACGGCACTGTGCCAACCTCCTGCTGAAATCTGAACGATGGTTAAGCCTGCTAAGGCTTCGATTATTCTAGGCTCGTCGCAATCTTCAAGATCGCCGTGACCCAATTGTCCTCGTCTTTAAATATTTGAAAAATAAGAAAATTATTTCTGTCTTACTGCATTTTACGTAAGACGACTGATATTGAGCCTCGATAATAATTTCAATTTAATAACGCCGTCGAGTATTATCAAACGCAGCGAGCATAAAAAAGTACGTTTAATTAACGTATCAATTCCAGAATTCGCTATAATCAACTAGCATATTGACAGTGCTGAAAATTGATTAGCACAAGGAGCCCACTTACGTTCCCATCCCTAATGAATATACATCTCCAGTTTGCGCAAGCAGAAGAGTATGATCGTAACCACAGGCGACATCGACGAACTCCACCGAGCGAGGATTGCTCAGACGTATCGGGACATGGAAAGCGTGACCCAAATTCGTCAAGGCGACGGTGCAGCGTCCCTGGGCGATTTTAACGACCCATTCTTTCTCGACTCCGTTTGAGCGCGAAATAAATGCCGGCGCTCTCGTCCAAATGTTGTTGTAAATATTGTACGTCCAAATCTCGTGGTTGTCCGTCAAAATCGTCATGATTTCCGATCCTGGAATGGCTTGTCTGAATCTGAAAGATAGACATTGATTATTTTTGTTCGCGCACGACGAATTTCAAAAAATTACTCTATTCTCGTACTTCAAATGATCAAATTCAGGTATTTGGAGCAGTCGTTCAATTCTATTATTTTCATCGCTTATAATCTTTCCAGATATGTATAAATCAGAATTTTTCCAGAACAGAAAATAATCCCAACCAATTTCGACAGTATTAATTTCCTGGTCGCGTATCAATGAAAATTTATCAATTGCTGCAAGAGTTCCATTACCCTCAATTGAATCATGTATAAGCAGACTTCCGTTTAAGCCTGCAAAGTAAATCTTTGGCATTCTTCTTAAACAAAAAACAAAAGGATTAAATTTTATCACTAGTAGAACTATTAATTTTAAAATTTCGTAAGGGTTATAATTACATTTTATCTATAAGTAATTATACAGCCACGACGTGTTAAAAAATAATAATAAAATACCGGCAAGAATTTGTAATAAAATAAAAACTTTGAACAGCAGAGGCCATTGGCAGCATTTTATTATTTTTTAATAACTAAAATAATAAAAATTATAAATTAGAAAAATTGTAATTTTAATTTTTTTAAATGTTCTGTTTGCATTGATCAATGATAAACATGAGAAACCCTATTTTTTCGACAGAGTTTGTTTTCATTCGTAAAGTTGGAACTAAAATTCAAAGATGGCGCCATCAGTACCTCTACACACCGGATACTATGGCAACGGGTTGCAACAAAGTCGACAAAACAAAAAGAAATAAGTGCATTAACTGGTGCACAAATAAGTTCGTCGCATCGCTTGACGTTAAAAATCAACTAAACTATTAAAACGGCCAACTAAACCCGGCATTTCTATTCAGCCAATTTGAGATGCCGAAAAGGAATTCGCTGTGAACACTTGATAAAATCGAGACATTTGAAAGTACTTTACCTTCCAGGAATGAGCAAGTGCTTATTGATTCTTGTAAACTCTTTGTTTTCGTGAACTAAGCGTTTATCTTAAAATGGTTGGTAAAACTCATACTTTTCACTCGTACTTGTTTACTAAACGCGGCACTCAATGCATGCAGTACATTACTATATCCATAACCTAGTCCAGCAGACGCATTTGAAATTGTTGGCGTGCCGAAGCGCTGCGGAGATCAAATGAGCGCGGTGTTTTAAAGTGCAAATTGGTCGTCTGCTTTTGTAATAATGTAGAGCTGATGAATTAGCAGAAGAATTTTGTCTCAAGTGTCGTGTAAAGCTATTGGGATTAAATCACCTGGAGAAGTTAAAGAGATGTCAAGAAACTAACAAATAAATTTCAAAATCAAGTCTGATAATTTTCAAAACTTCAGTTTTTGTACTACATACTTCAAAAAATGGCAATACTTTTATTGTGATCGCTGTCAAAAGATTCCGTGACGTTCGGTAAAATTATACGTTTATTATCAGATTGTCGCTAGACATTAAATGCATTTGAACCGCTCAATACTGCTGGGAGAGACACATTTTGTAAGATCCGTATGCCTGTCGTTAAAAAAAATTTGTTTTTCATTCATCTTTCATCAAGAGGATTAGACTCCAAACTATTAAGAAAATAATCCATTTCAATTAGCAATGACGTTTCAGGGACTTCTAGCTATTTTACGAAAGCTTCGATCGAATCCCGATAAAGAATTAAGACTGCTACTGCTGGGGCTCGATAATGCAGGGAAAACTACGATTCTTCGCTGCCTAGCAAATGAAGACATAACACAGGTAACGATTGATTAGAAGCTTATGGCACGGAAGGTGTGCAATATCATGCAATAAAATAATTTCTAGGTGACGCCCACTCAAGGATTCAATATTAAAAGCGTGCACAGCGAAGGATTTAAATTGAATGTTTGGGATATTGGTGGTGCTAGGAAAATACGACCGTACTGGCGTAATTATTTTGAAAACACCGACGTTCTTGTAAGTTATGAATTAAAACGAGTTTTCTTTATTAACGATATTAAATATAATGTGAAGAAATGTGATCGCGAATGTAAGATTCTGCCTTTTAGTAGGCACATTTTAAATTATCATTACTATTCGAAAAGTGAATTTAAAAAACATTCAAAAAAGTTGACATGGGTAGGTTGCCGCCAGTGTCAGTCGGACGGCATCTATTTTTTAAATCTTCTGTATACATTTTATCTTTTTAATGCGGGAATTTCTTGATCTACAAATTCAAATTTCTGAAAATAATGAAAAAAGAAAATGTTAACGTGCCTTAGATATACGTCATCGACAGTGCAGATTCGAACCGATTAGAGGAGACAGGTCAAGAGCTATCGGAACTCTTGACGGAGGATAAACTCCGAGGCGTGCCGCTGCTTATTTATGCAAATAAACAGGACGTCGCTCAGTCGGTCACTGCGGCCGATATTGCCGAGGCACTCGGACTGCATAATATCAAAGATCGCGACTGGCAAATTCAATCCTGCGTTGCTACCGAAGGAAAGGGCATTAAGGTAGGTGTACAAATTTATCGATCTGTCAGATTCATATACAGAGATTTGCTTTTATTTCGTTTATATTGACGATTAAATTTTTAAAGCCGACAATTTATTTCTAGACTCGTTTGAAATTCATGAATAAATTAATATTGTTAAATAAAATTAAATGAATAATTAATTAATTGAATTTGCTGAATAGAACTAAGAACAAAAAGTTGTGAAAATGCTGTACCAGAAAACTTAAAATAAAACTATAATTGTCCTAGTTTTAAAGCTTCTTAAAACTATGTACAAAAGTCGCGTGACAAGAAGAATTAAGGAATGCAAATTAGACAATATCAATTGCATTCATAGAATACGGGCAAAATAATTATTTTTGCGATATCTATAAATAACTGTAATTGTAATCAAATTATGTAAATCGTAATTCATTAAACATTAGATTGATTAAAGTAATATCTAATAAATAATAAATAATAAATATAAAAATGTTTACATTACAGGAAGGATTAGAATGGGCTTGCAAGAGCATGAAGAAAAAGTAAATCTTCCGCAGCTGTCAAAAAAAAGTATTGACATTGCAATAAAGGGGGATGTGCAAAAAAAAAAAACAACAATAGGATACATCTGAAAATGACTTTTAAGAGCACTTCGCATCACTTAAATTTTATTTATCATTTATCTAATATTTACAAGAATTATTTATACGAATCGGCTATCTATGTTTATGTATAAACAAGTCTGGTCGAAGCGGATCTGGTAGCTCGACTGCGTCCATCTTTTTCATTTCTAATTCGTCTTAATTATACACACTTATAAAGAGCTCGCATTGCCTTTCCGTGTTAACTGCGCCAAAATGTTCCAGTCTCACGTTTTTACTTTCCATCCGACCGGCACCCATCTACTATCGCCTCATACCGGTTTTTCTTCTCTCTTCGTCCGTTCTTTTTGTACCCTTAGATTCTACGGAAGTACTATTTATGTTTTTTCTCTTATTCTTTGAAAAAAAGAAAACCAGGTAAGGTGAATGCGCGACGCAGAGACGCCAACGTCCGAGCGTTCGCGTCCTTCTTTGTTTTTTTAAAGGTTTCCTTCGTTAAGTTAAAAACAGTCTCTTTCTTCAGCGTCATTAACAATTAGATCCTATACTTAAAGACTTGTCGTTTACAGTTCACTGTGCGCGTATTCAGTGGTCACTCGGATCTCTTCGTCGTGGAAGATCGTGCAATCCGCCGGGTACTTTTCCTGGAATAGCAATATTGTTTTACTTATTTTTTATTTGAGACTCGAAGTGTGTCGTAAATAAGCAGAGAAAAGAAAGTCATGTATTGTATCTATGAGAAGTTTTAAAAGTTTCAGTAACGTAATAAATAAATGACAATTCGTTTGTAAAAATGTCGTACAACTGTTTCATTCCTTCTCAGTAAGCTAAGAAAATACATTTTTTAAACAACTTTTTAAACTTACAAGGCAATTGTCAGCTTCCAAGATAGAGGCGTAAAGAGACCAAAAACTGAGTCGAGTTTTGTTGCTGATGCCCCAAGCGGCAGGGAAGCTCGCGACCTTTGTCAGACCGGCACGGAACGATTCGCTTGGCGCTTTGCCTTCCGTCGGCGTTGACTTGTGGTTGATCGAGCAAAGGATTTGCGACGCGCACTGCGGCATCTTCGATCCCCATTTGTATGCTCGGTAAGCCTGAAAAAAGAAACAAGGCCGCGGTTAGTATTTATCTGCTTTTCCTGCCTAAGTTAATTGCAGAATATTTAATCCATTAATCCTAATATACAGGTTTAGAGACTAAAATTAAATAGACTTGAATTAAAAATTCATGATTAATTAGTGTGTTACTAAAAAGTAGACTTGAGGAAGAAAAAATTAACATGAAAAAAAAAGAAAAACCATTCATCGAGAACTAGAGTGACGGCGAGGAAGTCTCCGCTTTCTTTTTTGACTAATTTATAAGTAAGATGTAAAGAGAAATTACGTTTGACGCGTGTTTACGTTTTTCAATTGAAACCCCCCAGAAGAGAAAACAAACTTAAAGAGGCGTTACTCATTTTGGAATTTCCCTCTTTCCTTAAACTTATTGCAGTAGAAAGTACTATTCACTTTTCGCCTATTTAACATTTCATCATACTGGACACTTTTGCGAAGCGTCAAATCAATTTTTTAACAAAATTCACAAGCGAACACTTACTTTGAGTAGGGGACTTATGAATCCGTTGTTGATAGAATCACTTAATTTTTGGCTGAGCTCGCGCGCATTAATCCGCGACATTATAAATCCCTTCTCGGAAGCCAGAGCCATCAGCTCCTGAACGTAAGCCAGGGCCGGCTTAATGTACAACTGGCTGTTGACGTTCATGTTCAAGTGCCTCTTAGCCACCGCATTGACGAGCCTGCAAGATCAGTCGCTTAGCCTTCCGCGATAAAAAAGGAGCCTTCGAGCGGGCGACCCGAACAAAGAAAAGCGCCTCGCGCGCGTACCTGGAAAGACTCTCCGTCGGCTTGGCGGGATCGAACATGATCGACTTGGGGTATCCCTGAGACTTCAAGAAGCTGTTGCCGACGAACTGGGCGGTGGCGAGGTAGCGCTGCTGAGTCGTCGGCTCCGAGACGTGCGACATCCAGTCGGCGACGAAGTTCGCGAGGGAGCCGATCCAGCGACGTCTCTGAGTCGGGTTGTCGAAGCTCTCCAGGATCATCTCCCACTGGATGCGGCCGTTCTCGTCCGACATCGTGCCGACGATTTTGGCGAGGCCGCTGTTCTTCCACAGGGTCTGGCCCAGCTCGGAGTTTCTGCGGAGAGACCGTTTTTCTTTTTTATTGGTAATGCGGTATTTTTTTTATTGTTTGTGCAGGATTGCTTTTAAATTTCGATTTAGAATGCTGGTTTCGGGGAATGCTCGTAAACAGTGATGTCTTGGGGAGAAATCCAAGAGTCTTTCAGGGAATGAACGGAACTATCTATAAAAAATTGACCCAATTTCACGCCGGGAACCTCCCAAGACCCAATGAGGACCAAGTATACTTTTTGAAGTAGAAAACGAAAAAGAAAGATCCTCTTTTGAGCCCAAATTGATCTCGAATCTTTTGAATAAATTTTGAAATTCTTCAGAGCAGGCAGCAGCCTTTCATTTACAGATTCGAGCCGCGACTCCTCGAACGTTCAATGCACCATCGGGCAAAAAAAAACGAACCTGAAATGGTCCCACATGACGTGGGCGTGTTCGAGAATGGGCGGCATGAACCAGGAGTGATCGGAGTGATCCTGCTTGGCGCCCTTGTTCGAGCCTGAGAAGAGGTCGAGGACGATGGGCAGCAGGCCCATGGCGCCCTCGGCGTTGCCGCTCTGGCCCATGAACATCGAGGCCATGTTGATGACGCTGTCGAAGTCGATGCCGGAGGTGGCGTCCTCCTCCTTGGCGCTGTGCTTCGTCTTGCTGCCGGCCGCCAGGGAGGACAGGCCGCCGATCAGGTCGCCGATCACGGACATGTCGATGCCGCCGCCGCCGCCGCCGCCCCCGCCGCCTCCGCCGTCCTCGCCCTCGGCTCCGACTTGTTTCTGGCCGGCGAACAGGCTGCTCAGGCCGGCTACCAGCTGGCCGATGCTCTCTCCTTCGCCCTTCTGTTTTTTCAGAATATCGATGTGTTAGCTGATTGTATTTCGTGGGAGCTTTCGAATTTTCGAGACAGAAAAAATCCTTTTGAAGAAATTTTTCGATTTTTAGTTGACATGTTGTTCTGATACAAATTGAGTTTTTTAATACAACCTTTGATAAAGTCTTGGATGACTTTGTATTGCAGTAAACTTTTAAATTTCAACGAATTTAAATCAGATTTCTTCTTTACAAGTAATTATAAAAAAATTGTTTATGAAATTACATTTATTTATATAATATCTATAATATATGATGTTAATCAACTGAAAATTTAATTAATCCATTACTTGCCAAATGTATTCTAAATATTGAAACTTTACATCAATTTCAGTCACATCTTTTGTCATGAAATAGGATCGTGCTTTATAGGAAATGTATATCTTATCTGCAATTGCAAGTCGCTCTATTGCAAAATTTCGGCACTATTTGAAATTTCTATTAAATTTTTTCATGACCATTCGATAGATCACGGCTTTCTTTCACAGCAAAATAATGTAACTGAAATCTATGTAAAATTTCAGTATATATTTGTCCCGTAATACGTTAAAAAACTAACTTTTAGGATTGTTAAGCACTGTAAAAAAGAGTATTACATCGATTTACTTTCCAATGAGGAATTCAAGAAATCCGCAAGTAGTTTAATCAACCACCCACCTGCTTCCCAGCGTCAGGCTGCATGAAGGCTCTCGCTACGCCCTGCAGATCTCCGAGCGCCTCCTTATTCTTGAAAAGCGTCTGCGCAGCCTCGATGAACGCAGCCGAAGTGTCGTCCTCTTCCGGCTCGCAGAACGCGAATCCGGAGAGCGCCAGGAGAACGACGAGCATGCTCTTCCACAAAGCCATCTTTTATCCTGTCAAAACACAGCGCAAATTCTTTACTCTCTCGCTCGGATTTATTCGCGGGTACGCGCAAGCGCCGCGACTGGCAGGCTACGCGCATTTCCGAGAGATGCCTGGCGCGCAGCTGATTTCTTACTTTCGGCCGCGGAGTTTATGCGCGCGGCGTCGCATAAATCCGCGCGCTTTCGCGAGGAGTGTCTTTGGAGCTTTTGTGCTCGACCGAGGGCAAGGAGCGAGCGAGGGGAAGGGGAAGGGAGAAAACGAAAACTGCGAGAGTGCAGCTTTTTAGAGGCGCATGATTGCGGCGCGTAAAACATAGAAATTTATGGGCGGATTTAGCACTGCGGAATGGACAATGCGTAACGGATTATCGCAGCAGTATATACCGTTTACCGACTGCCACGTACATCGTACGGAGCTGCGTATGTATGTCCGTAATTACACCGTTTACATACTAATCGAGTGAGTTGATTCTTCACTAAAATCGAATCGTTTCATTTGTTTTTAAAACATATATACCTTTTCAAACGTAAAATGGAAGCGTTCAAATATGACATTAGTTAAATGTTTGAATGCTAAAAATTGCTCTACAAAAGAAAAAACAGAATTGATAACTGCTGCGCTATTGTTATCACTATCTTTTAAGTCAACCTTAACCAGTATAATTGGTTACAGTAAATACACATAATTGACCATTTTTATTTATCAAAAAGTAGAATAGTTTTTTCTTAATCTCAAACACATTAATTTACTGTTGATGTCTTCCGTACACGGAGAAAAATTTTCTAGAAAAAATTACAATAGTACATTTTAATTTGATCACAGACTGTAAAAATCCGAAAA
>JAWWEM010000054.1:15640964-15673290 GCA_035582935.1 Ormyrus thymus | reverse complement strand
TCTTAAATAATTTAGCTCTTAGCAGACGACATTTTTATCACGTGTTTGCTCTTTATCTTCGTTCTTATTGGCTAAGCTCTCATTTTGGAAGGCGGGAATGTGGGATTAGAAGAATTAAAGCATTGTTTTTAGACAAATTATTTTAAGCATGCAAAAATGTCTATCAAACCGCTGAGTAAAGAAACAATTAAACTAATTAATAGTACCCAAGTAATTTCATCGATATACAGTGCCATTAAAGAACTTGTTGAAAACTCTCTTGATGCAGAGGCTCAAAGTATTGAAGTTAACCTTGTAAATTTCTTTTTGTATACTTCGTAAAAAATAAACAATTTAATGCATTTATCCATTTTTACATAATTTAAGGTTGACAATGGTCTATCACTTATTGAAGTTAAAGATAACGGTATCGGAATATGCAGAGAAGATGCGCAGTATATGGCTTTACCATCATACACATCAAAAATCAAAGATTTCAATGATTTGGGTATAAAATAATTAATTTTTCAAATTCAAATTTGTTTTAAAAGTATTATCTTAATGCATCTATATTAATATATTTATTTTTATTTTAATATTTTTCGGTTTTGATAATGTTTACAAATGTTTATAATTGTAAGATGGTTCTTTACTGTTACAAATTTCAACAATATGAGACTGAAATTTTGGAAAATACAAATAGAATTTTAATTTCACAATAATTTAAAAATATGTTTTAAATTTTAAATTGCACGGCTTAAAAATTGTTTTGTAATATATGTGGAAGTTTAATCATAGATTTACTTATACAGTTGTTTATTGTGTAATTCAGAGCTACTCACTACTTATGGTTTTCGAGGAGAAGGCCTAACTGCAATTTGTCAAGTGTCAGATGTTACAATATGTACAAAGACAACTAATGATGAAACTATGATATGTTACAAGTTCGATAATGAAGGACGGATTATTACTTCAGATATATCACATGGATTGACTGGTATTGCAATATCAACCCAAATATTCTTTGAAAATTAAAATTTTTCTCATTTTTTAATTAATTTATAACTTAGGTACAATAGTTCAAATGAGAAATTTATTTAGAAATATGCCAGTTAGAAGAAACATTTTAAATAATAAAAAAAGAATCAATCAAGAACTTAAAGCAGTAGAATTATTATTAAAAAGTTATGCTGTTTATCAACCTTCAATAAGATTTATGTTAAGAGTAAATAGCAACACAGTTTTTACTAAACCACACTGTAAAAATATCACTGAAGCAATGAAATCTGTGCTTGGAATGCAACTTTTTTCCAAACTAACTTTTATCAAAAAATTATGTTCAGATGTAAGATTTTATATCAAATATTTTATAACTAATGTTTAGTAACTGTAACAAAAATCTATTTCCAGGTTGAATTTCAATTATTTATTCCAAAAAAAGACGTTAAAGATTGTGCAGAAGTGTCACAGAATGGATTACAATTTTTATGTGTGAATAACAGACCAATCAAGTCCAAGGAAATTGAAAAGGTGATTTTCTAAAATATAACATTAAACTTATTGTATTAAGAATTATTTTTATTTAATCATTATTTATTTTTCATTTTAGAAAATAAACAAAAGAATTTCTGAATATTTTAATCCAAATACATCTAATTCTCGAAAATTTATATTTTGCCTAATATTAAAAGTAAATCCTGGAAAACTGGATATAAATTTAGAGC
Source organism: Ormyrus thymus (assembly GCA_035582935.1). Lineage (NCBI taxonomy): Eukaryota > Metazoa > Arthropoda > Insecta > Hymenoptera > Ormyridae > Ormyrus > Ormyrus thymus. The sequence goes on along the minus strand of JAWWEM010000054.1, from coordinate 15,671,587 downwards.
CTAATAAAGATAAAGTTTTTTTACAAAATGAGGTAAAGTAACTTTTTAAAATATAATTTTTTTAATCCTCAAAATATAGATCTAATCTTTTTTATGTATTTTAGCCTGCAATATTAGAACAAATAGATACATCACTTTTGAGTTTTTATGAGCTTCAAAATTCACAATTATCAACACAAAGTGATATTGAAAATACGAATGTTAATGAAAATATTAATGAGTTGCAAATAACCAAAACCATAGAAAAAGAATGGCCTGCATATAAAAAAAGAAAAATTGATATTCAAACAGAAAATATCAACTGTACTAGTGTCAATGATAAGAATCTTTTAAATAAAAAACATAATACAGGTAAAATATATTTAGAAATAAAAGAGACTTAGACATTCGAATTTGGCACCAGTTTTATCATAATCTGAATTACTCACATTTGAAATAAAGATTATTATTTTATATATTTTTTTAATGTTTAGTGTATATTTTAGTATCTAAAAACATATTTCAAAGACTGAATTATATGCATGATCGGGAGGTATAAGTCTCTGTTAGCCAGATGTATTTAAAAAAAAAGCTTTATACTGATTTTACATTAAATTTAGATAAACCTGTAAGAAAGTCTGACAGTGATTTTCTAAATAGTATAAAAGAACCAATTTTAAGTGATTCAGATTCAAATGATGGAGATGATTTAATTAAGAGAAGATTTAATAATACTGATAATGTAGGTGAAAAAACAAGTAAACAAAATACAGAAAGTGATGATTCAGAACTTTTTAATTTTGGGAAAGATATTCCAATGAAAAATCGCATTATAGAAGAAGAAACTTTATCTCAATTACCAAAAGTTGATCTTGGAGAAGATTTTGATTTGGAAGAAATTATATCTAAAAGTAAAAGACTATTTACTTTGGATTCGGAAAAAAATGAAGTCAATTCTACAAATAATTACTCAACTGATATTAAATGGAGTAAAGGACAAGTACCTGGATTACAAGTAAGACATTTTATCAATCATTATTTTGCTTATTAATTTAAAAAAAAATTTTCTAAAAATAAATATTTTATATATAAAATAGGGGGGTGTTACTATTGGCATTCAAAATAATGTAAATAGTTCAAGTTGCGGAAAAGAATTGACAGAAAATCAAGAGTATCAACAAGAATCTGAATCATTTGATTTTCAACAAAATACTAATAAAATAAATAATAGTGAAGAATTAATTTCTACCGAAAATATGTCTATTGTTGAACCTAATGAATTTGATTGGGAAGTAAACTTGAAAAAACCGATAAAAAGAAGCACAACAAAAAATAATGATAAGTCATCTGTAACTTTAAAACGACCTAAAAAATTAAATCCTTCTGTAAGATTTTAATTTAATGTAAATAATTAATTAAATATTATTCTATTAAATTAATAAGCATTATTTTATTTTATTCTGAAAGGTTGATCAATCACAAAAAAAGATTCCATTTGCTGGAGATAATGCATGTCTCACATTTATGGGACCAACAGCATTTGCTATGTACTGTGCAACAGCCAGATCTAAAAGTAAGTATTAGATCTGTTCATTATACAGAAAAAATTTGAAATATAATATAGATGTATGTGTCTGTGAAATATGAGGTACTTAATTCACAGAGAAAATTGTAGAACAAAAATTTTTATTGATTTAGTTGTTCGGCAACATCCTGAACTTTCCCCAGCAGAAGTAGCAGTTTATATGAATAAACAATGGAAAGACATGGGTTCAGAAGAACGTGAGTATTATCGTGATCTTGCGTGTAAACATAATGAAAGTATATCCCAGCCATCAACGTCTCAAGCATCCAAGAAAGTAAAATCTCAACCATCTCAGGCTGAAAAAGATAGGAACAAAAAGCAACTTCTAAATGCATTAGGAAATATGAAAACAAAAAAGACTGAAGTCAAAAATGAAAGTATGATAATGAGAACTTTTGTACCATGGAATATAAATTTGTCAGTGCTAACTGAAAAATTTAGAGGGTATAAAATGAATTTTAAAAATAAATATTTTAGCTTCTTAATTCATATATTGATCATAGTTTGTAATATTTATTAACATTTTTTTTAGACCAGTACACAAATTAGAAAGAACTATTGTGGGTTCACTAAATTCAATACTGTGGATTTTGAAATTAAGATCTGATCTTTTTGTCTTTGATATCACAGAACTTCATGCTCAATTAAATGTAGAAAACTTTGATATAAGTCAGGTAAAGATACATGTATTTAATGCTCTCTTATTTATTATTCTTATCTACTGATAGTACAAGTATTAAAATTAATCATATTATTTATATATTCTAGATAAGCACTGAATACGTGAAAAATATTGTAGATCAATGGTTTGCAGAGAAAAATGAAATGAATATTTTTCATCCACTCCACTCCATTAAAGAATAAAAAATTCTTAAAAATAAAATTCTATTGTAAATAGTTATGAATATTTTAAATTAAATTATTATTTGCATAAAGCTATATTTGTTATTTCAGACAAAAATAAATTAAACATATTTTTGTATTTAATTATTGCGTATCCAATTAGAATAGAGAATGTAAAAATTGCCTTATAACTTTAAATAATATATATATATATATATATTTTACTTTTCTGTATTTAAAAGGGTACCAATTTGTATAAATAATATTTTTTAATAATTAGGGAATAAAAATTTATTTAAACGCCATGGGCTTAAACCAACCTTCATAGTAATTTTACTATCTCAATTCTTTTCATTAATTGTTTTTAAAAATGCAATTTGTTTATAGGAAATAGGAAGCATGTGGTACCATGCGGCTAACCATCGCAGACGACGATGTACCTATTCTTTAAAATTGTTTCCTAAGATGTACAGTTATTGAATTATTTAAATTAAAATTTTTTAAATATTTACAAGTACAATAAAAAATTAATTATTATCTGAATTATTTATTTAAAAGAAAATACTTAATATAAAAAAATCCTATAAGATATTAAGATAAATACAAATTTGGTTTTTCGTCATTGGTACAACTGGTACAGTGCAAGTGTTGTTCATGAGCAATTAATTCCTATAACCTAAAAAGTTGTTTTATTTAAATCCGGTATGAATTAAAGTAGAATTTATATATAACTAGATTGAGGAAATTATAAAATGATATAATCGAAAAAAGTTGAAAACTTAGAAAGATTTTGAAGAATTTTAAAAACATTTAATTATTTTCAATGTCACTTGTAAGAAGGGCTCAGGTATCATTGGAAACTATACTAATTCTTTCTTTCATTCATGTTATATAAATAAATTGTCATTATTAATTAAAATTTATTTTTTATTAAATTTCAGCAATGGGCAACATTTACTCAAATGTGGCATGTTTTTGATGCCACATGGCAAGACCCATTTAAAAGTTCCGAATTAATAGCTAGCTATTTGAGAGGATATTACAAACCAATTCGACACGCTCTAAGTAAGTTAATTTTTTATAAATATATGACATATTAAAATAAAAAGGTACTAGCAATTTATCAGTAATAAGTTGTTCATTTTAGTTTAGTTATGAAACTAGCGACTTTTATATTAAAATAGAATATTTTATATTAAACTAAAAGTTGTATTATTTTTTTTTACTTTTAATAATTAAAAATTACATTTTCCAGATCTTTGTGGTGACCATGTTGTTGTTATAAATAGTAGTGACATAGCTCTCAGAGGGGATGAATGGCAATTGAGAGTTTATTTTCATCACAACACTTATCATCATGGAGCATCATGGACAAGGGCTTGGGAATTACATAAAAAAAATCCAACCAAGGTAATTTATCAAAAAAAATTTAGTTTTTATTTTATTAAAGAATAACAACTAATATTTAATGATATAATCATTTCTACCACTTGATTATATCAACTAAATTTATTGGTATTTAAATTAGTCTAAACTAATCTTTATTTTAATAAAAAATCTTAATTTGTTATTTTTAGGTCTTAGAAAAGGCTGTATATAGAGCTTTAGGGAATAATGTGTCAAGAAGATATTGTATGCAAAGACTGCATGTATATTATGATGATAATATTCCAGATAAAATAAAAGACAACATAAACAACCAGATTAAGCAACTGAGACCAGTACCAACTAGACTTGATCATATTTCAGCAGAAGAGCTTGAGAATTTCCCTCAAATTATGAAATATCCTCATACATATATTTTAAAGTAATTTTTAGGAAAGAAGTAAAATATAGAAGTTAATTTTTATCAAAGCATTTTTACTTTTTTCTAAAAGCAACATACAATTTCATGATATAAAATGTGTAAAGTTAACTAGTATTGTATATGTTTTTGTACAATTAGCTAAGAAGCTATGTATAAATTGGAAGAACTATGAAATTTATAGATATTGGTACAATTCCGTTCATATTCTATTTTTTTCTGTTATTAAATGTAAATCTTTTGCTACCATTTCTCGTGTAACGTACATCATTTTATCTTTATTGGCCAAATAAGTGTCAATTGCTCGTTGCCGCATTTCTTTCCAAGCATATACATCCCTGAAGAGAGGACGTACAAATTTTAAACGCCCTTGAGAAGTGGCAAATTCTAAAGCTTCGGATACTTTTGGTTCCCATCGAGATTTTAGGCAAAGTCGCAACCATTGGAATCTAAAAGATAATAAAAATATTAAAATAAAAAGAATAGAATAATAAGTTGCAAAAATTATGCCCCGATAAGTTTATTTCAAGATTAAAAAAAAATTACCGGATTTCTGAATTCTGTAGAGAATCAAAACCATAAAGATTTTTCATTAATATCATTTGGTCAATTGACAGAGTTTTATTATTCAGTACTAATTCAGCTAAAAAGGCCTCTCTTTGATTAGATGTCCATGTTGTTATATCATCTTTAGTGAAAGATGATGGTGCATCATTTGCAATCCATTTAGCTGCTAAGGCCAAATATTCGTTGGCTAAAGTTTTATCATAATTTGGGATCACAGGTGGTTCACCAGGTTTATTAAACCAAGCATTCCAATCAACTTTATTTAAAATCTAAAAATTGTAAAATTTAACGAATTATTAAGTTTTTGGTAAAGTATACAATGTAAAGTATAAAATGGTATAATATTTTAAAGTACCTCAGTCTTATCTGAGAAATATTTATACAAATAATCTTTCCACTGTGTAGTATTTAGGCTTTTATATTTAAAGGTATTTAAATAGCTTCGTAAAAATGGTTCAAAAACTTCAGGCCCTCCAAGTAATTCTTCTAAATAAAATAGAAAAGTGTGACCTTTTTCATAAGGTACTGACGAAAATGCATCATCTGGATCAATTCCGGTTAAATTCGTCACGAGATTTGTAAGTGGATTTTTTTCTCCAAAAACATTTATCTACATAAAAATTTATTTTATATTTTAAAAGTAAATCTTTATAATCTAATTTAAATTAGATGTATTTACCTCGTCTTTCAATTTTTGAAGACCCATTAATGCACTAAAATGCCTTACTTTATCACCATACATTCGACCACCTATTTTTCTTTCCACAAATTCAGTGAAACCTTCATTTAACCAGAAATGTTCAAAATTTTCATTCGTTACTAAATTTCCGGTCCAACTATGCGATATTTCGTGAGCAACAACATTAGCCAAAGAACGATCTCCAGCTAACAACGTCGGAGTGACGAAAGTAAGGCATGGATTTTCCATTCCGCCAAACGGAAAACTAGGTGGAAGTATCAGTAAATCGTATATACCTAAAAAAAATTACCAATAATTGAAGTGAAGGAAAACATTTTATATTTATACAACTGACATTTTTAAGACTAATAATTTACCCCACATATATGGTCCACAAATATCTTCAGCGGTTTTAAGCATAGTTTCAGTCTCTGCAAATTCATATGCACTCTTATCGAGTAACTCTTGCTCGGTCCACACCCGTGTACGAGGACCGATTTGCTTAGATACTATATCACCTACAGCTATCGCAATTAAGTACGATGGAATGGGCACTGGTTGATGGAATTTATGAACTCTTGTTGAATTATCTACTTCTTCTATTCCATCTTTTAGCGCAGACATTAAAACATTTAATTCTGCTGGTGCTTTGATCTGCGATAAAACGTAAATATTTAATTTACAAGTTTTTAAGTAATTAATTTAAAAAATTAGTTAATTAAGTTTACACTATTCAGTTTAATTTAGAGAGATTATTTTGATTTCTTAATTTTGAATGAAATGAATTGTTTGATCAATTTACTGATAAAGTTTCTTTTTTGAAATTTATAGCAGGTATCTATGACCCATAGTTAAAATGAAAATAAATAATTTATATTAATAATAATATTACTTCGGCAGAATAAGTCGATTTGACGTATGGGGTATCTTGGCACGGCAGCATTGATCGGGCATGGATAGCCTACAAATAATAAACAATTCGTTATATTTCAATATTCTATCAGCGTAAATAATTATTTTTCCACTTATCATGACCTGGCATTGAGAAAATAAATAGGGATATTTCCCTCCTGCAGTTTGCTGTGGAGAGAGCCATTGCAGAGCCGTTGAGTCTTGAGACGTGCGATAATCTATTTTAATTTTATACCTATAAAAAAGCATATTTTTAAAATCCTTTATCATTTTTACGTTTTAATATAGAATTTATTTAATAAAACATCTATTTCGTAATTTCGTAATCGTGAAATATCGTATAGTTTTACTTATTTATTTTTTTTAAATATTAACAGCTTAACATATTGTTCTATTTAACCGATTGAAGCCTAAAGAAACACCGGTTTTTTCATCATTTTGAAGCATCATTCTCAATCAAAAAGATCAGAAATTTTGCGGTCAAAACCTTCCGACCAACTTGTCTTATCATTTTCGTGTGTGCTATTACGATATAAAAAATTTTATTTTTTAAACCGTATAATTAATGGTAATAAAAATTATAGTTTTTTACTGATAATTAGTGTATAAACATGCTGATAAAAATCATTTTAAGATAATACCAATTAAGAACAGTAAGTGTCTTATCAGCGCATAATTAATTGGACGAAAGCATGAAAAATATTTAAAAGTGTTTCTACTATAAGTATTTTCATAAATATGCAAAAAATAAGATAGAAAGGTGACTAATTTGTGAAGTCCAGAATTGAATCTAATCAAGGTTTCTTTACACATACTATGCTTTTCATAAAAACTAAATAAGAATTTATATAAATAAATTGTTTGAATTTTCATAATAATTAACTCACTGTATTTTATCGCCATCTGTTATTGGTGTTTCTGGTAATTGTACACTTAATTTTGAACCATAGTCCACACCTTTTTCTACGCAATAGTCAAGTCTACTTTCATCGATCACATTAATGATCGATAATAAAACAAGTCCTCGTACATCTAAAAGCTAATAAAAAATACTTATTTTAAATAATATTTTTAAATTTGATAATGCAAAAGTATATCAAAAATAAATTTATTCTTAATGCTAATTATGAAAACCTTTCATATTTATAAAGTTTATGCAGCTAACACATAAATTATTGCATTAGTCACATGATTCTTAAAATGATTAAATGCATTTTCAATTATCAATATTAGCTACTATAATCGACAAATGTAAAATTTTTACTTACTAAAACATCTGCTTCTCCTTTTTTTTCAATATCAAGTGTTACACTGCCATCAAATATTTTTTTCTCAAAGTCAACTTTCAGATTTAAATGTGTATGTGTGACTACAGCTAAATCTAAAAAATGTTATTTTATCTTATTTTAGTAAACTATTTGACTTTAATTCATTATATATCATTAAATATTAATATTATAGTTGTAATAATATTTCCTAAATGAGTAAAAGTAATTGGAAGTAAATTTTGCAGATTCTGAATAGAGAAAGATATCCTTATCAAATTTTATCTAAAGAATTTAATAAATAAGTTATCAAAACATGTAATAATTAAATTATTTATAAAACAAAGTGTTTTGTAGAAATATGAATTTGATCGATACAAAAAATACTTTTAAATCACAATTTAAAATTTAATATTTAATGGAAAGCAATCAAACTGCACTTATCAGCTGTATTGCTGTGTGTGAAATAATTAATAAATACCTGGCCTGGAAAAGGAGTTTGGATCAGTTGGGCTCAAAGCCATCTTCAATTAACTCTTTCAACTTTTGAGCCACAAACTCCTTTACTTTGATCTCTTGTTTTTATATCCAATACTTATCTGCCACATGCAATTCTTTGATCAGTCTTTAAAAACTCTCATCATTAAAACTTTCATTCCGATTCGATTCCATTCCTCATTTTCCTGTATCTTGTAAGACTTTTGAGAGCAGTTCACTCCATTCATCTAGATTAAGATCAATGGGTTGTATCTTGCGACAGATAATCTACATTTTAAATGATTGAATGGATGAAGAAATTTTAAAAACTTTTTTAATAACTGTTATATTAAATTTTAATTTTTAGTTTAACTATTGAAATAAGCACTTTTTTACACCTAAGCTTATTTTAATTTACGGTTGAGCCGTTGAGTGTAATTGATTTTTTCTCATTGTAGAAGATTGTATATGTTGGAAGGAGTAGACGTCGTCTGCTTCAGAGAAACCAACGAAGACGTTGGAGAAACTGAGAAATGTCAAAAACTTGTTATTTATGAGTGAGTATGTAAGTATCTGGTTTTTTTCTAGATTACTATTTATAAAAATTTTATACAAATGGTAAATATTAATTTTTAGGATATGAATTTTTATCGATGTAAGTTTGTGTTAGTTAATTTTATTTTAATATACTCTACGCATAACCTCAATTGGTTGATTATTCAATGCTTGTCTCTTTGTTATGAATTTAGAGATAGAATGAATTATTATAAACATTCTATCGATAATCTTGAGTTTCAGTATTTTTATTTATTTTTATTTAAAATAATAAAAGATTAAATACAGTCATAATCTATCTTAAAGATTTATCAACATCTGTAAGATTTTGTGTTGTATTTTTGTTAATTTGAATAATTAAATTACTTATATCATTATTGCCCATTATATACTATTTCTAATAAAATATATATCAATAAACAGAAAACAAAATGTCTACTTCAAAAGAAACTGTCGGCACACCAGAAACTGAAGGAAATGATGATTACTACTTGGAATTATCATTAGAGCCTGTGAAATTTGAGCCTGTTAATGATGTTACTGATGTTTTCTTTGATGATTCTAAACAGCAAGTGAGTTTTTTTGACTCATTGTTTATTTTTAAACAAACATTATTAATTTATCTTATATATTTTAAAACAAAATATTCACTTATTTATTTATTTAGAAAATAATTGTTATCATGCATGAAATGCAAAATATTAGTAGGTATTTTCATATTCATAGGTATTTGCCATTAGATCTGGGGGAGTCACAGGTGTGCTTGTCAAGGGACCAGAACATAATATTAATTTCAGAATGGATGATAAGGGTCCTGTTATTTCTATTAAATTTTCTCCTGATATGAATATTCTTGCAATTCAACGCAGTGTTACTTCTGTAGAATTTATAAATTACAACTCAACAGGATTAGATGGAGTTGAATATTCTCAATCCTGTAAAGGAAAAAATGCTACAATTCTTAATTTTGTATGGACGCATGGTAATGAAATTTTATTTGTAACTGATCATGGTGTTGAACTGTTTCAAGTAAGTTTTAAAATTGAAATAATTTTATACAAATTTATATTTGATATTAAAATTGTTCAATTTTCCATTTAGGTGGTTCCAGAAAAACGTTATGTGAAAGCATTAAAAAGTTTAAGTTTATCTGTGAATTGGTTTATTTTTTGTCCTCAAAGTTACTTGGTACTTCTTTCTTCAGGAACATTAGGCACACAGATGCAAGCATTACACATTACACCTGGAAATTTACATAAAATAACAAAGTTCGAAAGTAAAAAAAATAATTTTTTATTATGATTAAATTTTCAAAAATTCAAATAAACTTTTTTTTAGTGGAAGCCATTTCAACAAAACCAGGAAAACTAGCAGTGTCAGAAAGGGATGTAGCACTTGCTGTATTATATGGCACTCCTTGTATAATAGTTCTTCGTCATCAACCAGGTGACAATTTCCGTTCAGTGGGTTCAGCATTTGTTTATGTATACACAGTTCACAAGTATGTTAAGTACATAATTTTTAAACGTAATTATACTAATACAAATTGAACCTTTTTTTTAATTTTAATTGTATTTATTTTTAGAATGTTAACTATTAGAAAAAGTCATATTCTTAAGTTGGATATGAATGGACGATTTGCAATCAATGTTGTGGATAATCTTATTATTGTTCATCATCAGGCTTCAAAGGTAACAGATAGTTTTCAAACACTTTCTAAAATTTATACGTGATTAATAAATAATGAATGAATATGTATCCTTTTAAAGACCTCAATGATATTTGATATCATGTTACCTGGTGTAAGTGATGGAACTATAATTCACCAAATAAGTGTAGCTCCGTCAAAACCAATTAAGCCATGCAGTATACGAGTTCCTGGTCCAAATATCTCAGAGTACATTAATCAACCTTGTCATTTATGTATCCTTTTTTATTATTTATATTTTTTTGAAGGAATGTGATAACGGCAATTGCTGATCTCTAAAGTTTTCAATTTATAATTTTTTAATACATCTCTGTACCCTTGTTTTTAACTGGGTAAGGATAAATTGTAAAAACTTTCAAAATAAAATTGAAAAACTTAAGAAACGGTAATTTCGACAACTACATATAAATTATAAAATTAAATTTTATATTTAAAATTTTCTTAATGAGAAATCAGATTCACCTAACTGGGTTGTCTTTCAACCAAATATTGTTATAGATGCTAAATTGGGGTGCTTATGGTAAGTTAAAATTTCCAAATGATTACATACTAAATATCTTACAATTTTTAATATTTTAGGTATGTAGAATTAAAATTGGAAGCTTTAGTAAAACTTATTACTGATAAGGTGCTACTCATTGAATTTTTAATGCAACGCAAAAATTCAAAACAAATTTTAATACAAGTTATAAAAGATTTAGTATCTCGAATGCCTACGACATTAGTAGATATGCCGGCAATATTTGATAAATTAAATGCAGTATACAGAAATCATTTAGAAAATGAAATTCAAAGCGTAATGGGAACACCATTGCAGAATAATACAAAAAATATTAGTTCTGTATCTGAAAATTTTAGGTATAAAATATTTTTAGATCAAAGTGATATGTACAGTTACATTTTATCAAAATTTTCTGAAGGTATAATTGATTCAAAAATGATTATCTGGGTCCTTCTAGAATATATCAGGTATTTACATTGCTTTGACATGATGAAAATTTCTTTTAGATATTATATTTATAAATTATTAATTTTTTATAGATCTCTTTCGGAGCATGGAATTCCGGTACAACATTTTTTACACGAACTGGTAATAACGACGTTAGTCCACAAGCAAGCATATTACCAATTACATCAACTACTCCAGTACCATGTAGTCTCGGATTCTAAACCTTTGGCTTGTCTTCTACTCTCTTTGGAGAATTTATATCCAGCAGCGCATCAACTCGCCCTTGATATGTTAAAACGTCTGGGCAACGCGCATGAGGAAATAATTGAGGTGCTACTTTCCAAAGGTCATATCTTACCTGCTTTGCGGTATGTAAGAAGCGTAGGAAAAACTGATCAGGTCTGTGCAAGAAAGTTCCTGGAGGCCGCCAAGGCTAGTAACGATCGACTACTTTTTTACTCAGTCTACAAGTTTTTTGAACAAAGGAATCAGAAGCTTCATAATACGACAACTTTCGCTAAAAGCGAAAGATGCCAATCTTACGTGCAACATTTTAAAACGTTATTCTCGCCGACAGATACTAAAGATAACGGTTGCAATTCTGATTCAAATTCCAATTTATCAATTATTTCAGCGTAGATATTTAGACAGTAAATTTGAAACTAAATGAATTTTGTATATGAAAATTGTAAAAATAAGTAAATTTTGTATAAATTATACAATTTTAATATTTAGAAATTAAAAACCACAACAAGGCGTTTAAAGTCTTTCGTTTAAAATTAGAAAAAATAATTATAATATATTAACAGTTCTTGACAATTCCAATTAAAAATTATAATTAAAAAACTTATATTTAAATTCATGAATCTACAAATAAGATTTATTAAATAATCTAATTATTTTTAATTGTACTGTATATTATTATTTTATATAAATATAAAAAGAAAAAAATAGTAAGTTATTTTTTAAATATTAGATCTTCAATAAAATGAGCGCAATAAGCATATTTTTGTAATACTAAAGCTGTAACGGAAATGAATTTTTAAGGCTGAAATTAGATCTTTTGAAATATCTAATTTATAAATATTTGTAGATTAAGAGAATATAGTTTTAATTTTTCTTCAAAACAAAAGTAAATTTATTTAACGATTTTGTTTGCCAAAAATTTTAATAATTTCTTATGGACGTCAATTAAAATGAAAAATGGCTATTGAATTTATATTTACGAAAAAAAATATTAAAAAGGTTTGGAAAAAACTGCCGGTTATCGATTCATAAATATTAATATGCGCTTTAGTTTATTTTTACTTTAAGCGACATTCTGGATTAATTTTATTATGTGTTATGTATTGATAAGATGATGATTAAATATTTGATAAAAAAATTATTTTCTTCATTAAATATACAATTTATTACATGCACCTTCTAATAGTTTAGTTATATTCTGCGTTTTGACAAATTGTTACATGAAACTATTGAATCCTATTTATTAATTTTAATATTCGTAGAATCAAAATTTTGTTATTTTACGGTTTGTATTAAATTTTGGCGCGGAGCACCATGGAATTCGTGGAATTCCAATTTCAATCCATCGAAGATGTTATGATGCGGCTGGGCCGTTGAGTGACATAGCGCAGTTGCGCAATTACGTTAAATCGCAATTTTACTTAATTAATTACTGTATTTCCTAGCAAATAATAATTCAAAATAAAGAAATTCAATGTTCCTTACAAAGAAAATCAAAATTAGCTCAACGCATTCGATAAACTCGATCGATTTTGATATCCCTGACTCGAGATCGATAATATCACGTGGGGCCTGGGGGTGGGATTTTTATAACGGAAAAAAATGGAATAACGAATTCGGAATATTGGCGGTTGGCTAGATTGACGGTTCGTCGTAGTAAAATGAAAAATGTGTAGGAAATAAGATTATAGAAGTTAATTAATTAATTCAATCAGGTCTTAGGATGGGTCTAAAGTCGTGTAAAATAACAAGTGTCTGACATTCTAATTGAAGCTTGATGAAACGGACCTCGGAATACGAACGCTTTTCAGTGAAATTTTTATATGAAAGTGCTTTGTTATGTAGTATATCCGCGAAGTGTAAAGAAGCAGAAATAAACGCCAATTCGCGATAAAGTTGAAGAGAAAGTGATTGGAGTAATGAACTGTTGCCGTTCATCGATATTGGTTATTCACAACGTGAAACTGGTATATGTTTGATTATATTCATTATTTTATCAAAAGTTTTTCATTTTTCCTTTTCATATAACTGACAGACACGATACGTTTTTCGTTCCATTAAAAAACTATTTTATATTTATTTATTTTATGTTGAACTGATAAATATAAAAGATAAAGAAAATAAGTTCAAAATAATTCATAATTAAAAATAATATCCTCATTTGAGGATACGGGCTTAAATCGATCCGCAGTCAGCCCGAAAATTTTCCTTTTTTGCTGGTGTAGGAACCCAAAGCTTGTTCGCTGCGATTAGCCCAAAATACATTACAAAAACAATTAACCATCATTATAATTAATTAAAATTGAGAAAAGTACTATAAAATCTATATGTAACTAGTGCAGCTAATAATTTTAGAAATGGTTTAATTAAAATATCGAACGGCCACCAGTTTCCATCAAGGAAGCTAAAAACAGGTCATGAATAATAAAAATAAAACGACAGAAGGCTTATTTAAAATGTCTTTATTGACGTACTTTAGATCACTTTTCGTCTTTCTTCTTATTGTTTCAACAAACAATATTGTACAGCGTGTTCACCGCGAGTCGCTCGACGGTTTTGACGTATAGAGGGGGGGGACAAGTTTTTCTCGCTATTACAATAGATATCGGAAATTAACGGGGAGCCAACGGCGACAGTTTCAGTGCCGTCACGTTCGCCCTGACCACTTTTATATACCATTTTATAATAAATAACACTAATGTACAAAATCATCATCGTGATAGTTTATAAAATTTAATCTTGCAACTTTATAAAGTTTTGACGTTTATGCTTTTACAGTTATCAAAAATTATTAAATAGACTGATCGCCAAATAAGGTATTTTAAGAGACCCATATTGTTCTTGATTTAAAAACACGAAGAAATTCTTAAATTTGAAAAGAATTTTAATAATTTAAATTACACCAGCCATATAAAATGCTTTATATAAAATGAAAAATTGCTAAATTAGCAATAAAGTTTTTAACTATTGTTTTTCTTAATTCAAAATGAAGCCTGTCGTTTAATCACACTTAAAATTTATAATTAGTAGAATAAAAATTGTAGCGTTTCAGTCAATACACGAACAACATTTTTTTATCACGACATTCTTCGAATACATTTTGCTCTCTAGCCGAAAAACGAACGCGTTGTTTCTTATTTCGCTGAATTCTCTTTGTTTAATTGAGTTGTTGCTCAAAAAAAAAGCTCGCACGTAAGTGGATCTTTTGGATGACATTTAGGACATTCCGAGAAGTGCGAAAATGTTAGAAAGTATTTCTAGTGCAAGTTTGAAAGTTACTTTAAGAGAAAGAGAGACGGAGACACACTTAGTGAAATTGGTCATAAATACTTCGTTTCTTATTGGCTACCAACTTTCAAGCTGAAGCGTTTGCAACTTGGGTGTAGTTTAACGTCTTTTTTTCGAACATCATTCGTCAAGAAGAAAGACTACACATATTTCCGCTATTTAAAGTTTATAAGATTTGCATTGTTCACAAATTACTCCAAGTTCACTTTCAACCTTTGCATTTCTCGTGCAAATCGAGTAGTACATTTTTAGTTGGCTATACAGTTATAGACAGTTGTAGGTATACATGGCTATCCATGAAAGATATTTATCATTTTCCGGAGGAATATTTGGGATCCATTTAATAAAATTAAAGCGTTGATTATTGAATGATTCTTTTAGCAATATATAGTTTTTCTACTTAAATTCGTTTGGTTGTCTTTGAATATAAACTTTTAAGTTTAATACTTCATTGAAGTAACGATTCAATGGTCCTCGTATTTATTTACTTTAATCCAATACGCAAAATTTATAAAAAAAAGTATTTTTGATTGTAAATTTAACTTTTTTATTTAATATTTTAAACAATCAATAATGTGATGGTTCAATATTAATCGATTATTGATTAATTTTCTGTTTTAAATTATTATTGTTACTTTATAAATTATATTCTCAGTATTCTCAATAATCGATAATTCATAAATTTTTAACTCGTAAAGAATGTCAAAAGTAATTATTTGTTCGTAAATGTAAAATGTATGATAAAAAGTTAGAAACTATTTTAGTTCCTCATCAAAACAAACTCGATTTTTTTAATCTTTTGACTCTTTTGATTGGTTGCTTATAGGATAAACCATCATATTAGTGGATAAGCTAACGTCGTGAAATTATATTCCACGTTACATTTCTCATACGAATATGTTTGAACATTGCGTACATATACTTTATATTTTTGTATTTATAAATCGTTATTGTAGAGTATTAGTTTTGAAAATATATTACTGATGTGATTTGATTTATTCAAATAAAAAAAAACGTAATAATATTATTGTTCTGTTTTTGATATTGAAAGATCGACATGATTAAAATATCCTTTTAATTAATAGGATACACATATGTTCAGTATCTCATTAGAAATAATTCATTTTTAACATTTCATGTTAAATCAAAATTAACAAAATAAAAAAACGTTCATCCTGTCCTGCAGTCTTTTTAACGTCATTCTATTTATTTCATTTCACGCGCATCTTTATTAGCGTTCCATTAGCAATCGTAAAATACATCTTTAGTGACAAGCTTAAAAGTACCTAACGAAACTTAACTTTAATGGTGGAATTTTATGCATTGAATAACGTTTATCACGTTAAAGCAATGTTTAATAAATAAATAACTCTTTATCAATTCAAAAGATTAAGTATCAAGGTACAATGTTTTTTCTATTTTGAGCCAAGAAATTTTTATGTTTATTTATTATTTTACATTAAATGTAAAATAATTTGCATTAAATAATTCCACTCTTTCATAATGATCAAATTTGTCAATAAAATTTCTGGGTTAAACTATAGTTCAATACTTTTTTTAAACTTAATTAATAACATTTAAATATTACAATCATCATAAGTATAAATTTATAATTTTGATATGGTTTTTACAAATTTTTTATGTAAGATATTTATAGAAGCGCGATATATATATGTATATATATGTGTGTGTATATATATATATATATATACATATTAATCAACATTCCACGGAAATAGTTTTCGATTTTTGGCCTTGGTTTCTTCATGCAGATAAAAATTATACTCATTTTAATTGGGCACAGTTTAGCATAGCCCAATATATATCTATATATATCTATACATAAATTTTACCAATGTTAAATGGCCCGCAATGTTTACAGTTACGATTCTTATGTGCATGAACAACACGCCCAATTTTTGAACGTTTCTTAAAGATTACGGTCGCAAGATACACTTATTTTTAAAAACAGAAAATTACCTTTACATACTTCACAATTTATCGTTTTCAGGGGTGAACTACAATACTGATTTAAACACGCGAACAAATCCCCCGAAACGAAATTTTATAGTTCTAAGCTCACACTGCTTTTCGCATATAAAAACTTATATTTTTCACAGTCCTTTGACGTTTTATGTTTTTCCTCGTAGATTATCATAAAAATATATAGAAACTTCGGGCATCTTCAATTATAAATTTCTATATATTTTTATCGGACTTGCCTTTCGATAATTTCACAGTATAATGGCGCTACAGTTTTTTGCGATTATCGACAATGCTATTTTGTATAACACGAGAAGAAATCTTTTAGTTCTGTATCCGCTGAAATGATAATATCTTTGAATATTTTATAATTTACTTGATAAAAAGAGATGTCAGTAGCTTTTTTAATAGTTTTTACGATAGTCTGCAATAAAATAGTTTAAATATTGAGGTCATTTATTCTTTTTTATATATAAGTATTGATTGTAATATAAATCAATATACTTAAGATAATCATCAAAAATATTTTAATATTACTCAAAAAATAATAACAATCACTTCGAGTTTATAAAAATGAACATAAAACAGCTTCCATAAACCCATTTTGCTAAGAGATTCTTTCTCTCGAAGTACAAAATAAGCTCCGGTAATGACGGACCTCATATAATCCTAAAAATCCTATACATTCGCTCTCGGCGACGGACTTGCGTTCTATATATACTCGTGATACTAAAAATGCACGACTTTCTTATACGCTCGTCGCAGTTCTGCAACGTTCGACGACGTATTCCCGCACAATATTGTGTATCCCGTTGTCGCTTAATTCCCTGCCTAACTAGTTTATTAGGATATTTTTCTATTCAGTTTTTATGTGCCCACAGTTCTATGGCAGAACATCGCGGAAAGTCAATTTTCAGCGTTTTTCGTTTTGCCGTTTTCACTCGGTTCTTTGTCAGTATTTATATGTAACATATTATAATTAATACTATAGTAGTTTTATTTTATATAGTTTTACATAGATTATATAGTCAATCATTTGTTTATACAAAAAAATTCTTTTTGTAACATGGGACGGTCATTGTCATTCATCAATATACTTTAATTTTACAGTTTTGTATACTTTGAGGATATCAGAAGATTTTGCGAGTTTTAAAGTGAGATTGTAATATAGAGATTTTGATTTTGTTACAATCAAAAAATGAAGAAAAGAATAAATTAAATTATTCAAGTGTAATTAAATGAAAACACTCGCAGACATTTAAAATTGAAAATGAACTGATTTTATTTTTTCCTTTTTTTCACGATGTGATTTTAATATTATTTAATGATACTCCTAAAATTTTATTTAATATTTATTTGATGTTTAATGCTTTCTTTAATATAAAACAAAATTTCCAAAATTAGAGCGACGTAAAAGCTTAATAGAAACTTTTTCAGACCACTGCAGAGTAATTGATTTATTAAAGTAATAACAGAGTGGTGAGATAAAAAAGTTAATCATTTTATAAATTAATTATTTTGCAAGAAACAATTAAGATCAATTATTTCTCTAGAAAGAACAATTATTTCTCTACTGTTAAGTACTGTTCGTAGAAAAAAATATTTAAAAATGTGTTGCGCTTTGCACATAAGGTTGTCAGTCTGTAAAATCTGTCTTGAATGAAAGCTATCTGAATTATAATGTGTCCTTTAAATGTTGTACGAGTAGTTTCGGGAGAATTCCATATTAGTAGTTTATATTTTTAATTTTGTCATGAATTTTCATTCCGATCCGTAAATGCATGAAAAAATATTAATAATTTAATTGTTTGAATTATCGAAAACTCCACGGAAGTATAATATATACACGATAAATCATAATACCCTTTTATAGACTCGCCGAAGCTACACGGAGTCGCAAAACAGGTCATAATTGCGCCTCGAAAGTCGAATGCATTGCAGCATCTAAAGTCCCATGGCGACCTCGAAAGAAGAGAAAGAGGCGTTTGTGTACCGCCAGTCGGTGGGTCAATCGATAAAACGATATCTGACAGTAGTGAAGAGTCCTTTTGAGCCTTATGCTAAACCCAAACGATCGTTCTTCAGCTACTTTTCCACTTGCCACCCTCGAGGAAGAACTCAATTCGTACAAAATCGTATTCCAGAGCCCCCCGGGACCTTTGATTCGTGTCTACCCCGGCTGAATGATGATTTTTTTTTTTTTTTTCTGTTTGGCGAATTCGCGCTCGTTCGTTGAGGCGCGTCGTTGATTTATACCCCGACGCTTCTTTATTCCGGTCGCGCGTTAATGAGCCTCGTTTGAATTTATGTTAACGGGATGTTGATTTTGAGGACTCGAGAATTCCCTGGTTTTGTTATTACAATGCAATAATTATAATCGAACGAATTCATTTATTTTAAAATTAAGTTTACGCGAACGATTTGCAAGCGATTTGCAAATTACGTACCAGTGCGCGATTTAGACGGGAAGATTTTATAAAAATAGCGGAAAACTGCCGGCGCGAAGCCGCTGCTTTTTCTGTCGCGAAACTTTGTCTGCCTGCGTACTGACTCGATCTACTTGCTCTATTTACGGGTCGCGGTACGGTTCAGCAACGCGGCTCTAAAAATAGCTCTTCTTTGCAGCATACTAATGAAGAGACGCACGAACGAGAATTTTTATTAACCGACAAATAATCAATAGAATTTTCCGCGAAAATCACTTTGGGAGAGATTCGTTTTCATTTTTCGGCTCGAGGAGAGTTTATCAAGTACCGAGGTAGGTGGGTTTAAAATTTAAAGGTAATAATATCTGAAAAATGCGACAAGAGAAGTGCCTCGGAAAGTATAATATCGGGTTTCGTGGAGACGAGTTTTATTTTGCCTCCTCCTTTCGGGAAGTTAATATACGAGTTGGTATGATATACTTTGGTATATCGAAGAAAAATTTGACATCTCTCGGTTTATACAGATGATTCGAAAGGTCTTGGCTTTCGACTCTGGAAAGACGAAATTAATTAAAACTAACAGCTTTAAAGAGAGGTAATCAATCGATATTTAAAAAAATACATTTTTTTTTATTTCAATACAGATTTTTCGATAAAAGTGAATACTTTCATTAGTCTAGTATGTATACACTTGTAAAAACTTTAAATGAATAAATAAGAAGTTAAAAAACAAAAGCATTAAAAATAATATTCAAATTTATTATGAAGTGTTCTACAAAACTAAATCAAATTTTAATAAGTGTAAAACATTTGTTTATTTATCGAGATCATTATTCTAACTTTATACGTTTAATTAGCGTAATGTAACTTTACGAAAGTAGAATTTATATACCCAACGGCAAAACTATCAGGAGAATAAGGAATTGAAGGAGGAGGAGTCAAAGAGAAATGATTAATAAAAACGAATTAATTATAATAAAAAGCTTCTTTCGCGTGCATTCGTCGGGAAATGCGCGAGATAAATCGAGCGTGGCGTGTTCTTGTATAATGCGCATCGGAATTGGAATCGACTGCAATAAAGAATTTATTTATACCGCCTGTTATTAAAATTGCGACTCGTAATCAATAAGCGTAAATGAAGAACTCTTCAGATATTTATACACTTGATTGCGTCCAGGCCCTTCAGATCTCATCGACTGCTTGACGTGTATAGATATTTTACAAGCGGAGCACGTAAATGGAAAATTAATTAATTCGCGTAAAAGACGTGTCCCATACCTTCTCCGAATTACCGGCAGCTGAGAAAAATTTCAGCCTCTAAAAATCAATAACTCACCGCTCGTACAGACAGTAAACCAATCGCCGTCAGATTAGTATCGACGCGCCCACTAATTACCTCGCTTGGCGCCGAAAAAATCAGCAGCAGCTGCGCTTTCCCCGTCCCTTTCCGCGGCGTCATCTCCCTCGGCTTTGTTTCGCGTTAATCTCTCGGCCTCTTTAAGCCAGTCGCTTCTCAAAGGGAATGCGTCTTTCTTTGCGCACCGACCGCATTAGATATAAGCCTATATTATGTTAATAGAGTCGCCCCGGGAATGTGGGACACCAGTCTGCGCGCGGGGGGACGTGTAGGTGTTTACGGATGCGCCGCGCGCGTGCTGAAATGAGATAAAGCGAATGCGGTTTCGTAGCCTTCGCGAGAAAAAGGACGGCTTCGGCGGGTTAGTGCTTTAACATTCGCCGAGATGAATGTTTAAGCTTCGAGGATTCGTCTTCGGGCGGTTCTGGAGCGCTTTTCGCGGCGGGGTTATGGTTTCGTTTACGAGACTGACGGTTGATTAGCGAATTTGTGAAAGTAAGATTTTGTCTGTAGAGTAGTTTGTACACTCTTAAAAATGTATTTTTTTTTTTTTTTTCGGTAAGTTTCCGAAGCTTATTCTGTTAAAGCTTTTCCCCGAATTTAAAATTCCCTTTTTATACCTCCGATCTTGTTACATCCTTTTATTTTTGCGCTCTACTAAGTTTTTTTTTTTCGGCGATGCCTCGCTTTTACGTTTTCTGCTTCTCTTTAAACCTGCTGACCACCTTCTGTTTTTTGGAACGTGCCTGCTATTATCTCGCTCTAATTGGATAAGCTCGGCTTGGGAGTTTTTTTTTACTTGTTGCAGAAATAGCTGTATGCGAACCAATTAAGTCGAAAAAGCGATCGGCCGTGTTTTTCCTCGAAGATTCTTGGAGAAACATTCAGCTAAGGTTCCGTTATGAGTGACACTAATTTTCATCTATATTTTTAGCTCGCTTCATTGAATAACCCTTTCAATCAACTGCTCTTCAATGCTCTAATTAATTTCACGTCAGTCGACTCCGGCGACTCGTGCAACAAATTTTCACAGTCAATTTCAAAGCAAACCGAAATATTCGCAAAATGATAGAAGAATAACAAACGAAAAATACTCCCGCGCGCAAAAACAGGAACGTATAAACAGAAGCGCACCGCCGCGCGCTTTGTATGTACCCCCGGCCGGGGCCACGGATTTTTCTTTGCCAGCTACTCGACTCGGGAGGGTATTACGATACATTTTACCTCGGCGATCTTTTCTTCCTCCCGTTGTCCTCGTCCATTTCCATGCGGAGGCTTTGCATTTTCCGCTCGCAACAATACGAGCCGGCATAAAAACGCCGAGCTCCGCTTTCCGCACACGTTCGGAGCTAAGTATATCGAAGATTTTTCTCAGACTCCTCCTCGCCTCGATTGTTTAGCCGAAAGTTTCCGGAAATTACGAGGAGTGAAGCTCCCCCTCCCCGGAATATCGGCTGAAATGAGATTCGAAAGTTTTTGCACGCAAGAGAGAGAGAGAGAGAGAGAGGAGTTGCCGGAGCAGCGAATGAATATCACGATTTGTTTCGCAATTATAATTTTGTTCCGAAAGAAAATGTAATATAAACTTTAGCATGGCTTTCTAAAAGAAGCGCCGCGGTACTGCAGGGATTTGCTTCGCCGAGTTTAAGTGTGCGGATCTTGTTAGTTTGAATAATGCTATTGTAAAGATTTTTAATTCAATTTTGGTACAAAAATTTTAATGCAAATTAGACCTTACGAAGCTGCTTTAACTTTGTTGAAGCTTTGGACAGAAGATTAATGGCGTTTGCGATTGCTTGTTTCTTTTATTGTATTGATTTTTATTCAGTTTCAAACGTAATTTAGTAACAGGATTCATCGAATTATAAATTACGTGATAATTAACATGTTCTTCAATTATGCAATTTTACGTTTGGTACGATATATACGATTTTGAGTCAATATCGTTTTTAAATCTAATTTGCATTGAATGCAAATATTTTTAATGTTTGTTTTTTTTTGTTTTTTTCTGTTTTTTTTTTCAGAAAATATTATTTTAACAAACAGGAAATGTTGACGAAAATATGCTTTATTTTCCTAAAACTTTCTGAGTATTTTGAATTATTTAAATTTTTCGTGAAGATTAAAATTTTTTGTTTTTAATTCCAGAGAAACGAAGAACGCATTATTTTTCAGTATACAGTTAACGAATTATTACAAAATTAATAATTAATCTACTTTGTTTAAATATTGTTATTTTATCATTGTGTGCACACAAATTATTTTGACTGTATTAATTAAAACGTTTCGCAACAGAAATACTGATAAGTTCGGACTGCAACTATTCAATTTCATCCTCTTTTTTATAACGCTTTTCCTCTACCCCTTCTTCCGTGTAAAAAACTGCTTCAATACTTTCCTGAAAACTCACACGCGCCTACCCCCTTCCACAAAACTGCCCTTCGAGCTCGAATGCCTTGCATTACCCATCATAACAAATCTCGAGTTTCCCACGGACCGAAGGCCCTCGTCGACAGTTCCAGTCCCGCGCGAAGTGAAGCGAGCCTGCCCAGCGATATTCAGTTTGCGGAGCCGTCGCCCGCGATGCTCATTGCTCTCGGTCGCCGGGGCGATTACGAGATGTTGCAGTCCTCGGCGTGGGCGTCGCGGATCTGCTGCTTCGTCTTGCGGGAGGCGCGCCTGATGAGGCTGCGGCTCCGCGGCTTGCTCTTGACCTCCTCGACGACGGTGACGACGGAGGAGCCCTGGGCCGCGAGGACCTGCTTCGGGCTGCCTGGACTGCCGCTGCCCGATCGGCCTGGGCTGCCGGGTCGAGTGCTGACGCACCGAGAGAGAGAGAGAGTAAAGCTTGTTAGTGTCGCCTTTCGAGCGGACGAAGCTCGTCGGGGGGTGGGCGGATGCTAGGGAGGGGAGATTGGGGTGATGCTGTTGTGAGCGGAGACGGGAGAAAGGCTTTGATGCTAGGAGGAATATTAAGATTGTTTATGCGGGCTGAGTTTGCTTAGTATATATACAGATTTTTCCGTGCTCTTCGGGGGTCTTAAGATATACACACTTAGAAAGCAATGCTTAATTAGTAAATGTTCTTTTATGGAAGGGAGTATTAAAGATAAGCATTTTTACAACTGGGAAATAAAGTAGTATTAATATGGTTTGCTTATAAATTCGATAATATTCGTAAGTAAGAAGTGTGATTTATATACTCGTGGGTATTATTTGATTAATTGATGATGATTGATTCGAACTATGCCTCAAGCATTTATATACATGTAATAATATTAACAACATGTTTATATAGGTATAAGCTTCAAAAATAGGGACGATCAATCATGTAAGTTAGATTCAGTGAAGGACATGCTGGTTCTCATATCTTACAAAACACTCAGACTCATAAATATTTACAACTGCTCGTCAAACATCGACTACAAAAAAGAGAGAGCACACTACCACAAAATGTATAAAAGCTTTTCAAAAAGAAACTTTCATTGACTATTATTTACTTTTTACTATGCTTCCCAGTCCTTTATCGGAGTAGCAGAAATAATTCGAAAGAAGACTTATGAATAACCTACGTCTATAAACGACGTCGACGCGCTCGTGGTACAAGGAAGGAGAGTGCGTAGAATACCTGCGAGATCCGTAGGCGGAGCAACGCCTCCTGAGTCCCGACTCGTCGGTCTCGCCGGTCGGGTTCTTGGGCACGATCCTGGACAGGGTGACGAAGCATCGGAAGATCTCCTTTATGTTGTAGTCGTCCTTGGCCGAGCACTCGATCACCTTGGCTCGGAGCTTCGGGAGCTCGCAGTAGAGCCACTCGCTGACGTCCTCGATCGGTACCTCCCGGTGGGCGAGCGAGAGGTCCAGCTTGTTGCCGGCAATGACTATCGGCACTTCCTGCAATGGATTCGTCGAGGAATGTTTGCTTTTTTCTGGGAAATTGGCGGATGCGTTGCAATGCTTTAGTTGGTGTTTTAAAAGTGATATACTCTACGTTGTATACTACACTGAGAGAAGAAATGTAGTAAAAATATGGTAAAAAAATTACTATACTTTGTAAGAAATTTTACTACACTGTTTGGTAAATTTTCCTGTATTTTTAGTAAAATTCCCTATATATGTAAGAAATTTTACTTTACTGTTTGGTAAATTTTCCTCTAAAGTATGGTAATTTTCTGGTTTTGACAGTCTGGTGACGACATGGTAATTTTTAGAAAACTTTTCTCTCAATGTAACTTCTCTCAATTGTGGAAGAAAATAAAGCTCCCAATAAATTCAAACGATATAAATTACAAAGTCCTAAGCATTTTCAATGTTGCCGTTTAAATCGTCCGACGGTCAATTCGCAAAGTTTCAGGCGAAACGGTCCCGAGAAAGTTTCCCCGGGCGACAACAAATCTCCGGAGTTCCCTGCCCGAAGTCCGGCTCTCGCGCGTCCACTCAAACTAAAAGGCACTGATGTAGCGGGGTGGTAGCGGCAGCTGTCGACTTACCTGAAAGTCGGCCCTTTGCTCCCTGACTTCCTCGAAGCAGCGCTTGACGCACTCAAAGCTCGCCAGCGAGCAAGTCGAGTACACGAGCAGGAAAGCGTGAGCAGTGGCTATGCTCAGCCGGCGCATTGCTGGGAATTGCTGATCGCCTGGTGGTAAAGAAATCGTTTTCTTATGGTTGGAGATTGAATAGAATCGAATTTGCAAAATTTTTTATTCGGAAGAAAAATCTATCAGATAAAATTCTAGGATAAAGTCTTCTGAGAAGCTCAAAAGGGAGTCTAGGTAAATGTCTAGGATCGTCTTATCCATCCAGACATTGCTAGACCTTTGGAGCCTGACTTGAGAAAAACCTGAGCAAGACTTTTTTTTACTCCATCGAGCACAATGAATAATAAATTTTTTTTCATGTTTGAAACTAAAATATCACTTATCAAAGGTGATAAAACCTGATTGCGCTAGATTAGATTGGACTAGATAGAATTTTCAAACTCCAAAATGATATTTGATCCAAAAAAGGCATCTTATGCATGTCATTTAAGTCTGTAATATAAAAAGAATTTCAGTGGATCGTACAAGACCTTGGATTTGAAATTGAGATAGTTATTCGATTCGCTGCTTGGGTTTGTGCACAATTAATATCCTGAGCTTTCTCATTCATTAAGTTATTGTGGATTTTATTAACCTGAATAAGTGAAAACGAGCCACCCTGCATGTTTTATAAATTTTTTACCTCAACACAAATTATTGGAGTGGTTTTTAGTGTCATCTCTTATTTTTATGAAATATAACGTAATTGCCTTACTTGTCTATTTTTTACTTAAAATTTATAAAAAAATGTTGACTTCTTTTCTAAAAACGTTGAATAACTTGACGAGTTTCGAAAACGACATTGAAAGCAGCATGCCAAAACCATCTAGCATTTCGAAAATAAATCCCAGAAAGAGGGCCGAGCGCTCCCAATGTATTCCCGCAAATAACCCTTGATGGAATCGGAAAAAAAAGGAAAAAGCGATTACCCGCCGTGTCGAGGAGGTCGACCTTGAGCGTAAGTGTGCCGAGGATGCATTCCCTGGAGTAAAGATCCTCGACGGTCGGCCTGTACTTGTCACTGAAGCCCTGGCTGAGTAGTCGCCGAATTATCGCGCTTTTGCCGACGCTCGCGCCGCCCAGCACCACCAGTCGGATCCGCTCGTAATCCGCCATCTCCGACGGCGCCTTTTTCCGCCGAAGCTGGACCCCTTGATCCTGCCGGGTGAGTTGCTGATGGTAAATAAGGCTCTCGCTTTAGCTTTTGCGAGTTCGGGCGTTTTTCTTTTTAGTTGATTTGGAAAGCGGCGTGTACGGGCTAAGGGAATTTGCAAGGCTTTGTTTCGGAAGTGCGGCTTTGGAAATTGAAGATTGATATTGACGCAGCAAACAGGAAAGAAGAAACAGGGCACAGATATTAGGAATAATAATTTTTAATAATAATATCAATACACATTTAAAATAGCTATTAACAAAAATGTTGTTCGGTAATGATTAACGCCGTGAACTCGTTTGCAAATTAACGTTAAGGAACTTGCTTCAATATATTGAGTAATTCATTTATCATAACTTACAAGAGGATAGTCAGACCATCGCTACTCATACAGAATTCTCTAAAGCCATTGATTTGGTTAGTCATAAAAGACTATTAGTTAAACTTAATATTCTTGGTGTAAATGGTAAACTTTATAATTGGTCAGGTGCAAATTTAACGAACAGATCTCGGGTCGTATACATTAATGGATATTCATTCGATACAATACACAGTGTTCATCAGACCTGTGTCCTGTTCAATCTATACATAATATTCTATGAGTTATGATTAGAAAATAAACAACGCCATGATTGAAAGAGTGAAAAGTATAAAGGTATTATATCGATTCAAAAATTTTACTTTACAATCATGTAAATGATGTATCGTCGAAGACTTGCAGAATGCTGATGAGATTTGTTAAAGAGATATACGAAATCCTTAATGACTGTTAGTACTGTTCTAATATTAAATCATACTTGCGAATTACCTAATATTTGGATTACGTTAAGTAATATCAAAACAATCAATATAATTAAAGTAAGATTAAAAAGTAAGATATCTTCAAAAAGATTCAACCTTGCTACTGTTTAATGATTACGTGAATATATAATAATGGAGTTTTTATGTATAAAAAAAGTTGATGCATTTAGAATGAATTACGAGTCAATACTTAATTTATTTGTACAAAGAATAACTTTTTTTATATAGAAGTTTATTTTTCAATTTATTGCAAGAGAAATTATACGAAATCAATATTATACCGCAAGAGATTATAATTAGATGGACTGCACATTGTGGAAGAATTTGCCGACTGATAAACGATAACTTAAAATTTGAAAAATGGGATTCGTTCATTATCTTTCATGCACATTTCAACCCATTGATTTCCATTGAAGCAAATGCAATTTACCTTATACTAATGCAACCTTCGCAATCCTCGATTCAAAAGAGCAGGTCACCACAGCGGTCTGTGATAAAGTGCAAGCATCATTCTCCTCCGCTCCGGCGTCGATGCTGAAATCAAACCTAAATCGCGAACCTTCAAACGAAATCTCCTTTTCCTCGCAGCGTCTACGACAGTTTTCAATCAATTCTTCTATCCTTTGATTCTTGATGTCATTACCGATACGTACAAGTCCGTCTGCAGTGCTCGACTTCCGCCGATCGAATATTAGGACTTCCGAGTTGCCGAGCGCCGACCCGACCCCCCTCACATCCTCCCGCAAACGGGGATTGATACTGCGCGCCGCTTCTTTTCTCAAACAGGGCGAATTGTGCGCTGAAGGTGTATTTCGCGTAGGAAGTCGGATTAGTTGATGTGTGAGAAGATACAGTGGTCGCTTCCAGTGTACTTTACATTTTGGCGAGCTGCAACAGACGAAAGAAATTCTATCGTGAATTTAAAATTTTTTAGCTGACGTAGGTGTACGTTGATGTGCGTATATAAATTGATTATCTTTTGATATAATAATACGATTTATTTTTGTTTGTGAAATTATATTTAAATTATACATCAGAATGTAGTTTCTGCTTAATTTTGAAACTTAAAGGGTTCAGAGTTCAAAAGACGAATCAAAAGATTGGTTTTTATTACGTAATTCCATATTTGAATCCACCAACTTTTTGCGATTTTGCAATCACGTTCACTAATAATTATTACTAAAACTGAATTTTTGTCAGTAATTTTAATACCTTGCAGTGAAAGTCTTTCAAATCTATTGAATAAAGTAAAATTTTCACTCTTTCAAGAGCCCTCCAAAAACAATTAAAACGTGTATTATAATTTAAATTACAAATTCTCTGAATTTTCGCAGATTACAAAAGCATAGTTTGTAGCCGTCACTCTAGAAATTTCTTTAATTTCAGAAACGCGCAATTCCGCTAAACAATGACAAATTTACCTACATGCAATTTCCCGCCAATTTCTAAAACAACCCCGAAGTTGAATGGGCCGTTAATAAACAATTTACCCTGTAATAACGTCTTGAATGGCAGCCTTCAAGCCCTCGTCCGCGACGTAAAGGGAAAAACAAAGAAGTGCATTTTCGACCTTCAGTAGATAAGCTATGGATGCTGACATACGATGTGCACCGCTCGCGCGCGCTAGAATTCCTACGGGATTTTTTCAGTGGCGCGTGGGTTCCCTTAAAAAAACCTAACGAGTTAGGAGACACCGAGAAAGTCTTTGCGGATTTTGACACACCCTCATAAAACCTGATTGGGATGTTGTCAGAAGACGTGCTAGCGGGGTACTCATCCAATCAAAAACTGTGGGGATTGGTAGCCCGCAGGATCCCTCCCTCCCCCTCCCCCGCAGCAGCCAAAAAGCCTGTGGGAATTCTAGCACGCGCGAGCGCTGGATGCCAGAAGCCCCATAGCTTATCTACTGCCGTCCTCCACGCGACCATAGTACACTCAGAAAAAATTTCTTTAAATCAAAGAAAGCTTCATTGCGGGCAATCGGTTAAATATTTTTTTGATCCAAAGAAAACATTCTTGAATTCAAAAAATTACTGGCCAAGGTGTATATGCTATTTTTCTGTTCGACGTCTCCGGACAGCGGCAACTTTGTTTCGCGCAGCGGCCAGGAAGCTGGCGCTTTCCGCCCGGAGGGCAGAAGAATCATTTTCGCCGCCGAGAACTTTTGTTATTACGTACGTCACACCACACGCGCCGGATTGCGCTTTTGAACTTAAAACCCGACGCCGCAATTTCGCCTCGGTAATTACTTCAGGCGAGCGGCTTGACGTCGGCGCCGACGAGATCTGCCTCAGAGGATTGTTTCTCCTCCGCGCGCGCTCTCGCCAGCCTTTTGTTTGTCGCGTTGGCCTTTCGAAAGGACTCGAGTGTGGGATGTATTGAGAGGTTTCAAAGACGGAGGTGCGCCGTTGTGTAATTTTATAGAAACTTTGCAGCGCTTTTTAGCTTTCGCGCAGAACGTATTGTAAGAGCGGCGCGATAATGTGTCAGATTCAGCGTCTCATCTACATACGTTTACCGAAAGTTAATAAGTGCTGTACTGAAAAATATTCAGGAAGTTTGACAATAAAGAACCGAACAAACGACTGTAATGAATCAGCAACGAGTAAAGAACTTTTCCCAGGGAATATAATCTTCGTATCAGAAAGACATCGATTCAATGCTAATGGTCGGAAATTTTCCCCCTCGCATCAGAAACTCACGCGCCCTGCATAAACAAGACAAAAAAAGAGGAAGGCAAGAGTAAGCGGCCGTCAATTGGGAAGACGGAACTAATATCGCACTTGTTAATCATTAAAGCTCCGTAATTCATTAAAGTTCCGGAGCGTTCGCTTCTGTATGTTCGAGCTGCCCACAAAGCCAAGTAATTATTTCGGTGACCCGGAAAGGTGAACCGGCGCCTGACAAGCAGAGGAAGAACGCGCCGCGCGAAAATTTGAAAAAGAACTTTTTTGACGCAAGCACGCTAATTGCAGATTATAATTGCTCTTCGCGTTCAAATAAGCAGATTTAACAAAGCCAGTTCTGGGAAGTTGATGCAGTGGCTCTAAAAGGATTCGAGGTTTTTCGACCGAGCCAAGGTTCTGCTAATAAGTGCAGTTATTTAAATGAATTTATTGTTTTTGCGGACAAAGCGTTCAGGGGTAATTGGTAGAGTTGACAAATTTTTTTAGGTGCCGGCGTGTAAATTTGGATCGTGACGAGCAGTAAATTGGAAAAAATGCTTGTACTTCGTCGGGTAAAATAACGAGCTTGAAATATTTTAATTATCACGAGAATAAATGGCTAACGGATATATAGATATATGAATTAAAATTTAATTTAATTTTTAAAATATTAAATACATTTAATGAGAAGGTACAGTAAAAATACGTCTTTAGTTTGATAGATAGAAAAAAAAAAATCATAAAATTTATTACCTGATGTAATTATGTTCTGTTTTGATTATGATTTGTTAATACACAAAAAT
>JAWWEM010000054.1:15630781-15640864 GCA_035582935.1 Ormyrus thymus | reverse complement strand
ATATATACTCAAACTGTAGCGTTTTGTATGTTATGTAAATTATGTAACTCTGGATTAATAAATAAATAAATAAATTAAAATGGTTATTTTATGTGTGATATATGCAAATGGATAATAAACAATTTGTCAAAATATCGTCTGATTGCATATTGGCTCATCATTTATCGCCCAATGTTTTATAAAAACTGAGCGTTTCAATAAACAAAGAATTTAAACATTTTAATTAAAAAATCCCAAGACCTACTTCCTGCAAACAAGTCAAAAAATCCATCAACTACTTGATCCAGGACCTCTAATCACCCGCGTCTCGGTTCAACCTCAGCAACCCATGATCAACCAGCTCCCATCAGAAAGAAAATAAAAAAAAACAAAACTGGAGCACCTTGGCGCTAATTGATCAGCGCGCTCGATTCCTCGGCGCTCAGGCCGTATCGGCGGGCCGAATCTTGAGCGACGGCTGAGACGCGCCGCGATTTTCCCCCCCGATCTTTCCGCGCGGAGGCTCTCTGTGCAGCCGCGCGTCGATCTCGGCGCGGGGTTCTCACGCCGTCCGGAAAATTGGCACCGCGCGAGATTGTGCGCGCGGCCATTGTTGTCCGAGCCAGGCAAATTACTCTCTTTGAAATCCGGCTGCGGCCGGAGGAGAAGGCGGAGGAGTGAGGCGAGTAGCTTTTGCGCGCGCTTTCTGTGTGCCGAGGCCTTGTTTGTTATCGAGGAAATAGCAGGTTGCTTTTGAGTGCTTGGGTGAAGTGCGGTTTTTCGAATTAATATAGGCCTGCTTTCGTCGCGTGAAATTATGGTAATTGAAATGGTTCGTATAAATGGTAAAAAATTAACCAGTTGGACAGGTTAACGTGTATTTTGAATGGTGCGCCTTTTAGCTTAAATTCATGTCTAAATTAAATAAAAACAAATGGACAATCATTTTAAAAGATTAAATATCATTACACTGAAATATTCATGAGCAAACATATTTAATTATATTTAATAATGACAAAAATTAATAGCAATTTGTCGTTCTCAACGACAAAATAAGCTAAGAATTGGCTAAAAACTGCTTAACGAGCTTTATATTTGAACGAAAACTACGTTGTTTCGAATTCACAAAAAAATTGCTTCTGCGATCGAGTTACTCGCAAAATATTAGAGCTGCACGCGTACGAGCATATTGCGGATAAGAGAAATATTTGAGACGAATGAAACATGCATTCGAGGGGGGAGAGAAGTTCTTGGATGAATAATGAAATATCGAGCAAACGTGACATTTTTTCGTTACACAGAGCTGCGTGCATAAATCACGCGGAAACCCCTCGTGGATATGCACGAATTCGGCGTAGGAGAGTTAAAAAGCCATTTTCACGGCTCACTGGGTGTTCTTGCGCCAACAATTCATTGTCTGTATGCTCCGGCAAATTTTGATGTGCGGGGCATCTGCACGATGCTTCTGCGCGCTCAAGCGCGTTTTTATTCTTTAATCAAAATAAATTTTCTTGATATATAAAAATAATAATAGAAACAATTATAGAGAAAATAATAATAACAGAAAAAAAAAGACTCGAATAAGTAAAACTTGTACAGAGAAAAACCGAAAATTCAATAACAATTCCCGTTCTTCCCCTCGCGCTTCCAAGCTTCTTATCGGCGGCAGCCCTTCCCGCAAATTTTCGCTGCCACGGGCAACGTAACATAATTGCGCCGACCCTAATGCCTCCCCCGCCGATCGGCATCTCGGCAATTTCGCGACCGCGAAAAAATCGAGAACGCCACGCCCGCGTCGGCGCGCTCCCACACCGCCGCGGCGATCGGGGGATTTTCGCCGGCTTTTCGTCGGTCAGTTTTTCTGCCGATATGGACCGGCTGATTCGCGGCTGCCGGGTTTTTTTATTATTCGGGAATCGGTTTTTGGTGGGTTGGCGAAGAGATGTTAGAGTGGTGTACTGTTGGCGAATGAAGATGATCGTTTGATTCAATGTTTAATTGTCTGGGGATTTGAATTTTTAATGCCAAAGAAGGTATCAGTTGTACGAACAATCAGAAATAGAATTTATCAAAAATTAAAAGCAGGACTTTATTCGTTTTGTATGTCGGAAAAAAGTAGTACCACGGCAGTAAAAAGAATTAAAAAATCAAAGCGTAGAGGAGATAAACAAATCGAAAAATAACGAGTTACAGATAAGAAAAACAAGAGTAAGAAGGAGTATAAGCAAGATGGGCGCGCACTGCAAGCCTTCGTGATCGTAAACGCCGTGGTCAAGTACTACTCGAGCAAAGAAATTTCGAGATGTACGGAAACCCATTTGAAGAGTAGCCATTACCTTAATTATTGGCCTGTCGCCTCCTACATTACTCGAGCGCAAACTTCGTCGGAAGATGATGCTTATTTGCTTATTAAAGCATTGCCCCCGTATCAATCAAAAAAATCTAGCAAACTTACGCTTTCACGCAGACAGTATTAAAAAAAAAAACAGCCGAATTTTTAAAACGGAATTACGATATCACGCGCCTTCATCCTTCTTGTCCGCGGTGCAGAAGATTCCACTCGCGCGGGCCAATAAAAGTGTAATTCATTACACAGATTAAAATTCCAAAAGGAAAAGCCCGAAGACGAAGGAGCCCCGGCCCCGGCGAAATACGGCGCGGTATAAATATGAAATCGGGTTCGCCTCGGCTTGGGGCTCTCTCGCGCATACACGCCGAGACACCCGGTGCACTCTCTCGCGGCCGAGATTCGTCGAGATTTATCGTAACTCGTTACCGAGCCTCAGATAGCTCGGCTCTGATACCTCGATCGTAAATTATCGGAAGCGCTGTATTTAAAATGGCGAGCGTGTGTGTCCGCGTGCGTGTGCACGCCTCGGCGGTCACGTGTGCAGCGCGGCGGTGTCTCCGGCGGACAATTTATTCTCATTTTCAATTTCCCGATAATGTTTGAGGGAGCGGGGCGACAAATTTTTGCGGCCACGCCGCGGAACAATGGGCGAGAGCGAGAGGAGGAAAACGTGACTCGTTCGCTCGGCGTTTTATGGGGGCTTGTGTATATAAGCTGCTGCCAAGAGGCCTTTTTTTCTGATTAGGAGCGTTAAGCGCGGTGTGATTTGCGGCCAAGTTGGAAAGTGTCGGTAATTATTTGGAATTCCGCGCAATCGGAAATAAATTATATTAGTTCGTTTGATCGATGCATCGAACTATTTTGATGCTTGACTTATCATTTGATAAGTCAAGCAGTAGAACATATGTTTTAACTAACAATTACTTCTTACCAGCGCAATACCGACTGCAGACCAGTTTTGAATAAATGCAACCTGCCCTCGGAATTATTTATTTAAATTTTAGCTTTAAAATGAATTCAAAATCAAGGTTCTCACATGTAAAATCGTAAAAAATGAGAAATAACTTATGGGCGTTACGTCTAATTTGGTCAAGAATAGTCTTATCCCTTCAAACCCAGGAATTTGCAGGTACATAAAACTTTAATTATAATCAGGAAAAAATACCGGTAAAGGAGGAATTTCTAAATCACCCGGTGTATCTGTAATGGCGCGTGCATGCGCATGTACAGGGAGTGACCAACCGGTAAAGCGGCCTATCCGCGATCGTTTACTTTTAAAAGCCGTAATTTCGAAGCGGCATCAAAGAATCTTGCTTTTGTTTTATCTACCCTGTTCCCCGTTACTTTCCTTGCCTTTATCGTGCCTTTTTTTCGTCTGCAACCTCTTCTGAACCTTCTCGCTCCTTGGCTCCTCACTATTTCACTTTTCCTTTTTATTTTCGAGTTACTGCTTGGTTTGTTTATTTTTTTTATTTTTGTTCAATTTTACGATAGTTTTTCATTTTGTTTGCTTTACTTTTTGAATGATTTTAGTCTAAAGATTTTAACGTCAACTTTAACGGCTTACCATTTATTAAACTCTCCATTAATAGTTTCTTAATGCGCAAACTGAACAATCAATTCAGAAAAATAGCAATTGTATAATCATCTCACGATTCCCTTTTCTTAATCCTCTAACAAAATGACTTCTCACACTTTACCCACTCCATGATCTCCTTGCCTTCTAAATCTAACTTTCAAACTCCTTCCTACATCCAGCGTCTCCTCCTCATCCTAATTTACTCCTCCATAACATTCAGTCTTTTTCCGCCTCCCAGCATTCCTTGTTCGTACTTTTAATTCCCATCCGTCGTTTTCTCCCCCCCCCCCTTCCTCGGCAGCGGCACAGCACGAACAGCGCACCCTTCCTCGTGGCTTAGAGCCTAGAGAAGGATAGGCGAGGAAAAAGCGAGAGGCGACTGCTTAGTTACAGGTTACCTGTCGCTCGCACGCCTCAGGGGCATGTCTTATTATATGGGACCCGTGTAAATGAATCTAACGGGTGGCCGCGGAGAGTCCGTCTCTCGGCGTGATTGCTCCCCGCGGGCGAACGCGCGGGAGAGCTACTTGGGAGTTTCCGATGATGCCGGATAACTTAATGCGTCGGATGAGCGCTCGGGCGGATTGTGTTTTTGCGTGATTCGACTGGTGGATCGTTGTCACTTTGGTTTTGACTTCAGGACTCTGTCGTCTTTGGACAGCGGTGGAGAGAGGCTTTAGTTTGAAGAGCTCCGGGCGGCGCTTTAAAATTAGGTTCATTATAAAGTATACGTAAACGTAAGCGCAGCTAAGTATATAACAATCTCGAAGTAAACGCACAAACTACCGTATAGTACTTTCGCTTCTCAGAAGACATTACAGTAATTACATGACGTGAGAGCGCGTCATTTAAGCAAAACGACTCCCATTACGACCATGGAAAAGCTTCCTCTCCGAAGCCAGGAAAATTGCCAGTTCACACTCGAGTAATGCCGCACTTAGTCCCGACGATCCCGGCGACAAAAAGCGAATCTTATTAATCAGCGCCGATCTACGGAATCGCCACCCGTTAGATCTCGGTGCTGTATACCTTCCCTCGAGTATTATGGTTACATCAAAGCACTGGCCGTGCCGGACTCTCGCTGCGTGATACCGTTCGCCTCGTGTATATACATATATATATATGTATATATACCTTTGTATATATATGTGTATATAGACCTTCGCCGAGGGAAGAAGAGATCCCTGGAACGGGCAGAGCGCGTCTAAGTCAAAATTGTAATTGCACAGTCGCGCGCTTACGTGCATTGCGAGCGTTCGGAATAGCGGCCGTCATTATCCGCCAGACGTATCTTTTCCGAGAGAGGCTAAAGGGAACGGCGATGCTCGCGCGGAGAGCGCGGCTTTTGATTTACGCAGGCCTGCAAGTTTTTCGTTCGGTGGAAAATTTCTGATTTCTAATTAAAGTAGAGTGCGGCCGCGGCGAGTGTTGGGTAAGGCGTGTGGATATATAGCCTTGGGGTTCAACATTTTTTGAGAAGGCAAAAATGGACTTTGCGTCTTTGACTCTCGATTTTCTGTACGTTATGCAGGTGATTTTACCTAATTGGTTTTGATTGGATAATGAGTTGGTAGTCTTAATTTTACAGTCGATCTACTCGACTTCAATGTTATTTCCTTTTTCTTACTTTTATTGTCCTTTTTATAGTCTTTGCGATAAAAAATTCATTTTAATTAATATACTTGAAATAATATGTCTTCTTTAAATATGAACTCAAGAGCTCGTTTTCAGATAATTTAATAATAGGCTAAACTTGAACACTCTTTAATTGGAGCAGTTCAATAATTAACAATAGAAAATGAAAACAATTTTCCTAATAATATATTTCTTAAGCTTTCATTTAACAACAGTGATTATTGTCCTTGTTATTAATTATTTTTCGTCGCAAAATTAATGAATTTAAATCAGGATCTATACAAATTAATATTTGAATTATCGCTAGAGGAATACAAGTTCATATTTTGTTTGGCTCACATTCAGGTAATCTTCATCTTCCTACGTCAGTCCAAATATTACTAAAAGCCTCGCGGCCCACGCGTGAATTTGCCAAACTTTGAGCTTCGATACCCTCAAGGTGGGATTATAATGATTAATTAGCAATCTTAATTAAAAGCCTAATTACTGATCTCGATAGCTATCCTCGCTCGCGGTAATCCAACACATCTCTAAGCTGCGGATATGATGTATATTCGAGAATACAAATAACAGAGGATATTCAATCTGGGCTGGTAATTTGAGGAAATCCGACATAACGACCTTGAAGGGAATTTTGAGGGATTATGGTATCGTTCTGTTGTTCGAAATAATCCCTTCACAAATAATCAATAATTTTAATTGTTGCTAATGTTGCAGTATTAGATAGCTTTCAAGGTAGTTAAATAAGTATATCCTTTAAAAGCGTACCAAAAAGTAGATTAAAAAGCTTCAATACAGGTAATCGTCACATTTTACTGTCCGAATACTAATCCGTTATAAATATACGTTTCATTGACTACGCGTAAGGCTCCAGAAAGGGGCCCGCGTCGAATTCATCAAAAGAAGATAGATTTTTCTACGAACCGCCGAGGGGACATTGTCTCCTCCGAGCGAAATCACTTTAATGCATCTTTCAGCGAGATAGAACAATAGACAATAATATCCCTTTATGCTCTCGCTGCGTATACAAACCTCTCGTGCCGTTCGAATTCGTTGATCCGTGAGCGGCATCAATGGGAAGGAGACGCCGCGTCCTCGTCTCCCGACGCCGTTTTCTTTGTCTGCCCCGAACCGTCTCATACCACTGAGGCGTTCGAGCTTTTACATTCCGAGAGCGACAACTTCCTTCTCTCGCTATATTAGATTTTAGTTGAACTATTCGAGGCGCCCTGCATTTACGGCGCTTTCAATTCTCGCGGAGTCGTTTGTGAACTGCTAGATTCCTTTATTTTACGGGACGCTCGAGCCAATGGGTAATGAATTTTGGGGGACTGAAAACGCGCGGCAGATTAAATCGGTGTTGATGCGACCGGGCGATAAATACAATTGTAGGGAGAGATTAAAACGCGGAAATTCAGGGAGAAAGGATTTTACGTTTGTAATTTTAATTTTAAACTTTCTGCATTTTACGGAGACTTTGTGGATTTACAGAGCGATCCTACTTCCAAGAGAGCACCAGCATATCGTACTCAGCGCCAGATGAAGAGAAATCCGTTATTCAAAGGCTTATTGTGAGTCTTATCCTCGGAAGTCAAGTACCTCTTTTATAGCCCTTCTGGAAGCTTTAAATGCGAATCCTTCTATCTGAAGGAGCATTAAAATATCGATGCAAAGTTTTACAGAAAAAATTATACGGTATTGAAAAAATGTATGCGTAATGATACTTAACAACAAAAACAACAAAAAAAATCACCTCAACAGCCTTATAAACTTATCCACAGTCTATAGAAATAAAGAAACAAATCCGGCGCACCGCATAAAATCCCAGCGCTCTCTCCAGCGTAAATGGGGCACACGTAACGCGCCCGAGCCCGAGGCTGCTTGCTAGCGGCCGATTCGCCGAAGGATGGGCCATAAATTTCGCGGCGAAGATGCTCTCGAGCGGAAGACGCTCCTCTCTCTCTCTCTCTCTCTCTCTCTCTGCGGTGCGGAGAACCGCGCGAGGCCTGAAATCGATTCCATGGAGATATCGGACGCGAGGGGATACCATCGTCGGACTGCGAGTTATGTCACAAGAGATAGAGAGAGAGAGAGAGAGAGAGAGCACCCCAACGTCTGATGCTCCAACCCCGTTAATCCTAGAATTAGTTGGCTGTCTGCTGAGCTAAAAAGAGCCGCTCGGGTCTTGGGTCGGTCTCTTTAATGTATGTGCTGCTCGAAAGAGTTTATGGCGGGGTGCTTTTTTAATTTGTGATTGGTTTTGAAAGCGGATGAGCCTTGGATGGGTTAATTTGAAGCTCGCCTTGGGGATTGAGATGCGCTGCTTTGATTAAGATTTTGGAATGCGAGCAAAAATTGATTTACGACTGAGAATTGATTGATTGCTGTAGCAACGAGAGTTGCTCGTATTAGCGAAATAAAATAGGATCTTCAAGAGACTTGCATGCTGCTGGTTTTAGAATTGAAAAACTGCGAGAACTATTTTGCGGCATCTTTTTATTTTCAAAGATCATTTTCGTACAACCGCAAATCCTCCGTAATAAGACTAATTAACATTCCGCTATACCTTCCTTGAAATAAAACTTTTTCGACTCTCCCAATCGGCTCTAAAGATCAGCAACAATAAAACACAACTTGCCACAAACCGACACGAAAACTACAAGCCCCCGAAGGAAAAACTCCCCAGGAATTCCCATAGAAATCGGAAAGCCTCCCGATGGAAAGGATCTCGGTGCAGCGCTTAAAAGCACCTCTCGACTAGCGGTATGCGTCGTCGACGAAAAAGAAGAAGCAAAAAAGCAGGCAGCGTCGAACGGCTCCGGAGAGAAAACAAGCATCGGGGCGCGAGACGGAGATTATCGGCGGCGACAATGCGATAGATATGTATCGGCAGCGCCGGATTCATGACCGGCCTGCACGTCTCAATCGTGGAATACTCGGGGCTTTCTCGCACCTCCGGGCGCTGCGCCGACTTCTTTTTTCTTCTTTTTTTTCGTCAGCGCGGGCAGAAATAGAATTCGCTCCGCGCTGGAAATTATGCACGTCAGCTCGAGCGCTCTCTGCGCTTTACATAAATTAAACGACGCGCGCGCGCGCGCTTTGCATTCGTCGAGGAAAGTTAGCGTCCGTCGGAGATGGCGTTGTTCGTTTCGGGCCTTTTTTTGCTTTTTGCCCGCTGGCCGGTTATAGGAATGACGCGATCTTTTGCGGAGTCGGTACGTATATTTTTTTATGTAATAGGAGCGTTAGAGCCGCGGGAGAGTTCGGGAAGAATATTGGCTCGTCGTTTACTGCGTAAAACTGGGCAAGAGGGTCAATCTGGATGATGTAAACATGTAAATATAAAAAAACAGAACGATTTCTAAAAATTGTAAATTCACTGATTACTTTGGAAAAAGGTAGCAGCAATTTTTTTTTTTTTTTTCGTTTTCATATATTAGTACTTTTTTCTCAATTTTGTTATAATTTTGTTTAATAATGTCTCATTGTTTCATGTGATAATCATCATTATTTCAATCGTTGAAACTTACTTTGTTTTTTAAAATTCTTAATCGGAATCGGACGTTCCTGCCGCCATCTCCTTAAAGAACTCTAATCGATGTTCATGCTTCCAGTGTATCTGCAACAAAGAGAATACCCACATTTTAGAACAAAAATTCATAACTGAAAGTTCACACTAACCGAATCGGTAGCAACTCAACGTAATTTTAAAAGAGAACTCGCATATCAAAAGATTATAAATAAAACGGATAATGAGCGTTCTCACATCCGTCGGATTAAACATATATGCGGCGTCCGGCAGAGATTGCTTCTGCACCTGCAATCGAACTCGTCAAATTCACCGAATTAGATCTCTCTGTCTCTCTCTCTCTCTCTATCTCTCTCTCTCTTTCTCTCTTCGTTTCGCGTTCGGCTCTCCACTTTGGGCCTCGGATGCAAAGCAGCGCGTAAAATTTCCATACAGTGGCCGCTGGCTTTATACATATTAATGACCAGCGACGACAACTTCCTCCGATTGTTCTTATCATCGACATTGTCATCCCTTCCCCTTTTATCATCTCTCCCAATATTTCCTCCAGCCACGTGCTCCGGCCGTCGTTTTTGTTTCTTCTTTTTGCAGTTTGTTTTTCTGTTTTCCTTCGGGCGCGCCGATTTTTCCTCTTCTGCGCCGGCGCGGAGGCATTTGCATACGTGGGAAAGAGCGAAGGCTGACTTTCATTAATTATTTACGAGAGAGAGAGAGAAGCCAGTGATCGACGCAGCTACGCTGATAAGGGAAGAGGACGGACATCGGCGCATTGCGACGATTATATGGAACGCGTCTATATTATCGCTCGACGAATAAATATTTAAAAGTTTTATCGGAAAGGAGTGTTGTTTGCTTTTTGACCGACTTAAATGTGGTTTTTTTTTAGTCTGTTTAGTAACGTTTATTTTGAGATGGCAAAATCGTCGCTTCAAATAATCGCACTGAGAAAAATATCTCATTAAAAA
Source organism: Ormyrus thymus (assembly GCA_035582935.1). Lineage (NCBI taxonomy): Eukaryota > Metazoa > Arthropoda > Insecta > Hymenoptera > Ormyridae > Ormyrus > Ormyrus thymus. Next base: position 15,630,827 of record JAWWEM010000054.1, on the reverse strand, counting down.
TTAGTATACTCTATCGTAATCGAAGGACAAACTTGCACTATCCTGA
>JAWWEM010000054.1:15584892-15630681 GCA_035582935.1 Ormyrus thymus | reverse complement strand
AATTGCGAACCGCTAAGAAAGTGTCGAAGTGAATGAACCCTTCCATCTGTCCTCCGCAGAGAAATCATTAAATTTACTTATATAATACCGTAAAACATATTTCGAGGTTTAAGTGCTTAATTAAGCTTCAGTTTTACTCAAGTAATTATGTGCAAACGAATGTTAGACATTCTGAATTTTTATAAAGATTAAAATCAAATAATTATAAACCTTTTCAATTTTAGATCTTTCTATCTTATTATAATCAACATAATTATAATAATATAATCAAAATAATTATAATCTTAAAATAATCAACTTCAACATCCGTGTCGAAATATACTATTTACGCACCCCTGTAACGAAACATTTATTAGATCACATTACGAACAAATAATCTTACTGCATTACGAACCGACTTATGAAAACGTAGTTTCACTACGCTTGAAAAATAGTTTGATTGCGCCGAACGATAAAAAAATAATACCATACGCATGGAACACGGGGTTGGGTGTAAACTACCGCTAACTCTGATTGCAGTTTTCTTAGCACTCGCGCCAATGTAGGCACTCGTGCTTTTCCGCGGTATGCAACAGCGGTGTTCATCATCTTCGGCTTATAGTCGGCTATTCATTCAGAGATATATACACAGGCAACTCTTTCTGTACCTATTAAGTATTATTTGCGATGATGAAAAAATTGGCATCGTTCTTTCTTATAGTTGCTTTTCAAGTTTTTATACTCCTTTATTAATCATTGATGTTTGTTTTTGAAATTTTATCATATATTAGGTAAACATACTTGTTGACAATCAAGATCGATAGAGATAAGCAAGTGATTTTAATATAAAACGGAAATAAAGATTGCAATATTTTATGTTACGTTCTAAAAATTGATAGTTTATTGGGGTTAGGACAAAATAAAATAAATCGAGCAACAATCGATCCGAAATTTTACCAAACGCGAAAGGTAAAATTTGTAAAGTTTTAGTTTCTGTTATTTGTTCTTATTTGTTCAAAATGATTAAACAAATTCGATAAAACTATATATAATTTTACATAATTAACGGCACACACACATGCGCACATAATATTTTTCGGATTTATAAAGTTTCCTTTATTATTTCCGCGCAGGACAATATCAATTTGTCATGTTACACGAGCTGAGAATGCAAACGTCAAGCTCTTCCTGAATCTAACTCCTTGCCGTTTGTGTTTTTAATCGCACCAATTGTCACAGATTAAGACTGTTGCAGAGATATTGCCTCGAGATTTACATCGCTACGTTTCGGTTCTTAGCAATGCGTATGATGAGGATTATAAATACACAATGTCTGATTTTCTTACGGGAATAAAAAAATAATATTAGAATTTCATAAGGGGAAAAAATTGTAAACAGTAGTTGTATATAGCAGTTTAATGTATTTAAAAAAAAAATATGTCAAAAAGAAGAATGCAGATACAAATGGTTAATAAGCAACCTGAAATATAGAATTGTTTAAGCCAATAAAAGTGTAAATTACTAAATAAATTAGTAAATTTTTTTAATACAATGTTTAACGTCGTCAATAAAATAGACTTTAATAATCTTATACTTTATCAAGCAAGATCTCACTTTTCCACGGCATAACTCGAAAAGCGTAAACGTCAAAAAACAAAAAAGTAACTGAAATACCAAGTCCAACATTCCGAGCATTTCGCAGTTGATTCTCGGACTGTCGGCAAAAACAAAACGCGCGTTCATATACAGAAAGTCCCTAAAGTCCAGGCAGTTCCACAACGTAAAAATTAAATTTTCCGAATAACCGGGTTCGCGCGGAATGTACGTAGAGTTACTACGTATTCGCAGACGAATGCGCGGAGAGAAATATACGTGTACGCTCGACGAACAAAATTAAATTTTCCTTCGGAAGTGAAGGGCGTCGACCAGATCGAGTATAGAATGGAAGGTCTGCATTCTGAAGTGTCTTGCTGTAAAATTTACTATTCTCGTGCTCAAGGGATTGGATTATCAAATATGAATCTGTATACACGTAAGAATTTGACTCTTTTTTTCCACGTTTTTCAAGAAAACTTCCTTCGAGTTTTTATTTCGTGTAAATTGTGACAAGAAAAGTTTTCGTTGCTTGAAGTACTGTTTATGCACAATATAATACGAGGTCTCACTCAATTTGCGTGCGTCGTACTCCCATGTAGGTTTTTGAAACAAACGAGAGAATATTTTATGACTGTGTACGTACTTGTTCTTTTTTTTCCTTTGTTAGGGCCTTGTTTCCTTTGTAACTGCAGTACAAACGGACCGTGTAAAAACTTGATAAGTTGAAGAGAAGTACAAGGTTGGATTTTGTGAAAGGAGAGAAACTGTTATTGTTTTTTAAATAGATATATATTTACATAAAAATTAGCAAACGAAGTAAAATTACATATTGAATGAAGGAAAATTAGTTGTCATAGGCAAAGTTGTGACTATTTACAATGCAAGTTTTTATTAGAAAATCAACGTAATTGCATTCTACAATTTAGGTTACATCATCGAAGCTTAAAACGTCAGATTCAAAATTAATCAAATTTTAGATGGATTTAATTTGCAGTGAAGGAGCGCCAAAAAGTTTCAGCACTAAACTGATTTAACCGATTTAGTCTCGAATTATTCTATTGATCAAATCGTCTATTTTGGTTTAAACAAATAATTTTATTAAATTTATATGATGGTATAAATGAACTTATTAAATCATAAAAAATCTGTAGCCTGAATTTAAGACTCAAAAGCGGTGAAGAAAATGTAAGAACTGTGACCAAAAATTAACACCGTTTAGATTTTTGAACAAGAACTTTTTTTAAGTTTCTGTAAATGAACTATTGAAAAAGTTTTCTTTTTCACAAAAAGCTTCGGAAAAAAATGGCCAATTATCGAGAAGCTTTGATGTTGATATATGCAGTAATACTTCCTTGTATTACCAAATTCTATTAACTTCTGTTTTACATGAAAAAAAATTACGCAATGTTAAAAGCATATTTGGGAAATTATTGTATACATTTGCTGATTCGAGGTAGATAATGTATTAATCGCAAATGCAATAATAACGTCGATAAACATCAAGCACGCTTATAAAATAATTTCACAATATTATTTTTTAAGAACAGATATATGTTAACATTTTAAATGTTAATAAAATTTGCAATAAATTTTAAATATGAAATGATTTAATAACGAGAAGATTCAGTATTGTAGCAGTAACCACTTCACAACGTGGTAAAGAATCACTTTGTATAGAAGAGGTTTTTTACGTAGAATTTCTAAAGCTATTTGAGCGTAAATAAGATTTATGGCGGTTTGTCTAAAGAGAAAAAAAAATAATAATAACGATTACTATAAGAATAAACGATAATAATAATATAATATTATACTATAACTTGTTATTATAGACTGTTCTGCTTTGACTTCAGAACAAGACTAACTGCCCGTTCTTCTTGTACGCATGAATGAGTTTATTATTTTGTCTAGGTTGCTGGCCCGCGTCGCCACCCTAATTATCTGTTTATTAAAACTAGTACAATGAATTTCTTTAATGAATTTTTTTCTACTGAATAATTTTGTAAAGTAAGGTGTAAGTTACTAGTGATAGCTAATAATTGTAAAATGTTGAAAAAATGAGCTAGTGGTCTTTGCCGTTACGATTTTTTTTATTAACAAAACGGACGTTTCAGTAACTAAAATTGTCCTTTTCGAGGATAATTGTAGAACGTAATTGCTAATAAAATATCTTGACAGCAGAGAGTAGTTTCATTTTTTCAACATTTCATTTTGCAAACTTGAACTATGGCTGTAAGTATTCAGAATTGTTCATTTGTCATTTTGACTATTCTGAAAATTTTTTTCCGATCGAATACTCTAGGATTTAATAGTACCAAAAAACTTATAACTATAAAACAAAAATAGAAATCCGAAAATAATTTCGAAACGGTTCGTTTACAAGTCAAGCTTGTTTATTGGTTTTTCTAATTCGACAACGGTTTCGATGACTATTTTGTCATCCTCCTCCTGTACAGATATCTATATCATTTGTAAATAAAAAAATTACATCCTAAACAAAAATATCAATACTTATCGACCTTGAATGTAACGTAACGATTACACAAAAAATTGACTCACCGATTTCGAAATTCAAAACCTCCGAAGTCAGCAAATCACAGCGCCGAGTGAAGATGAGTCGAATTTTCAAAGACGAAGATAGCGAACACACAATTAGTAAGCGACTAAAATTGGACACTACACTACTGCGCTGCATGCATATATACTGCAGCGAATTACGCGCCGAACAGCTGAAGCGAAAAAAAAAAAGAAACACCTCTCCGATATCGCAACAGTCGCACCAACCGCTTCGTGCGAAGTCGTACGAACGTCCACCTTCCCTGCGAATAAATCACCGCACTCGCTTAATTCTTCCTGCTTTTATACGCTCGATTTTGCGACTCCCAACTACGGTTTTGTTATTGTTTCTTTTTGTAGGTTAGGTCCTCTCGACTGTCACCGAGGTTAGGTGTCGAAGCAGTGTCGCAGACGATTTTCCCACAGGCTGCGGAGATTCATGCTGCAGCTCTCTGGACAGTTGTCGCGAGCGGAAAAATATCTAACCAGGGACGGAGGGTGGAAAGAAAAAGAGAGAGAGAGAGAGAGAAAGAAATACGTTCGTTCCGCGCAAGAGACAGGCACTGCAGTGGTCTTGTACTGGCGGCCGTCTTCTTGTTTGCGCAGCCAGAGCGGGATTATTCTCACTCTTGCGCACTCGCTCGTACTTTGCCGAGGCTGCAGCTCCGTCTTTCTTTTCCCCGCAGGACTCTGAAACCTGACCGTCGTTCGCTTTAGGCTACTGTATAGTATCTTATACTATGTTCGATTAGTTGATGGTAATATGACGGTCTTAAACTATTTATAGTAATAGTAGTATCAGAAGAATAATTTAAAAATTTTTTAAGGATAATAAGAAACCTAAATAATCAGAAAGAATGAAATGTTTTCACTTTAATAATACAGATATTCCGAAGTAAAATAGAATATATTTTTATCTTTTACTAGAGATTATAAAATATTTATTAGTGATTTTATAATAGTAAATTATATTGAAAAACATTACGTTAAAAGAAATATTTCCAAAAATATCCTGCAACACTTTCATTATTAGCCTTTACTTCAAAACTGGAGGAAAATATCAAATGAATAATAAAACCATTACTAAACATTATACATTATTAAAACTAATATAGAAATAATGCTTGTTTATCTCAACCGTAATTATTAAATATTTACTAAAGAGCAGTCTTCAAAGCCAAAACAGTGAGTGGCTTGGTGCCATCTAACTGCACCGTATTTAATAACAGTAGTATACGAACAGCTGGTAACGCAGGTAGTAAAACGGTAGATTTACCAACGTGTTTACTGCGATATTGTGAAAACTTTTTTCGAGGAAAGAAAACTTGCTTCGTAAACATTAAGTATAGGCAGTGATAAAAACAATTGATACTTATTGTTCTTGAGTAACTGAAATATTTATTGAAAGATTTTGGTATTGACAAAGCAGAGGACGTTTTCATAAGTATCTTAAGCATTGAAATCTCTTAGGCGAAGTTATTGAGAACTTAAATTCAATTTAGAAGCGATATTTCTGCACGGAATTGAAATCTCTAAAATAACAATTTTTTACTGATAATTTTCTAACAATAAAATTAATTAATTTAATAATGATTATCTACGAAAAAAATATAAATTATTCTGGAATAAAAAATTATTGATTTAATTTCAATTGAAATTGACAATTTGTATATCAGTTTTCACCAGTATAAAAATTGCTTGATCTTGTCCAAAGTATTCACGATATTGTTTTTAGCATTACAATTTTGAATTTAATTTTTAATAAGAACTCTCGTTATTTGAATTATATTTGAATGCTCATCTATACTTTTCGGAAAATTGTAATACACGAATATGAACTGTATTTATTAAAGAAATTATATTTTTTAAGTACTATTTTACTTAAATGTTAGGAGTTATTAAGCTACCAATTCAGTGTTATATCTTATCACGTCGGTTTCGTCTCTTATCGCTAGTTCAATTAGCGCATAAAACCCTCAACAACGGCATACAAAACACACTTGTCTCGCCACATGCACAAGTGTACACATTTGGAAAAAAAATATTTTAACTTGAATGAATCACTGTACCTAAAAAAAAAGACGAACGAAATTATAATTATTTATTTAATAATTATAATTTCGTTAAACTTCATAAACATGTTATAGTAAATAAATGATTTTTATAAACGTAGTAAATAAAATAACGATATTAGACATATTTATTAATGGTTTAAAGAAACGCAGATAGTATGAAAATCTTAAAAATTCTGCTTTTAAACTGCATGTACAATGTGAAGGATACCCATATTAATAACTATAAATATTAGTAATTCAAGATTGAAATTGTATAAAACAATTCTTAATATAAAGCTTGCTTTTTATAAATAGGTATGTCAATATTAGAGTAAGCATTATACTTATACTTATAAAACTTCTTGTTAAATAATAAATTATTAAACTTGTTTCCTTTGGCTTTTATTGCACATTATTATAAATTTATAAAATTTTATAAATCTTGCAGTTTCTAAAACGAATAAAATATTTATTTCCTATAATATCGAACTTGAAAAGATCAGAAGTGCTGGAAAAACGGAGTTATCGATTTTAGTCAGCTCGTATTTTAAAGGGCCGTAAACACGTCTAAGTAAAAAATTGCATATTGTACTTTTTCACAGTCTGCGCATTTACATAGATAAAAATGCATATATGTTGCGTTCCACTTCTATTTTAGCTTCATTAAATTCTTCAAATTAAAAAAAAAATTCTAATATCTATTTTGACATTTAAAACTGTATTATAATTTTGCAAATACCCTAGTACAAAGAACTTATAAAAACTTATAAAATGAGGTTATTCCGGGTGCAAATACACACATTAAAACCCTTTAAACGGACTCAATTTTATCGGTTTTTATAAGTCACTTTCAATAGGGTAATACTGATTAAATCTATCGTACATTGATTCTCGTTACTCGTGAAACGCTACCACATTTTAAAAACAAGCAGTAAATTAATAAAGCTTAATTCTTAAAATTAAAAATATCGACTATAAATAACTACATTTAAATTTCGCGTGCGTTTCAGAAAATAAAAACGCCGTTTTCAATATATGAATTAAAATGCAAATGGCTACACCAAATGATTACAATTGCAGACAAAAGAGCAATCCCTAAAGAAATGAACCATTTGTCTTAGCAAGTTCCCATAATGCTTCAATTTTCTCTATTATTTCGCTTCTCCAAGCACTTCACAAGACCAATTGGCCGAAAGGTTCTTCCTCCTCGCCTTTTTCTCGCCCTCAAGTAAATAGCCGTATTAATAATGCATTTATTTCTCGCAACAGAACTCGTAAGCGCACGCAATTCACATCAATCATCCGTCGGTAGAGTAGAAACCTCCTCCTCCTCCTCCTCAACTCAGCTTGAAGATCATCGCGATCAAAGGCGATTGATCTATATTCGGCAGAAAGCTCAAATAACGGGCAATAATCGACGGCAGTGGCCGAGATAAAGCACGAGAAATGGGAAAGCAATGCGACAAGACTCTCGCTGTGAATCGGAGGGAGGGAGGGGGAGCTCGCACCCTCCCGCAGCCCAGAGAGAGAGAGAGAGAGCGAGAGGCCACGGCAGCTTTTTAAAGTCGCGGGAGAGCGAGAGAGCGAGGAGAGCACTGTGTGTGTGGGGGCCGCGATCGAAGATGGCGAACCGCGGAGGGTAGGGCCTCTCGCTCTCTCTCACTCCGGGGAACGCGCGAGCAAGAGAGAACAGCGGCAGCGACAGCAGACGCTGCCTCGCGGCACGGGTTGCAGCACGCGGAAAAGCTTTTCCGCGCCGAGACAGAGACAGAGAGCGAGAGAGAGAGGGAGTCGCAGCAGCCTCGACGTCGTCGGGGCAAGCGCTTATACTTCGGGTGAGTATACGTTTCTGCGTACATCTCGCCCGTACTCGTAGCCCGCGAGTTTCGCCAATTTCTCGAGAAGTAAAAAGCCTGGCCGCCCGAGAGACCCAGAGAGAGAGAGAGAGAGAGAGAGAGAGAGAGCTTACGGATCGCGCTGCTGCTGCTGCTGCTGCATGCATGCAGTAGCGGCTCCGCACGCGTGCGCGGATTATTATTGCGTGTGTGACGAACGAGCGGAGAAAGGAGAGCGAACGATAAGAAGCGGAGATCTCTGTCTCTGTTTCTGGCGGCGTGTATAAGAGAGGCCAGCGGGCCCTGGGAAGTTCAATGCGCACATGCGTAAGCAAAGAGGGAGAGGAGGCTTCACTTTTTTAGAATCGCGCTCAGACCCGCGGGGGGAGGGAGGGAGGGCAGGGGGAGGAGGGAAAAAAGCCGGACGAGGAGAGAGAGGGACAGAGAGAGAGAGAGAGAGAGTGATATTGTTCCGACGGAGGAAAAGGCTGTAGGGGAACGGAACGAATGAAAGTGCTGGACTTTTGAGTGCAGGTCTCGGCTTCCTCTTTTTTTTTTTTTTATGCTGATTGAATTGTTTTTAAAAGGAGTGCTCCCGGGAGTAATGCGATTACGTAATTTAAATTGTGACGTTGATTTTATTACGCGCCGGGCATTGACACTGTGCAGTTTCTTTTAAATGTCTCGCAGCTCGCGCGGGACTTTTGCCTGTCTCATAAACTCTTTTATCGATACTGTGAAGTCGATAGCAGTCGCCGGGAGGATTAAATAACAGAAGCTATAAGCAGTACATAGTTTTCCATTTTTTTTCTCCTGCGCTTCTTAGTCTAAACAAATTTTTTACTCGCCGCTTATCTTTATCATGCCCACAGTATATGTATATAAACTAGTTTTGTAAACTAGTTTTGATAATTTCGAAAATGGTAAAACGCGAAGCTTCAAACCATTCATCAATGATAGTGAAAAAAAAACAATGCTAATGTGTAATGTTTAAAGTATTTGAAGTTTAACGTTTATTAAGGCATAAAATTGTCACTTTTGAATGTACGTTAAACCTCGTTATAACGAGGTTCAATATTTTTTTTCTACAGTACAAAATTTATTAAAAATTGTGATTCATCGACGGGCAATGTAAGCTGCTCTTGATTAAACTTGATTTATCAATGATATTTATAAATTGAATATGATTCACAATAAAATGTTTTAAGCCCGCTATCGCAAATTTGTATCGTACATTGTAAGAATCATTAAAAAGTATGCAACACTCTTTAAATATTCAGCTGCAGAATAATTTATACTAATCTGATCGTGTCGAACAAAACTTTTTCCTATAAATAAAAAAAAAAAGAAATTTTCCCAACTATAAGCTAATAATGACTTATCTAATAATACAAAGAGTGTAATGACACGATCGCAGCAATTTGTCGAGGAGAAAAAAATCGTGTTGTGAAAAAAGTCTGGCACACATCGTCCGAGCTGATCATTTATTCAGCAACTATTGGAGACGTTATAGGCAAACAGCAGGGGTAGTAAGATAAAGCTAATGTTACAGAGATTATTACTCGGCGGCAACGTGCCCCGAGTAGATTAGAAGTCAGAGCAAATAGAGTAGTACAAATAGACAGGTACGCGGTATTGAATGATTATTCCTCATCTAGCCGGCAATTTCGACGGCAGGTTAAATCTGTCCACGCCCTTCAATTCATTCGTCGAGCATCGCTTACTTTTGAAAATTCAGCAATTTTCAAACAGCTATGAAAGAAGTATTAATTAAAGCTCATGCGTTTCTAAAATTGGCCAGAAAAATCGAGCGCGGCAGCGCAAAGTTTTGCAAACTCTTATCAAGTCGAGCCGGCTCGCGTTCAGCTCCACCTCTCTCTCTCTCTCTCTCTCTCTCTCTCTCGCATCCATCTCCTTCTATATTTAAGCCCAATGAAAATAGAGCCGCAAAGTATCTTATTCACCGGCATTCGCAATAACAAAGAAACGAAAAGAGAAAAAGGCGTCGCGTTGTAGGCATCGTCGTCGCCGAGCGTCGCCGCGGCCGGCCGAGGGAGGGAGAGCTAAGCTCTTCAGCTGCGTGTACACACCTACACGTGCGCCCGGCTGCATTATCCGTGTATTAGTGCGCGTGAGCAGCTTTCCCCGTTCGCACAGACTCCCCGGCTAATCTATACGAGCTCTTCTCGCCGAGAGAGAGAGAGAGAGAGAGAGAGAACGATTCGAGCGCTTTTCTTTTATGCCGCGCGCGCAGCACGAAATAAAGTTAGCCGGCTGATTGGTGTACGGGGCTCGGGGGACCTCGCGCCTATCTGCGATTCCCTTTCATTCGCCGCGCGGTTCATGATCCGAATTTTCGGCCCTAATGCCGCTTTTCGGTCGGCCTTCCGGGCTAAGCGCCGTAATGACGCTCGGAGCTGGACGCGTTCGCCGGGTGGGGAAGTTAAAAATAGAAGGTTTAAAATAACGACGCGGCTCCTGCGGAGATAACTCTAGTTTTTTTTATTATTGGGCCGTTGATTTTCCAAGGATTGCTTTATATGGGGACTGACGACTGCCGAGAGCTTTGGGGGACAAGAGTTTTTTTGTGCGGTAACGGAACGGAGATAAACATTATTGATTGCGCAACGATTTGGTTGGACGGAGTTTCAAATATATAATCACATAAAAATAACTTCTTGCGAATTAGAAGTAATCTTTTATATTGAGGAGGAAAAAGCAAATCTTCGAGTAATTTAAAAATAATTTTATCTTTGTACCGTTAATGGTGACATTTGGTGGTTGATTTTGTAAAAAGTTTATTCAAAATTACGAAATTAATATCTGTTTATTTGAAAAGAATAATAAATTTGAATGAGAAATTTTAATATCATTAAACCAATTTGGACTATCACCTAAATTAAATGAAATAACCATAAAAAATATCAATTTTACGAAGTAATTAGCGCAAACAAATTTGGCAATTAAGATAATTTAGAAATCTGAAATGAAACGAAGGTCGCGCAGCCGTCTCGCAAGCCAGCAATAAAACCTCACCTCCGAAAACCACCGGAATTAAGATTTAGCCATTCCGAGACACTTAGAAATTTCGGTTGGAAGTCAGCCCCCCCGATCCCCGATGCATCAAGAAATTTAACGACGCGAGAGAGAAGTAATCGAAAGGGAACAAAGCAGGGCGTAATTAATAGCCGAACATCCGAGAGCGAGGCCAAATTAAAAAACTTGCTCGCCTGACAAATGGCAGGGGGCTTAAGGGCCTTTTTTTCGGTCTGCTCTCGAGGATAGGGGAAGGGGGAGCGAGCTCTTGCCGCCACCCCCCCGCTCATAAAAAGCCAACCTCGACACTTGTTCCCCACGCGAGTCTCGGTTTGATCTCCGCAGAATAGCCGGTCAGATAAGATTACGAAAATCTTATCATTTGAAAAGCAAATCGAAAGGGGAAAAGGAAGCCCCCCCACCCGCCGCCGAGCTCCCGATCGCGATTTACATCGGAAATCAATTTGAGCGCGTTCGTGCGTGAGAGAGCCTGAGTCTGTGTGCGTGTGCGTAAGGGAATCGGGCCGGAGTTCTAGTCGTCGGCCGGATATGAGGCGAAATCCGAATTGGCTAATAAGGATGAATATTGAAAACGTTTTGTTGTCTTTAATATCGTTTAGTGGGGAGTTTAGCGCGTTGGGGAATTACCATTACGTTAGCATTTTTCCTTACTTCGCCTCGTAAGAGAAATTCTTCCGAATGAATAAATACATTATTAAATTCCAATTAACATTTTTTCTTTCTTCGTATTAATAAAGTATTAGAGGCAGGCTTGAGCCTCGCGATGGATCGCTTTTTAAGTAGTAATTTGTGGCGTAATTTAATTTAAGAATATTGGCTTTTTCGAAAATTAGAAATAAATAAATACGTTTTTAACTGTATTACGACACGATTCTTAGGCGGATTTTTATTTCATTTCTCATAATCAGATTTTAAGCAAGTGTCTTAATTAATCTAGATGAAGCTTTAATCTAATTGAATCATTTACTGCAATAAGGTACATTTGATCTAATTGTAAGTCATTTCTTCTTCAATGGAAATAAAATATCTTAGAGACGCGAGTAATTTAATTTCATAGCGTGAACGTTCAGCCTTATAATTTAGCATCGTCACTTGATTAGTCAGAAAGACGTTCATTTGAGAATTAAAATTTTATCGTTATGGTAATTCTCTAAATTGTAAAATTGTTCTTTTCAACGATCTGTAAAGTCAAAGAAATGATAAAGTTTTATTGATACTTCTTAACTCAAACACTTTCCGCGTAGTAATGTAAATATGCAAATGTTGATAATATCGAAAAATCGTTGCGATTCATTATTCTGCAAGTCTGTTTGCCAAATGCCGCAATTAATTTCAAGAACTTTCCGAAAAACAGGCGTCAAAAATAAAAACAAACATCGCGCTTTCACATTGAAATTACCGAGAAAACTGGGGAAAACAATAAAAAGCTCGGATTTGGAAAAATGCAACTCGGCCAGCCGTTGAAAATAGACGCTTCGCGGCTCATCATCGATCGCGGCTCCTTACTCGCGCTTACAGTCGGTATACGCTTTGGCCGACATATGTTTACCATTACGCGGCCAGACTTTGGCTCATTTACGCGCTCCGTCGCGATAGGAATCGCTCGCGCGCTCGACGCACTTTCGGGCCCTATTTCCTGTCGCAGTCGCATTTATAGAGTCACGAGAGATCGAGGCGGCCGATAAAGCTCTCCTCTTTCGCCGGAGCCGCCGTCGTGTTATTGCCGGACTTTGGAATCCGGCTAATGCGCCGCTGATGGTATATTTAGGAGGAAGGAACGAGCCGATATCGTTCTGATCACACGCAATTTTCTGTATATTAAACACTTTTCGGGAGTCTACTTTTTTTCGGTGAATGCTCGACGATTCGTGAATGCATAATACGGACCGTCTCGGGGTAATGGGCTGTTTCCGTTTCGAAGTTTCTAACTTTTATTGAATTTTATTTAAATACAAAAGGCATTTGTATTTCGAGAATGTGTGTTGCACGTCTACGTTTAGAAGTCTAACATGCTCTTTTGTCCAACTGCGAACCGCCAGGCTTTTTACTTCGTTACTTTTAAGCTACTTTTTTAAGTGCATCTATAACATGGGGTTAAATGGTTTAACAATATGCTTCGATTTGAATGCTATGTAAAGTTAGTAAAAGAAAGTATTGCAGGATATAAAAGCACAAAATCCTAGTATCATTATCTAGGTGTATGGGAATCGTTGTGTACTAAATATATATGGCAACTTTAACATTTCTATTCCTCAAAATCCTTTTTATTACACCCTTTCGTATTATTTATTATTGTTACAGATATTCCTATTTTAAATAACATTTGCAAATTAAAAAAACATATTCGCGGAGCAATTGTTACAGCCCAAGTTTACCAACTAATTTTTGCGATATACTGCTACAGTTCATTTATAAATTACAACTGCCGCGTAGACCAGTAACTTGAAAAATAAAATTAAACATTGCGCAAAAAAAAAACGATCTTTCCCTCATCGGCTTGTAAATGTAATCGTCTATAATATTTTAGCGCTGTGTACATCCGAGTTATAACACCCCTATCAATCAGAATACGTGTCTTGTCTGCCGTTCGGATCAAAGGATAAAACTCGTGTATCCCATCAGACTAAATTTCGGGAATAACTCGATGAACGCACGACTGCGAGGCCTGATTATTCTGCATTTGCATCCATAACAGGCTTACCGGAGCCTTTATCAAACCCGATCGGCGTTATTTTATTGTTCAATGATTTCTCAGATTTTCCCGCGCTCTCTTAAAGAGGAGCTGTTACTCTTTGATTTATGGCTGACGGCGCGCGTAAAAAGCAACATTTACTTAAACAATTTGGGAAAGTGATTTTTATTTTCTTTCACGCAGATGCGAATGAATGAATCTCTTTCGACGATTCATCGGCGAAATTTATTGAAAATTAATTTAAAAAATTTGAACTATCCAGTTAATCGACGATTGTAAAATTTATAAAAATCGGCGTTTAGAGAATATTCTTTTGAAAAATTATATATATATCCTTTAAAAACAGTATCAGATTGCTTCCAAAAAGCCTTCGAAATAAGGCAATAATTACAGAAATTAAACCAATTACAGAACTGCCATATTGGTGTGTACGTCGCGCACATCTGTGCCCAGAATAGCGCGCGTAAGACGCAGTATAAATGCGCTCGCATGCATTCATCGAGTTACTGCGAATTTCACTATAGCGAGATTTGATCCTTTGAGCTTCCCCGGGGACACAATGCATTTGGTAATTGAAGTAGATTCATCTTTGTCAAAAATAGTCGAGGGGTGACCGTCGAAACGGCTTTCAATAAGCTAGATTTTAAATATTCTTTTGTCCGTCGCAGAGGCCTCGCTTTACAGTACAGTTGATCAATTATTTTGTACTCTCAATTCGATACTTTCATTAATTCTTTATTTGGAGATAATCATAATGCTATACAGCTAGTTCATTTTGCGTGAAACTAAATTAGATTCATCGAACGGATTTTAATCCGTAAATAAACAATATCCTTCCCTCCCGCAACTCTTCGTAAACCAAAGCCTTTTCTCGCCGATAAAACATTTTTAAAGGCCATCCTCATTAAACTCCTCGAAATAAGCCCTAATCGGATTTGGTCGGCGTAAGAAGCGCGCGTAAAAGACATCAATTTTTCCAGCCCCGTAGAGCCCATTACTTTACGCAGTCCATACAATCCTCCTCCACCTCCTCACCGGCATCACCCCCGGCCGGAGTCCCTTAAATGTTAAAGTTGCCTAAGTAACTCTCGATCGCTTTGGGCTCTCGCTTTCCACCGTGGAGGCGCCGTATGTGCATCGAAGGGTCAGAAAGGGAAAAAGGAGAGCGAGCGAGCTCGGGGAGAAAAGAAATTGGCGAAACTCCCGCGACTAACCGCGCTTACGTGTTTGGGCGCTCGGTTAAAAGGAAAAGTCTGCTCTCGTCGGCGCTTTGTCGTCATCGTGCTGCTCGTCCCTCCTTCAGCTTGTGTTCTCTCCTTTCATTTCAGATATCTCTCACGGTGACGGGTGCCCTCCTCATCCCTCTACTTCTGCCTCTTCTCTAGCTCCCCTTTTGCTAACTAAGTCTTCAGCCCTGGCCAGAAAAGAGAGAAGAAGCTCTCTCTCTCCCTTCCCACGCACACTACTAGCCAGCCGCCGCTGTGGGTGTATCATCGGGGCCGGCTAACGTAGTTAACTCTCGACACCGGACCGTCTCCTAGCACGCGTCTAATAAAAAGGCCTGCCGAAAGAGCGAAAAAATCCCGGAGCCGAGTGGACGAAAAAAATCTGCCGAGAAAAAGCCGACATATAGATATAAAGGGGAGTCGCTAGCTTAATTGGACGGCCTCGCTTTCTCTCTTCCTTATCTCCGTCTCTCTCCCTGTCTCTCTCTCTCTCTCTCGCTCTCTCTCTCTCTCTCTCTCTTTGGGGACCCTCCACTTGCTGCTCCCGAAAATAGACGAAATCGTCGGAGGCGCGGCACTTAAACGCCCGGTAGCCTAATCGAAAAAAATCCCGACTCCAAATTAAGGCTACCCGGCAAGTGTCTGTATATATATCGACGGCTCGTCGATTTCACCCCCCGGAGGCACGCGTGTCTATACAGGCGGGGGCCGGCCCCGAAAAAAAAGACGAGGGATAAAAAAGCGTTAATAGGGCGTTAGGGAGAGCGAGCAGCGTGAATAATCGGCCGGAAATCGGGTGAAATCAAACATGAGGATTCGTCGCAAACTCAAGAGGAAGAAGCCACTCATTGGCCTGTGCCTTTATTTCTCCTTTAACTGAAACCAGACCGACTTACTCGCCCTGCCCCACCCCGCGGGCTTTGCTTTTATATACACAGAGAGAAAGAGAGAGAGAGAGAGAGAGAGAGAAAGAGAGAGAGAGACAGGGGCAGAGAGAGTAGAGAGAGAGAGAGATAGAGTAGTCGCCCCTGCGTTTTTCGCGCAGCAGCAGCGCAGAGTGCAGAATTGGAATTCCCGAGCGACATCGATGCCGGACTGCAGCAGCCACACGCTCGAAAGAGAGACGTGCGCGCTCTCTCCTCCTGCCCGTTTGGACGCGCCTCGAATCTGTATTATGGCACATGTGTGACCGCCGACGGCAAACGCGAGTGGATAGTCATTTGGGGAAAATAAAGGGAATAGAGAGAGAAGATTAAGGGCCGGAGCGTGCCGGCCTTTGCGAAATTAATAAATGACGCTCGGAGGAGGATCATAAGCCGGGAGGGATGTGTACGCAAGTTTTTGGGGAGGGTCGCCGAGGAAATGGTTATGGGGTGCGAGGAATATTTGCGGCCTCGATTGGAGGAGACGATTATCGCCGAGGATGAGTTATTGATGCTGATTTCCCGGTGATGAGGGAACCGCTGTTCTTTTTATTCCTTCATTCAATTATATTCGGCCGGCGGCTTTATGAATGAGCAAATAAACTCGATCGGGCAAAGATTGTGCGAGGATCACACCGAGAGGAGATTGATATCGAAGATGTGAATGCTGGTTCTTTTAATCCTTCGACGAAGTCACTGACGCGCCGCTTCGCTTTTCAAGCGAATATAAATAAACGAACGGCTCTGACGAAGGACGGAGAGAATTTCGGGGCCGATTCGATAAATTTCGGGAAAGAGAAGTGCGTGAGGAAATTGTTGATTGGTGGGGGAGAGCGAATTTTCTGGGGTGGAAGGGAGAAAATGAGAAGGTTCCTGAGATCCGAAATGGAAGCTTTTACAAAAGAACAACGTAAGTGTAAGTGTTGGTGAAAATACTACGAGTGAAAATAAATCTTTAACCTTCTCGGTCGCGGGACAAAGAGAAGTGTTTGTTCGACGAAGATTTTAGCAAAAATATTAACGTTTTATGCGAAGTTGTTATAAAAGTTAAAGACTCTCGTTTAGCTCAAAATTGTTAATTCTGAATGAAAATTAAAAATTTCTGTAAAACAGAAGTGATCGTAAATCAGTGTTAAATAATCAATTACTTTAATCAAGATTCAATCAAGAGTAATCTATTATACGGTTTCTAAATTAATGAAATATAATAAGACCAGTTGAAGTCTGCCCGCCAAAGCCTTAAACGCTCCGCATTTAGAAAGAATAATCTTTCAATCGAAAGTGCGAAACAAAGTGACTAAGCTGATCAAACCGAAATCGTTTATCAAGAAGCAAATAAAGAAGGAAAATAAAATGATCCTGGGATAGCTCCAGAATTCAGGCAAAGCATCCATAAAAATCGCAATAATCCCCCCGGGACAAAGAGTAATCCCCAAGCGGATAACTATCGCGACCGAGACAAATAGCTAAAGAAGTGTTATTTAAGGGCTCGGGCCTGCGAAGGAAAAAAAATTTTTGACAGCCAGCAAAACCCGTGTAAGACACATCTCCGGCAAACACGGAAAAATGGATAGCCGTGTCATTTAGAAGGGGTCTTCGAACTTTCCAGAGAGCGGAGCGGAGCGCGCGGGGGAGAAACGCGTGGAACGACAGAGGCCGAGAGAGAAAAAAGGGAGAGAAGGGCGATAGAGAGAGAAGAGAGAGAGAGAGAGAGAGAGAGAGACAGAAACAACGGGGCAGAGAGCGGCAACGAGGATGCGCCCTCGCAATCAGCGGCAGGAAGGGTGGAAAGGACCAGGGGTTGCTGCGAGCTGAGCTGGAAACACTGGACGTCACGCGCCGGAGGTATCCCACTATTGTGGTATAGCCAGACCAAAGGGGAACGGAGGAAGGAGAGAGAAGGGAGAGAGAGAGAGAGAGAGAAGAGAGATTGACGCTTGGGCGCGAGCCTGGAAATCGAATGCCCGCAGAAACAGTTTTTACTCCGCAAATCGGCCCGTTCCAGTAAAACACACACAGCTCCTCAGCCTTTTTATCTTTATTAAATCAGCCCAGCCTCCCACTCGGACTATAGCCATCCATTCATTCGGCTTATTACCGAGGATCCCGCTCGCGCGGGGGGAGAGGATAAATCATCGAGCCAATAAAGGGCATCAAGCGCAGGGCAGAAGAGAGAGAATAAGCTCGTAAAATCGTCACCCCCTGACAGAAGGCGGCCTGCAGCCGAAAGGTCCGGCCTGGGGTTCAAGATAGGGAGGCCGTCGTCGCCGCCGCCGCCGCCGCTGCTTTTCCAAAAGTGGCCCGCGCGTCCGAAGAAAATTCCCGGCTAGCAGCCGAGGGAGTCGCGCGCGCAAACGGCGTCGAGTAGCAGCGCCGAGCGACACGGAGAGCGAGAGCGCGAGAAAGGGGGAAAGAGCGAGCGAGCGAGCGAGCGCCTGGCGTTATCGAACCGGCGATTGCGCGCTTGCGCCGCTACGTACACGCTTAAAGTACGTATATACCTAAGCGAGAGAGAGAGCGAGGAGACAGACTTTCGGGGGAACCCGAGCGAGCACGGCGCTTTTTCGACTCAGTCGATCGCCGCCGGCAGCGAGCCTCCCGACTCGAGCTGGGGACTAGCCGGCCGCAGCACCACTCGCCGGGGACACACGCAGCCACACTCGTTCCGGACCTGGTGATTCCGACGCCCGCGCGGTACCTCCCGCGGAACTGCGGCCTCCCAGGGACTCGGAGCCGAGGAGCTTGCGAGCTTCCGCGAGGCACCTTTTGCGAGGGTGAGCACGTGTGTTCTTCCGAGCGCCGCCCGCCTCTTTCGAGCACGATCCCAAGCATATCAGAAGAGAGTTTTTACGGATTTTTGATACCTTCTTTTTGCGGCTTTAGAAATCGACGTGCAGTTTTCAAAGTGAAGTTTTCCTTTTGTAAAAGAAGAGAAAAAAAAAACAAACGACCGGGACAAAGTGACTTTAAACGGTGAGTCAACGAGGCTGTGATGCTGTGCAGGCGTACGCGAGTGGCCGGATTGTAATGGAGCGTAAAAATTGCTCGGCGCAGCGAGTGTTCGAAAAGAAAATTAAGAACGCGAGGAGCTTCGAGCGATAAGCGCGAGAGGTGGAAGAGAGGAGGGAGAGACGGATCCGATAAAGTCCTCATAACCGCGGGCGCAGGTGTATTCGTAAGCAGCGAGTTCGCGCGAGCTAGTTGACTTGTTTGCGCGCGCCGCGGCTGCCTCGAGGTGACCTGATAAATAGAGATAAAGTGACGTTTTCTATACGGTCGGCGGCGATATCGGGCAGGCGGCAAGCTTGCGTACCGCTTTTTCGACGAGCTATGCAGTCGAGAGGCAGGGAAGCTTGAGGAAGCCATGACCAACACCCAGCAGACGATCCTGGAGCCGGCGGCTGACCAGCCGCTGGAGGAGATTCAGCTGACGGAGCTCAGGCCGGTTGAGCAGTCCAGGATCAAGGATACCGTCGAGGACAGGGATGACAACACCACCGATGGCCTTCGAGCCCTGAGGAGCTTCTCTCGCAGGCAAGTTGACGAGTTCGAGCACTTCAGAGCGGCTTATCCCAGAAAGAGGAAAGCCGAGAGGTGGAAGCATCTCGAAGCCTCGGAGGAGTTTGAATTGAACAGCGAGGACGAAGACTGCGTTAAGAAGGCTAGTGCGCGACGGAAAGTTGAAATCAAGAATGCAATCGTAAACGACCAAGTGCACAGCGACGAGTTCGAGGAGGACGACGACGAGGAGGAATTTTACGTCAACGGCGACTTTGAGTACCTGGATGACAGGAACACCGAGGAGATCTACGTTTACCGGCAAGGAGATTCCTGCTCCAGTCCTGAAATCGAAGAGGACCTGCCGATTTTTGAACAAGAGCCGGTCGTCGAGAAAGAGGAGGAGGATCTCGGGAAGAAGCAAAAATCGCAGAAACCCAAGGAGCCTCAGCCGCCCGCGGCACTTCGAAAAAGAGGCAGACCTAGAAAGAAAAAATTCGGCAGAAGGAAAGCAGCCGAAGCTCCTCCGGCAACGGCTGAGGAACCCAAAGAGGCTCTGGTGGCCGGGGACGACTCGGAAAAGGAGCTGCAAAGCAAAATAAACGACATAATCCAGCAGAACTACCTGCTCGAACAGGAGAACAACAACGTCTCCGAGAAGGATTACAAAAAGATCCAGGAGGTGGAGTTGATCAAGGACCCCGAGGCCGACGAGGATCCGCTAAAGAAATACTGCTGCGTTATATGCAAAGCACGCTTCAAAGGCAGCGGCGGTTTGCGCAACCACTACAAAGTCGTCCACGCCACTGGGCCGTTATTCAAGTGCGACGAGTGCGGCAAAGAGTTCCCCTTGAAGGAACGCCTGAAGCTGCACGTGCGCACCCACACAGGCTTCAAACCGTACAAATGCCCCGAGTGCGATAAGAGCTTCGCCAGGGGTGGCCAGCTGGTCCAGCATCGGCGCACCCACAGCCAGATCAAGCCCTACAGCTGCCATCTCTGCTCGGGGACGTTCACTTGCGCGGCGAATCTGGCGCTGCACGTCAAGCGGCACAACGGCCAGAAGGACCACAAATGCGATATCTGCGGCAGGGGCTTCGTGCGCAGGGACGCTCTGAAGAAGCATCTCGAGTGCCTGCATCGCGACGTCAAGTCCTTCCTCTGCAAGATCTGCAACAAGACCTTCAAGGGACACCTGCCCCAACACATGCGGACTCACGCCCAGGACAGGCCACACGGCTGCGCCACCTGTGGCCAGAGATTCGCGCAAAAGAGTCAGCTGACCGTACACCAAAGAACCCACTCGGGCCAGAGGCCCTTTAGGTGCCTGGTGTGCTGGCAAGCCTTCGCCCACTCGACCGCTCTGAAATTGCACACCAGAAGACACACCGGGGAAAGGCCCTTCAAGTGTGTCGAGTGCAACGCGGGCTTCACGCAACTTCCACACTGGAAGAAGCACATGAAGTGCATTCACGGGAGGAACGAGCCGTACTCCTGCCGCAAGTGCAACAGCTTCTTCAGGATCAAGAACGACCTGGAGGCCCACGAGAAGGACTGCCAGGCCGAGTTGAACAACGATTCGACCGGTTCCGATGCCGGGAACTCCGGAGACACGAACGATGGCATGTCTGCCAGCGCGCTGGCCAAGCTGAGGAACATGTCGATCGAGAAGATGAGACTGCTGCTGGCCGTCTTGCTGAAGAGAATATCGAAGCAGGAGAGACTCGACGAGCTGGGATTCGGAAAGAGGCTCATCGACGAGGTCTTGATAGACTCTCTTGTGTCCGCTGGCAAAGAAGCTGTCAGGACTAATGGCGAGATCCAGGAATTCGATGCGTTGAGAAAGAATCTCGCAGTGTTTCTTGAGTGGACAGTGCCGAAAGAACACTGGGAACACTTCCAAAAGATGAACAAGACACCGGAGGAAGTACTCGAGACCCTTACTGCTACATAAGGATGTTTGTACTAGTAGGGAGATTGGGTGTGTCGTTCAGAGTAGCTTTAATTGTTTGCGTACTTCTGGAGGCGAGGAAGTTTTTTTTCTGGCAGTCGGTATCTTGTTACATATGCGTTGCTTATACGACTAAATGTATTTTATTTACATTGGGTTATTGCAGATAAAATGTAGATATATATCATTTTTATTTATGTTTTTTTTTCCACTTGTAAAAGTAAGCCATCTCTGTAACTTGTCAAATAACAAGCATTTAATTACTACTTAAATACGATTTTTTTTATTAAAGTGTGATAACTCAATGTATTATATCAAAACTCTCATCGTCTTGATAAATTATCAGGAACTCTGACTTTATCAAAAGGGTTCTCATGTACATTTTAACGAAACGAACGTTGATGGATTTCAATTAGCGTTACAAAAAGACTTAGGAAACTTTAACAAGAATGTTGTCAAGTGGGGCGCAGTCTCACACAGTGCCATAAGTTATCGCGTTTGCTGTAAGTTATTATTATGTCTACAATAATAAAAACATCTACGAGGGACTGAAGTGCAAATTGATTACGAGATTTTGTATAGTTATATTTAAAGTGAAATATTTCGTAATACTTCCACGTCTAGAGAATGCATGAAATTAATTTTTCTTTTATTCTTCCAAAGTTTGCTGTAACGTAGCAATTAAAATATCTTTCATTTCTACTTAAATCTGAAAGACACTAACGACATATGTCTACGAGAAAATAATTTTGCGATCAATTTCAAAGCAGTCCATATATTTTAACGCGAAAAAGCGAAAATACACTTGCCGTAATAACTAAGATAAAACAGCGCACGAATAGACGTATAAATCGCACCGCCTTTCATCTATATTTATACACGACAATGTTAATATTACCGTACGAGCTGTATACCAAAACGTAAAGTGTCTACCTTGTATCTCTTTTTAAACGAGAGACTTAGAAAAAGAGATTTCGATGCCCTGAAAAGGAGCCTTTCAAGGTCATCATGAGACATACGATCGCTTACATATATATAGGAAAAGAGAAAAAAGAAAAGTAAAACAAAAACTTTGTTAAATGAGATTTTATTGTGTTCACAGGCAGACTTAATTGAAAGAAAATCGTGACTACATTAACATTAATCTTTTTTCCCGATTGTCAAATGGACGTGAAATAAGAATCGTCTTTGAGACTTCAGCCAAATTGAGGACGATTTTTCATGGCGAAAATATGAAAATGTCTACTTACATTGATAATCCTTATAATTTGATATAGAATACTGATTCATTTTTAACAAATTAGTATAATTTAGAGAACACAATAAGAAGAGACCAACATTAGATAGAATAAGTAAATGTGAGCTGACAATAATGAATAATAGATAAAAAGATATCTATATTGTACGATGTAAGTGTTTCAATGTATTTCATATTTATCAGATTTTTTAGAAATTTACGAAACGGTATTTATATTTAAATTTGCAAATTACTTAAATTAGCGACACTTGAAAAGTATCTTAAATTACAGTAATTTTTATCATTACTTTTATTAATACAAAGGTGCTAAAATCAGAATAAAACGTTATAAGTTATTTAAACAATATTATATTTTATTTATTTATGTTCTTGTATGTTGATATTAATGAATTTTATTTACAAGTATATTATATTCATTTGCGTCATAAATTAATTGATAAAAAGAAATTCAATTCTATGAAAAATACTGTATTTTTTTATAAATTAGGCCTTTGTTATTTAAAGATCTACAGATACGTTTCTAAAATGACTGAAAAGCTA
The DNA here is from genome assembly GCA_035582935.1 of Ormyrus thymus. NCBI lineage: Eukaryota > Metazoa > Arthropoda > Insecta > Hymenoptera > Ormyridae > Ormyrus > Ormyrus thymus. The sequence continues at coordinate 15,607,519 of JAWWEM010000054.1, read as the reverse complement.
CATGATTTATTCAAAGAAAAGGGCGCATTTTCAGTTACTTAATGTTTCTTGCGTTTTCCTTAAATACAAAAACATATCTTTCGTTCTTCTCAATAAATAGTATCAATATTTTTTGTAAAAAATTTTTAGATATATCTATAATCTTGCACATTTGATAAATGTACTTTACACGTAGTGTTAAAAAAATGCACGAGCGAAGATAAAGCAAATAAAAAGAAAAGCAAGAAAATGAATATATATTGCTTAAACTTAAAAAAATTTATTCCAGATCGAAATCTGGAAGTCGCTTGTCTGAATGTTGGATGCAAATCGGGGTCGAAAGAGCATTGAATATTAGATCGAGGTGACGTGTGTAATGTCGCAGTCTTAAAACATGCATCTACACGCATATAAGCAGGAGGAAAGGGTATTCTTTTAATTTCTCATTTTGTATTTGTAAGTTTTTTTTTAAGTGAAACTTTAATTGATGTGTGCCAAAGGGATTTGAAGCAATCTGAGAATCTTTCACAGATTATATATTGAATTTTCATATATATACAATGTTTTTATGTTTCAATATACCAAAGTAAAAAATGCTCAAATGTATATGTGATTATTGCAAGTTACAGTAACTAAAGCGTTAATTTTGTCCCTGTATTGAAAATGCTTTGAAGCTAAACAAGGTTTTAATTAATTTTCGTTATCATCAATAGACTTGTGCTCGACAAATGTAAGAAAATATTCGACAATTTTTCTGTTATGAATTTCGAGAAACATTATTAAAATTGAATACGGAGTACAAAGGTGTTTGAATTTTCGTTAAAAATTGGCGGCGAAAAATATTTATTGTTTTTATAAGTGCCATACAAACTTATTTATATTATTGTTATAAAAAAAATTCATCGTGATGTAACTGAATCAAAACTACTGTAGATAAGCGAATGGAAGATTTTGTTTCCATATCTTTATCGTAGAACTTTCCTAGTTTAATGTACTATATTTAGGAAAATTACGAAAAATTAAAGTATGTTTTCAAAATTCAAAATTATGATAAAACTTATTTAATTAGAGTAATATTTATTGAGATTTAGAGTTGGCATGTGGACTGTGCAAGCACAAAACCGCATTAAATATAATTATTGCAAGCAAAGTACCTTTAATTTACAGATTTGCTATTTATTAATGAAAAATTTAGTAACCTTTTGATAAAGGCACTATTTTGTCTGCTTAATTAGGTATAAATATATTTTTAATTTTTTTTTTGTTTAAAAATACATTATTGTTATCAGTGCAAAATGCAAAATGAAGATGTGGTTGATAATAACTAGTTGTAAGTTCGCTTCGAATGTTATAGTCGAACTTAATTCTTAATGTTCGGCTCTAAAAGACTTGTGAAGCGTTGTGCAAAATCCAAATTTTCTGTACTACTTGAAGATTGTGGTATGAAAAAATATATATTAAGCAGCAACATCAAATGATATAAATTTATTTCAAAACCTTGTCATATTTATATTTATCTATTACATTTGCGCTTGGAGAATATGAGTAAGTAAAAAAGCCAATGAATGCAATGCAGTAGAGAATTTTTATTCGTTTGATTTTTTTACGATATTAGTATTGAATTTATTACAAATTCTGTTTGTCTCATTTTTTTGTTTAACTTTTATCACAAATCTTTTTATAAATATCTTATTTTTCTATAAATTAATATATTTAAGTTAAAAGTCAAGTTATTGAAATAAAAACAATCCAATAAATTAAAAAAAATATATTTTTCTAATTTTACAAACATATAGTTTTGTAAATTATAATCAATATATTTATTAATATACAGTATGTTTTTACACAAATAATATAATACATTTACATCCATTTTACTCAGCCTTTTTTTTCGTACAAATTAACAAATGGTTTGCCATACCATCATTTCCATTACTTTTAAAATTACAATCTTGGCATTGCAAATAATCGTCGTAAATTTGACACTCACTTTGCTTGTGTTTAGTTAACTGAGCTTTAGTTGCGAATTCCCAGTTGCATTTGTTACAAGTAAAAAATTTGTCAATTGCATGATTCCCCAGATGTTCCTGCAGATCATTCAGCTGGGTACATTCGTAATCGCACTTTGGACATGTAATTTTGATTTTTTTACATACGTAAGTCATGTGCCAGTTATAAACAGCCTTGTTTTCTAACGTTTTACCGCACTTTAAGCACCTATATTTTTTAATCTTTTTGTTCTTCCGGTTTTTAGAGGAATTCTGATCGGGCACACCGTTTTCGCTATTCAACTCTGAAACTTCTTCGTTGCACTTTACCAAGTGATCACTCCACAAATATTTTGATGAAAACTTTGTGTTACACTTTAAACATTTGAAAACTGAACATTCTGAATGAGTCTGTTCCATGTGCTTTATGAGGAATTTACTATCGTAGAATTTACAGCGACATTCTGAGCAGTAATAAGTATCTCTGCACTGACTTTGATGCGCATCTAAACTTCTACAATTATTAAAATGTCTTCCGCATTTGAAACATTTTGTGCAATACTGTTGCAAAAAACTAATTATTCTTATAATATCCGGATTTTCTTGACGATGACTAAAGTTTTTAGTGAAATGCGCTCGACAAGCTCTTATGGTTGTGAACTGACGTCTGCATTCTATACATAAAAGAAGCCCCTTTGGGCTACCGCAGTATGAACAATCTTTGTCAAATTTGCTGAAAGTTGTTCGTACTTTTGAGCACCCTTTGCACTGCAAAGCTATAAGCGGTCTATCTTCTGAAAGATTGATATTGCATTTTATATATTTATTTTGCAAATTAGAAGATTTTTATTAAAATATTTTTATTTATAGTGAAAGCTTAAACCATTTATTTATTTTAATTTTTAAGTTTTTAACATCTTTTTGAAAGCAATTAAATAAAAACTTCTATAACTTACCATCGCTATCGAATTCGTCGTCAGATAATTCCACCACCATTGTCTCTCCTGTAATTAAATAATTTGTATATACATATATATCTAAAGTGAATATTTATATATATATATTTTTTACCAAAAAAGAATTTTCTTAGATTACCTGGTATATTTTCAATCATTTTTGTTGCTTCTAGTGCGATTTCAATTGGTATTCTTCCAAAAGAGTCTGAAGTAGTACTTAATGGATCTTTCTCAACTATTGTTACTGCATTCAACTCTAAAAATATTTAAATTTTTACTTTAATAACGAAGTATACGATAAAAATTAAACGTTTGAGATTCAAAATAATAAATATTTTAACTAAGATATTACTGAATTCTAAATATTTTATACAACTTTGCAGTTTAACCCATTACTTCCCAGAAGCGCTGAAATTTCACATAGATTTCAGTCATATTTTACTATGAAGTAGAACCGCGCCTGTGTACGAAATGTAACTTATCTGAAAAGTCAAGTACAGACAAAATTGACTTTTTAAAAAATATTTGTCCCAAATCATTGGTTCCATGTTTTATGAAAAAAAATTTCTTATACATAATTTTTAAGTTTAATTATCAGGAACACGGTTGCAATCATTTTTAGAGTGATATCAATTAGTTTTGAGGGGAAAAAATTGAAAATAATTAAAAAATTAGAACTTTAAAATGTTTTTTTTTTATGTTGAATTGCAAATTTTTGCACTATTTGAAATTTTTTATTAAATTTTTTCACCACCATTCGATAGAACAACCGTGAAAAAAAGGAAATTAGAGTACATTTCGAATACAGTGCGGCTCTATTTCATAGTAAAATATGTGACTGAAATTTGATAAATTTTTAAATTTTATATAATTCAAAACTTTAATCCTTTCAACTTTCGAGTTTTCTGATACAACGTAAGAATTCAAATTTTGAGCACCGTAGCTATATTGTATAAGAATCCTAATTTTGCCTTACTAACTGTTAGTAAAGCCATTTTTATTTTTATTATAATATTTTGTATTTAATTAACGGGATGCCAAAGACAATATGTACCGACCGAAATATTTAACGTCCCCGTAAGAAAATCGATTATAAAAAAATTAATATTAAATAGTTTGCTACAAAAATGTGTGCATTCCGTAGTTTTTATAATTAAAAAAATCTATGCGCAATTTCAAAGAGATATTTCAACTTATGTCTAAATGGGAGTGTTTCAAAGAATTTAGAACGATATATAGGTATCGTGGTTCTGAAAAATTATTTGTAACACTCTCATTTGCACGTAACTTGAAATACCGCTTTGAAACTGCTCACAGACTTTTGTAGCAAACTATTTAGTATTAATTTTTTTATAATCGATTTTCTTACGAGGACGCTCGGTCGGTAAATATTATCTTTGCCATCCCGTTAACAGAAAGAATAGCGAAACATAATTTCTCTACAATTGGTCATTGGTAAACCAACATTTTAAAGTAAAACTAAATATGGAGAAGAATAATAATGTAAAATTCATAAATATAATTATTATTACAAGAAAGCCAAATTAAAATTTGTTTGAAAAAATACAATTGTAATCTAACTTAAAAAAAAAATTTATACAAGGGTTTCTTGTTTGTTTATTAAACGCAAAAAATAAAATATTACTAATTTTAGTTACGCGTGACAATATTTATAAATAAATGAAAACATATATTATATTACCTGAATATTCAGGTCCATCGAAATTGATTTTATCGACAAAAATAACTTCTTCTTCGGTATTTTCCTGTCTTACGGCGTCTATTTTTGATGAATGGGTAAGCTCTGCAATTAAAATTACAAAAATTAAGGAAACAGTAAGACATTTTTTTTAATAAAAATTGCATTTATTTTACCTATTTTTTCAAACTCTATTGAAGAGTCAGAGTCTGATAAAACTAAAACGATGTTTTCATTCACAGAAATATTGTCATTTACCACCTCTTTTACAACAGGAGTATCCTTTAATAATTCTGTAAAAACGTTAAAACAAAATAAATAGTATAAATAGTACACGAGTTGAAATTGATTTTTATTTAGCAACTATAAAATTGAATAAAACTGATCGATCAAGTCATAATTTATAAATTTAAAAAACCGTCTTAATGAAGCAATGAATTTACTTTTTTACCCCTTATGGTAATTAAGATTGCAATTAGAAATGTGAAAAAAATATATCTTAATTATATACTGAAAAATATTTCGGTACTTACTTGAAATATTAGTCCTTTTACGATTTGGTAAAATTTTTTTTTTTTTTCGTTTTTTTACAGTATTTTTCTGTTTTATAGTGAATGCTTTTGAAAATTTGTTATTATTATTAACTGAATTTTTATTCGTTGTAGAATTTGAATGTATCAAATTAAACTTTTCTGTAAAATTATATAAAGGGCTTAAAATAAGCTAATCATAAATGTTTAGATTTTTGTATTAATAGAACGTACCACATATTTCAGTTTCAGAAAATTTTTCTTTACAATAAAGAGCAGATTCATCAAATATTTTAATTTTAGTATTCTTTCTTACATAAGTATGATCGACTAAAACATTTCTTAAAATCTCTGTAATTTGAGGATTAATATCAATAACTGGTCATGAATTAGAAATAATAAAAAATTTATTTGAAGCACTATAATTTAAGATTTGTGATATAAATAATTGGAGATCCCCAAGCTTTTCAGTTTAATTTTACTATCAAGAGGCGCGATAGCGCCTCGAGGCAAGTTTGTTTAATAAGTCACTACTTAATGTTTTTTGATTATAACTGCACTTATAAGGGTACTGTAAGGAAATATTAAAAAAAAAAAAAAATTCAGAACCAAACTGAAAAACTGGGAAACTGTAATGTAAATAACTATATTTATATATTTATTTATAAATTTATTATAAAATTATATATCTACAATGAGAGAAGATTGTTTATTTAATAAGATGTAAAAAGGTTATAAAGCCATAAACTGTCTGAGAGGGAGAAATATAGCTAGCATATTTTTTGAGTTTGAGTTGAATCCAACAAACAAAACTCAATGTGATTGATTGTTGAATTACAGCGGTAAAATTAAAAGAAATGGAGATTTTAAAAGTTTAATAATTATAGTAGAGCTTTGAGAATTATAATAACAAATAAAAAACAAACTTATAAGTAACGTGCTTATATTGTCATTGATTATTTTCTATAATATTTCATAATAAAAAATATAATAGAAAAGAATATTTTGAACATACATAATGACTCAATTCTTATGCTTAAGGTAGGTCGAGCGCTACGCAAGTTACTGCAAGTTTAATTAAAATTGAAAACAATAATTCTTTAAATAAAAATACATTTTGTCACATCTTAGGTCAGGTTGCTGAGCAAATATTTAAGAAAAAATAATTCAAAATTCGGTATTTTAACACAGGTTCGTATGGAAGTCACTCATTTTTAACCGGAAATGTATATCCTTTATGTCGATAAATTCTGCAAATATGAATGAAAAACTACATTTAAAAAATTAAAAATGAGCACTTTCTACTGCAACACATATATATGACAGTGGACAAAATAAAAAGATATTTAATTATGAAAAATTAAATTATTTTACTTCCGCAAGCAGTTCATTTTCAAAATTTGGAACGTTGCTAAAAAGTCTGTTATTGAAATTTTTTTGTAAATAAATTATTCTTAATATAAAAATTATTTTCATTAAATTATTAATGTTTATATCAATGAAAGTCTCGATAACCTAAAAGCGACTTAGTATAATAGAAACAAATAGCTATAGTAAATACTCAAATCATGTGAGTATCTAAACAAAATTTTATTCTGAAGAAAAAAGCATACGTTTATTTTATGTACTTCTTACATTTCTAAATTACATATATATTTTTATTTTAAAGTGCAAGTATACGACTAGAGAATCGCGCTCGATCCACCTTAATATGCGGAATAAAAAAAATGAGCGCGATTACCGCGCCTGAATTTAGCTAGGATAGTAAAATAACCCATGGGGTTCATATACCCCTGTAAAGAAATGTATATATAAATTGTGTATGTTCTTTTATCTCATTAGACAAAATTTTCAAATATTTACTAACCTTCAGTAGTAACTGAATAACAATGCTCTTCCAAAGGATCATAGTTTTCAAATCGCTTTCTATTTTCATCTAAAATTAGCAAAATGATTTGTTTTGCATAAAAGCTTTTTAATTTTATTATAAATTATTAATAAATGAAAATAATGAGTACTATTCAGATACTAAACAATAATACGAACAGCTTATTTAATAAGTTAATAGTACATTTATAATGTTTCTATGGACTAGATGTCCTTTAAGAAACATTAATTACTATCTTAGGAATAGAATTAATTCATTAATTTTATTTTATTTAAAAAAAAAAAAAAATTAAAACGTACAAAATTTGGGTTCGATGTATTGGTGTTCAATAAAAAATTCTGATAACATTTTTTAATCTATTAATTAGTTCTAGAAATATTAACTGTTAAAAATTAACAATTTTTAGTGTTAAGTGTTTAAATATATGTATATATATACGGTATAAAAGTAGGTTTTTTGTATAAAAAAACTTTATTAAGTAGTCTGTTTTATCAACCGATATTGTAAATGTTTATTTTAATTGAAATATACTTAATTATAGTATAAACTAATAATTACCGCCCTTTACTTATAATGATCTTCAACTAAGTCGAAATTCAAATTAACATGTTTTTACTTTAAAAAATAAATTAATTTGCTCAATGTTGTAGCATACAACTATATATCTAGTTTATAAGTTATGTTAAAAATTTTAAACTTAATGAATTAACGTAAACATGTATTTTGAAATTGCCTTAAAAGTTAATATAAAAATAAATGATTATTATAACTAAAGAACAATTAAGATTTTCAGATCCAGTATTGTAATACCGGTCGATAAAGCAGAATGCGAGGTAAATATAGGCCTCTAAATTGTTAGTGAAGAATGTTAAGATAAAATATTAATTCAATATAAAGTTAAGTTTAAATTAAGTTTTTTCTTCTTAAAAAATAAAAATAATTACATCCTTATGGTGTATGGACCATATAAAACTTCGAATTTATTTTAAAAATTATAGGTTATAACAGGTTAAGAAGTACTAAATAATAAAGTATCTAAGATTGTATTTCAATTTCACCTATCTCTTTTAATATCTATATTTTAATATTGATAAAATATCCTGATTAATTGAAAAATAAATAAAAATCTATTCATATAATATAATAGCATAAATACCTGAGTTCTTGGGAATCTCATGGACTTTATTAATTGTTATATTCATCTCTTAAATTTATTGTAATCATTTTTTAATTGTCATGATTATGTATGAGTGATTCATCTGAAAAAATAATGATTTTATTGTTTGTTTGTATTCCAATAATATTGACAATCGTTGTACAAAGTAGAAATCATAACCTCTAAATATAAATGTTTCTGTATATTAATATTTATGTTTATTATCCAACTATTTATTTCATTATAAATTTACTATTTAATAAGTACATCTTTTTTAATATAATTGCATTTTTTAATGCCTTTAAATATTGTTTAATATATTCAAAAATTAAATTGGAATTTCTTTAAATAAAGGGGAATAAAATAAACTTCTAATAATAATAATGTTAATAAATTAAATATAATTTTGTTCATATAATACCAAAATGGCATGATCACAATTATAAGTTTTTTAAAATGTAGTTATATAGGTTAAGTTTTAATAAAGTAGGAGACAAAATAGTTATTAAAGATTTGCATTTTAAATGAGAAGTATATTTCAAATATTTTATTTAAATAGTTGCTATGTTTATATTTAAATAATCTACGTAGTCAACAATAGATTTATGTGGTTATTTAGTAGATTATCATATTAATCATGTTAAAACAAATTTTAATCATATAAATTCAAAATAATCTTACCTTCCATTGCCACCTATATTTTATTGTAAAAATTACAATGATCGAAAACAATATTATTTGAAGAATGGAGGTATTAAAGTTTAAAAACAAAACAAATCAAAGTGCAAGTATGCAGCCATGTTGACTTCGAACGAAACCATATGACGATATGACCGTCGCTTTCAGAAGCTATATTTGTAAATATAGGTCTGTTCATTTTCTTCGAAACAAATGATTTTATTTTTTAAATCTATAACAGGTATCTCGATTTCTGAAAAACATTTTTAATATAGTTTTTTCAATATAAATCATTGACGCATATAACGTATTTACTGATAAAAAACGATTTCTTTTCGAGTGCTGGAATGTTGCAATTTTACAATTTTTTTGTTAATTATCTCCGAAAAGTAAATTAAGTAAATTAAAAAATGATCAGACCCTTTAGATCATTTAGAAAATTACTCAGACCAATTATTTTTTTAATTTCAGGTGCCAACTTTACGGCGGTTATGAAAGTAGTATAGTTTAGTTTGCGGAACAGACCACTTTTTTTTGTAGGCCTGTGATATCAATTAAGTAGATTCCTATTTTTTCTAATTAATAATTTTTAAGGAAAAACTTGTTAAAGTAGTTTATTTTTATTAGCACAATTTCATATGAACAATAAACAATAATATATATAGAAATAGCTTCACAATATTTTTATAAAACATAGAATATTTTATAGTATACAGTATAAAAGTATCTTTTCATATACAAAATTTTGTATGCAAGTCTTTTTTAATAATTCTTAAATCACTATTTATAATGTAATTTGTATCACAATTGCTTATTAAACAGTTGATAGATAATGAGATTATTATTTATAAAAAAAAATTAGACGTAATGAAAAACGAAAAATTAATAAAGTAGATTTGTAAAAATTAATAAGTGACTGATATTAATGCAAATTAGAAAAGAGAATAATATTTCAATATAGTAAAGTTTATGAAGCTAATGAGAATTACGTTATAAGTAAAATTTGTAGAGGAACTCGTAATTTGATTCCTTTCAACGTGATTTGCATCTGCATGACTAGGTGATTGCCTTTCGATTTCTGGCATTGCTGTAGTTAATCTGTGTCTCTCAATTGCTTTATCACTCCAGCTTACAACAAATTTTTCTGCAAAGTCCACGGCCAAGTTTTCTAGCTTCAGTACCTAATTAGAATATATTTTTCAGTGAATAATGTATGTAAATAATAGTAATGTAAAAAGTGTAACACTTACAGATGTTTCCTTATAGTATGTAAATTGGATCTCTTTATCATTAAGCATTACTTGCTTGACAATTTTGGATAAACCCATAATAGTTATTTTATTTAGTTTCATATTGCTGACGAAAGAACCTTCAATTACAGAACTTGTTAGTATATTGTTTGCGACTTCAAAATTAAATAATTTATACTGTTTATTTTCAAGAGAATCTGTAAAATTTAAATTTAAAAATTATTAAATATAATACTTAGTCACAATAATATAATAATAACAACAAAAAGACACCTAAGCTGTCGCCATCATCCCAGTATAATTCGCCTGTAGCTTCATCTTCGTCATTTAAAGCAATTAATAAGCCAAATGGTTTTTGTCGACTTAGTGTCGTTGTCACGGACGGTTCTTGAACTGGCAGCACGCATCCACCTCGGACTAATAAGGGTATAGTATCAAGCGGAGCATCTAATGTGTAATTTTTACCAATAGAAAATGAAGATTCCATTGTATAATAATTGTACCAAACTCCTCTTGGAATATAGGCATGTACATCTGTTTTTCCCTGCAAAAAGCAATTAGATCATTTTTTATTTTAAATATTTTTTTAAAATACAGTGTCACAATTCATTTATTTATTGATTAAATTATATTTATTTCTTATTCTCTTTTGTTATACTAATTTTACCTCTTCTAGTACTGGAACTATCATTAGACAGCTACCCCACAGAAATTGTTTATCAATATTAAATGTTTGAGGATCTTCGTAAAATCTGTAATGGAAAAAGAATAAAAATTTTTAGATTTACAACAAAGAAAATATATTTTTTTTAAAAGTGAATGATACACGTCAATATGTAACTCTCCACCTTTATTTTTATTTAATTTTGTAATGGGGTCTCAACCCGTTAATAATAATAATAAAAAAAGTTATTTAAAATTTAAAAAAATAAAGTTCCAATAAGAGCATACTCAATAAACAATGGTCGAGCCACTGTTTCTCCGAAAATATGGGCGCGATAAAATAACGTATAAAGATATGGTAATAAAGTGTATCTAATTCCTAAAGCCTTTTTGGAAGACATGACTACCATTTGACCCATAGCAACTGGATCTTGTTCCTAAATAAGACAAATACAGTGTACTTAATATTGGTACTGTCGTTTTTGTATACATTGTATAAAGAAATAATTAAATTTACAATAGTATCATCTGAATTGTGATTTCGTGAAAATGGGTAGAAAGCTCCTAATTGCATCCAACGATTACAAAGTGCTTCTGTTGTATTACCATCAAAACCACATATATCAGCACCAACCATAGGAATTTGGAATAAACTATAAGCTAATATTTCCGGAATACTCATTCTTAAGTCGTGCCTATAAAAATATTATTTTATAAGTTGTATAAAATGTCACTTGTTACAATAATTTTCTTACCATGCTGAATAAACATCGCCCGTCCAGTGTCCAGCATAAAATCCATGACCTTCCCATGTAGAACGAGAAATAATAAATGGCCGTTTTTTCCTTATTTGTTTTAGAGCACTAAAAATGTTATTAAATTACTGTTTCAAGTATTACAAACTCAATAAATAAATAAATTTTAAAGTTTTTTCCAATTTTAAAAAAATAATTAATTTTTCAATAAACAAACTTACTGATTAACTGCAACTGCTTGACTGGTTCCGTACACGTTATGAAGATCATAATGATACCCTAAGTGCTGTTTTGCACTCATGCAAATAGTTTTAGTCGCCAATAAATTTCCATTGACGTTGGGTAAATATGGAGGATTCTCAAGTAAACTTCTTGGATCACAGCCATTGATATGTCCATTGTAAAAATTAGATGGTTCATTCATATCCTAGAAAATAAAAGTGAAATAAATATTATTCATTTTAAAAATTATCGTTCAAAAGATTTTACAACATACAATCCAAGCTCCGTCATATTCAAAACTTTTATGCATGCTATCCATCATTTCTGTATAATATAAAATTGTTTCTGGATTTGTGAAATCAGGCCAGGTAGTAGATACTAAATTCCAGCATTTCCCCTTAAAAGGTATATTATCAGAATCATAAACAAAAACTTTGCGGCGGAGACCCTCGTCGTATGGAATATATGTTCCATTTTCTTCAGATGCTGAGATACCAGCGTCGATTAAAGGAATATAATGCATTCCAGCCTATTAACAGGTAAGTAATTATTTGATAAAATGATATTTTAATTTATTTAATAAAGATTTTAATTCTTAAAAATACTTGCATCATGAATTTCTTTTATAAAATTAGGGAGGTCTTTGAACTTCTGTTTATCATAAGTAAAATCATTTTTCTTATCCATGTAATCTAAATCATTCCATTGTGTATCCTGTAATCAAAATATCATAATAAAATGAATTAATAAATTATTTTAAATTATTTTGCAAATGATAAATGAAAATAAATTATTTACAAATGGTATTAAAGCATCTCTCGTTCTTTGCCAGACAGCTTTCGTTTGTTCTAAAGAACCATAACCATATTTGCATAAATGAAAACCAAGTGACCAGTAAGGAGGCAAAAATGGTTTTCCTACAATCTGCGAATATTGCTTTAAGACATCAGCAGGTGTTGGACCCATAAAGAAGTAAATGTCAAAAATTCCTCCAATACTTCTAAAAGTTATAGCAGGTGTCGGTTGTAAAATTACATCTAAAAAATAATATTATGATGTAATTTTTAATAGAATATAATGATATAGTAATATTAAATCTCTTACCCATTGCATTACTATTCAAGAAAAGTACTCCATGTGCTTTTCCTGTTTGTTCTACCACCATGTAAAATGGATGAGACCCATACAAATTTGCCTGATGGGAATTCAGAGGGTTTACAAATTTCATTGAAAAGCGTTAACAAAATATCATAAAAAAAACAATTAAATTTACATTTTCAGTTGGTGGTTGATCAGCATTAAAAAATGTAAGTTTTTGCCAGTTTGTATTTAATCTTAAATTAGTTCTATGTTCTCCTAGACCATAAATGTTGTGAGACGGTAGTATAGAACTAATTTGCAAAAATTGATCTGCAAATATAAAACCTCCAATTTCAAGAGCATTGAATCTAAAAATTTAATTATTAATTAATGATAAAATTTATTTATTAATTTTAAGCTTAATTCAGAAATTTAATATAAAACTTGTAAGTATTTATTATTGCAATGTATAAAATAACTTACACACTCCTTTTATTACTTGAACGAATAACTTTGAATCCAAAAAGATTTTCATCCATCTTGAATTCATATTGAGGATTAGAAACTGATTTTGAGAAAGGTTTTGTGTCATCTCTCGCTGGATATGGTGGTTCGTAACGTTTCTTTGTGGGATCAAATATCTGTCGATATATCAAAGATTATTGTTCAACAATATAATATGCATATATATATATATATATTATTAAAATATTTTCTAATTTCAATGTTGTAAAAAAATGTTACCTTTACACGTAAAGTATTTTCATCTATACTACTAGATTCAATTTGAATGTAAGATAAGTCATTTTTGTAAATTGAATTTCTTTGCAAAGTTAACATTCCTGAGAAATCATTGCCATTTTTACTAAAGTTTTGGTATTTATACAAGGTCCAATTTTTTGGATAATAACAATAAGGAACATTAAGAGGCACTTGCTTTTCATAGTTTATCTGATCTAAAGCATTCCAACAACATCCTCTTTGAGAACATGAAAGTTGAGATGCTCCATTTTCTGGATGGCAATCAAATCTCAAATTTAAAGGTATAAAATCACATTGTGCGCCATCATTTTCTTTATAATCCTTTAATAAATCACTTTTAGAAAAAGAAAACATATCCTTAATTCTTTCAGAACCTTGCTCAGTCAGTAAATTAATATTTTCCAATTTATCTTCCATTATTTTTTGAAGTACGTTCATTTGTTTTAATTGTTGTTCAGCACTGTGGTGAAAATTATTTAATTCTATTTGAATATGCTCTTGCTGTACTTTTGCTTGTTTGAAATACATAGTGCATTGCCAAAGAATACTTATACCAAGAATAAAGATAATAAGAGTTCCAATAAATTTAATTGCTAAGAAAAAAGGTGTCATATATGGGAGATAAGTTTTAAATATAGTTTTCATGCTTTCATCTTCCTGGAGTTGTATGCTTTGATCATCTAAAAACAGCAATTCTTCTTGCGATTCTTGATTGCTGTCATTTAATCTTCTATAATGAGGTATAAATCGAAGTATCCCTTTACTCATTTCGGTAAGTATTATCAGTAATCTAAAATTAGAAAAAAAAATTATTTTATTTATTCCAAATTTTGTTCAGATTAATTATGTAATTTTTTGCTAAAATAAAATCAGAAATGTTAATATAAATATTCAAAATTTTACGATTCAATTATTTTTACGATTTAAAGAAACGAATAATAAACTATATTTGTTTTTGCTTCGAAATCATTGTCCTTATTTAAAATTGTAAACTTACCTACTCAAAAAAGTATAATAATTAATATATATGTAAAACGAAAATTAAAATAAAGTGACCTATTTATATTTTATTATATTATATTATATATTATAAAATTTATACTTGCAGAAAAATTTACATTACCCTTTCTTTGTCTGTGTATAACCTTATCGGCGAAATTAGTTGAAGTAAATTGATCGAACACATTAAATAAATTTAAATGATAATTTTTATGATTTATAATCATTAATTTGAGAAAAATATTTACTGAAAAGTGTAATATAAGAAGCACTAAACTAACCGACTACTTTTCGCCTACGCCTCAAAAGTAACAATAACATATATAGTACGTCGTCTTTCCGTACGAAAAGTAAACAGTATATATATATATAACAAACTTGTCGGATCTACCAGGAAATTTGAAAGTCGGCCCCTTCAATTTAAGTAGGAAAATACATTGGAAAATAATCTTGAGCAATAATCATAAAATCGAAATGTCACGATCATTTTTATTAGTTATAAAAAATGAAGGGAATCCCCGTTCAACAAAAATTAATTGTTATTAGCTATAAAAAATTATGGGAATCCCCGTATGATGAAAGTTTTAGGAAATGCTACTTTTTTATACGTTTACCGTTTGCATTTATTAATTTGGATACTCACGCATGCGTAGATATTTTTGAACTATTTCAGTAACATTTTTTTAAACTTAAAATTTAAAATTGGTTGAAATATTTTTAAATGAAATTTATTTTATATCAAAATTAATTATATACATATATATATATATATATATATTCAAAAAATACTTTGAGAAAGATCAATGCATTTACTGTAACTAAATAAGCATGAAAGCGTTGTTTTATAGATTGCAGCTTTTATCTCTGTGACTAGATTTCTGTGTATCTGCTACTGGTATAAAATTAGAACATTACGCAGAATTTTAATTATTTTAAAACTTCTGCTTTTACATGGAGAAAGATTTTTTTTTAAATAAAACGATATTTAAATTTTTTTATTTTTTAAAATAATTTTGTTATTAAAATATTTCTATTAATAAAAACAAAAATTTTACATATAAATTTTTACATTATTCATATTCCTTAAAAATAGACTCTTTCAAATGAAATGCAATCGCTGTATTTCAATTGGAAATAATTATTTTTAAGTGCATTCACATTTTTGGACTATTTCTGAAAAAAAAATATATTAAGTTTTACAAAATTCTATTATGAAAGTTAAAAATATTATTAGTAATGTATACAAAAACAAATATTACTTTGTACTATTGCATTTAGAGCCATAACTGTAGGGGAATCTGGCATTTCTGTTAAAAAGTTTTTTCCCTCATCACAACATCTTGCCAGCAATGGGTCCAATGGTAAAGAACCCAAAAACTCGACATTTAAATCATCTGACATTTTTTGCGCCCCTCCTGTTAAAGCTGGGAAGATCTCTGCAGAATTCTATTTTAAATAGAACATTAGAAATATATTCTTAAGTATGTGTACATGATTATTGAAAATTATTTATAAAATTTTTTAATTATCTTGATCCTTAATACCTTGCATTTTGGGCAAACAAAAATACTCATATTTTGAACTACACCAAGAATTGGAATGTCAACTTTTCTACAGAAATTAATTTCTTTTCTGACATCTAAAAGAGCTACTTCTTGAGGTGTTGTAACAATTATAGCTCCTGTAATTCCTGCCTCTTTCAAATATGAAGTTGCTGATAAATGTTCATCAGAAGTACCTGGTGGAGTATCTAATACTAGATAATCAAGAGAGCCCCAGTCGACATCAGCTAAAAATTGCTTTATCATCCCTGAAAAATATACCGTTTATGATATTACTTTATGTTACTTAAATGAAATAATATTTAAACTGTATTGGTCTACTGTAAAGGTTTTTTAGCTATCACAGACCCAGAACATCTATACCCAGAAAATTTAGAGTTTTAATTTAAAAAATAAGTAAAATAAATTTTTTCTTGATTTTTGATTACTAAAAAGAGCAAAGATTTATTTAGTTTTTAGTGTACCATTCTTTTTGGGTCCCCTCCATATAACTGCATCGGTTGAACTGCTCAAAAGGAATCCTATGGACATCAATGACAAATTGTCTTCTATGTACTGTAATGTGATTATTGATGTTTATTTCTAAATTTAAAGGTCATAAAAAAATATTATGTAATTATATATTTACTACTGGAGACCATCCTGATGCACTATGGTGTACTTGCTCACCAATAGCTCCAAGGACTCTTGGTTGTGAAGGTCCACAAATATCAATGTCTAAAACAGCAACCTAGAAAAAATAACGTGACATGTCACCTGGTGATTTGTAAGACCTTTCTGTATGATTAAGAATTTATATTTAGTTTCAAGAAAATGTATTTTCTGCATGAAACAGTAACAGACTGGTTGCATAGAGTAGGTATAATCAATAAGAGGCTGGTACAAGCTGACTCCTTGACCTATATAGCTTACTGATGCATCTTTACTGCAAGAGTTTGCTTCTAAAACTGCAGCCAAGCTGAATCATTTCAGTTTCTGCCATGTACATTGAAAATCACCTGGATGTACTGGGTTTGGGAAAACGAGTGAGTAAAAAAGTTGCATATATTTATTTTTAGTAACTATACATTAATAAACATCTAATTAATTATAAATATTCTTATTAACACAGTTTAGTTAAATAATTTAAGAATTTTAAAACATAAATAAATTAAAAATTAATTAAATTTTTAAATCAATTAAAAATGTTATTGAAACATTTTTTTATATTACTTAAACTATATAAAGAAGTATAAATAATAATAATTTTAAAATTTACAGAAGTTTTTTGAATATTAAAATAATCTAAAAAAGTATTAAAAAATCTTATGCTTACATTTGTGTCAGGATTTTCTGCAAGTGCTCTAGAAACAAGAGAAGTGATTGTGCTTTTTCCAACACCACCTTTTCCTGATAAAATCAAAATTTTGTTTTTTACTGATGATAGTTTTTCCTTTATTATTGCAATAGCAGGATCTGGTAGTTTTGTTGCTCCTGATGAACAGATTTGTTGATTAGGACATCCAGCACAAGCTGATACTTTACCAGCATTTTCACTTTCAGTTCCAGGACAGTCTATAAATTCAAAAATTATTATTTTTCAAATTTAATAAAGACATTTTATATATACATTTTTAATCTTAAATACTAATGATTTTAATTGAAACAGTATGGTAAGAAATTGTGTTAACATTTTATGTTTGAAAACTTAAATAATTATTCTCAAATCACACCGAATGAAATGGTTTATAATAAATTAAAAATTTTAGTATATTTCTAACCTGAAAATATATTGCATTTTAAATAGAAATTAATAATTTTACAGTATTTGAAGCAATTTTAAAAATTAAAAAAAATTTTTAATGATCATCATAAAGCTATATTAAACAGTCATTTTCATTATTTTGAAGAAATTTAAGTGTTAATTTATATTTATAAACACTCACGTTCTGGAGCATCTTTTGGAACATCCGCCATATTGAAATCACTGTCGTTTAATTTTTTTGTGCGAAAATAATAATTTAAAATTTTTGCGCAGACACTTGAAATGTATGTTTAAAGAAAACATCAAATTCAAAAGTAAAAAATTCTTTTTTATATATTTGAATTAATTTGTTAAATTTAAATTTAAAACTATTCTATTTTTAATATAAATTATATAGGATATTCAATTGCAATAGTAGATTTTCGCAGATTTTTTAGCGTTATTTTAAAATTTTCTAAAATAATTGTTTGTAGTGCCTTTTCTTTTTCTTTTTAAAAGGGATTCTCTGACAAATATTTTGTCAGTGATATTATAAAAAAATCAATAATACAAAGACGCGCGTATATTAAAAAAAACTGTTGCTTTTTATTAGTTTTTATAACGTTATTGTGTTCTTATGATTTTTTTTGTTATACTAAGACGTTGAATCATTTTCTGAATTCTAAAAATTCTCTTTAAATTTTAGTTTTCTCTGAGAATAGATAAAAGAACAGAAAGTGTAATTGTTTGATAAACTACAAATATCACAAAATCAACTGCTTTTATAAATATTTCATTTAATATTTTGAACATGTCTTTCTGTCTAGCAACTTCAAACTTGGAATTCATTAGGATCATCATCAGTGCCTTGTATAAAGTCATTAATGTCATCTAAATTTAACGATTATTCTAAAGCACCGCGATCTATAGCCTGGCGTCCAAACATGGGAACTGAAAATGTTGAATTGATAGCTCTGTAAGTTGAAAAAAATAAGTGACATTGTTTTTTTTGAGTCTTTTATTTTCTCATTTTTTGTAAATTATGAATTAATATTATTTTATATTATAATTTATTATACGTTTTTCTCCACTTTTTGTGACGTGTGTAATTGTTATGAAAAAAATTGATCTGTCTAAGATTGCATGGGAATGTGGCTATTGATTTAACAGAGTTTATCTGCTTACCTACCAGAATGCAGTCCACTAAAATTCCTTCACTCTTAGTCCTAATGCTTATTGAGCTTTAAAGAACTGTTTTCTAGATCTAAAACTAATTTAAAATAAATAATTTAAAAACTTTTTTTTAATCAATAATTTAAACAGTTTTTTTTATAGAACAAATAGGTTCAAATAAATTTTTAAAAATCTGCTACATTTTATTTACTAAAATATCAGTTTTAGTACAACAAAACAATTAGTTTAACAACGAGTATTTATTCTCACAGGCCCTCAAAAACTTTATCAAGTTACGCAATTGATCCACTCTCCAGTATGACTACACAACCATTGAAATTCCCAAACCTGGTGACTGGTCTTCCGAAAAATCCTCCATACTCTTCTCAATCAGCCCTTTGTACAAGATTCACACCAAATGAGTGGTTTCAAAAGCAAGTCAAGTTCTATAACGAAGCTGACTCCAACCGTTATTATTCTGAAAGGATGAGAAGTGATGCTGTAAAAGTAATGAGGTAAATTAATGTAAAAGTCTAACAGTTACAAATTTAAAAATAAATTATTAATGAAAACTTTAAAATTTAAATAATTTCTTAAATATTGCTTAATGGTTTTACTTATTTTTATTCAGAGAAGCAGAAACAAAGGTTCAGCACAGTCAATACGACACAGGCAGGAGATTAGGCGAAAGAATAAGCGATGTTACTTTTTGGCGAAACGAAATTTCATCTGAATTAGAAAAACAAGTTCAAGAAATTGACAGGTTACAAGACTGCCGAGCAACTCTTGAAAAAGCAATTCAGGATATTGAAAATCCTTTACATGTTGCTGAAGAATGTTTATATCATCGGGAAGCAAGAAAAGGTATATTTATGAATTTTCATTGCAGCATTAATTATTAAATTGAATAATAAATATTAAAATAAATCAACTACCAAAACAGGAACTGAACTTGTCCATGATGAACCTGAAAGGTCTCTACTGAGAGAGGTAGAACACTTAAAAAGTGGACAAAAAAGATTAGAAAATTGTCTGGATAAATGCAAAGATCAGGTAAATTATGTATAAATGTTTGCAGTTACTAACTTTTAATGATTCTATTTAAATTTACAGCTCCGAAATTGTAGAATTTCGCAGAACCAATTAGAGCTTGATCTAAAAAATAAAGAAAGTGCTCTCGGTATTGATTTACATTGTTACCAAATAAATAACTCTAGTAGAGGTATACAGTATTATTCTGGAATTGAAAAATATGATCCTTGGTAAAAATAATAAATTTTCTAAAATATAAATTGCTTATATATTTAGAGAAATTTTTAAGCAGTTGACTTAATTTATAATGGTTAAATTAATTTTAGTGTTTCGAAGCCTGAAACTTGGGCCGAAACTGCAAATCGAATCATTCAAAAATCACAAGCAGAGAGAACGAAATCTTGTCAGTTAAGAGCGGATGCAGAAGCATTAATTAACAGAGTAGCACAAGAAATGTGGGATTCATGGAATCATACAAATAATTCTCTTTCTCGAAGATGCTCTGAATTATTAGAAGCAAAAAGTAAACTTCAACAACATGTGCATAAAGTAAGTTATAGGTGTAAAAAATATATTAATTTAGTAATTTATAAACTATTTTAAAATTTGTGTCAAATCTGCACTGTAGGTTCAACAAGAAATTTTCGATGTTGAAAAGAATTTAGAACTATTGCGTAAAGCTATTGCAGACAAAAGTTATGCATTAAAAGTTGCCCATACTAGATTGGAAGCTCGTACACATCGTCCAGATATTGAACTGTGTAGAGATAATGCTTACATCTGTCTTCAGAAAGAAATTGAAGACATTTATAATCAAGTGGAGCGCATGCATAAATCTTTAAAGGACATGGAAAATCAACATCAAAGATTACTTCGAACAAGAAATGGATTAGAACATGATCTTGCATTAAAAATTGATGCTGTACATATTGATAAGGATAAAGTTTGTGGTTTAAGGCGTGCATATCCTGTCAATGCTATGTTCAGATTTTAACATTTTAATAATTATATTCAATAAAATTTATGACTTTTTTTTACAAACTATGAAAAAATTGTATTGTTACACAACACAAAACTCTTATAATTTAGAAAAATGTAGTTTATTAAAAATTATTAAATGAATAAAATATCTGACACTGATATATTTTATTTATTATTAAAAACTCCTTCAAATTTGAATAATAAACTGTTAACTTTTTAAATTATTTACAAATAATATATTTCTTTTACCATTTGTTAATGAACTTTCTTCACATAGCTTGGAATTGGTAGCTTTGTACCTTTTTTAGCTTCAAAAAATGTATAAGATAAGATTATTTCATTTATTCTTTCCATTTTTGGATCTTCAGTAAATTCAGGATCAATGAAAAAGAATACTGGCATGTCAACCTAAACAGAAAATAAATATAATTCATTGTTAAGATTTATTTAATTTATTTTTATAATCACAAATAGATTATTATACTTGTTCATGAGGAGCCAGCATTTGCTCTTCAAAGCAAAAACATTGAATTTTGTTGAAGTATTGACCAGCTTCAAAAGGAACAACATTGTATGTGGAAATTCCAGATATTGTTGAATCTGTTGGATTAGTAGCTGTGTAAAATGCTAAAGCTGTTTCTCCTGGTACTATTTTTATTTCTGACTGTTGAGGTTTGAAATCCCATGCCATCTGAGCAGCTGTATCAGCACTAAATTTTATTTTTAAAACCCTCTTATTAATTGGTTTCATTTCTGATACTTTTGAAGAGTCATGTCCAGTAGTTCCTCCATAACTAAAAGCCTAATAATAAATTAAAATTAATTTATTATTCATATATGTATATATATTTATATTTTACAAAATTTTTACTTGACCATTATCCTTTTTGAATGTAATTTATAATATTGTTATTTGGGTTTTATATGCAATTAAACTTTAGTTAAAACTATGATGTGATATAAAAATATATTATTTTAATTAAAATTATTATCTAATACTTCATCAAATGTTTATTACCTGGCAAAACAACCTATAAAGAGGTACAGCAGCATAGGTTAAACCAAGAGTCATAATCCCAGCAGCAACTACATAATTATATGTACTCCTTATATTTTTCTTTAATTGAGGATCCTGAGCGGTAGTTTTATTAAATAATTTGTTATTTACATTGGTACTTATATGTCTGACATAACTACTTGTGAAATAAGCACAGGTTTTTAAAAGCATCTTTTTTGTATAACTAACCTAGTTGGTTAGTAATAGTTTTAAAAATTAAAATTATTAACAAATATAAGATTAAATTTTTGCATTTTAAATGTTAATTGTTAAGTTTCAAACATTTCTGTTCACATGTCACTTTATTTTCTTTTTCATAAGGTTGTCATTACTTCTTCTTTATTACTATACTACTGGCAAGCAGGGATGGGTAAATACACGAATTTTCAATATTTTACATGACACGTGTCAAAAATATCATTTATGTCGTAAACGTGTCATAAATGTCATTAATGTAAAAAATTAAATAAGGCAACAATTAACATTTTTTAGGA
>JAWWEM010000054.1:15565642-15584792 GCA_035582935.1 Ormyrus thymus | reverse complement strand
GGCCCAGATGCCGCAGAGCCCCGCGGCGCCGCAGGGCCCCGGCCAGCCGCAGGCCAACTCGCCGGCGGCCGCGGGCGTCGCGCCGCCCAACCCCTACCAGGGCTACTCCCTCACCAACGTCGACATGTCGAGCTTCCAGGGCGTCGACTGGGGCTCCATGTACGGCATGGGCATGTACGTCTAAGCGCCGGACGGCCCCCCCGTAACGCTTCCATTCAAGACTGTCGAAGACTGTCGAAGGCCCGGACTCACCTCGATGGAAAGAAACACGACCCTTGTCTTTCCCTTCTTTTCCTAGACGTTTAGAGGCGACACGAGACACCTAGAGCAACGCTAAAAGCTGTGCTGCTGAAAAGCTCTTCTGTTCCTACTCTCTATCTACTTACCCCCCCCGCCGCTCCCCAATCTCTATCGCCCCCCCCCCCCACCCCGACACTCCTTTTATTTATTACGAATTCTCTTAGTATTGGTATTATTACTTAATTAATCAACTAATTAGCGTCATTATAAGTATTATTAGTAGTATTATCATTTGTAAGTCGCGAGAGCGCGGAGTCGAGCGTTGGTTAGTTCTCTTTGCCGGCCAAACTCCCGTGCCCTTTCGTTCTCTTTCGCTTCTCTCCCCCGCGCGCGAAAACCGTTTCTGAGAGAGAGGGAGGAAACGACGACTTTCATGCTCTCGAACGCAGATCTCAAGCCGGTTGAGAAGTCGTTGCGAAATTACGCGCGCAGATACTTAATTCCTCGGTTCTCTCGAGTCTCTCTCCCTCTCTCGCGTCACTGAGAAAATGGAAGAAAAAAGATGAACCGCAGCGAGGCTTTACTTAAAAAAAAGAAAAAAAAAAGAAAAAAAATACTCTACTTTCTTCCCTCTCCCTTCCCGAGCCTCGCGACTTTTACTCCGAGGTACTTTGCGAGATATGCGCGTTGGTTAAACTTAAAACTAAACAATTAAAGAATAGTAGAGGATTAGTAATAGCTTAGTCGATAATAACGTATAGAGGTTTACGTTTATTTTATGCCGTCACACTTCCGAGCGTCCGAAACCACTTTTACCGTAATACTCTGCTATCTTTTGTTTGGTCTTTCACACGATTTTGTATACATCTGAGACCTTGTCAACTACGTAATTTTGATCTTTTTTACACCTTCAAATGCTCACTAATTAATAATAATAATTGTTTTTTTCCTTTGTTTGTCTATGTTTCATAGCATTGTGTAGTTTGAAATCTAACCATTATAGTATTAGTAGGATCTTCGGATCTTAGTTGCGAGAAGCATGTCGGTTATTAAATGAATTGTATATTCATTACCTTAACATCACTACCACTATCATAGTAATTAAAACTAGATATTTTTTTCCTTTTACGCCTATTATTACTATTGTTGTTACGATTGTCAATACTCATTAAGATATTATTTCTCTGGATTCTCGCCTTTCTTACACATGAGATTACGAGGAAGCTTTAGAGATACTCAAATTTGATGAGATTGTAACTTTTGGAGATTGTTGTTGTAATTAATTAAATAAGATGCGAAGAAGCTCAGTGAACAAAAAGCATAAGAAAACAATAAATGAGAACAAAATACAGTAATAATGGGTTAGCAGGAGCATTACTTCAATGGGCGTTCCTCACTATTTTGTAATTAATACTAATGCCATTTACTACTGTTCTCGCTAACCACTACTGCTACTGCTGCCATTATTGTTGTAGTAGTTTCTTGTAAAGACTTCACTTTTTACTATCGTCGCTATCATATCATAACACTTTAGCTCTCGACTACCAACATCGTCATCATCCTCATCACCTTACGTCATTCATCGTCATTATTTAGCGTAGTGAACCGGTAGCTAATCGAGAAAAATTACAAAACTTGGGTGTGAGAAAGGGAGAAGGAGAAAAAAAATACAATACAAATAATAATGAATAATGAATAATGAATAACGATTAATGAATAACGATTAATGAATAATGAATAATAATGATATTAATAATTAATAATTAATGATTAATAATAACATTTAACGACATAAAAAAGCGCCGATCGAGGTGAATTGAAATTTTAATAATAATAAAAAGATAAAAAAAAATGAGCACACACACGCGGGGTCCCATCAAAGTTGCGCGCAAGGAGTTGTGACGTGTGTGTGTGTCGTGTGAGCGGAGATCGACGTTAATAACAATAATAATGGGATATTTGTTTCCTTTTTTTGGCAAGTCCGATGACGACTCGAGCTTTTGTGTCGAGCAGCGTCATTTATATAAAAAGTGCATGCATTTTTTCTGTATATTTTCGACTCTTCCGTAATCTAGCTTCCGAAAGCAATAATCAATAGTAGTAATAATTAGTAGATAAATTAGTGAAAAGAAACGGAGAGATTCTTGTGGAGAGATTAAACTGGCAGTTTTTAAGGCAAATGACAAGTACGGATATGGCTGGCAGGAGATAATTTTGTAGAAGAATCGAATGTCGAGTTGCGCGCATGTATGTAGCCTCCTGTGTACGTATGGATGGAGATCTGACTCACTCACTTACAAGCAAGTCAAGTCAAGTCAAAGCAATCACTCACTAACACCGATACGATAAAAAACGTAATTTAGTTTAGTCGACATGCCTAGAGAAATTGCCAATAAAGTAGTTTAAAAACTTGTAGCTAACATATTTGTGTATTTTCCTCGTATCTGTCACTTATTTACCTTTCATACTATTATTATTATTATTAAAAATCATCCTAACCGCCTAATCCCGGCTCCTCCTATTATCTGCCAAAGTAATATTTATTGTGTTGGTCTGTGTGTTTGCGATATTTATATCTTTTTTTCTATACATATTGTCTCCCGACACCTCTTTTTTTTATGTTTTTTTTTTGTTTTTTTTTGTTTTTTTTTTTTTTTAAACCAACTCTAATTCCTTTGGTTATTAAACATCTCTTGGATATTTTGGAACGGAGAACGTCAACGTCGGCTGCCTCGAATTAAAAATCACGAGCCCAGGTAAGGACACGACTAAAGTACGACCAGTAGTTTTTTTTGGCTAGAACTGTTGAAATTTTATAGTAAAAAGTCGTTTAGTTTCTTAGATTATCGTATTTTTGCATACCCGCGCTTTTTTAATCAAAGGACACGAGAGATATCTAGATATTTTTCATGGAAGTGGTTTTAGACTATTTGCAAGTGTGACACTACAGAGACTCCGAGATACTTGTGTGCGATGCGCACCTTTATTAATGGAATATCAAGAATGTCTGCCTACTTCATCTCTGAATGGACGATTGTCAAGAAGATTATATTGATGTATGCGTAGGCGATTTATTGGTGAAAGTTGGAAAAGTTTATTGCCATTATTTTTGTCGCTAATCCAGCTAGATTTTCTTTCTGTTCGTAAAACATTGGACTCGTCGCTTATATATTATCTGTAGACTAATTCACTTTTATCCTACGATGACAATTTTTACGAATACGCAAGAAAAGGAGAGCGATCGTAGAGCGTCGCTAAGAAAGAAAAGATTAGATTTTGTGGTGAAACACTAGTATATACTTACAGCTTTTACTCGACAGATTTTTGCTTGTGTACTCGCTTGCTTGCTTGCTTGTATACTCGTTTACTATAGACATATTTCGATCATAGCTCTTTTTTTCTAGTTAATGTCACTAATCTAGTTACTGCAATTACAATATATTACGTGTCCGAGTGTCGCACGCTTCTGTTTCCTCGTTTACTCTTTTCTTTCTTCGCGCTTCTCTCGCGGAAGATAACGAAAGGGCAAAAATGAAGGTGAACTTTTCTAAAAAAAAAGAAAAAGAAAATTCGAAGCTAAAAAACTAAAAAAAAAAGCGCAAGCAAAGTCAAAAGCGAAAAAAAAAAGTTGCTCGATACAGAGATGCCTTTTCCTCGCGCGCAGACCTTTTCTACTTGTGTGCCGCGCGACGACGATCAGTGAGGAGAAAAACAATATTGTTAAATGCACGAAGGAAGAAAATATCAAAATTTTTTACATCCTTTTTCGAGAAGCGAGTTCTCCGCGTAGAAGGTTGTAGACGTAAACGGACGGGTCGCGTCGCGTGCTTTTCGCTCTACAACAACGGACTCACGCGCGACCCGCGTTTTTTTTTTCGAACTTTCGTTGAAGAAGCAAAGAAGTAAAAATAAACCATTCAAAAAACGGCATCACGTTCTTCCAAGCAAACGTAGGTACGGTATATAGATATATCAAGTATACATATTCTATGCGAGGGGAGAATTAACATTAACGGGAGTACATTTTAAAAGGCGTATCGTTTTACTAAGCAAAGCTGAAAGACACTTCGGGAAAAAAAATACATGTGGCCGGTCTGTGACGCCGGCCGGTATTCTTATTGCATATATTATATGAAATTAATACGAGATAAGCAATAACGTTTATTATATATATAAATATAAATATATAAATATTATATAATAACTAAGGAGCGTGATTGAGAGAAAATACAGAAGAAAAAGCGAAATAAAAAGGCAGGAGTAAAGAGGAGCACCGAGAAAGGGGAGTCCGAGCTTTCTCAAGAAGCCGCGAGAGAATGTAGCCAAATGCGAGGAACGCCGAGGAACGAGGCTGGCGATCTTTAATTTTATAAAAAAAAAGAAACGAAAGAACAAATTCACTGTGTGTGCGCGTCTCTGCAGACGCACTTCCTCTCTTCTTGTTACTCTGTGTGCGTGGCGAAGCGGCGATGTGTGCGAGTCTTTTATTAGCGACCGTTTCTTTTTGTTTCAATCAATTATCTATCTCTCTCCTGATGCGACTATCTGTACATAGTGCGCGCCTTCGACTATGACAATAAAATTCGAACCGAACGTGCGAACGGTAGAGGCACTCGCGAGTTGCAGACGGAACCAGAACCGCGGCGGAAGCTTTCGCGAGAGACCGAGCGGAGGGCTTTCCTCTCTCGAACTCGGCGCGCGTCGCTCTGTTTTCTAGTCACTTTTTTCACGCCGACGACCAAAGTAGCATTATTCGCCACGAGCGTCTCATTTCCAGAGCGTGAGAAATTAACTGGGCCCTCGGCGAACTCCAAAATCCGGCGCGCCTCTCCGGCTCCTTCTCAAAGCGGAAGTACAAAAAAGAAGCAAGCTCGCGAAAGCTCTCGCCGCGCGGTCCCCTCCCCCCCAGAGGTGCATTGTGAAAGCGCGCGCGGCCCTTTCCTGAAAGCGGGCCCCTTTTCTCGGCTTAGACTTAACCGTAAACGAAGCAAGAATTCCATTAGAAACGAGTCTAGTCCTTCCCCTCGGCCCTTTTCTCCCCTCCTCCCTCACCTGAAAATTGTTCGAACTTGTTCCCGGAGAAAATAACGGCAGCAGGCGGCGGGAAGGCGGGCGGCGGAATAACCTTCGTCGAAAGCGACTTTTCGACGGTTCTAGTCAAAGCGGGCAGAAGAGCGCATTACAAAGCGAGTGAATTTTTGCGTCCTCCGCCTCGTCCGCTTCCTGCTGCGGCCCTCCAGCCCCGCTCGACCGACGTACAACGCATATACATACGTAAACGCGAGCACGTACTCAAAAAGACAGGCACTCTGTAAATATGTATTCGAGCGTCGACCGGAGGGCGCGAATCGGGCGCGGGCGTGCCTTTGCGGAGCCGTCGGCGAGCCCCCTTCTCACTCTCGCGCGCGGCTTCGGCGACGGGGGGCGCCGTTGGATTTGTCAAATCGATGCGGCCGATCGACGGCTCCGGGAGCCGCCCTTCTCTTGTGTAAATAACGCATTAACGCTAATTTTAAGAACAATACCTACTCGTACATGTATATTTTTTCAATCTCATTCCAATGACGACTGTTTCTCTCTCGCGAGACTCGAGGATGATTAATTATCGATCGGACGGACGGACGGCCGGCGCGGATTAGGGAGGAGTGGCAGATCGGACTTGTCTCTCGATTCTTTTTTTCTTTCTTTTTGTACAGAAAAAAAAAGCAAAAAGAAAAAGCAGGAGAGGAAAACGGGGAGCCGTCGTCCTCGCGAGGACGTTCAGAATGCAGAGAGAGTTTTTCGGATATTGCAATAGGCAAACTCGTAGAGGATAGATTCGCGGTGTGATATGCGTGAATCATATAAACGATGTATTATATTACATATCAATGAAATAAAAAAATAAAAAATAATAATAATAATAATAATAATAAGTCTGGTCTCGCGCGACTCTGCAGACGAAGATGTTCGAAGATTCAGTTACGAGGAATATAAGGTATTAATTAAATAAGAGGAATCTTAGACGACGAGTTAGCGCGTCGCTATTAGGCTCTTTATAATAGCTAGGAGATCGACGATGATTCCACTCGTGTCCTTTTAGTTTTTAAACTTTATAATTATACAACACGCGCATATACGTACTTAATGACGTTAAGTTCCATTTGTTTTGAGCTATTTATTTGTCGATTATTTATTTATTTATTTATTTATTTATTTACTTGTAAACAAACGACTATTTATTCAAGGAATTATACGAAATGATAATGTCAATGATTTTGAAAAAGATGTATTGTCGAAAAAAAGGAGTGTTTATATATACATAATATATTGATGAGAAAAGATGAATTTATTTTGTAATATCAGCTCAAGTGACTTTCCGTTGGTGGAAGAGCTAAAAGATCTCAGCCTTATAAAGTGACATTAGATGTTGAGTAGTCAGAAACTTGTATGCGTCTTTATGTAGTGAATACGCAATATTAATTTTCATTTTTCATTGAAAAGTAAAAAGATCGTTAGTGTCATACAACGAGCGCCTTAAAATATGCAAAAAAAAAGAAACTTTTATCTCTGCAGTTTATTGGTTATGAATCTAACATTACTAAAAAAAAAAGAATGAATAAATACGATGATGGATCAATAATTATTAAAGTATATGCATAATAAGACACCTTATGACCAATTTAGAAGTACCTTAACATATATTATGACGATGTGAGGAGAGTTTATTTTTTTTAATTGTTCGTTTCGTTTCATTGCCTGATTAACAAATTACGATATTGTGATGTTGATAGCTGGATAACAATTATTATCTGCCTATTAAAATTAAAGTACCATGTAATATCTATTATATACTTGTCCACATATTCCACACCTTCCCTTTATTACTTTACTTTAGTCATTAGGTTTAAACTACTCATTTATACATAGTTGTAATAATTATATATTTGTCCCCCATAGAGAAAGTAAAAGTAACTATTACCTTACATAAGATAATTAGCTGTGTTTTTATTTCATTATTAACTCTTGGTAGCTTAAATGTAAATATAATAATTTACGAGAAAAAATAATAATTCACTAGTTCCATATAATCTTTTTGCTTTTTGGAATAAAAGAGATCACTTAATTCTTTATATATCGATTATTTGAACAAGTAATTTCCTTTGAAAACCCTTCTGCACTTTATGGCCCGATTCATCATTGCTCGACCGGCTGCTTCATCGATTCAACGAAAGGTACGTATACGTGTAAGATATTTCTCTGATGGTATAATAAATTAGACTTGTAAAAAAAAAGTAAAGGGGCTTAGAGTATGCAAGAGAACAAAGTTACATAGATTTAATAAATGTTTTAAAATTTTTTACTTAAACGTGACGAGTCTACTTTAGTAATAAAAATCATACATAAATATACATATGAACCCTATTATAAATATGTTGTTGATGCCGTTAGATTTTTATACAAGTAAATATTTACTAGATCTAGATTTTAAGTATTTTAAAATATAAACGCCTTACTGTACAGAGCAACGAAGTCGGAAAATAAAAATATATATTTTATAACAAAGTAGCTACACACATTAGGTTCTTAGAGAGATAGATTTTTATCCTTAGACTTAATTACGTTCATTAGATTTTTATTACTTTATTTGTCTCAGGAGAATTTGAAGCCAGCTTAAGAACTCAATGGTTCATGTAGAAAAATTCGTATATTGCGAATAAAGTATTTGAATGCAGAATTTGTTTTTACATACTTTTTTACCTTTTTCATTTAAGAGTATAATAAAGATATTTGTAAATGTCACCCTTTCTACATATTATCCCAGTGTCATGTCTGGAATAAATAAACTCTCCAGTATATTGAAACGAATGTTCTTTTGCAAAGACAACTTTTTCCAAGGCGACTTGAAAATCGACGAAAGTACGTTAGCAGATGAGATGCAAAGAAAAAGCACAATTAAATTCCGAGTCGACTCTCTAAAAAGCGAAGAAAGCTCGATCGACGCCGAGAGAGGAGCTTGGAATTACGAGGAGAACAGGGCCGGTAATGCACGCATACATACCCATCGAACGCAGGCGCGGCTTAGCGATCACAATGGAGGCCTCGGCAGGACTATCCCTAGAAAGGCCAGGGAAAATATAATGCCGGAGCGCGCTTCCTCCTCGCCTGAAAGATTGAAAGCACATCCTGCGGGAGCTTGCGAGAAGGCCTGCATAATGCAGGGAGCATAGCTTTGCCCATTGAATATTTCAGCGCCGTGCAGAGAGAGAGAGAGGGGGAGAGAACTTTTTCGGGAATTACGCGGACTTTCGAAATTGTTTCGAAGCAGGGGGAAGGTACGTCGGAAGCGAAGGAAGGATGGAAAGAGGGATCGACTCGTGTGCGTGATGGATTGCGGGAGAGAGTGCTTATACACATATATATATTTTTTACAAGACTTTTGTAAATTGTTTTATAAATAAATTCGAGTTTCATTAGACTTTATCGATGAATAAACGCATCCTTTATTCCCGAGTACATCCTTGAGCTGAACTGTCAACTAACCTCCCAGTGTCTCAGCACATACTTCTTTTTGAAGACTACCATCCAGTCCAGCCAGAAGAAGAAGGATGGGCCCTTGTGCTTCGGCAATCGAATACACTTCTTGGGCGGATCACACATCTCGAGGGAATTTTGATCGTGCAGCTTTCCGGAACGACGAAACGAAGTGAAGTGAAAAGCGTGCTTGGACAGCGCGAATGCCTTGCATTTATCGAAATTTGGCGCCTTCGCCGATAGCTTCTCTCGATTGAGAGCCACTGGCCGCGCGCCGCCCGGCCAAGGTAGGAACGTGGCAATCAAGCCAAATCAGATAGACTTAATCGTGCAGACATCGCGCAATCTTTCTCTTCGCTGCCCTCTCCCTCTCTGGTTTTCTCCTCAAGAGTATAATAATACGTAACGCTCGAAAATCATGATTGGCTCGAGGCGTAAGCTTGTCTTCGTTCTCAGATCGCTGCTTAATGTAGGTGAATTTTAATCATTTCCCTTTTGATAACGTATGTACTCGGGAATGTATATATATATCTCGTTTTACTCTGCGATTTTTGCTATTCTCGACATTTTTTTCTCATTGTGTAACGGTTAGAAAAATTGAAACAAGCCAATTTTCCACCGGATAATAAACAGTTCTCGAGCAAATCACAGCTTTAAAAAGAATACAGCAGCAAACGGCGTCGATACTAATAGCGATTTTTATAACCGATGTAAAAAGAAAAAAGAGGAAAAAACGAGCGGTAGACAAGGTGAGCGACAACGGCGACTTGTAAAAAGAGCATACACGCACGTATCGCCAGCCGTAATTGAAAACAATTTTCTGCCTCGTGCGAACTTGTTTAGGAAAATTTCAAGCTTTATAAAATATTTAAAATGTTGCGATTTCACTTGCAAAGCGATGATGACGCTTGCCGTTCTCGGAATTTGTTGGCAGGAAGCTTCCGAAAGAAATAAAGAATTCAGAGCTGCGAAAGTTTGTAATTAGGTGAAATGTGCAAGTCGGCCAGGTAAGCTGCTCAGATGAAGGGAGGCGCATCACTTGCAGATTAAAATTCTTTGGATTGCGCTAATAAGCGCACGAGCGATAGAGCGGGTCAAAAAGCCCAATAATTAACCGTCTGGAAGACTCGAAATGACCAATGAGAAATACAAATAAATCTACATGTATTTGAATAGGCAACTATTGATAACCTTTCATAAGTAGATTGACCGCGGCTCATCGAAAATTTTCATGCAATCGCTAGTAGCTCACGAGCCGGCGGAGCGCAACGCAGCAAGTACTTAATTATCCATTTTTTAGCTCGCGCGAAAATTGCACGTTAACTGACTGGCCGCGCGCCCAAAGCTCACCACGCAGGCAACAAAGGAAGCTGCTGCAACAAAGAGCGCCGGGTAAGTAAATCTTCCGAGAACGAGCTTTCTCGCGAGAGAGAGAAGCGTGCCGTACTGTCATGCTCTGCTCGCCGTTGCTTTTTGGCATCAGCTGCCCTGCGTATTTCTGCATGCGCGGCTGCGCGCGTCTTTTTCGGGGATTTCGAAAAAGAGAGGGAGAGAGGAACGGGTTAAATGGGAGCGCTCGCGAAGCAGGAGAGTGAAAGTGCGGAGGATCTCGAGAGCAAGAGAGAGAGCGACCTAACCTAAAAATAAGCTCGCGCATCATCCTCGTCGTCGTCGTCGACAGGACTGAGCTTGAATTGTGTTCGCAGAGAGGCTATGCTGCGGAGGTGTCGCGAGGCGGTTGTCCTTGGCGCGTGAATGACATAAGCGCTCGACCGGAGAGGTGGAGCACGATGGAGAACCTTGTGCCGCACGTAGTGGATCCCGAAGAGCTGCCTCAGCTACCGCCGCAGCTGCAGCTCGCCAAGGCCAATGTAATCGATGAGCAGGAGTCCCGGGGGAGCAACAACGGCTTTCAGGACCCCTCGAGGCCAAAGAGTTGGAACGAGCTGCGCGGCGTCGTCAGTGACCTAAGAAGGAGGGTGTCCGGTATGTCGGCGGGCTCCGTTCCTGGCTCCATTACCTTCAGGTCCCTACCCGATGGAAGGTAATACTCTGGGATGCTTTTCTTTATTCTTTGCTCTCGAAAATATTTAGCTTTACTTTCATTCTATACTAAAGCATCTGTTTAGATTATTTAACCATCTGTTGACCTAATATGTACAATTGTCATTTCCAATATTTATTCTGTTAAAACATTTCAATTGTTTTATATTTTTTAGGATTAGGATATATTTTTTAAGTACACCCACCAATGGTTGGGAGACAACACTGTTATATGTTGATGTGGCTCATTCAGACCATGCAAACGGCTATCGTTTACAGTGGCAACCAGTAATAGAAGCAAACTTTCAAAGGTATAGACCACTATTTTGAAATATATTTTATTTCAGAGGTTCATTGTTTTCTCACTTTCAGTGCCAATAAAATGTCTAAAGAAGAACAATTACTTTCGGAGAGGAAAAGACTGGCAACTTGGGGGATCACAAGTTATGAGATGCACCCTGAGAGTGGAAAATTAGTCTTTCCAGCTGCAAGTAGTTTATACCAGTGTGTGGATACTGGTTTTATGGTATGTCAAAAGTTATTTTTATTATCTGTACAATTCAAGTCAATTTCAACTAAATGAATAAATGTCTTGTATAGCCTGGACCTCTGTTTCCATCAGAATTAAGAATGTCTACATCTGGTGCTAAGTTATGTCCACAAATTTGTCCTTGGAATAATGCCTTAATTGCTCACACATGTGCTGGAGATATTCATTTATCTCATAGCATAACCGGATCTTCAGTTCGATTGACACATGCAAGGAAAGGTGGTAGAAGTTTAGCAGATGATCCTTTAAGTGCAGGAACTCCTTCATATGTAATGCAAGAAGAATTTACTCGGTATTACATAAATCAACAATATTTTTAAACTTTTTGTTAATAAATCATAGCCAATTTATTATATACATATTTCTTCTAGATATGTTGGTTACTGGTGGCAACCTAAATCTCTTGACGGAATCTACAGGATAGTTTATGAGGAGGTAGACGAAAGTGATGTAAAAATATTTTGCTTTCCATCGTCTGATAATTCACATGACGTCGATGAATTCAGATTTCCAAGAGCGGGCACAAACAATGCAAGAAGTAATTTAAAACTAGTGCAATTCAGAGTAACAGAGTCTTCACAAATTGTAGATGTAGAAACCCTTGAACTTCAATACCCATTGCACATTATGTTTCCCTGGATGGAATACATGATTAGAGCTGGATGGATGCGCGACGGTCGTCAGTAAGTAATAAGTGTTTGAAATGTGCGACTTGGAAGATTTTAGATCTTACCTGCACGAAATTTGTTTTAGCGTTTGGGTTCAGCTTTTGGACAGGAAGCAACAAAGACTGGAACTTGTGCTTTTGTCTGTGGATAATTTCTGTGAACCACCTCCAAATGTATACAATTCTGAAAATCATTTTACGCCATCGTCAGCAAGTGTTCAAGTGATTTATTCAGAAACAAGTCCTATTTGGATTAATGTAAATGATTTGCTTTATTTCTTGCCATCTGACGATCCAACAGAAGTCAAATTTATATGGGGCAGTGAAGAAACTAATTATAGACATTTATATCTTGTTACGTCCAGTATAGCTGGTAAGCAAAAACACAATTAAAATTCATATTTTCAATATTGTATAATTAATAAGTCACGCTTACATTTAAGGCTCTGGGAATGGAGTTGAAGAATCCGTCGATCGCATGGATAGCATGTTTTTGCAACCACGAATTACATCAAAAATAGCCTTGACAGCCGGTAATTGGGAAGTGCTTGGAAGGGAATTATGGGTCGATGAAGCGAACTCCATTGTGTATTTTGTCGGATTGAGAGAAGGTCCTCTTGAACAACACGTGTACGCTGTTTCTCTTCACCGTCCATTAGAAATTAGATTGCTTACGAGACCTGGATACAGTTACACCAACGTTTATTTTAATAAAGAATGTACAATGATGGTGGCTGTTTATAGTTCGATAAAAACTTTGCCAGCGTGTCAGGTAAATTGCGATAATGATCAAATTCTCTAGTTAAAAATTATGTAATACTAAATCATTCATTAACTTCACAGGTATTCCGGATATCGCAATCTGATTGGACTGTAGAAAATATTTCCCTCACTCCTGTTGGCTTCCTACTTGAACCGTCTTCACCTGAATCTGAACTCTTCGCCCCGGAAATTTTTACTCACAAGATTTCATCGGGAGATACAATATACTCAATGATTTTTAAACCGCATAATTTTAAACCTGGTGTGAAATATCCTACTGTTTTGAACGTCTACGGAGGCCCTGAAGTGCAATTAGTATCCAATACATTTAAAGTATGTTACATTAAAAATTTTTAAATATTGTAAAAAATTTTTTAACTAATCTGTGAAATATTAAATTTAAGGGAATGAGACAATTGAGGATGCACATGCTTGCAGCGCAAGGATATTGTGTGGTTCTTATTGATTCACGAGGTTCGCACCACAGAGGGTTATCATTTGAAAGTCATTTACAACGAAAAATGGGTACAGTCGAGCTAAACGATCAAGTAGAAGTTCTTAGATGGCTAGCAGAAACAACTGGTTATATAGATATGAATCGCGTAGCTATTCATGGCTGGTCTTATGGTGGCTACCTTAGTCTTATGGGTTTAATTCAATACTCTGATGTCTTCAAGGTAATATTTAAATGTTCGAAGTTTCATAAAAGGTACTTCGAAACTTGTATGTGACTTAAATAAACTTGGTTTTTAGTTGGCCATTGCTGGTGCTCCAGTGACTTCCTGGTATTTCTACGACACTGGTTATACAGAACGGTACATGGATCTACCTCAACACAATGTTCACGGCTATGTAAATGGCTCTGTGTTAACTTATGTTAACAAATTTCCTGACGAAGAAAATCGACTGCTTATAATTCACGGGCTAATAGATGAGAACGTACACTTTTTTCACACCAGTCAATTGATAAATGCTCTTGTAAAGACTGGCAAACCGTATCAATTGCAAGTGTATCCTAATGAAAGACATAGTCTCAGAAGTTTAGATGCTAGTAAACACTATGAGACGACTCTTCTGTCTTTTCTACAAAGTCACCTGTAAAAGCGCTGTAACATTACCGAATAATTGCGTGGGCGACGATGAAATTGTAATATGTCTCATGAAAAGAACGAAGTTGTGCAAAGCAACGTAAGCGACTGCCGGTATTTTATGTACATAGAATTCGAATGTGAAACATTCACCTTTTATTTTTTTCTTATATCGTGTTGCTACTGTTGAATGGACGGTTGGTAGCTTCTAATCCAAGACGAGATTTTTTAAAAGACTTAACAGTATTATGTACCTAAATGCATACAAAATATTTTATGCAAATCTTGCTACAGCAATGCAGATTAATAAATTTTGGCAGTCTTCCGCTGCTTCCGATGATCTTTACAAGACTTATGGCACTTCAGCCATTAAAAAATTTTGAAAATATGAGGGGTACTCTCGTCAGTGTCTATCGTGTGTGATGGTTGAGATAAAATTTTAATTTCGAATGTAAATTGTTTATGATAATGAAGATAGGCTCTAACTAACTATTTTATCGTTAAAAAAT
Organism: Ormyrus thymus; assembly: GCA_035582935.1. Taxonomy (NCBI): domain Eukaryota; kingdom Metazoa; phylum Arthropoda; class Insecta; order Hymenoptera; family Ormyridae; genus Ormyrus; species Ormyrus thymus. The sequence goes on along the minus strand of JAWWEM010000054.1, from coordinate 15,570,419 downwards.
TGTAAAAAAACTAATGTTGATTTTTAATGACAATGGACAATACTCGCAATCCCTTTGTATAATATATTTACGTAAGTCAGTGACATTAGAGTCATAAGTAGACTTTTTTATGACTTTTTCAGTTGTACTTATTTGCAGTTTATCGTGTATACATACGTGCGCGGCTCGATCATTATTATTTTTATTTTAAACTCAATATTGTGCATAATGAGTATTTGCTATTTTTTATGATAAAGATAATTCAAGAATAAAGTATTTTTTGTGGGAGAAGCAAGTATTTGCTACGATTTTTGCTATTTGACAGATATCTTATATTGGTTGGTTAGTGCATGATTTGTAATTAATAAATTCACTATTTTATGAATTATTTTGTTGTTTGAATTAAAAAAAAATCCCGTGACATTCAGAACTTAAACAATTTTATTATAAAATTTAATTTACAGTGTATTATTCAGTAATGCATAACATTACTAAATAATTAGTCTCTCGACATAATTGGTCTAGTTTTTTGGTTTAGAAACTTCCACAGATACATAATGCGCTTGTTCATCTCCTTCCATTTTGTTGGTCTAGTAGTTGGGAGAGCACCATGTTTCAACATAGCTCTTTTTCTCAACAACACTTTGAATTCATTGTTTTTAACACCTCTTAGCCACATTGGAACGTTGTACATTACTTTTGTCACTTTCAATTCCTCAACGCCAAGAATGTCGATGTAATCATTTTGTCCAAATAAAGCTTTTCTCTCAGACCATGGATTTATTGGGCGGTATACAGGTAGTTGCCTTATCGGTTTATCTCCACCAGTGTGTGCTAAAAGTCCTTTTTGATCGATGAGTTCTTTGTAGCCATAACGTCTTATAAGCCTCTTTTTATCAGCAAAATAACGATGACGCACTACTGTTAATTGAGGTACCCATGCTTTTAATCCATTTGCAATAAAATTTGTCAAGTTAGACATTGCGGAAATCTAAATGGAAAAGCAATAAATTAGTGATATTTTTTACTCAAAAAATCATTACCATTAAAATTGTATTTTAGTAAAAGTTTTAAAGTCTAACCTATACAATGTATATTTATAAAATTTTAATTAAAATACATTTTATACAAACGGCAATTATTATTCATTACCTTTATTGCTAGCCGAAAAGTTGTTTAGTTTTTAATTTATGTACACAATTATTTTTATTTACATAATTTTATTCAATCAAGCGAGCAGACAGTTTCGTACCACACGAATATTTACTGTGGTGGTGGTACTTCTGTTTTAAACATCGTTTGCACTTTGCAGTGGTGGCCCTACTTATTTCTAATAAAAGAAAAGACCCGCCAAAATCTGCTGTCTTACTGTGTCCGTACATTTTCACAGAGTTTATATTATTGTAAATAATTATATAAATTGCTAAAAAATATCAAATGCTGATGTTTGTAATCATCAGGAAATAGGCGGAACTTCTTTAAGCTACTTGACAAGTAAGTATGCATTGTACGTGTAAATATTGTCCTTTTTGTTACGAACCTTGAACTTAGGGGGGGTTCGAGAAAAATAATTATAAATGTTTTAAAATAATGTCTCATCTTATTTATTTAAAGATAAACCTTTGTTTAGATTCTTATGCATATATAAATGTTATCTAAATATTAAATCTTCAAAAGGCAGGATTGCGTTTTGTTTGAATTGGTTATGCTGCTTATGCGTCTGCTCACTTTCCGGAGGCGTTAATTATTTTTCTTTTTCTACAAAAGCAAATGGTTATATAATCTTACAATTAATAGATTTAAAATATTTTTAAATATTATTCTTTCGTCAACTTTGAATAGACGAATATCACACAGAGATTATTGGTCAAAAAGTTGTTTACTGAGATCTGATTTCGTCGCAGATGTAATGACTCTTAAAGAATTTGAATCTATAAAATGTAGGATTAAACTTTTTAAACCAGAGGATAAAAATTTCAAAGATAATATCTGGCCACCTTAAAAAGCAGGGTTTGCGTGCAACAGGCGTGATTCGAAATAAAAAAAATTACATTGATGAAAATGCTCCAAAAGGAACTTATGCTGTATAGCATGGCAAAGAAAGCGGGATGAATTTCATATCCATAAAGGATTTTATTGGGCCTTTTCCCGCTTTATCAACATCAGCAGGAATTACTCCATTGAGTGTTGTTAAATTTCATGAGCTAAAGAAAAAACAAGTAATTGATGTTCTAATGCCCAGCGCCTTTTCTGTTTATAGAAAATTTGTGATTGGCGGCGATATCCATGACCAGCGATGCACCGATGCTGTACCAGTAGCGTGCTCGAAAAAGTGGACGTGAATTATTTTTATTAAAATATTGCAAGCTTCAATTGCTAATGGCGTGATTTTACTGAATATGGATAATGAAAAAAGTAAACAAATAAAAACGGATGAATTTACCATGCATCTGATCAAATATTTGAGCAAAGAAAATTTGTAAAAAGTTGACAAAGTGAGTAACGCGATATGTATCATATTAGATTTGAAATAATTCAGAGGAATGAGGAGAAAACGGCTTATCTTTTTCTAATCTTTCCTAATGTTAAACAATAATAATGTACAGCTAAAACGTTTCAATAAAGATATTGCAATTCTTTGTTTAAAATTGGATACCGTTATATAGGATTCGATGAAACTATTTTATCTCGCAATTCAAACGTAGCTTAGCTGTGGATATGCACACCGATATGCATTGCAGAAATGCGTAAACGCGACGATCTTTTCTGAAATTATTATCTCATTTACAGTTTCATCACCCGAAAATAGTAAGAGTGAGAGCGAAGTGAAGAGCGAGCAAAAAGGTTAAAATTTGAAAAGTTTTAAAATATTGAATTAAGAAGATTTCTATGATTCGCTTCTTTTGTACTGATCTATCTGATAGACTCACTTAAAGTAAGTTTTAAAGTAATTAATATTAAAATTATTGTAAAATGGTTTTTATGATTTCATATTATATTTATTCACAGAAAATATAATTTACATATATGTATATAATATAATTTGCTTTCACAAAAACATTGAGGAGCTTCAAGATCACAAGAACTGTAAGTATCTGCGTCATTTCTATCTAAGTTGACAAAAAGCGCAAGTTTCCTATTTAGAGATTCAAGTATATAGCTATATTTTCACTTCTAGTTTCATAAATTTCTTTATAAATCTACTTTACATCAAAAGTAACGATTAATTTATTTAAATATATATAATATATATTTTGCAAGATGTATAATATTTTTATTTTAAAGTGAAATATAAACTGAAATGCGTCTTCGTTATTTACCAGACAGATAGCTGACTAGCGTAATGTGCCAAATTTCTGAAATCATAAAAACGATAATTATTACATTTTGTATTTAGAATATGAATTAGTTTTAATTATAAACTTATGAATAAGTCAAATTATATCGTACCCAAAAGGAGCGGTTTTGCCTTTAAAAATAGAAGCTCCATAAACAGCACAAAGAGCAATCACGAAGGCCTGCCGCAGAATTTCGTAATTCAAAGTATTGGTCAGAATTACGGGTTTCAGGTACTGTGGATCCATAGGCATAGACTTCATTCTTACTTCTCTCCTTACACTATTTAAATTTGCATGCTCATCCATTCTCCTTTCTCGTCGAGCTTCGTCGAATCTCTTTTCGCTTACACGACGTTGGTCCAGACTCTTGATAGTTTTTCGGTTTTCTTGACCAAGCTATAACCAGATAAGAATTGCAACCGTTTAGAAAATTTACGTTTACTTAATAAATTTGCTCTTAAAGCGTCAAAAAGATTCTTCTAACATGAAAACAAAAGCGGAAGAAATTAAAAGTTTCGAGCAATAACGAAGTATTTGTATTTTAAGAATTTTATTTTTAACGAAAGCCTGCAAGAGCACCAGGCACAGTAATAATTAGCGAGATACTTACTCTCCTAGAAGCCAATTCATCAACGCGACGAGCAGTTGGGAGATTTCTTCGCTCGTTATCGATTGTCTGTCGTTTCTCTCTCCTAACTTCCAGTCTGCCCTCCCCGTTTCGCAGATTTTCGGCCAGTCTCGCTCGCGAATTCTCCTCGGCTCGTCGGACGCCCAGGACTTGCCGTCGGCTCGCGTCGCGAGCGCGAGACGTCTCCCTCCTGCTCTCCTCGCGGTTCAATCCGAGTCGGGTTTCCAGCCTGGAAGATTCTCTCCTGTTCTCCCGGGTCTCGGCTCTGACGACGCGCGCTCGTCGGTTCTCGGCGGAACGAATCTGGCGCCGTTCGGCGGCGAATCGGCGCTCGGCGGAAGAGTCGCGTTGGCTTGCAGGCTCGCGAACTTGTCTCTCTGCGCCGGCGAGCCGGCGTTCCGCTCGAGCGTCGAGTAGTCGAGCTTCGGAAGCTCGAGCCTGGCGTTCGGTGCCGAGGGACCTGCGCTCAGATCGAGTGTTTCGTAATCGGCGTTCGGATTCGGCGTCGCGCACTCGTCTGTTTTCTGAGCTCGCGCGAACTCGTCGTTCGGCTCGAGAATCTAGAAGGTTTTTGGCTTCGCGAACGCGTCGTTCTTGACTGCGTTCAGTTTGAGACTCGCGAACTCTTCGGCTTTCCACAGCCCGAACTCTGCTTTCAGAGTCAGAATCTCGGACTCGACGATTTTCAGCAGATCGAATTCTGCTTTCAGAGTCAGAATCACGAACTCGGCGACTTTCAACAGCTCGAACTCTTCGGCTTTCGGCAGCTCGAATCCTGCTTTCAGAGTCGAAATCGCGAACTCGACGATTGTCAGCAGATCGAACTCTTCGG
>JAWWEM010000054.1:15535821-15565542 GCA_035582935.1 Ormyrus thymus | reverse complement strand
ACTCGACGATTTTCAGCATTACGAACGTTTCGTACTTCATTAACAGACCTGCGTTCAACTCGCACTCGGCGTTCATTTGCAGAATCACGTCGTTCCTCGCTGACCGACCTACGTTCGACTCCAGAATCACGAACTCGACGTTCGGTCGCAGAACTGCGAGCCCGTCGGTCTTCACCTTCGCGGACGCGTCGCTCTTCAGAAATCGATCTTCGTTCCAATCGAGATTCTGACGCACGGCGGTCGAGTCCAGAATCACGAATTCTTCGACTTTCGGTAGCTCGAACTCTCCTTTCAAATTCAGAATCCCGTACTCGGCGGTTCTCAGCAGCGCGAACGCGTCGTTCTTCACTCGCGGCTCGTCGTTCATCTCGCGAATCGCGAACCCGTCGCTCGCTTTCCGAGCCGCGAGCCCCACGTTCTTCGCTCACCGATCGTCTTTCCCTCGAATCGCGAACTCGTCGTTCAGTTCCCGAGTCGCGCATCCGCCGATTCTCCGCGTCTCGAACTCGCCTCTCAGCTCGAGAATCGAGTCGATTTTCGGTAGCGCGAACTCGCCGCTCTTCGGTCACCGATCTTCGTTCGCTGCGGGAACCGCGAGCTCGACGTTCCGCGTCGTCGTCTCGTCGGCTTACGTCGCGAACCTCCCGCTTTTCCCGGACGTCCCGCGACTCGCGCTGTTCCCTGGCACGTCGCTGCTCAGGTGCTCGAACCCGCCGTTCCTCGGCCGCATCTCGCCGCGACCTGACCCGTTCGTCGCGGAAATCTCGCAGCTCCGACGATCTCCGACTCGCTCGATCGACGGACTGTGCTCGAGCTCGGCGCTCCCGATCCGCGACCCGTCGCTCCTCCGATCGAACTCGACGCATCGGGCCGATCTCGGAGGAGCGCGAGCGAAGCTGAGCAGCGCGGCGGACTCGTCGGTCTCTGCTCTCGTCCAACGACTGGGCTCGCGCCCTCTCGTCCAGGCTGCGCTCGCGGGAGATCAGACGAGTCACGTCCGAACGACCGGGACTCAGGCGCGAGTCCCGAACGAGACGCGACGACCGAGCTTGCGCGAGGGTCGCCCGGACCTCCGGGGTGGGTGTTGGAGTGGAGAGGGCGGGTTTCGAGAGAGACCAGGAACTGTCCGTGCTCAGCAGGCGAGAGGCGTAGTTGTCGTTTGGGCAGGCGTCCACCCTGGAAGCAGTTGATTATTTTTTCTCTTTTTTTTTGCAGAATTTAGTCGTTTTCTGATTAGCAAAAGAAAGTAGAGACCGTTTAAACTAAAAAATTAATGCGAGTCAGCCAAGAATGTTTAGGATCGCCGGCAAACCCTTTAACGTATTCTAAATAAAAACGTTTCAACCAAAACTTACTCGTGCGGCGCAGTGTGCATGAGTTCAGGTCCAGCGAGGCTGCCATGTCTTCCTTCTCGGTCGCGAGATACGAGGCCGAGGGTGAGACAAGCCAGGGATACAATCAGCAGGCCGATGAACTGCCAGCTTCTTACCGGCAGGACTAAGTGCCTGGTTCTCCGCATTTTCTAAATAAAAATTCTTTAAAAATGAATGGCTAATTTCTTAGCTTCGAAAAGCGAAAAAACGAAACACCAATTTACTGTACGATACCTTCCTCTCTTTGAAAACTGTACATTTGCCAAATCGAAACGCCGATTATACCAATAAAAAAGTAGCCAAAAAACTCACCGTCAAAGCCAACACCGAAAAAAGCGAAACGAAAGCCCGCTCAGAACTGCAGCAAGGCCTTGTCGAGAAAGCTCCTCGGACTCCTGAAGTAAAAGTGCTTGGCGAGAAAGGCTGCGACTCTGCGTCCGATCCTGGCGGACGTCTCCGTAGCGGCTGACGGCAGGAGCCTCCTCGCGCCCGGTTTTATAGGGGGTCGAGCCGGCCCTCTCCCCCCGAAGAGGCGACAGAGCCGCGTAATTCAATGGAGCCGCAATCTGCGGTTATCAGCGCCGGCCACATGGGGCTCGCGCTCGCTCGCGCGCGAAAAAGGCGCCCCCCCAGTTCCTTGGGCGCGTGGGCGGCAAGAGCGTCGCGCGCGCGGATAGGACGAGGAGGAGCTGCCTCGTTCTCTTTTCGATTTGGCGCGGTCGCGCGCACCGCCGCCCGCGGCCAGCCGGAAAATCGAGAGCCGATGCACGCGCGGGCCGGTGGGCGGGCTGATAGCGGCGTAAATTAGGAATTAGAGGACGCCGCGAGGTGGGGCGCGCTATTTTCAGTTTTGCTCGCCCTTTCGAGCGCGATTTTTATTTTGAAATTGACCGATGATGGAAGTTTATTGTCGCTCGGGGTAAAGTTGGATATGTTGAGCGTTTTTTCGAGTTGATAAAAGGACGTTTTTCACTCCTTTTTAAGGAAGTTATGTAGCGTAGTATTTAAAGGAATAACAATAATAATTATTGAGCCCAGCAAGATAGAATAAAACGTAAGTCTGCTGATATTATTAAATTCATTCCAAAATCATTATTTAAGAATAATGGTTCTGCTAGACCAAACAATATTTATTATAAAATTGAATTTTTATCTTAAAATTTTACGTGGAAAATTTGAAAAATCTATTTAAAGGATTTGGATACAGGGTTACATAAATGACTACCAGAAGAAATGCTTATAATTTAAAATTAAATTTTATTTTATACAAAATAATTAAACTTGCAGTATCATTATATCTACAAAGGAGACTTCGACAATAAAACGTCTCTGCGAATCAAAGATCTGTCGTCTGCTCCAGATTAGCTTATAAATATATTTACAACATCGCGCGTTCACTTTCATCCTCGCACGCGAGCATTCAATTCACCCTCCAACATCCAGCGATCTCCACTGCTCAATAAAGCGATTAGCGCGAGAGTTTTAATTGAAAAAAGGCACACACATCTGGCGATCAGAGGGTTAAAAATCCTTAAAAGCTAAACGTGCTCGCAAAACCTTGCCAGCTCCGACCTCTCAGACCTCCGCTTCAAGGAAGGAGGAGAGAGGCGACGACGCTCTGAAAAATCCAGCTCCGCGATTAATGACTTTACACGCTCGACCTGCTTCGGTCGATTTCATCCTCGAATAAACGAATGACGGGGGCGTCGCGCAATAAATAAATGAACATCGATTTATATAATACACAGGTATCGGGGCAATGTACAGACGGGGCGGGGGGGGGAGTGAGGGAGTGCCTCTCCTTTTTTACTGGGACGCAGCCATTAGGAGAGTCGTCAGCGATACGAGCAGGGAGGAAGGAACGTAGCGGGAGGAGCTCGACGAGCCGTAAGCGGCGTGGAGCTCCTTGCAGCGCGTCTCGTTCTTCACGGGTAGCACCGTGTAGTTCGGGAACATCTGGATCGACGCCGCCTGGAAGAGAAACGTCGGCGCATTAAGATTTGCGGGAGTTCTTTGGGATCTTTATCTCTTTCGCGCGAGGAAGCACGAATTTTAAGGAAGCGTATTCACCTGCGGGATTTTGTCTTCTCTCGTCCTGCAGAAGGTCACATGCTTGCCGTGATACAGGCTCGTCTCGATGGACTTCGAGAGGGCGGTATCGTTCCAAGCAAGAGCTAGCATGTGATCCGACAACGTGTGATCTGGAAAAGAAACATTTTAAATCAGCATTGACGTTGAGATCGAACGGGGCCGTGGACGGAGCTCGTTTGGAGAGATGATTCATTACCTTTAAATTCGTCAGGCTTCTCTATGACGAGCCTCGCGAAAATGTCGTCGTAATCGATGTAGTCTCCTTTAGATATCAGGGCAGACTTTGCTTCCCTGATGATGTCCAAGTCAATGTCCTCGTTCGATTGGAGCGAAAATTGAGAATGATGATTCGGCGACACTGGCAACGTTACGGTTTCCGTCCTGGAAAGCAGTCGATAGTCAAAATAAAGAAAGCTCCCCTCCCGAGCACAAAAGCAGGCACTCACGTGGTGGACAAGAACAGCTTCTCGACCTGCTCCATGGTGATGCCCTTGAAGCTCTGCACGTTGAGGGCGTTGAAGAACTCCTTGACGGGGGTCATGCTGTAGCAGGCGGCGAGGGGCGTCCTCGGGTAGTGGACGACGAAGGCGAGGCACATCTCCTGGGAGGCGGCGTAGCCGCCGAAGGTCGGCTTGGTGCGTTCGCGCGTGTCGTAGACGCACTCGGCGACGAGCTCGTCGCCGGGCAGCACCCTCACCTCGCTGCCCAGGGTGTGCGACTGCTGGTAGTCGAAGTCGAAGTGGTTGTCCTGGACGATGGGCGGCAGCTCCCTGCCGTTCCTTATGTGCTTCAGGCTCAGGCGGCGGCCGGCCAGGTGGGAGTGCAGCACCACGGAGACCACGCTTATGCCTTCCTTGTCGAACATCTGGAAGGGGCAAGTTTCGGTCAGTGGAGTTTTAGAATTCGCCACCGATATTTCAGCAATGTAATAATAATAAAGTGATTGTTAATGAAAAAAAAAATTAAGAGATCAGATCGTTCAGCAAATTGAAATAGCTGTCTAAAAAAGCTATCTCAAGTAAACATCAAGAAAAAAGTTCTAAAGGACCTCTCGACTAAAAGCAAAAAAAAACTGCAAGCTAGTTCACTCGTTGACTCGGCCCACCTTGTTGGTGCACTCGGGGGTGCAGTACCCCGCAGTCGCGTACTCCTTCTGCCGGGGCGGGACCATGTGCAGGGGACTGACGGCGACGCCGGCCACCAGTATCCCGGCCTCCATCTTCCTGGTGTTGGGCGTGATGTAGAGCCTGACCCCGGAGCTGTCGACGACCTGCCGGCCGAGGTGGTTGTTGTAGTGGACCTCGAGCATGTAGTAGGAGTTCTCGCGGTGCTCGGCGACGGGCAGGCCCACGTGGTCCGGCAGCCACTCGCCCTCGCTGCCCTTCGCCCAGGCGAGCACCGGCTGCAGGCAGCTGTCCCACTCCTTGGGCATCGTCGGGCTGTAGCAGTGGGCGCCCACCAGGCGCGAGTGCTCCGCGAGGATCGGCTGCGTGGACGCGCACTCGTACAGGATTATGTGGTGCACCACCGCCTCGTTCGCCTTCTCCACCAGGGGCGTGTACTGAAATTTTTTAGTTCCTTTTGTCACGAGGGCACTTTGCAAATCTATTGCTCTAATATTTCGATGATGACTGGGGTAGACATGTTTTATTCTGAGCTAAATCAGTGTCTTTTTATTTAAAAAACATTCTTTCTCATCCGTAAGATTCTCGTTAGAACATATTCATTTGGCTAAGAAATGACAGTTTTGAATATTTATTCAGATACAACAGACTCGAGCGTTCAGAATTAAAAATTATGCTAAAATTAATATGAATATAATAACACGCTTTAATCGCGCTTACCAGTCATTATTTACAACCATTCACGCCGCGGCGACAAAAATAAAAATCAGAACGTTATCGCCGGTGAATTGAAATGCAAGAGTATCGGAAGACGCGATCGACAGTCGCGAGACGACAGAATGACATCATTCCTGGGAAAGGAGCGTGCAAGTCGCATTCGAACGACGGCCGTACGCGACTTCCGGCTTCTCGAATCGGTTTCGAACGTGCGTCGAGAGCCGAGAGCGCGACTTGGAACAAAAGGCGCGAAGCACGTAAGAGCAATTAGACTCTCGCTCGAGATTGACTCACCCCGATCATGTGATGCTTCCGGGTCAGCTTCGGTGCCTTGAAGATCTTGCACCAGTAGATGGTGTCCGAGGTGTTCGACACGGTGAACTGGAAAAGTAAATTGGAGATGCGTCAGTGAAACAAGTAGGCTAGTCAAGTTTCATTATGCTTCTAATGGTTAATCATTTAATTCCACAAAAGTAAGGACATTTTCAGAAATTTTTAAAAAAATTTCCACCCCATTATCCGACAATAAAACGTCCTCAAAAAAAAGTTCCCATGGATCACTCGGAAAAGGACGGATTAGTCCGTGGAAAAGTGCAAAAAGATCCTCTCCCTCGCGTTAATCCCTTACCTGGTTGAGCTTGACGTCCCACTTGGTCATGCCGGGGTCGTTGATAGCCGGAGGCGGATGGGGCGCCGGGGCCCTGAGCCTCAGAGCCCGACTGCCGCGCCTCTCCCCGTGGAATCTCGCGGCGTTCAGCTCCGGATCCATCGGGTGAATCGCCCAAAGGACGCGGACCGTGTCGCCCTGAAAACAGTTTTCGGAGTTCATTGTATTTGACGGAATGAGATCTCTAGTTCTCGGACGGGGGGGGATCCGTTTCTTTACCGGCGGGACAGTTTTGACAGGCTTTTTGTTGGCGGATTTCGTTGAGTAGTGGAGCGTTTCAAGGTGCTGCGTTGTTGTATATACTAAATTTGATTGTCGATGCGGATAAAGGCGGGGAAGGATTGTAATGTATAGTTGACGAAATATTAAAGCTAATTGTTATCCCATATTTTACATTAGCTTGTTGATGTTTTTTTACATCAACGTGCATAAACTTTTAACTCCCCGGCTTCTGCTTACGTAAACCCATAAAAAGCAGGCTTTAAGCTCGCAGCTAAAGTCTCATTGTATTCGAAGCGAAGATTCGATAAAGGCGGCCTCTCGCGAGGCCGCTGCGGGAATTAAAGAAAAGGAGCAAAATTGCCGCTCGATCCTCGATTAGAAATATTTTAATGGCCCTTTTCGGCTTCCCTCGGCGCGCCGCGCGAGAATTCTTTTATACGCGGCGCACGAGCGGCTCTGAAATACAGTCGGCCCGAGGAACATAAATTCACGGGTTTAAGGCGCGCGAGGAGAAGCGAAAAATTTCGGCGAGGCTGAAAGGCTTGCCCGTCGATTTTTTTCCCCCGTCGTTACGCGCGTTGACTAAACCTTTTTAAGAGGCACGACTTTTCTCGCTCGGGACCGAGCGATTTTAGATACATCTGACATCTGTTCGGAGGCTGAACATCTGCTGGCCAGAAAAGCGCTTTTCCCGAGCTTCGGCGGAGCGGCGATTAAAAGGATGGCTATGGGTAAAGGTCGCTTTTAGAAAAATATTTAATTTTAGAGTCAAGTTTTCTATGAATTATTATCCTTTCGTTTTGAGTTCATCGTTACAGAGTTAATATTGTGTAATTGTTAAGCGCGTGCACTGCTCGGATAATTTATAGATCTAACTATTTACGAAAATAACACAGTAATAAACTCTAAGATATATATATAGGATGAACGCAAAGCAATAAATATATTCTAAATTATTTATCCTCAAGCCTCCATTAAAACGGTTTTCCCAGGTGCGGCGAAGCCTCGACCCTTTAATTTTCAATAAAGCAAAGCGATGAGCAGCGAGAGCAGCAAGCCGTTTAATAAAAAAGTAACAGGTTCTGCGGTTTGTCCTTTGTCGAGGGTGCGCGATTGGATCTTTTCGAAGTGGCGCTCGGAACCTCCGAGCTAGAAAACCGGGAGGCGTGTTTCTTTTCGAGCCGCGCTCGTTCTGCTTTCCTTCGTCGCTGCGTCTCTGCTTTGGCAGGAAAATTTTTCGATCCTATTTTTAGACCTCGGTCTTTCCTTCTCTGATCTCGCTCTACCATTTTTGAGCTCTGAATTTCTTCTCGAAGTGCAAATTAATTACTGCTTTCGAAATTACAATTACATTAGTTTACTTTTCTTGTAAAAACTTTTCTCGGTTTCTTCGTTAAAAATTTAAGTGCTGAGCTTGACTTTATTTAAATTATTTATATATGAAACCGTTATCAATACGGATTACATCTAGAAAATCGAACGTATACGAAATTGCCAGATTTTCAAACTTGCAAATTATAGAAAACGAGTGCCAACCACTCCGTCATTACCAAAGCAGCGCTTCTGTTCGACCTCTCAATTAGCGTCGACGAACCCCGTCCGCGGATTTTTTCAACCTCCGCGAAATAAAGTCAGGCAAAAAAAAGCATCGACTCACCGTGAGGCTGCGGTCCTGCGGGTCGCAGGACTCCCACCTCCTCGTGAAGGTGACGACCGTGTGGGTCTCGTTCTGAAAGCCGTGGATCAAGTGCACGTCCTGCGAGGCGTCCGTCTCCGGCGCTGCGTTCGCGCCGTCCACTCCGTGAGAATCCTGGAAAAAAGGTTCTCATAAGCCTCTCGTTCGCTGCTTTTTTTTCTCTCTCTCTCTCTCTCTCTCTCTCTCTCTCTCTCTCTCTGTCTCTCCTCGAGTGCGCGCGGCTGCGTATTGTCGGGGACTTTGCGGTGCGCATGAAAGAGCGGCCCGGGATGCTTTTCGGGGACCGGCGGGAAAGGGATGGTGTGTTTTGACAGGGAGATTTGTGGGAGTTAAAAAGAGTGGCGTTCGTTCGAAGGATGGAGGAGTGGGGAAGGTTGAGTGCTGTTTGTTGTAAAACGTTCGGGTGAAGAGGTGCAGTTTTTAATCAGAAAATGACATAAGTAGAGGCGTGTAATTTAATTTCTGTATAAATTATGTGTTTTCGTGAAATAAATTAATAAATAATTGCGGAGTCGCTTAATTAGAAAACCGAAGTTGCATTTGCACTCTGACGATAATTTAAGAGCAGCTTTTACTTGTGAGCTCGTAATGATCTATGTCGGTTTTAAACGGCTGTCATCGCAGCCATTCATAACAGTCACCTGCGAAACTCCTCCTCCTCCTCCGACGTTCATTGTCTTTTTTCTGACTTTCTGAGTAAGAAAAAAAAACGATCTTCTGCTTTAACTTATTTTAAATATGCTTTCTCGTGTGCAGATTTCATAAAAGAAATTTGAACACTTCATTGAAGAGTGCAATGAAAAATATTTTAATACAAACGAAACTTAACTAGAACCTTTTTAGTTCGCCTAATATTCGAGTCTGCTGATTTTCGTATTTAAAAACGGATCATTAAAATCTCCGATAAAAAAAGTTCAACCTCAAGGACACAAAAGACTTAATAAATTTCAGACTACTGCAACAAGTCTCCCAGAAGTCAGGCAAATATTTACGAGTAGGAGAAGCATCAGCAAAGTGGCCATAATTTCTTTTCCCGTACACCGCGGCGGTTGAACTTCCTACCGCCGCTCGTTCCTTTCTTTCCACTCCCCTTGCGGTTTTCCTCCCCTCATTTTTCATCCTCTCGCATATAAAGCAGCTCGAATCGAAGATCCGCACGTCCCGAGACAACACCCGAACGCGCGATCGCAATGTATCCCCTTCGCGAGAGGCGAAAGAATCGCGGATCACTCGAGGGCCTGCCCGTTTTTTCCGAGGCTCTCCGCCGAATCCCGGGACCGGGGGGAAGTCCCGCTTTCCTGCGGGCCTCGAATCCGAATAATTGTCGGGGGGCTGCTGCTGCCCTTTTTCTTTACTTCATCGCTCGCGCGCGTCACGCCGCGATGACTCCGCTCCCGGGCTCTCTCGGACGTTTTTGCTCGGGCGAACGCCGCTTTCTTATGCTAAGCGTATAACGAGGGGAGAGGAAAAGCCCGAGGAAGTGCGTAGGTATTACCTGCGCCGGTCAGTGCCGGTAGTGAACCGTCTCGCTATGAGTTCAGGGAACTTTCCGGGGAGCAGAGCGGAGCAGCTTTTACGATTCTTTCATTGCAATTGTCGGCTTTTTTTCCTTTTTTATTATCGGTGGATTTACTTTATTTTTTTCTATTGCTTTATTTACTCAGTATTTGAGGGCTTTACAGCACGGCCAGTCTCGACTCATCTGGCCTATGTTTATCTTTAACGTCAAATGTCTTAACTACCTCGCTAATCTAGCATTGAGTGGTAGAAAATGCCTTAAAATTGTTTTAATCACGAAAAATGTATAGGGTTTGCAAAATAGTAAGGTGCATGAAAAACGCATTAAATAATAATTTAGAACATCTGACTTAAATTTTCTTCAGCATTTAATTTAATAAATTATATATAGCACTTCGAACGCAGTAATCCTGTCGTTTTGTTTCAAATAATAAAAAGAGCTACCGACGTACGCAGCTAGAATGCGTTTAAAAAAATCCTCAAACAGATCTAAATTCGCGAAACTATTTTAAGCGCACCTCAAACGCATCGCACTTCAAAGTGACTTCATTCGCGCGAAGAGCGAGGCAAAAACTCGCCCCGGACGCGCATTCGCCTCTAACGACTCATTTGAATTCAGCGGCTCGCGCCTCGAGCAGAGTTCAAGGCGCTCGGTCGCGGACGCGCGGAGAAGCGGGGTGGCCATCGCAGGCAGGAAGCGCGCGCAGGCAGGTACCGAGCCGTAACGTCACATCCGTCGAAAATTAATCTTCGCGTCAGCATCTCTGACTTTCCGGAATATCGAGCCCATCCGGTTTTTCGTGCTCGTTCCGCCTGCATTGTGCCCCTCGGCTCGATTGTTCGGAATTCCGGGATTTCCTTGGCCGGGGGCGCAGGATACCGGGGATAGTCCTCCTTTTTGTAATGTAATTGTATAACGAGCATTTCGAGACGGATTTTCTTGCTATTTCGAGGAATGTAGCTAAGGGACGCTGTTGCGAATTTATGGTTATGGGTTCGGATTGCAGTTTTTAATGTGCCTGAATTCTTGTTAAGGCGCTGAATTTTAAACTTAATTTTCGTTTACAAAAATAAGTGATTTACGTACGAGTCCTTGAAAATTGAAGGCTCGTTCGGAAGCTCGATTGAGAAATTAGTCCGGAATACGATGCGGCAAATTGCATTCTCGTATCTCTCTCTCATTCAGTTCCCCATTTTCTCAATTGATGCGCGAAGAGAAGGTTCTTTCTTCTCTACTGTGCAGAAGAAAAGAGCGGACTTTTTTCTCTTTTTTTTTGTTTAAAAAAATGTGCTTTCTTTTGTGACGCCCAACCCTGAAAGTTGAAAAACTGAGAGCCGTCGCGATTATTGTTGTCGAGATTTCTGTGGGAAATTCCCTTTTTTCTATACCTCTCTATTTAGCTTTCCACGTTTTCGTTTAGACGACAGTTTGAATTGAGATACCCAGTGCCTTTTTCCTTTTGATTTCATAAGTTTTCAAAAGTTTCATATAGGACTATTTATTTTATCTCCGTTAATAAATGATAAAGATTTTACACAAATAATTTATTTACATCATTCGGGAGTCTCACCTCACCTGTTACGTTACTTTACACCATCTGCTGCGTGGCAGCTGCATATTTGCGATAGTGAAACCTTACAAAATTTAGCGCGACGAGTTCGCATCTGCAGGCGTTCACAGCTGTCATGCTTATCCGCAAGACTAATTCCAATTGTATTTAAATTATAATATTGTTTAAATTTGAATTCAATCTACATTTTTAAGCGTAACTTAAAATGCCTCATAAAAATGAACAAACAGCGCGTCTAACCCTTAATTGAAATCTAAACGAGTTAACGAAAATAAGCAAGCAAGCCCAGAGCAAGAAACGGCTCGATCCCCAAAGCGCAAATTGCCGCCAGCGGACGTCGATCAGAATTCTGATTAACCTCCGCGCGGCGCGTCGTCCCGGCGCTCTCAGCGGCGGGTGTGGCGCGCCGCGCGCATCTCTTCTAGCGGCGCAGTCATCAGCGCAATTACCCGGCGACGAGTCGTTAAAGTTCATCGCGCCCTTTACGAGCGGCCCGCGAATCATCAGCAAACTGAAGCACGGCCAAAGCAGGCGGCGAGGAGAGCGCGAGAGGAAACGTCGCGGCGACAGATTCGCGAGAGCGGCTCGGGCTTTAACGATCCGAGTAATCGGCCCTGTCATTTTTATAAGCACCGGCGGCTCCTCGAGTCGTCGCTTGCTACACGCGCCGAGATGAGGTGCGGGCTTTGATTGTCCGCTCCCGGTTGCGTTGGGGGTCTTTGAGAAAAATTTCAAAATTTCCAAGCATAATTAAATTTTTCTCGATGAATATTAAACAATTTCTCATTCTGCGGAACTCTCGTAAACGCTCGACAATCCTAAAAGTTCTCGAGGAATAAGCAAATAATTGCAATTCCTCTCGAAGCGCGTAACCGAAGGGCAGAGCAAAGTGATTTTCGTCCGGGAGCGTTAGAGGGAGAGAGAGAGAGAGAGAGCCGATCGTGTCGTTCCGCAGTGTCCGAGGAGCCGAAGAAAAAGAAGCCCGGGACTCGAGAGTTCCGCGTTGGGTCCGCCTCGGGCGATTACTTAAAAGTCGCGGTCTTCCTTTTGCCGCTGCTGCCGGTCCGGCCGGGGAGGAGGCAGAAAAAAAGGGGCCGGGAAGACAATGACGCGTCTCGCTCTAATTGCCACGGGCTGCCAAAGAAGCTCGCTCTCCGCTCCCTTCTCCGCCCCGAGCGCCGTTTGAAGTCAAGGAGCTCGGCGCTGCTTCTCTGCCCGGAGGTGCTTTCGGGAAAACTTTTTGGAATGCCATTGTGGGATCAGGTGCCTCTGGGGCCGATCGCTCCTTCGAATCTTGTCCATCTTTTTTTCGATCTCGGGCGGGTGAGGGAAAATGGTTCGCCAATTATGGAATCGAGATGAAATGGGAAGGATTGTTAAAGAAACGGCGAAGTAGGGAAAATTCAATCGTACAACAGTGCAGACGAGCTGCAGATGATTAGAGTGATTTAATTATCCAACGGTAAACTGATTCGACGATGCTCTTGACTGAATTGCCGAAGGTGAAATACGATAATTTCTATGTGAGGAAGAAACGCCTGTCAATAAATAGCTTCGAGACAGTGAGCTCCCATCCTTTCTTCGCAGAAAGTATTAAACGTAACGACGAGAAAGGCAATTTGCTCTTCTTCGGCAAAATGGCAGCGGTTTTTCGCCCTGCATGCAATTTGACGGAACGGCGGTCTTATTTCCTTACGTTTACCAAAGCAGCCGAATAAATGAGGCAATTATAAGCGACGTTCGACATCTCTCAAATCGTTATTAAACGTTTCTCGATTGTAAAAACGTGAATTCCCTGCTGCTGAATCTTGCTTTTTCTGAGGGAAGAATGAAATGAGCGACAGGCAGAGTTTAAAGCACTTCCACGAAGTTGATTGCGCGTGTACAGACAAATGCATGAGTGTTTTCATAATGGCTTAAATTGGACGAGGAGAAAGTCAATCGAGGAAAAGAGACAAATTTCGACGACAAACAACTTTAGAATCTGTGAATTATTATTTTAATTTGTATAATAATGCGCGTTATAAAATGTCTATTTTTATTCTATCATAGCAAGTACTCTTCGCTGCAGCGTAATTTAATTAGTTTTACAAACTTCGCACCTGCATACTTTTGATTAATAAACATAAAAACCAAAGAGAAGCAATCAAGGCTCGCCCCTCCCCGCGAAAGAGCATCAATCGCGATACGGCAAATAAAGGGATCGGCTGCTCTCCTCCGTAAGAAAGGGGGAAACAAAGTAATCCGCAGAATGCAGAGCAGGTTGATGCTCGGGCGCGGCGTAAGCCGAGCTCCGCTTCGGATACTCGGGGCCAGAAAAAGTGCCCCGAGAGGGAGGGAGGCAGCGGCGTGCATTATACGGCGGCGGCGGACAAATAGCTCGTGTAATGCACCGAGCGGCAGCGGCGCACTTTATCCCGGCCCGCATGCGCGTAAATCATACCTTGGATTTCAGCCTGCTCCGGTGTCCTCCCCCCCCCCTCCTTCGCGTATGCTAATAAAGGCTTCCTTTTTCTTGACGGCGGCCTGCCGGCGCGAGCGGAGGGATTGAAAGTTTTGTGGATTCGATCGCTTTTGGCGGTGGTGATTGTCATTTTTTTTTTTTGTGGTGGGAATAATTACGAGGGAGAGGAATTGTTTTTAATAATGGTTGAAAGTCATTCGTTCTCTTTTAAATGCTTAAATTATTAGTGCGTTATTCGATATTTATTGCTAATGAATTTTAAAATAATTACTCGTAAATTGAAAGGCTGTTAAAAGTTTTAAATGAAACTAAAGGAGTGATAAAGAATTGAAATTCAAGAGAGCAAATCTTATTCCAAAACGTGCCGCACTCGGTATCCAAATTTATAGCGCCTTTTCTCGCATTAAAAAAAAGTAAGACATCACTATAAGCCGAGCTCGCCTTGTAATTTAATGATACAAGTCTACGAATAATTTTTGAAATCGAAGCAGGTACACGAATTTACCGTACACCCCGGCAAGCTCTCCCCCCGAGCCGGACGAACAAAAAGACAATGATAAAGCGGACCCGACGCACCACGAGTCCGGAATACACTAACGACCGGGACCAAAATACAAGCCGGCGAGCGCGCTGAAAAGCGGTAGGCGTGCACGCCGAAGTCGCGCCGGGGGAAAAACGTAAAAGAATCAGTCTGGAATAGAGCGTTTACTGCCCCGTCGCTCCTCTCTCTCCTTCAACCCTTTTTACTCGCGTGTGTACGAATTGTCCTTTTATTCGCTCGCAGATATCCAGGCACGCGGTCGAGAGGGGGCCCTTTTCAGAGATTTGCTGCGCGCGAAGAGGAGCCGGGGGCCCTCGCCGGAAGGCCTTGAGGGGGGCCCCCGAAAAGAGGGGCCCCTCTCCCCCCCCCCCGCCCGTGGAACCACAGGCCGCTCTCCCCGCGCGTTATTATGAATATTCTTGCATAATGCGCGACTGTGGACAGGCGTGTTTTGGGGGGAATTCGCCGAGGCGGAAGATTCGGAGCTATTTCCGTGTGAATCGGAATATGCTAATGCCGCGGGACTTGTTTGGGCCCCCGAGGAGGAGACGAGAAGAAGTCGTTTGATTCGACGCTTTGTGCGGCTCGTGCCTGGCGCGTATTCGTGGAGAATGGAAATTATGGGAAGCTAAAGTTCATACGGTTAAACGATTGATAAAATCTGCGTTTTTTACGTGCGAAAATTTTTTCGCTTCTTGGCTCGGAGCGAATCGAGTCTTTCAAAATTTTTATTCTCCCGCAAATTGCGGCAGGTTTTATTCAATAACTTTTATGATACGTGTTAATTAAACTGAGTTACTTGTAATGGGAACGAAAACAAGTTTGAAAGATTTAATTTTTATCGCATTGGAAAGCCGTGATGCGGTCAGAACAGTAGCGACTTCTAAAAACCAGAAGTTACAGCCTCCGGGCAAACCCGGTAATTACATAACTTTATAGTTCGTAAAAGGAACTGAATTTCGTAGATGCAGGGACGGTATAAATATAGGGGATTAGAAGTTAAAAAAGGTGACGAGTTAATGACTGGATAAAAGCTGCTGGTTAATTGACGGTTGGATATCTTTGTATTTTGTGCTACTGCACTTTTGACTTTTTCAGATTTTAAAGCGTTTTGCGAAGTGAAATACAAAAAATTAATACATTTTTCAGATAATCTGAGTTTGATGTTCAGGCCGTTTAATACAGCCATTAATGTAGGATAAGTTCGTGCAGCTTAATCTTTCAAAAAATGAATTTTCATGCTAAATAAGCCCTTACATTTAATACTCACGCGATATAGACTCGAGTTACATTATATAAACAGTGCAATTATCAAGAGGCGCAGCAGAAAATCCTCAGTCGGATAGTTACGCTTCTCAAACGAGTCGTCTCAGCGTTCCCATATCGCCGATAGCCGCGCGAAAGAGTATAGACTTGCAGCCGTAATGGAAATAAATTTAATTAAGATTAGGAATTCCGGGAAGCCGGTTCGAAGCCCCTCTGCAGAACCTGCTCCTCTCTCTCTCTCTCTCTCTCTCTCTCTCTCTCTCTCTCTCTCTCCGTTTGACCTTCTGCGCGCTCCTTCGGCCGGTCCTGTCTCCTTTTTTTCCTCCTCTTCGAAATTCCAATTAAAAATTTTCGAGCTGCGAAGACGCGCGGAATCCCGTCCTCCTCCCCCCCCGCCGGAGAATTGTGTCATGTTCGGGGAGACTACCTGGGCTATGCGTAAATCGTCTTTATAGTTCGGGAGTCGAGGGGGGAGGGGGGGGCGACTGATCCAAAGATTGCATTCGCAGAAATGACGTCAAAGAGTGTCCTTTTTGATTGCTGTCGGCTCGGGCGACGTTTTGTGGGAATTTCTCCGCCGCGCTTTTCGACTTTCGGAGGATTTTCGAACGCGCGTGGGAGCCGCTTCGGAGATAATTTATTCGCCGCGGTTTTTTAGAATACGCTTAAGGAATTTATTGTTCCTCGGGTGTGTCTATGCGGGCGTTGGGTGTACTAGAAATTCGCCTCGAAAGCAGTGGATCGCGGCTGAATTCGAATGAGGGTCCAAGGAAATCTGGCGGGACTCGATTGTAATCCAATAAAAATGCTTGACTTCACATGCGGGAATAGTTATCGGTTTAAAGCCAACAATTTTAAAATCTCAAATGCCAATGCTCAACCTCCGCGCACACCTAATCTCCGCAATTACCTCGTTTTTAGCAGCGAATCTCTCGCCCCGACGAAAATAACTCAATCCCCCCGCGGCGACAAGGCCATTAACCGTATAATTCGAAACGACTCCACAGGTGGAAAAAGCGACGTCGCGCGGCGGCCGCGGAGTGTAAAGTCACCCTACTTAACCGAGCGCGCGCCGCTAAAAAAAACTCTTAATCAGGCAGAAGCTTAGGACGCGGTGACGCGGCGGGAAAGGTGGCAATTGCCGCGGCGTCGAAGGTCACCCGCGACGAGTTTTTGCGCCACGGCGCGCCGCGCGAAACGGCTTCATCCGCGAGTCGCGGGCGCCAATTAACGGACAGCTCGTTAATGCAATCGCGATCGGCCGATCTGCTCTCGTGTGCTTTGAGGCTTATCTCCGCGGCCGGGAGATTGCGATGCTTCTTAGGAGGGAGGAGTCGGGCGCGGCCGGTTTCAGATTTTCGTTTGGATCGCGAGGGGAGGGTGCTTTTATTCGATAATTAGTTAGTTATTATTCAGATTGTAGTTAATGACAGCGATAAAGTAGGTGTAACGGAATGTCAGAGTGCCGATTTTTAAGTTTTTGATGAATGCGCGTGTTTTTATCCATGCAAACCGATGCGAACAAAGTGAAATTTTCAAAAATGTAAATTTTGATGATACAATGATACAATGTCCTTGTACAAAAATATTATAAATTACTTCGTCATTTATAATATTTTTGATAAAAGATTTTTAAATAATACTTCTCAAAAATCATGTACGTTATTGCCCACCAGCAATCTCGAGCAGCCCCGCGGCTCTTCTACATCACAAATGAAAAACTCGCATTAACCGCGAATACCCGAAAAAAAAAAGGCATCGCGCGCGTCCCGAAAGCAGCCGCGCTTCTTTGAAGTACCTGAAAAAGCCCGAGCGAGGCCTCGTCGCAGCGTCCGGCCCGGTAGAATGCAAGCCGAAGAATGAGATACGCGAGAGGGGCATAAAATTAACGAACGTCCCGTTCCGTCGACGCGATAACGTCATGATAAATTCTCGTTCCCCGCAGCCGCATAACAGGCGCGCGAGGCGAGCTCTCGAGAGCCAGCTCCTCCTTTTTTTTCCTTTCGGCCGGGAGAAAGAGGAGGCCGCGAGGATGAAGAATAGTCACTCTCCGCGGGGTGGGGGGGAGCCGATCGATCTCGATCCGGCCTAGACCTTGACGAATCGCGAGCTTTCTCCCAAAGACGGATGCACGAGCGCGCATAATTCATCCCGGCCGACCGGTCCCTCTATCTCCTCTCGGCTCGACTCGCGACGCGCTAACTGAGACATCAAAAAGCCGAGACCGAACGCATTACGAATGCGGGCTAGGATTCCGGCTAATCTCCGAGGGACGGCCGGGATGTGCCGACTGGGCTCTCTCGTTTTGTCGGGCTGCGGCGCGATTTGTCCGGCGATTTGCGAATTTCGTTCTGCGCGCCCTCGGGAGTAAATGATGAGCGCGAGTTTCTTTGATTGATAAGAGGACCGTCGTTTGTTACAAATGTTTCATTGAAATTGAAATAGTCGATAAGACACGTTGCTTCTTTCTTCGAGCTTGATAATTTATTAAAATGGCAATTGTATATTATTTTCGTGTTGCAGTTTATAAAAAAACGATAATTGCTATTAGAAGGACTATTTGTCAATATTTCAGCAACGAAATCTAAAGATTCACTGCGGTAAAGTAACAGAAAAAAGTAGTAGGAAACAAATTGTCCGTTCTCCATTTGGCTTAGGCCGAAAATGCGAGAGCATAAATCAAGCGAGCAACGCCTGCCCAAAACTCTCCGGCCCTCGGCCCGATCCCGCGGTGCGCGAAGCAATTAAACCCGATAAAGGGAGAGGAGAAAAATCCGAACATCGATCTAGTAACAAGAAATTCGCGCAAAAGGCGCTCCCCCGCCTGCCGTCGATATATCGCCCGGCTCGGAATCGCGCAAGAAAGGCGACTCGGCGAAAAAGGACGGAGAAAAACGATCGGTATTGAAACAAGCGAGAAAGGGGCCCGCGCGCGGAGAGATCGCCGCAGAGAGAAAGAAAAAGAAACGAGAGCCGCGACGATAAAGCCGAGGAATTAAGGGAAGATTAAGAAGAGGCCCGAGGCGGACCCGAGAGCACGCGATGGGCCGCGCGCCGATTCGTATACAGGTGGAGAGAAAAAGTCTTCTTCGCCCGAGTCGTATAACCGATTTCGCTGTGGGTGCGTTTTCATGCGTTTTTTTTTTTTTTTGTGTTTCGGCAATGAGGAATAAGATTTCTTTGGATGCGCTGGAAATGAAGTGTTTCGTTGAGTGTACCGAAATTGGTAAGATCCAGTTTTTCTTGAATCCTGACGATCTCATTAATCAAGTTTGAAGCTCGTCGAGAAATGATTTACGTTGATTAGCAAAAAAGCGCATTAAAATTGCATGAGTTTCTTAAGTGCAATTAAAAATCAATTTTTATGTTTACACCGTTGCACATACGATTATTGAAAATATGTAGTAATTATGTTTCTTTATGATTACAAATTTCTTTTTCTCCGTGGTAAAATTAAAAAGAAAATACTTCTTTTAAATTATCGGTAAGTATATCTCCACCCGATTCACGACTTTTTTCGCGCAGACGTTTACAAAAAACCGATTTCTAATCGCCCCGAATAAATCTGCGCCGACGGGCGAAAATCTACAATCCCATCATAAAAATTTCCCCCTCCCGCTCTTTCTTTATGCATCAATTCGACGGAGCAACGCTAATTCCTCGCAAGTCTGCACGCGCGCAATTCGTCTTGATAATTGATCCTGCCGACTCGAATGCGCGCCGGGAAAATAGGCGTAGCAGATGCGCACACGTGCACGCAGCCGGATGAATGGCAGGCCGAGGGGGGGGGGACCCAGTCGCTCATCGCTCGGTTATCGATGACTGCGCACGAATCGCCAGGAGCGCAATGACCATTATGCTATACTTGGACCGTCACTTTGTTAATTGGTGCTTTTCTAGTTTGAAGAAGGCTTTAAGACACCGAGATTGGGGGTTTATGGGTTCGATTATTCATGTACAATGCAGTTGAAGATCCTTAGTTCAAAGTTTATTCAAAGCAGTTTCGACAGGTGGTTTTGCGTTAGCTTAGGACATAATTAAAACTGAAAAAAAGCACGCTTTATACTAAAGTTGTTACAAGGGATTCGAACTAGAGTACAGTCTTGCTTCATACAGCAACTATCCAACGGACTTGTCTTAAACGACCAGAAAATAAACGCAGTCCTTATTATTGAATTATTGAATCGTAGGGCCAGAACGTAGTCCCAGGGCCACCTACCCGGCACAGCACGAGCAAATAAGCAAGAAGAAAAAAGAAAGAAGCGGCCAGCGCCAAACTCACCATGACCGTGGCCGTCTTGTCCTCGTCGTTGACCCAGGTGATGACGATATCCGCGCCGGCCATCGAGTTCTTATCGTTGAATCCGACGCCGACGTATCCCTGAGTCGCCGCGCTTACCCGGAACGTGACGTTCTCCTTGTCGTCGGGATTCCATTCCAGCGTGACGTTGCCGTCCGAGTCGAGATTCTCGCGGCGCGTGAAGTTTATCGTCGCCTGCTGGCCGGCGGTCTCGCTCGGCGGGACGTGGCGCTTCTGGCGGCCGGCGAAAGCGATCGACTCCTTCTTGCTGGTGGATCTGTACTTTTTGGGGAGGCTCGGGCGCTTCGGGGGCCGCTGCTTTTCGGTCGGCTCGCCGCGGCGCGCCGAAGACTCGCTCGGCCGATCGGCTACGGCGAGTCGGGGGTTCTGCTCGAGCAGCCGGTCGGCGTCGATTTTCCGGTTGCTCTCGCGAGGATTCGGGAAATCCAGCCCGTCGTCCAGCACGATCTTCTTCTTCTTCGACGCTGCCGAACGAAAACTCACTGTGATTAAAATTATCCAGCGTGCAGGCAGGAGGACGAGTAAAAAATTAGCGCAGGCTTACCTTTGACCTTCTTCCCGTCCAGTCTCTGCCTGACCGGGTTGGCGACTTGGTAGGCGCTGCTCTCGAGGACGCTTCTCTTGTAGCGACTCCAGAGCCGGTAAGTCTCCGGGGTGCTGCTGGCTCGGATCAGCTTGGCGGGGTGCTGCCGGTAGTACTCCTTCATCCCCATGGTCTCGTCCATGTGCTCGACGTACAGATCCATGAGGTCGGCGGCGCTGGCGAGCCAAGCGGCGCAGAGGAGCGTCGCTGCTCGGAGGCACAGCATTTTCACCGTATCTTCTTTTTTTTATCAATCACTGCGATGTCACACTTGTGTCAGGAACAATCACTGGGAGAGTTTGGGAGGATCGGAGCGCGGGGAAGGGGGAAACGATCACTACTCGTCGGGCTGTAACGCGGCACCTCGCGATGCTGGTCGATCCTGAGTAGCTGGCCGACTGGCTGCTGCGAGCATGTTGCGCGCACGACAGTTGTGGCGGGACTAATTTCGGCCGCTGCGGGCTGCTGCTCGACAAAACCTGAGGGGTACTATACGCCGAGCGAGAGCTGCCGGGAGTAGGGAGAAGGACGGCGGGGCCCCGAGAGAGCAGCTGCCGCTGCTTACCTTATACCTGCCGGCAACAGCTTGACGCACGCGTTTCGACCCTCTCTCTCTCTCTCTCTCGCTCCTACCGTTCGTTTTTGCGCTTTCTTTCTTCGAGTGTACAGCGGGCAGGGTTATACACATCGGCCGGACGGGGGCTTGGAAGAAAGGAGAGGAATGGAAGGGACTGTGTGCGTTTATGGGTGACGCTCGTACCGATGCGAAGGGAAAATACAGTCTGATAGTTTCTCGGGCGTACTGCAGTAGTGCCTGCTGTACTGTAATAATTATCAGCACGGTAAAATAATAACAAAAAGTTGGGGAACAAAAATTTTTAACTTTTTAAATTAAACGTTCCTTATACATTAAATTGAAAATAACAGCTTTATGAAATGCTGTAATAAACGAATATTATTTGAAAGTTACTTTGAAACCTGACGTCAATAATTATCTTCTAAAAGAGATTAAATTCCACTTTGAAACGAGACAGCATTTCACCAGCAGCAGTCTTGAAAAAGGAAAAATCAAAGCAGGCCAGAGAGAAGCTCAGCACCGAGACGCCCCTTTAACCGTTTAAACATCGGCTAGGACACCGCAGCCGAACGGAACGGCATCGGCGGAACTGCGAAAATCCCCCTTTCCTTGCGGGGCCTGCCTTCTCCTCCCCTCGAGCCGTTTTCGGTCCCATTCGCTTTAATGCCAGCTTCATTTCCCCGCCTCTCTGTTACCTTTACGGTGATTGCGCGCCGTTTCCTTTCCGATCCGGCCAGGAAGTCGCCCGCGAAAATACGAAAATGACTAATTGAAAAAACGACACTCGGCAACTCCGTCCCTCGGGGGGGCATTGATGAAAAAATAATTTCGGGTAAGAGCGCGGGCCGCACCGCAGACGCATTAAATCGAGCACTCCGAATCTCGGCAAAAAGAGCTCGAGATTGCGAGAGAGCCGGTCGCGCCGGCCGCGCGGACGAGGCGGCCCGAAAGTGGCGTGTGTGTGCGCGCGCGCAAATTCGCTGCGCACATTTTCGGGGGCCGCAATTACCCGCGCGGCCCTCCCCGAGTAATTTACGAGCTCCTCGTGCCGCCCGGCATCTGCAGTCCCGCGCGATTCCTGTCTCGCTGCCTCCCTCCCCTCGCCTCGTCGCTCCGTGACTCTTTTCCGCGTCTTGTCAATATTTCCGAGAGCCCCGAGTCTTCGCCGCGGGCTGTTTGGCTTTCGATGACGTTTTCGAGAGCCGCGTACGCGCGTTTCGATTCTTTTTTCGAAATTCGTGCAAATATTTGAGCGAGGTTCGTTGATGAGCAGTTTGGGAGATTTTTTAATTGTACGGTATGCGTTAGATTTGACTTGTTGAATCTATGGTGGGATAAAATTTTTTCTTGATTTCTGGGATAATGACTGCATCTCGTTTTTGAATATTTTTTTTTTAGTTAAAATCTTTTCGTAAGTTTTTTATTTGTCCACGTAAAGCCTAATTTTAATTAAATATCTTCTATAATTCATTTATAAATACAGAATTCTTAAGTGAACAGTCACTTTGCAGTAGTACAATTATGACGGCTTAAAAGTTTAAAAGTGCGATAGAAGGCCTTGAAAATATGCTAATTAATGTTGTTCGTGTGGCTTGAACCTGCTTGTGTATTTTCGTGTGAATTAAGCGAATCAAGATTCGCCTGCTCGCCCGATGAAAAGGCAAAGCACGTAAAGAACAACACGTACATGTAACACGCGTTCAGATTACAATTGCAAATAGTTTCTGTCATGTCTTATTGTTCTTAAGGAAGACAAAAAGATAAGTATGAATCAGCTGCATATAACATATGTTATTATCTAAAAGCAATTGTACCACTGGATCTACTCGATTTTTGTCTTCACTTTAAAGTCTTGATCCCTTACAAAGTAAATACTCCAGTAAATTACACTCCAGTCGATATAAAGTATTTTTAATTTACAAATGAAAACAGTTAAAAACCTGATCGAAAAATCGTCATAGCCGTATAATTACACGTCAGCCCTTTCCCAAAGACAACGAGCATCTTCCGCCTGCTTCCAAGCCTCGCTCGGGCTGCTCCACGCTCGGTATATCCCCGAGTGCGCGTAATACACTCGCTCCTCGAAATTCCACGTACCCGCCGGGCCCTCCGAGAGCGAGGCCACGACGCCGTCGGCCTTCCCTCCGCAGCCGCCCCCCGAAGCTTCTCGAAGTCCCGCGCGCGTGGCCTGAAAAAAAAGGGAACGAGATATCCCCGCTTGCTTCCTGCGGAAGCGTTATTTTAGTCCGGGGCGGGCGGCCTGCAGGGGCTGCCGAGGCGCGGCAGATGCGCGAGAGCGCGCCGGTGTGCGTGCGAGGGCGACGTGCGTGCGAGCCCGGCACGCGACCCGCGCTCTCGAAACGAGAGGAAAAGCCGGTGGCGCGCTGCTTCTCGAGGGGGGGGGGGGGAGCGAGGTGTAACCGAAATTTTGCGCTGCCGGCCGAGGGGAAGTGGCTGCTTGTAGCGAGGGGTCGGCTTCGCGCGATGTGAATGGTCGGGTGTGTACGGATTTTATGTCCGTTGCCGTGTAGCGGAATATTTTGTCGGTGCGATATTAAGTGAGCTTTTAAATTGTAGCTGAGTCACGGATTTGAGGATGGTGCAGTTCGTTTGGGACAAATAGCAAAAATTATTTATATTTTGTACAATTATACAGATATTATTATTAATTTTATTTTTATAGGTTTTTAAAATTTGTAGGATAACGTTTTGAAGCGGTGTTAAGTGATGTAAAGCAGAAGTAAACTCATAGACCAGATATCCTCGATATGAACGTGACAAAATGTATCTTTACAATTCGTACCAGGCACATCTGCAAAACACCTTGAAAATCTTCGAATCACTTCGAACCCTTTGTTTTATTGCCTTTTATTACCTTTCGTTTTTCTAAATTCATTTTACGCCCTGACCATGCGAAAACTGCCCTTCGCTCCAGACCTTCTTGATTGCAATAAATCTTTTTTATTACTCTTTGCGCCTTCGTATGCGCACTGAACAAGGATTTTCCTATTGCGAGAATATTTGCATTAAATTGTGTTGTACGGACACACCCACTCTCTCCTCGCCTTACTCCCTTTTCCAAAAACGAGGCATCCATTTGATGTATGTGCAGCAACTATCTCGATTACTAGAAGCGTAGCTAAAGCGCGTGACTTGTTGATTTCAAAAGCAGCTGTTGAATGGCAAGGTATGGTTTGTAATAATAATAATTTTTAATTACATTCATTGGCGTATTAGCGTAGCACGAGGAAACAATATAACTGGCTCACCTCCCCCCGACAATCGATACAAGATTATTTATTTCCACAAGAGACCGAACATTTCCGGCAAAAGGAGTTGCTCGAATTTCGAGTCGAGTCCGCTTGCGCGAGCGCGCTTTTTCGGCACGAGGAAACCGAGCCTCGCTTTGGGTGTAGAGCTTCCGCACGCGCCGAGACGCCGGGTCTCCGCTGTATCGTGTTTCTGGCGCGTCTGCCCTTCTCGCCGTTGCCCCGCTGAAATCTTAGCCGGCATCGATCGAGCTCGCGTAAGGCGCGGTTGTTAATTCGTTGAATTTACCGACCTGCCTTCCGGATAACCATCGCATCTCATCGGTGTCGAGGACTATTGTTTACGTGCTGAGTTTACTCTCGAGCTTTCTCGCACCGAGGGATGGCGAGGTGCAGATTGAAAAGTGCTTTTTGGAAATTTCGAGTTTTCAGATGAACAAAATTTTGAAAAAATTAATTTTAATTCAAGCCATGCACATTTACGATGTATTTTTACATAATTATACAAGGTACTATTTTAAAAATGGTTTCATGGCTTCGATGACCATTTCTTTCGCAAAGTCTTGTAAATTTAATAGCCCTCATCGTCTACATCTGTCTGGCCACAACAAAAAAAATTAAATGTCTAATAACTGCTTCGACGTTTCGGCAGCTTTTGCTAAATACACCTTCGAGACAACATTGATATAGGACCGCACACTCAACGGTATAAGCTTCCATTCCCGGGCGAACTTCGGAACGTATATTTTTCGCTCCTGAAATTAACGAAGTGCTCGCTCGAGCGGCTGATAATTTAATAAACGCGTCGGCCGGCCGCATTACAACGAAGATCCTCGCGCGACTCTCTCGTGAGATACGATCGTTAAACGACATTAATAAAGGGCGCTTGATGAAACGCGAAGCATCGCTGCACATTCTCTAGCCGAAGGAGCTCCTTCGCTTCTCTTCTCTCAATCGAGAATATTTGGGGCGTTCGAAAGGCGTATTTCAGTTTTAAGTAGAATGTAAAAGAGTCGAGAGAGTTCTGAAGCTGTATTGTTGAATCGGTTTTCGAAATAATTCAGCATTAAGCTTTATAAGTAAAGTAAGTAAATTTTAGGAAACGAAAGGTTTCCAATAAAGCAAATTGAAATTCCTGCAAAAACATGTTACAAACCTTTATTTGAATTACCCCCGGCAGACGTTTTTTCTCACGTTCGTTAAATTTTACAAAGAATACGTTTTGTTGATCCAATCTTATTTGCATAATTTAAAAAAGCACTCTGCCCAGCATACACCGGCCGTTTGAAATTACAAGCATTGGCCGCAAATAATATCCATTAAAAATTCGCCGGAACGGCAGTGAAAATAAACATTGTACCGACGCGTGTAAAGTTTAACGAAAAAAGCGTACAAGCCTATCGTATACCTCAGTTATAAACGCAAAACGTCCATTCGGGGCATAAATTTTCGAGCGCATCGCGATGCCTCTTTCGTCCCTTTTTTTTTCATTCCCCGCCACTTTCTTCTTTCTCTCTATTACGGACCCGTCTTTTTCTTTCTCTGTCGTTCGTTTTATATACCGTCGAGGCGGGTCAGATCGAATTAATTGCCAGGCCGAAACCAGTTTGGTCGGAACGGATTCTGCAGCGCGAATTTAAAGTCACAGCCTTCGGGGGCCTCCTTAATGTCCTCGGTGTCTCTCTCTCTCTCTCTTTCTCCCTCCTTCCCCGATGTCGTTTTCTCTTTCGCTCGGGATGAAACACCGGCGAGCGTTCGCTTGCGGACAAAAAGCGGCGAACGGTAGCCGGGCTTCGCTTACGTAAATCAAACGGGATAATTGAATAGATTAATTTGCTTGCGAAATCTGTCTATTAGACGAGCGCGGAAACGATACCGTAATGACAATTTAATTAATGGTTCAATAAAAACTTGAATCTCCGCCCGGTCAATGGAGCGCTCAAGTGTGAGCGGGGAATTAGATTTTTAGCTTTCAAAGTTGATTAACAAGATGTTTTAGGATTTAGTATTCAAGTGATGCAGATAAATTATTGTTTAATGGAGATAAATTTACGACGCGGCTGATTTTTTTTGGATGGAATTATTATACGGTGCTATTTCCTTTGCTTCCAGTTTGTGTCAACGGATTTAATCCAACTGTATGGCGTCTTTGCAGATAAATTTAATCAATTTACGCGATAATACTAATAAAATTTATAGCTCATTCGTTGTTTTCGTATATTCAACCTGTTGAATCCTTTCGTGTACAGATAAAACTAGATTTTCTTCGACAATTATAAACGGGAAGTGTAAAATCGTACTTCTAGAGTTTCATTAAAATTAAATGTTAAATTACGCTATTTCCTGTCATATATATTGAAATGCATTTGAAATTATTTTTTTAAAAATGCTAAATTACGCACCATAATTTTTTAGCCGATCAACTGTTATTAATTTGTATTTTTAAAGCAGAAGAAACGGACCGATTGCCGCCTCGGCACATCTCCAAAAAGTGTCCGTTTAAAAACCAGCTCAAACAAGAAGCGTCGTCCCGAGATCTCCGAGTCCGCATTTCGGCCGCCGAGCGATTTTCCGCGGAAAATCGTTGCCCGAAGGCAGCGACACACGATCCGCTCCTCCCGCGGCTCTCGTCTCCGCTCGGAAAGATCTCCGGCGGCGGGGTTTTCGTGGAAGCGTCCCCACCCCGAGAGCCCTCCGGAAAAAGGAGAGCCGGCCCCGCATTGTGCCCATTGATCCTCGATGGAAAACGGGCCGCGACGTCCTTCTCCGCCTTTTGTCGGGCCCCGAGACATTCCTTCGGATATGTATAATGCGCAACGCGTGAAAGAAGAAAGGAGAGCTCGCATAAGAGTGCGGAGCTGCGATTTCGCTCTCCGATCCGGAGAGCGGCGGCGGCGCGCGCTTTTTTTTTTTTCGGGAAAACTCGATGCGGCGGAGGTTCCGATGGAATGCTGCGGGGATGAATGGATTCGACAATGTGGTTGCGTGAATGATCGAGGATGACCGGCGAAGGGGCGGTTTCTCGGCGGTGCTTTGAGCTTTTAAGTATATAGGCTGAAAACTTTTTAATCCTTCTGCCGTCGGCTTTAAAAACTGACGGTGTTAATTTGGAATTTAAATTTCGGCGCGGTCTTGTTTGAGCGAAAGAAGAGTCTTTTAACTTATATTTAATAAGTCGTCTTGAGAGAGTATGTGGATTGAAAAATATTGAAACTTTTTAAGCATTTTAATATAAATTGTAATTGAATTAAAAAAACCAGAAATAAGTCGAATTGTAAAAGCTGCCGGAGAATAATTTCTTTTATTTAAAAATCTAGCAAGAGCATTTATAACATAATTTGAGCATTGCTTCCCTTAATTTACAAGTGTCAGCGCATCAGAAAAAAATGACATAACTATAAAATCGACAGGCAGAATTTCCAAAACCATCTAAATAACCACGTCGGCCACCCACCAACGATAAATTACAGACCCGGAAACGAAATTCCAATTCGACAGAGCTGTCGAGTAAGCCCGTAAAACGGTATCGCCCGGCATCCAGCTCGTTCTGCCGGCGCTCTGGCCTTTGTCCGCCGCAGGCTCGCGCACACGTACACGGCCAAGTGCGAGCGGCTCGCGCGCGTGCACGGAAAATGCGAGGCGCATAGCTGCCGGCGATGATGCGCGCGCGCGCGCGCCCTTCGGATTTTCCCAGGCGACGATATTCTCGATATTCCTCGCGTACTCGCCCGGGAGAGATTCTCGAGGCGAATAATCGCGCCGAATGAATACCAAGTGAGTGCGGGCCGCGAGAGAGCGGTTCTCGGCCCGCTTCGGATGCCCGTCGCGTCGCGAACGCTGTTGCGCAAGCCGCGGCTGCGATTAGGCGCGCTTTTCTGCGGGAGAGTCACTGCTAGATTTTTACGGGACAGACTCGTGTTTTTCTTTTGTTAATTCTTATGGATTTTGAGTATTTATTAGATTATGCGCACTCAGAATTAACAGCGAATGACGACTTAAGGCGTTTTTGACTCCGATCGCCAATTCGTTCGTCGACCCCGGCCCCGTCCCCACTCCCGTCGAAATCCTCGAAACCGGCCGCATTCTGCCCGATTCCTCAGCGCCGCGCGCACCTAAGCAGGCCTTCCGCTCTCTCTCTCTCTCTCGTCGAGCCTCGCGACAAAAGCACACTTTGGAAAGCGACTCGCGCGCGTGCCGCCGCGGAGAAATGAAAAAAAGCCCCGATCCACCTGCTCTTTTTCCGCTCGCGCCGGGCACCTGCCGGCCGCGCGTATACATTTAAGCAGCGCCCGTCGGCAGCTGCCCATCAGATGGCTCGCGCCTCGGCCGCGAGCGGGCGCCGCCAAGGTGACGGCCCCCGCTTCCCGCCACGCGTCGCCGCTCGGTCTCGATGTGCTTGGTTTCGCGGATGTTCCTCGGCGGTCCTGCGGGATGTGGATAAGAGCTCCGCGAGCACAGCTGTTGCTTCTCGGTCGCGGAAGGCTGAGACTGATAACTTTCGAGCGCAAGGTGTTTCTGTAGTCTATCTGCGTAGATTAAGTTGTTTTTGTAAGGATAACAATGGGCGTCTTTAATTAAAAAAGTATTTAATTTGTTTTTAATCGCAGTTTAGAAATGAATTGAAAATTATTTTAATAAGTAACACAATTCTCTATATTATAAATAAATTAGTTTAGTGATCACGAGACTATCTGTTTAATAAAAAATACATCAATTACACAAATCAAAACGATATTTCATGCGTTCCTTCTTTGCATCTCCTCGAATAAAACTTAAAGCCGATAAGAGTTTATCACTGCAAATATTTCAGAGAATTAATAAATCCATTAAATAAGGTATCTCCGCTAATGCACACATTCGCAGATTGCTCGGAGTCCAAGCCCGCCGGCTGGAAGCGGCTATCAATCAAAAAAAAAGGGCGAAAAACAATTTAAGAGACAAGGCGCGCGACGCTCAAAACGAGCTTCCTGCGTCATGCGAGATTTAAATTTCGAGGCGCGATTGCAGGTCAGGAAAAAAAGACATTAGCGGCGCGGAGTGCAGTGCAGACGCGATTGTGGTACTCCCGGGGCCGGCTTCTGCACACGCGGGAGAGAGGAGAGAGGCGTGCAGGAATTCAAACGGCGCGCTGGATCTCGAGGGAGATGAGGTTCTGCTAACGAAGAGTGGAGATTTTATATATGCAAAGAGAGCGACGCGGCAATGTGGAATAAAGAGATATGAATGTTAAATGTTCGGAAATGGTTGAGAGATATGTATTGTTTATACGTTCTTTAATTTCGAACGATCACAAAATGTTATTAAAGATGCATTGACATTCTGTATTTATAAATAGTTAATTCATTTTATATATTAACACAGCTTTACATATTTAAATTAAAATATTTTTTATTGCATGGCAGAATAAGATTATTAAAAATATTTAAAAAACAAATTTTTTTAATAAAATTATTTTACAATATGTGTGTATATAAAAAGAATTGCTATAAAAAATTATTACATCTTTTTATTTTTAACAGATGGATAACTAGGAATCTGCCTTACCGCAAAGGATACTATCTGCGGATTACTATTTTCTTGCTTTATTCTTGACCCTTCGAAGGTAAATGAAATACTTGGGTTGAAAGCTGGATGGTATTTGAAGGTTTAGAAATAAGAATTTACCCCGATAATTTTTGCTTTGCAGGTTTCTTCTAATTTCAGCTTTTAGCTCCAAAATTT